>JAODKC010000095.1:16521102-16559147 GCA_026777985.1 Mormyrops attenuatus | reverse complement strand
CCACCCCCCCCCCCCCCCCCCCCCCCCCCCCCCCCCCCCCCCCCCCCCCCCCCCCCCCCCCACACAGACACACACTGCATCTTTAAGGAAAGGCTGAGGGTCATTCAATGCATGCTGAATACGGAAGCAGGCCGTGATGAGGCGTCTCTGCATCGCGGGGAGGGCTGCAACGACGCTGGTAATCAAGGTGGAGGCCACAACAACTCCAGTATTCTGATCAGGACACAGCCTCAGTTCCTCTGCCATTCGGAGGAACGCCCCGGCCATGGATGTTCTACAATCTCATCGAGGTGTCTGAGGTCACCACTTAAGGACACTTCGATTTTATCAATTAGTCCGTGGGAGGCCTGCAGCTCCTAAGGTCTGTTTGATGTGAGTTTGCAGCAATGGCAGCTGGCTTGGATGCGGCGTCAGAGCTACCCACATTCCCTGGTGCAACTCCTCATTCCCAAATACAACAACATAAAGGATAATGTTTGTACTTGCCTGCCTCAGCTAGCCATAAAAAAACAGAAAAATAAATGGCTTTACATGCTGATTATTGCCCCATGCATCCAAAGCAGGTCAGAGTGACCCCCATTACTAATGAAACTGAAATGACACTCATGGCTGACATTACCGAACGAAACATTTTTAAAGGGACAACCAAAAACCGGTAGATGTCAGACGATAACAGAGAAAGACCATATAAACATACCAGTCGCACAAACACACAAGGATTTACAAGCAAACTGGTGTTTCGTTGTGACTCACCCCATTTTTGCCATTCTGAGCTGTCCTGCCTGTCCGGTACCTCTCATACCTGACAGACAAGACAACTAAGTAATCAACCCGTCAACTGTACACAATCAAAAATAATTACACATATACGTAAAGCCCATTTTCTTTCTGTCTTTTGGTTCAGTTTAGCACTAGACAACGAAGGTAAAATGAATTAATACTGCTACTTAAATTGAAAAATAACGTTATGCATCACATAATGCAAAACATTTTTCCTAAATTCTAAAAAATACTGATGTATGTAGTTCAGGTCCAGAAAGTAAAAATCCAGACCAAGATTTTGTTTCAGCCACCCAGTTGAGTACTCTGTGACTGTAACTCTTCATGCTCTACTGACTGGTTGAAACAAAATCTTTGAATTTTCACTTTCTGGACCTGAACTAATCACCTCTATGTATCCAGTAGCTTATTTCTGCATGTGTTTAATAGGAGTCAGACGGGACAGGTAGGGAACCCGGCACCTTTCGTATCGCAAGAAGATGTTGTTGAGGTCATCGTTAACATGCAGCAACTCCTCCGTAACAGCCTCGTTGGAGACCCGCGAAATGAGCTCCACAATCCTTTGCTGCATGGCCCTACAGGTGCGATTCAGCTCCTGCACACAGGGGTGGCAGAGAATTCCCTAAACAGTCACTGAGGGAGATGCAGCGACCCTGCAGTTTTACGGTGAAATTAATAAGGCAGCGATCTAGTGCAAGCAAGATCTTTGCAATTTCTGTGGCATCTGGCATCCATACATGTGAACGACGTAGTAATACCACACCACTTTAGATAGGCAAACAGTGCCCTCTGCTGGCTGCCATTATAGAGATCGACACGTATGGCTGTTTCATTACTCAACTTCACACTACTGCCATAACCAAATCCATAAATATGCAGTCCACACCAGATGTCTGAACACTAAATACACATGTCATATGAGGAAGTTTTAAGCTTAAATTGTCACACTGACAATAAACAGAATTCTGAAGCATGCTAGGTTGGATGTGTGTGTGTTTTTTTTTTTTTTAATAAAATTCCCAGAAAGGGCACAACTTGGAGAAAGTGACAGAGGAACTGGTCTCTGACACTTTATGTACACCCACGGCCTTGTACACAATGGTCAGCGTGTATTCTAACACTTTTTAACATGACACCTAACCTGCAGAAGATCGTGGTCTGAGGGGTCCTCCTGTCCAGGTACCATCTCTGTTAGCATCTCAGACATCACCTTGGCATTTCCTCGCACAATGTCCAGCTCACTGCGCAGCCTGGTGATCTACACAGAGACATGAGGGGCACTTTTAAATGCCTGTGTGAGGCAGGGGAGAAGCTGTGACTTCCGGTATCTACTTTGTCAAACAGGGAAATAAAATAAAAAGATACTTCTCTCGAGGAGCTGGGCGCTCAATCAGGGAGGTGGGCGGGGGAATGCAAGTTTGGTGTGATCACCAGTGATCGAAATGGGCGACTCGACACCTTTCAATCATTTGGACAAAATGCGCCCAGCCCCCGATAAGCAGCAACATTAGTAGGAGAGGGAAGAATGCAAAGACCGGACAATGATCATCTCTGGAATCGGGTGAAGAGTAAGAGCTGTTCTACAGTGACTATGGATACAGAGTACAGAGAGCAGCTCATACTGAAGCCTTGATGCACCAGGTAAATAAAACCTACACATCTGGGTTTTGGTGTACATGTGTGCAGAGAAGACTACCTGTTCTGAGGTGGGACAAATGGGTCCAGGAACCTCTAAACTTGGCATCTGCGGTGCTGAGTAGGGAGGGGCTGTGGCCGGGGTGGGCTGTGAGGAGGTGCTGTACTTGTGGGTGGACTGGTCACCATCAGGGACATGCTGCAAGCCACACAGCTTTAAAATAAAAACACACTAGTCACTCTTTTTCCCGGTTCACTTAACCCAACACTCGTTCAAATACAAATGGATACTTTTATTCAGTAAAAACCTCCTATACTTGCTTATAATCTACTATGCAGTACTTTTCCCATGCTGGCCATTCTTGTCCCCAAGGAACATGAATTCAAAACCGAAAGCATATTTTTGCAGTAACCCAAAACACATACAGTCTAAACCAGTGTTCCCCAATCCGGTCCTCGGGGACCCATAGTCGATCCACGTTTTTGCTCCCTCCAAACTCCCTGCCAGACAGTCCATATTTTTGCTCCCTACTGGGACCTGGGAAGGAGCAAAACCATGCACCGTCTGTGGGTCCCCAAGAACCGGATTGGGAAACACTTGTCTAAACTGTACATTGTGGTTCTGCTGTTGAGTAGATGTGATCCACAGGGAGTGCAGCCAAACGACAGTGCTTTGCAGTCCCAAGGCAGACAAGCGTCTCACCCGCTGTGGGGTGTGGATGGGAGACAGGGCCTCCAGGTCTGCACTGGGGAACTCAACGCCCTTCCTCTTCAATTCCTCATAAGTGTGCACCACGCCCGTGAGCTCCGGGCTGCTCCTGAAAGCATCTGCCCAAGCCTGCATTAAGAAAATCACACAGGATGTACCTACACCTCCATTTTGTTGAGGACACACCTTATTTAAATTGCCACCAAGGGGTAAGTGCTACGAAAGTAGCTACACTACAGATTGAACTTTGTTGTTTATTTTAGGGATTTGGCCTTGTTTTTATAGTTTGAAGCGTGCATGAGAAAGCTGCTTGGAATGTGGGGATGTGAAACCACAGAGGTAAGCTTTTCAGAGCATTGCTTTAAAAGAATAACACTGCATACCTAACAGATTTCATTATTATTTTATGATCAATCAATCATTTGTATAGAAAATTCAGGCTGTGACACATGTTATATCCCACACATCTTTCTAACTTGGCATGATGGCAAAAATACTCTTTTATGGTGCTTTTTTGAGAGAACTGCAGCATTACGCCACAGCACAAATGAACTTTACACAAATAACTCGACTACCAGTTTTTAAGTAATTAACATGCCTGCTGTGTACAGCCGAAATCGCACATTTTCAAATTAGAACTGTGCATTCTCTAGCCTAGCAGCTTTATATAAAAACCATCGCGGGGTTTTTAGCAAATTTCCCCCACCGGGGTCAATAGTCTGTCTGTTTCTCTGTGTATCACATGGATCTATCGATCCATTTGGTATTCAAGGTATGTATCCACCCTGAAAGACCATAAAGTTAATTTAATTACTATGTTTTAAGCCATTTGAATTAAGTATTAATGGTACATGAAGCTCACATGACGGACATCAGGGTTAGTTTCACTTTCACAGCCTTACAGCATACATTTGTAAGATGATACAAATGATAGTATGGCACCCGTCTGTTTTTATAATACAGGTCAGTTCAGGTCTTATGGGATACAGATCTACAACATCACATAGAAACACTTAAGTGTGTAAGAAAAAAACACCGCTGAGCTGTTCCAGGATATCTGACCTTGTCGTTGCAACTAGATACAGAGTAAACTTGGCCACCTGGTACACTGGATCCCCCTGACCTCAAAATGGTAAGTGGCAAACATCCAGTTCAGATATTTTCAGCCTGCTTTTAATCTGCATCCATTCTTCTTGTCCTCCTAGGAAGACGCGAGTCTACCGCGACCTATCAACACCTTCAAAGGGTGACATGATGTTTATTTGAGCGTGCTTAACTGCACTAAAAAGTACACGTTACATGCGCCCCATCTAGCATTTGTCACTAAAGACAGCAAGAAGCAAGATCCAAGTCACCAAGTCCCTTCATACCTCTTCTGTTCCTGACAACGTGAAATCCCCCATTCTCCGTGTCATTTTAAAATCATTTAAACTTGAACAGCATTTCAAGCGGCACAGTGGCTCACTAAATAGCACTGGTGTCTCATACCTCCAGGAATGTGGACCCAAACCCCATCAATGTGTGTGTGGAATCTGCACATTCTCCCCATTTGAGACTCATGGCCGCTCCGGGTTCCTCCCAAAGACATGCATATAGGCTAACGGGCATCTCTAAACTGTGTAAGTGCCTGTGCCATGTGATGGATAGCGAACCCATCCAAGGTAATCCATATAAATTTCGTTCACCAAAGGAAACTAATTTTACTGCTTCCTTTTTACCTGGATCAATGCCAGCACTTTGTCTTGGACTATAGAGGGAGGGTTGTTTTTTGGAGAGATTATCTTAACCAGGACACCATCGACGAAATCCCGACTTGTGACAAGAGCATGGAAACGGTGGCCACAGTTTTTTACGCACGTTTCCAGGACCTGGGAAGGGAAAATAAAGTTGAAATCAGACAAACTTCAAGTCGATACAGCACGCTGGGTTTTCTCAACACAGAGCCATCATATCCAGAAATGATTTGCGCTAATATTCAGAGGCGTGCCTCTTAAAGCCATATACACCCTATTCAAACCAGTCCCGAGAAGTCATTCTGGCAGAAATCTCGCCGAGACAAAGCCACAGAGCTTTAATGGTGAGGTGGCGATGTATGTGACCCAGCCCTTAACACCAGCCTGGGACACTCACTGTCAGAGCGAACATCACCTCCCGGTAGTTCCTGTTTCCATTCAGCCTCTTCTTCAGAGCCCGTATGGCATCCTTGGGTCTACAGGAGGAAAGAGACGGCTCAGAGTAAACTGTGGAAGTATGCAGGGGGTGGAAGTGGAGTGGTCTGGTGTATTCAGATCCAGGCTAAATTACTGAAAAAAGAAGAACACTTATAAAAAACTATATGACTGTATCCAGGGCGAAGCATTACACACTAATAAAGAAGGTCAAGCGTCTCATAAGCGGAATAATTATGTCAAAGCAGAATGAAATGATAAGGACGACCTTGTAGGCCAGAGGTCCATGAATGAAGCTTAGTGACTGAGAAGAAGCAAAGAGTTACTTTGCCATGGATCAGCAGTTAAGGCTGGGGGGGGGAGACTAGAGGCACTTGCCACACCCACAAATGTATAGAACCGAGGGAGGGCCAAATGCTGAATGGATGACACGCCCAGGTGTGTGTGAGAAACAGTCCAGAAAAGCAGGTTCTCCTCAAGTGAAAAGAAATCAGGAAAACAAGAGCCACGACTTACTGGGATTTAAAAGAGCGTGTTGGACAGTGTGTTGTGTTTCAGGCAGCCACTGATAACTTTGATAGATAATAACAGATTTTTAAATATGTTGTAGCCTGGCATCATGCCCAGGGTGTCCCCTATGATAAGTTCCAGGCTTATTACAACCCAACCCTGTATAAGCAGGAGGATGTGCAAAAGGAAGATAGATTTGAAGTCAGATTATATGTTATCAATCTCATAAAAGGCCCACAACTACTATATTTACTGAGTATCATACTGAAAGGGTTAAATACAGCATGTTAAATAAGTCCAATAGAAATCTGGTCTCTTTTCTTACACCATTGACAAAAACTCGACATGTCGCAAAATGAAAGTTCAGTGCAATATGTACAAGACCAATAAGGGAACAAGAGAAGCAGTTAGAGAAGATCCACCACCCAATGAGGCCTTAACGTTTCAGTAATATGAATATGCTTGGCGGTGCTGTTATCCAAAGAGGCATTTGACTCTGTTATTCAGCCAAATAGTTTGGCCAGCCATAAATAAGACAAGGGGGACTGGTACAACAAAGCTGACTTTGAAATATATTATTTCAGTCAGTCCAGGGCACTGATAAATAAAAATGGATAAAAACACTGCAGATTTGTTTCCCTGAGTTATTTCCCTAAAAGAATAGTCATGGGAAATATTCATTTTAAATTAAGAAAATGAATAGATTATGTAAATAACTGTACATTTCAATGTACAATTAATTTTAATGACACAGGTGTACAGTATTCAGCAAGGACTGCCCATCAAATTCAACAGTCACCTGAAACGTTACTCTGTCACAGTCTGGCAACCCTACCACGTTACTCACCCCTCCTCTTTGCACAGTGAGCTTAAATGTTACTCTAAGCAACAGTCTGGCAACCCTACCATGTTACTTGCCACTCCTCATGGCACAATGAGCTGAAATGTTACTTTAAGCAATAGTCTAGCAACCCTACAGTGATACTTACCCCTCCTCAGTTTCATTGATGATATCACAGATCTCCATATTGAGGGTCCAGTCTTCACTCTGCAAGGAGCCATCTGTAGCCTTTTCTGAAAAGACACAGACAGAAACACTCAGACACACACACACACACACACGTACACATATTCAATGAGGACATGGCATATGCTGGGAAAACCAAACTGAAGATTATTTATGACCCAGTTACTAAAGATGTGAGAATACTCAACAACTATCTTACATAAAATGCCTTTTCCGCGAAATCCCCGGAACAGGCACATTGTTTCTAAAATGGTTTCTGAGTAATTTCTCTGTGCTGTCATATTTGTTCACAAGAACATAAAAGAATATGTAAGAAGGGTATAACATCCATACAACACCCTGCTCTAGCCACCTGGGAATGAGTCAAACTATCTATTAAGAGGTACTTAAAAATGACAGGGCCACAAAAGAGGCTAGAAGAGTGTAGGAGACATTCTTCATTCTTATTCATTTAGTATGTTTAAAGCAAGAACATGACAATTCTCAAAAAAACCTGTGGAAAATAAAAAAAAATTAATCACACTTGCAGAGATCTAGGTAGAAAATAGATATGTCATCCTCATTAATCTTTTCAGGGACGAAATAAACAGTGATCTATATGAAGTATATATGTTTACTGAACTAAGGCAAAGAAAATTCTCTGATTGAGGTATAACAACAAATGGTAAGGGCTTAGGCTTAAAGCCATACAACTGCTCCGTGTTTGCAAAACACAATTATGGTGGACATGCATTAATTTTGTTCATTTTTTTGTTTGTTGAACCGCAAAATTAGACATTTGCATTAATTAAAAACCATTCATTGTGGAAGGATATCAGCATATTTACTAGAAAAGTCAAGTGCAGTGACCTAGCTTACACAGCCCATGGAGAGCCACACGGGAATCCACCCTACCATCTCTGCAACAGCTAAGCAGTAAATGACTACCCTGTAAAAGGGAGACCAGTGCATTTGGACAAAAAAGGACCAGAGAGAGTGCTGTTTTATGGGCAACCTGCAATTTCTCCAAGTGTTCAGCTGCCCTCATGAATAAATATATATTACTACTTATAAACCATATAACAACTCCCATTTTACAGTTAAAGAGTCTCACACTTCGACAAGTCCTTTCACGTAGAACGTGCAATTAAACACACAATTACAGTTACAATTTAAGTACTTAAAAAAAGCAGACTTAAAAGCTACGACTTTGAATGTAATAAAACAATTAAAACTTGCAAGATAGGCTAGCTAACATAAATGCTATTCCCGCCTAAGGAATACATACAGCCAATTAAACACAGTGAATATGTAGCCCCAGATCTCTTGTAAGAAGTGACTGCAGCATGTTACTAATGAAAGGTAAACGGCTTTCTATTAACTGGGTTGTTTATTTCACATATGAATTCCCAGAGGACAATTCACTCCCATTGACTGCACAAATTTTTCATTCAAAATAAGACTGAAATATGTCATGCACTTAATCACTCTGAATTGATGCTATGAAACCTACAAAAGGAAAAGATGATCCAGTGACTTCTCTAAATGTCTGTAGAGGTGTCAACACCTCATACGGATCATGGGGCAACATGGAAGCTCAGGGGGTGTGAAGGCCTGGCTCTACCCCACGCTCATGCCCTATGCTGCCTGGGATAGAATCCAAGCCCTCACATAACCCAGACTGGGATAAGTGGTTAGAAGATTGATCGATGGATATTCATAAGGAACCATTAGCGACAGAAAGCATACATTCAAAATGAATATGTACGCAGTTGGCATTTCAGATCAATGCCACTATTCTACATTGGAAAGTATTACAAATTGCCGTCTCACTATTGGGTCAACAGTATAATGCATCACAGTAAACTACTGGTGTGTATAATTAGGAGAAAAACTCACGATGATTAAAATACCACATGTAGAAAATAGCTGGGGGCCCCAAGATAGCTACCACAGTAGACATCCCTCAACACATTTTGCAGTGGGGAAAAAAAGCTAGCATTAAGATATTTTATTTCCTCACAAACATTTTCTTTTTACCGCATGTCATATTTACAAATAGTGAACTTTTAGAACTAAATTACCAATTCGATATTTTAATGTAAAATGCATCAAACAAAGACTGCAGATTTAGATTAAGAACTTCAAAATGCCCCCCATAATTAACACCTAGTAGGCTGCAATGTTATTAAGCCCAAAACTTTCCCACATGGAAATCCTCACAAAAATTATTGTGAATATATAAATTGCTGTTGTTTTTTTTATTATTATATTAGGAATTAATAAATAGTGTTCTTTTTAAATGCAAAACTCTCAAGCCAAAGGCAGACACCTTTATGGGCACTGCCCATTTAAGCAATTCAGCTCCAAAGTCCCTTCCTGTTTTAGGCTGAGCGCTTGTTTTTCATGCCACAGTGCAGTGCTGCACAGAAAATGCTTCAATATAAAAAGATCACGCTTCCAAAAAGTACTATCTGGTAAAATGGGAGAAAACATTTTATTGGGTCAGTGGCTACACAGTAAGATCCTGAAAAAACTGTTCATAACAAGGTCAGTTTCTATGTAATTGTAGATGTGTTTGTTTTCATGCAGTAGAACAGTGGCTTTGTTACACATCTTTTCCTGGCTTTAAGCATGCAAATATTTGATTGTATTCTTCCTGCATGTCAGGAGATGTGCACGAGTGCATGTATATATATTACATTGTGGGGACCAAATGCCCCCACAATGTGATAAAAACCTGTTATTTTGACCTTGTGGGGACATTTTTCCAGTCCTCATAGGGGGAAACTCAATTTAATAAAAAAAAAATGTAACTGCAATCATCAAACCATAAGAGACAAATGTCATGTATGATGTTTTGGTTACTTATCATTAAGGTTAGGACTGGGTACAGATTAAGGTGGTCATAGCTGAGATTAGAGTTTTGCCCATAGAAATGAGTGGAAGGTCCCCACAAAGATATGAATAAAACAACTGTGTGTGTGTGTGCGTGCGTGCGTGTGTGCGTGTGTGTGTGCATGCGTGTGTGGATGTTCTCCAATGGGCTTGTGATCTGCCATAGCCTTGGTGCACTTTTAAAATGGTGGGTATATAAATTTCAATAATTATGCACAGGCAGTATGCTCTCTGGGAGTTAACGTTCAGCTTTTTGCAATTGAAAAATGAGCAAAATATTTTTTATTTGAATTTTAATGATTAATTAAAACTGAAAAAAACATCAAAATCAATTTTCTGAACAGAGCAACCTTCCTATTACACAGTTCTGTTATTATTGGACACAAATCATCTGACCAAGCCAACATGTGTTTGCATTTATGTTTCATACCCAGTCAATAACCTTCTACTGATGAGGATGCAGCCCAGCAAGGTCTAGTTATTTCACCTCTGCTAAATGAAAAGGGAAGCTTGTTGACCAGTTAGGGACAACACGAAGCAGGGCAATACAGATGGCACTGCACATGGTCAGCTCTGCAGTCATAGTGAAGGAGGTGAAAGACATATGTTGTGTCAAATGAAACAGGAGCCACGCTGACTCATTCTGTGATTACACACGTTAATTTACCATAAATACAGCAATGCTTTAACTTCAAAAATATACAGTCCAATATCTACAGAGTCAGGATTTTTTTGTATGATGTACTGAAACTACCGTTATAGCTATGAAATTATATCATTTACAGTGTCTAACTCCAAGGATATGATGATTATTTTCAATATAAATTACAGTGATTTAGCAATTTGAGAACAACTGATGTAACAACAAATGACATTTTGTTATTTTTTGATCAGTGTTATTTGACACTTTGTTTTATAATACAGCAAATGATTAAATTTCCATAACAAATTTTCTTTTTTAAATCTAACGGTGCAATATGTTAGGACAGCTCTCTGCACACCCTATCAAATTTATTTGACACAACTATGTTTTATAGTAATTAATATGGGTATTTCACACGAAAATTAGTTGAGTTTGCATTAAAGGTTCTCTCACTGTGCTGAAAAATATGCAAAAAATAAATAAATAAAATACCAGAAACACTGTCATAGATTCAATTTGACATATTTACTTTTGGGTAATAGATAGGTAAATTCTGGTATCATGACGGTACTATAGGGATTAACAAAACAAAGCAGAATTTCGAGCAATACTCCCCAAAATGGATAGGAGGGTAAATCCTTTAAAATGCATGTGGTAAGGTCTGCTCTGAATTTAATGCACACAGAAGCAATACAGTGACACTGCAATCACTGGCACTCCATTAATGATGCGTGAAAAGAAAGCCCATGACCATTCGGATAAATAATTTCAGTGACAGTGAAACACTAAAGAATCTCACCAGTTAAATGTCAGTAATTACTTAACACTAGTTCTGCACTACAAGTTTAAAAAAAGTTAAGAAAGGCAAAACAGAGCAAATACCCAGACCAATATAATGAGACCAGTAATACTTTTAATACTTAATTTTTTCAACTATTGCTTACATTGTTAATAAATTGAATCACCATTCCCAGAGAAATAATCTCAGTATCAAAGCTCATAAAAGTGAGCAATAAAGGAATACAAATAGTCGTATTATGAAGTTATAACACATCAAACTAATGTTTCAACTTGGCAGATTTGTATGGTAACAAGGTGTCCGTTTTTTCCAATTTGATGTGTGCACTGATTTTTCTGAGCGACGGCTAAGGACAATAGTTTTCCATCTTCTATCCAAGTTCAACTAGGACACTTTTTCTATTTAAGTATTCGCTTGTGACGAGAGGCGGATTTTTAAAAAAACCTTTTATTAATGACGCATTAGAGATAAGATCAAAATCAAAGCTGTCAGTCAACAAATATATTGCCGTGAAAACACACATGACCAAAAATCGCTAAATGCCAACTTGTCCCCACACGGAGATGCCTATCTGATGCGACGTCGCCTAGCCTTGAACGGCGCTAGCAAGCTAACACTGACATTGAAATGTGCCAGTGAATCGACATGTGACCGCAACGTGAAAGGAAAAGGCCACCTTTTGTCATATCCGAACAGGACAACGTATGTTACTGAGCGTTTCACCGCCTAACGAGCTAACTGGGTGTTTACCTATCGCCCAGGACTCAGGCGTCTGGGTCGCTCACGGCTACCGAATTAGCCCAATGAGTTGAGACAGCGGCTGAATTACCTCAGGGAAGCTCCGGTGTCAACAGCAAAACTAAGTCGCAAATACAGCGACAGTACATTTCATATTAAACTAGAATAATGTTACCAGACCATCGGCCAAAATGCACTCACCTATGCAGTGCCCCACAGGAGTACTATACGGATTCCCCAATAAAAACTCCATCTTGATGACAACAAACAAATCGCACTAACTGACGCTCCCTCGCGGACAGTACCATCCAGTCCAGCCCACTATGCGCCTCATTGGTTGGTAGCGCCGTGACGTCACTGAACAGATTTCGCGTTGGTCGTGGGTTAAAAGGGTCCTACGCGGTCCGCTTGATTGGTCCAGGAATGTGGTTTTGCGGTACGGGCGCGTCATTTTCATACCCTCCTATAGAGTGCAGGGATGAATTAAGTGCCTTCTGGCAGAGTTCCAAATTGTCAATACTGTTACTTTGAAACAAAATTAACGATCGCGTTTGTGTTAAAAAAAATAAAATAAAATAAAAAAGGATTACCAATGATGAATATCGGAATATCTACTGGTAACGTTTGATAAAATCCTCAAATCCAAAACCAACAGACTTAAAAATTCCTTTGTCCCGCACGCCATCAAACTGTTCAATTCGTCATTAGAGGGCTGGAGGGGGAACATGAGGGGGGCAGAAGGACTTTTTATTACCTTTACAATAGACCACATGACTGTGCAATTAACCCGTACAATAATTATTTATTATTACTATCATCCCACCGGTATTTATTATTCTTTCCTACTCTTTGTTGACCAGAAAACCTTTTATGCAGCAGTGCAGGGAACTGTTTAATACAAGCAGACAGCAAAAGGTAGTGTTTCCCCTATGCTTTCCAACAAAGCTGTAAGATCGCATGTCATATATTCCTTGTAATGAAGTCGCCTTGTATGTGTACATTCAAGTTACTGATTAAGTAATTGTGACTGATCACTGAAGGTTTGAATTGTCGCTACAAGTAAAACAGCCAGACATTCAGGTAAAATACCTGCAAAAAAGTGAGTTATTGCTCATTAAGTGATATCAACCGGAAGATTTAAAAACAAACGTATTTATTATTTACCGAAAACATTTTAAATCGGAGAATGTTCGAAAATTATGACATTTCAAGTATTGTCAAACTCAGGATTTCAACAGAAAAAAACTAATTGAAAATGTACAGAATGCAGGAGACACATGAAGCATGAGAACATAAGCCTAGAGAAACTTATTTGAAAGTAACTTAGCTCCAAATAGTTACCCTAGTCCGCAGCTCAGTGTAACATCACATCATTTGGCTGAATCCATGGCCGAAATCCCAGTTGTGCCCACGGAGGCCGGAAATAAGATAAGTTACCTCTGATATAGCGATGAACCCACTGGTCCATCTCGGATGCCTATCATCAGATTTTGCCCATTGCCAGCGATGGAACTCGCGTTTCTTCTTGAGCTTGTGCTGCCCTCTCTTACACAGTACCATATGACTAAATGTGGCTTAAGAGGTTCATGATCCTTGACCAGAAACATGTACTGTTAATTTCCTCTACAGAAACTAGTTCACGTGTAGTGTAACTGTAGTTGAATCCACAAGTGATTCATTTAAGTGTTGAATTAATAAGTATCTTAATCTCATGAAAGTGGACTATATCAGCAAAAATATTGCAAAAACATGATTTACATTTTTATATTAACAAACTATTCAAACGTCACTGAAAAACGTTTTTTTCCCACAAATAAAATCTGCATTAATATTGCATGCGTATTGATTATGTCTATGAGTGAGGATGGCCTTTATCAATGGTGCTGAACATATGGATTATGCATACGACTTTAACCAAGGGATGTTAATGTAGGCAAATGATTAAACAAACTGCCCAAAAATTTCTCTACATTTCCATCGCCCATCTTAACAAGCTTCCAAGAAATGAATATGTTGGTTAAAAAAGGGATCAGGCATAGATGTCTGGGATAGACTCTCTGACCAGGAAAATAGGCTGGAAGATAAATGGATGAACTACAGTGCTATTTCTTGAAGAAAAGCACGAGCAAAGAAACTCTTCCATTCCGCATTTCCAGATCAGCTTCAATGGGGAAATGATACAATCAATAATTCCTCGATTCACAAATTTAACTTTAAACTGCAATTATCATAAAGAAAAGTACTCATGACTCAGATGAAAACAAACTCCATCCAGCCAGGTCTCCAAAATAAGGTTTCAGTCAGAGGCTCAGATATTTTTAGTGCAATTGCCTTTATATTCACAGCCAGGGCCTTGAGCGCACAAGGCGGCAAAGTGTGTCAGTCCTGCAGCAGTTTGTGCTTGATGGTGGAGCTTTCTGAGGACAGATGCACAAACAGCGCGCCAGCGGCGGTGCGTGCCCGCAGCTCGTACATGTCGTAGTCATGGGCCCACTCCACGTTCCCCCAGCGCTGGATCTATGCAGAGGAGGAAGGGCAGTAAGCAGAACCCTGTTACTGTAGCAGCACCAGAGCATGGTACAATATCATCTTCTCGTGCAGCGTGACTCTTACACCAAGACCAGCTCAAATTGGAGAAATTGTTTAAGAGACTTTCTTTAAGTAGTAGACCTCCAGAAGTGACAACTAAATCGGGCTAAACTTGCCATTACTAAGTGTAATGCCCCACGTTTTCAATCCTTTAAATATGGAAGGTTTAACCATAATTCCATTCACAGCTGATGTTAATGCCTCTTTAGACATCTAAGCTAAGAAAACTGCAGAAAATAACCCATATTAGAGAAGCTTCAGTTGAAGCTGACCGCATACCTGGTATTCCTCCTCCAGACGGGATAGCAAGACAGCATGTTCCACTGTCAGGTGTCTGTCAACCAGCCCAAAGGACAACACCAATGACTTCAGTTGTGCGATGATAAACTCCAGCCCTGTTGTGAAGATTGTGGTCATTTCTTAAAGATGCCGTAGAATGCAGTTTTTCTATTAAAAGTGTTCTTGGGTATCTACATACGTACATGTGTGAACTTGATTTGGTCAAAAAAGGCCCAGAAGCACTTTTACAGGCATATTTACAACACTGTTGGCCCTAGAATGAAACAAGCTATTTCCCTTTATGGTGGGCTCATTAATATGTTGATAAGCTCTGTTCCGATTGGCTGGTTTACAGTAAGGTACTGCAATAGCTCACACAGAATTAGAATTTAGTGATCAGTGGTCATTGTTGACACACCACAGCACACAACAACAAAATGTGTCCTCTGCATTTAACCCATACGTGAAAATGTGACATAGCTAATTCAGCACCCGGGGAGCAGTGCTTGGGGGCGGTACCTTACTCAGGGTACCTCAGTGGTGCCTTGCTGGTCAGGAATTCAAACCTGCAATCTTTCAATTACAGTGCACTTCCCTAACCATCAAGCCACCAACAGAACAAACATATCTACAGTCATGCACAACATTTTGGTCAACAAGGGACTGCATGTACCGCGGTGGTCCCATAAGATTGTAATGAAATTGTAGCACAATGCATTACTCTTGTGTTTGTGGTGATGCTGGTGTAAACAGATCCTACACTACCAGTTGTGTAAAAGTATAGCATATAATTATGTACAGTACACAATACCTGTTAATGATAATGTACTGTTTTATGTTTTTACTATACAGTACTTTTCATTGATATTTTAGAGTGTACTCTTTTTACACATAACTCTAATACTCCCACTTCAGCCTAGGCACGATGTTAGCTAGTCATAACTTCATTTTTAACATTGTAACAAAAACGCTGGAATTATTTTGCATCTCCGTTAAATGATTTTACTACGCTATCTTTGTCATGCAGTTTTTATCAAGAACTCCAAATAGCAAGCAACACATCTTAAAAATGTGTTGTTTATAATGAAATTGGACTTTCATTTTTTGCTTCCAATTTTTTTTGACACCAGTATCGACTGGATATTTGTTTAGCTAAAATAAAGCAGGGTACAGGCAGTACAGAAGCCCCTAATTAATGTCAGTATCATGATTACTAGGGGTAGGAGTCTCCAGTGATCACCCGAATCGATACAATAACGATATATGTCTGACGATTCAATATGTATCACAATTTTTAAACAGGTTTGGCAGAACAGCATTTCAGGTATACATTAAAAGTAAAGGGCTGTAACGGTACACGTGTTCATCATGTGCCTTTTGGTTATAGCATTTTCAGCTTGGAACGCACAATGAAACTAATCAATACATTTCTTGACACGGGTGAAAACTAAACTCAGATAGATAACATAGAAAACAATATGCTAATTGTGGCTTTGAGTTGGTTACAGCTAATGCTAGAGAGCACAAGGACCCTTAACCCTCCACTTAAATCAGTAGTTTGGGAATATTTTGGCTTCAGAGAGAGAATAGTTGATAAGAGTAAGAATGTCTCTTGGCTCTGTTGTACCAAAATCAGATATTTTTCTGTAAACACATCCAACATGCTAACTCATTTTAGATGACATCATTTGAGTGTGTGCTTTTGCCAGGAAATTCAGACCAGGCTAAAAAAAAATAACTAATGGTAAGTTCACATCAGACAATTTTAGTCCTGATTATCTGCTTGCCGAATACTTCAGTCAAGACCAAGAAAGTTCAGATTAAGAATCAATGTAAACGGTCAAACAGCACAAGCTCATAAGCTCCAACCTTATGATCACACGGCCAGAACCTTAATCAATATGCTGCCTTCAACTCTTCACAATAACAACCCTACTATACAACTACTAAATTTAATAAATGTAAATCATCATAAAGTCATAAATCTAGCAGGTAAGTTTAGGAATGGTGAATGACAGGTCCTCTTACCAGTTAAGGCCCAAAAGTTGTAGGAGCTTAAATGCTGATGGAAGGTGTCTTTGGTCTCCTTCGGTATTTGTGGCCCCATTATGTTGGAAGATGAGCCAATTAATACATTATACCTGGGAATATAATACAAAGTATAACGTCAATAACTTTATTTCAGGGTTTTTTTCTAATGCTCCACCATTGTTATGCAGATATATCCACGTATTTGATGACAATATATACATAACCAGTGAGGTGTGTGTGTGTGTGTGTGTGTGTGTGTGTGTGTGTGTGTGTGTGTGTGTGGGGGGGGGCTGAATGTACAATACCTCTTCTGATAATGGAAACCTTAATACACCTTGCTGGGGAAAACAGATTAATTCAAAAACATACTTGTACAGTTATACTACAGTACATTGTAACAGATTTGGGCAAAAACAGTTTTTGTCGTAAATCAAAAGTGGATGCAAGTTAGAATAGGATAACTGCACCAATTTTAGGTGTGAGAATGAGAGTAGGAGATGCATGTGAGTTTGGGACAGTTGTGCTGTCATACAGTACAGTACCTGTGATACATACCTCTTCTCAATCCAATCCAACACTGGGTCCCACTCGTTCTTCTGAAGTTCCACCAGTCCTGGAGGTTCTTCTACCCTGTAGCTTGCAGGAGAGACACGGTACCAATATCATTCCCTTTCTGAAGTACAACAAAAAAAAAAAAACGCTGTCAATGGACCTGTTTAGTTTGCAAATGAACATCCTACCAATTAAAATGCTTTTCTGAATAGCTTGGAAGCATATGTGTTTAGCCTCTGCCTACCAAATGGTGTCGGTCTCCAGAAACTTAAGGGTAGCCACGATGATCTGTCCCTTGTCCCGTTGGGTGGGGTTATCCAGGGCCGTATTGCACAAAGTGGTCTGAAGCAGAAAAACAGAAATGTGTTGCTTTACCACCCTGCACGTCTGCATAACACAACCCTGCTTAAGCAAACAGTAGTTCCAGACAGGCGCACCAGATGCATGGTGTAGAACTTCAGCGTGTCCTTCTGCATGTCCCACTCTGTTGCCACGGCGATGGCTAAAGCTTCATTGGGTACAGTGAACAGCTTGCCCGCAGGAGTCTTGAGTTTCCTGCGGTCCAGATTAATCTCGTACAACCCATCTATATGTGTCAAAAAAGGTCCAAAAACATATAAATATCCTACATTTAAAAATTTCCTTATAAACTTCTCAAAACCACAGCTATATGTAATGTAACTAATTCCTTAAAGCGAAGATATAGCCCCCATGCAGGTTTAAACATTTTTTCAATTCACCTTCTCCCTGTGAAATACTGACATCTTGGTAGAATTTCTTCCTTTCTGCGGATTTAAAAAGAATAAAATAAAATCATGTCAAACATTCATAGACAAATCCGGATATGGACTTGCATCACATGTGTATGTTATGTATCAATAATTATATCATCAGGAACATCAAAACAAATTCTGTTTAATTAACCAGGATTCTTTGGAACTTCGAAATAATATGCAAGAATAATTACTTATATACTTCTGAAGAAAATGTCTGGTTAGGAAGGATGACCAAATGGGCAAAGCAAGCTGAACTACTTAGCAGACTGAAAGTATTCACCGGAAAGACCAGTACCTAAAATTACTTCACGAAACGTATATAACTGAAATCGGAGAATAATGTTGTATATTCCTACCCAAAGCTGCAGCGGAGTATTCTTTCGAGTGACTAACAGAGGGAAGCCATGTGTCACGATTCCGACACTTAGAAAACGCAAAGCCTACGTGACGCTGAAATCTAACCAGATTTCTTAGCATTGTGAACAAGGGTTCCTAAACAAATCAGATTACAATCAATATCGTTACAGGTATACAGTTGCCAATGCCCAGTCTGACAAATAGACCGTTAAAGACTTTTAAAAGAATTATCAGCTAGACGGTAAACTAGAATATTTGCCAAATATATTTAAATGTACTCAATCCACCAAATTTAATATATGAACTACATTAGCCATACTCAGTTCTGAGTTGTAGCTAAAATAACAAAAAAAAACGTTTAATTCACATCCGTACTACCGATTGCAGAGGAAACCAAGCTGCTAATGACCTCAATTACGTACGATACCCTCCTCTCGGCTTCCTGCGATGCGATGCATAACGCGGAAGTGACGACAAAAGCAATAATACTTGGAAAAAAGGGAACATAAAACAAGAAAGGCATTGAGCTGTGACCATACATAATATAGATTAAATGCACTCGGTATTGTTGAATACATAATATTGTGTTACAAAACACGTCTTAAAATGGTAATGAAAAATAAAATATGTAATAAAACAATAAAGCATAAAATTATATAAATTATAAGATATTCAGATTTTTCTTTATAATTTGGTAGTATGGGCGATTTATGGACCTAATCTCGCGTTCTGTTCAGCGCATAAATGACACATTGACCCTTGTAAACGTCTCAGTTCCGTGCATTATGGGAAAAGAAGTCCGTTAAAAACTCACCGATCATATCGCACAATGCACTCCAAGAACGTGAAAAATCTGGAATTGAATTTGTTCTGTAAAATAAATATGTAAACAAACACATAAAAATGGTCCCAAATGATACACTTGTGTATTATCTCATAATGCAAATGGACTTATTTGTCCCTTTCTTCGTTGCAGTTTTAAAAGTAACAGTACTGTTATATTTTATATCAGGCCATTTGATAGCTTCATCCCAGTCCTGTACATGGCATATAGTATATACTATCTGGTAAAATGTTATCATTTGCTCATACGTGCTTGTTCCTTGCAACCGTATCTCACATATAGAGTGACAGTTTATAGAAATCACACCTGACGCGTGCAATTGAGTTTGGAATGTGGAGGCAATAACATTACTTAATGTTTTTAACTTGTAACCAAATATCGTTTCAACTTTCTTCCATGTTTGAAAAACAACGTCAAACAACTATATTTGAAATGCAATTTCTTCTTGATGTAGAACTTTGACAATACGTCATAGCTCCCCGTTTTACCTAATTACCATAGAAATTTACTCGTAACTTTTAAAAGACATACAATTCCCGGCATACATTTCGGGACACAGACCAATGACCGTTCAGTTTTATACAGGGGTAGATCCAACCTTCTAATCAGGTAGGACATTGTTAATTTAGTTTGCCTGCCGAGTTACTGTCGATTTACAGATATTCAAGTGGCGCATCCTTTCCTGCCCCGTGGAGGATTTGGGAGGAGGTGAGCCGTCTTGTCAGTGTTCTCCATTCCATCATTTTTAACCACTCTTTTTCCCATTTCTGGAATTTTTTTCACGTAGTCGGGGGTTACCCCGGCGAAGGAGTAAACATGCCGGTCCGTGCTGAGTGCAGAGCTGGTAACGCCTCTATGGCCTTCGTATCCTCGGCCTCGCTTATCCCACCTCCACCGATAAACACACAGCAGCCCGGCGTCGCCACTTCGCTTTTATACAGTGGATCGAAGTTTCGAGGACACCAGAAGAGCAAGGGAAACTCCTATGACGTTGAGGTTGTTCTGCAGGTAAGTTGGACGCAAATGTTGACCGGCCTGTTCTTCATGTAGCTAGGTCATTTTTCAAAAATGCTTGCCAATCGAGTCTGCCTGTCATTCAGTGACACGCAACAATTTGGAAACCTGAGGCTGTCAACCACAATTGCTATTTAGTACCAATTTTACTGAGCAGACAGTACGACTACTTACTTTCTAAATTTTCTCTCGGACTGGTAAGAACTTGCCCACAGCCATTGTACACTTTGAACACGTTCTGTTTAAATTCACATGTATCCTTATGCACTGGAGGTAATTCCGATGTATGCTCTAATGACAGCCTGCTACAAAAGTAACTTGGTACAACGGGATGTAACTGCCAGTTAACTGTGTGCTGTGTTAATTTTGATACATGCTTTGGGCAGCAGATGGAGTAGTGGTCCTTAGATTAAGTTAGACAAGATTTCTGCCTCAAATACTGTTGTATTCCTGGTTGGATAAAGGAATCATAAGCGGTGCATGATGTGCCCAATTTTACTACATGAGTGAAGGTCTGCATACTGATGAATGGTGCTGATTTTGTGCTTTTTTGTGTGAATATAACAAATGAGACCATTGCATAATTTCTTTTTGCAGCATGTTACAATGGAAGATTCATATTTATGTGGGTATCTAAAGATTAAGGGACTGACAGAGGTAAGCAGACAAATGTATAATATTTTTTGTCTTTTGAAATGCAATGGAATTTGTTTTTACTCAAAGTTTCCTCCACCCATAAAACATATGAACTTTTGGTATGAACTTTTGGCTAGTTCATACTTCTCCGTACGCGTAGTAGCGGACGTGTCCGCGCGAAGGATTATGACGCGTTTGACGTCATTGTGCGCCTCCGCGGACGAACGCCTGCTGCATTCGAAATTTGTGTCCGCGCAACGGTGTACGCGCAGCTCTGGGCTCACTGCGCATCATCGATTCGCTAGCGTCCACTTTAAATACCAACATGGAAGCTTTTGACGAGCGTTGGGGTAGTTTGCAAACCCTAAAGACTATTTATGACAGCAAGCTGACCGAACTTGGCAACCCTCTGAATTTGTTAAACATAGAGAAACGGGCACAAACCTCACTGCTGTGGTACATGTGCAGGGAATATCAGGATAATAATTTATGTTATATTTTTATTATTACTATTAATAAATCCAGCACGTTGTGCGCATGTGCAACGTCCGCGGCTTGACCGGAGATCTATGAACGTTTCCGTGTACGCATACGCAGAGTGGATACGCGAGTGTAGCGCTTGTGCGGAGAAGTATGAAATAGCCTTGAAGACTTCCCGGTGGCTTTTTGTCCGCAAATGATTTCCTGTTTACTTTTTAACCTTTTCTCTTTATTATGTTGATAACTATTGTGTATTCTTTATTATGCAGTACTGTGTAATCTTAGTTTCTTGTAATCAATCAGTTGTAAGGATTTCACAAATTCATAAAGAGCTATGAAATGATGCAGCTCTAAACAGGCAGTGGTGCCCATTGATTGTATTAGAAATTGCATCAAACAAAAGATCACTTTCACAAATTGGTCTACTATGCAAATCTGATGTCATACACACAGGCAGGGTATACCTGCATAGTCCCACATTACAAAGATTAAGTTTCAATTTAATTGGTGGTTTGATCATTCTTGCAGTCAGCTGCATGAAAATGCTGCCCCTAAAGATCTTGAACAGTAAGGACCCCTGCATATCTTGAAGTGCCGATTTCTTTGCCAGGTGTTACAATGTACTATTGCTGCAGCTCTCACAGTCTGCCTTCCAGTAACAGCCACAACCTAGGAATTTACCAGTGTGTGGGTGCTTTGTAGCAATATATGATTTTAGGGATTGTTTTTTCTTTAGAATATGTATGGCATAACAATTGTTTTGAATGAAAGTTTCCAATGACAAGAAAAGGTTTCTTTGAGAGTAAATGACCCATGGTAAAAGTGAATAAACTGGAGTGAATCCTCTTTCAAAGTTCTCAGTCCCCATTTATTTATTTTTTCCGGATGGAAAAACGATAATTTTAATACTCTTGTCTAGCATGTAATATTTAGCTAAAAATTTGCTAAAAAACAAAGCCTTTGCCAGCTAATGGCCGGGGTGAAATGACAGGAAGATTGAAGGAATTTATGGAATAGATGCTGATGCAAAATTTATAAACGGTGAAGCATCACACTGAGTCCTCATATCTGCAGTTGTTATGTGACCTGATGTTAATTGTTGGTAATTGTTTTTTGAACAGGAATATCCAACTCTCACTACCTTCTTTGCTGGCGAGATAATCAGTAAAAAGCGCCCCTTTTTAACAAGGAAATGGGATGCAGACGAAGATGTTGATCGCAAGCACTGGGTATGAGTGTTACTAATAAACACACATTTAGCAGATGTCAAAATTTTGATACATAGTTTTGCTGTAGTTCACTGAGCGATTTGTGAATTTTTGCAGGAAGTAGAAAAGCTGCTACCTTTCCATTACTTGGCAGGTTTTGTTTCTGTATTTCTGTTTCACTTGGAAATAATATTTTACAATATGTTAATTTGCCTTCTTGATCTCCTGAAATTTCAGGGCAAATTTCAGGCTTTTTATCAGTATGCAAAAACATTTAACGCCGACGACTTTGATTACGAAGAACTGAAAAACAGTGATTTTGTCTTTATGAGGTGGAAGGTAAGATTCTTCCAAATTGACCACTGTTCTTTTTAATCTGGAAGTGTTTCTTTTCTTGTTTTGCTGGTGAAATGTATGTGATGTACGTATGCAATGAAATTCTGCTGCACCCCCCTAGGAGCAGTTTCTCGTCCCAGATCACACAATCAAGGACATAAGTGGTGCTTCTTTTGCTGGCTTCTACTACATCTGCTTCCAGAAATCCACGGCAACCATAGAGGGTTATTACTACCACAGAAGCTCAGAATGGTAAAGCTGCTCAGTGCAGTTTTTCATGGAGCCTAGCTGTTTATAATTTGCCATTAGATGTTTCTGGACCATGGTCTAATGCATCAAAAGACCACAGAATAAATATCTCCGTAAATTAAGCACCTGTTACAGGTTCAGTTAGAAAACGCAAGTGTCTGACTGCAATCTTTTGATATGCTGTTAATTTAGGTTTTACCATAAAATCTTACTTTGTCTTTCAGTTTTCTTTATTATGCACTTTCAAAGAGCTAGTGTTTTGTGTATGGAGTTAGAGTAGCAAGAGTTAACAAACACTGGAGGAAAATGCAGGAAAATTCCTTGAGCCACCCAGGCATTAACATCCGCTCACTTGTGATATTCCCGCCTTTCCGAGCAAGCAAGCAGGCTTCCAGCAATCTGCTTGAGCTCAGATGTATCTGACCGAAGAATGTAATGATCATTTATCAAATCTGTGTCACGCTTTCACCCACAAAGGCTTGCCAGAGATGCTACAACCCAGTGATGGTTTTCTATGCCTATATATAGTGACCAAACAACTTAAGACAAACAGTGTACCATGTAATCTATGTGCATGTCCTCAACATGTCTGTAAAGGGACAGTATGTGGAAAGGGGTTAGGATGGTGTGGGAGTGATGCAGTATTTCACACCAGTGTTTTTCTGGTTTGCTCCCGCAGGTACCAGTCCTTGAACCTCACCCATGTCCCTGAACACAGCATGCCTATATATGAGTTCCGGTGACGCTGGCATCCTGGTGCTGCTTGCAGAGTTGGACTGCGCAATGCCCTGTGAACAGTGAGGACGGCGGGTGGCTGTAGACTGTCACGTGGTTCAGTAGAGGACCGCAGCCTCTTTGGAGAGAGAAACGTCAGACAGATGGGTGCACAGGCGGAAAGCTCAGGCCCAGATTAGCAAGAGAACCGCTAAAGGGCCGTACGGAAAGTACGTTCTCCCAGATTTGTGGCTTAGTGCTTCTTTATCAAAGCTTATTTTTGATAATCTGTTTTAAGCTACTTTAGTTTACCTGCAGTGTCGTCATGGTATCTTTACTTTTAAGGTTGGTTGTTTAACCTCCCTTCCACAAGAAAGTTACTTAAAGTGGTTAATACCTTTCTAGTTCCATATAAGGTCAGACTTTGTAGAGCTCTTATTGTTTTTTTAACATGATACTTTGCAACTTATGATGGCTCCCTTGTCTTAAAGCAGTCATGACTTTTTGAGCAAATGGGGAGAGATTCTACCAATGTCAATGAGCTAGAAAAACTGCTGGGATGCTATCGAACCGTAGTATGGGGGTGATTTCGCTTAAAATTCTTGGCAGTTTTGTTCTTCTGAATCAAGCAACATGCTGACTTAAAGCTTTTTCGACATGGATATTGGAAATGTTTGTTACCTAGAGACTTGAGTGTCTTGGAACGCTTTACCTTTGGTGGTAAAAGGCAAATGATGTCAACAGCGCATCTGCTGTTCCCAAAAGACTTCACCTCCCCAGCCTGGCTCCCTGCTTTCCTCTTAGTTGTCTACCTATGCAACATAATCACAACATGAGCTGTTAATATGCTTCTGGTTGTCATAAACACTAGTATAGAAGCTACTCTTACAAAAGGTCCTGTTAAAGCCATTGCAGTATTTATTGAACTGGATTAATTCTGTCTATACCTACCACATGTTTTTGTCTACATGCTTGAGGATCTTTCTATAATCTTTGCTTCCCTCATGATGGTGCCATCTTCTCAGCACCTGTGAAGCACGTTTGTGTCTACATGGAGAGGCAGCCAAGTACAATGTGTACTTAACTCTGAAGTATTGTGGTATTATCTCTTCAGTTCCCAGTTTGGTAAAGGCCAACAGCCTCACTGTGGTATCCTGTGTTACTCTGTAAAAGTCAGTGTG
The DNA here is from genome assembly GCA_026777985.1 of Mormyrops attenuatus. Lineage (NCBI taxonomy): Eukaryota > Metazoa > Chordata > Actinopteri > Osteoglossiformes > Mormyridae > Mormyrops > Mormyrops attenuatus. The sequence goes on along the minus strand of JAODKC010000095.1, from coordinate 16,534,015 downwards.
TTGAAAAGCACTGTGTAGGACACGGTGCACTCCACTAAGTGTTCTGAGGCTCCCTCAGATGGTTTAATTCTTTTCATAAGTGGAATACTAAGTTGCACCTTTCCCCATGTCACTGTGATGGTGGAATTCTTATGACACACAGCCAGCATGGGTTAGCAAAGCCAGCCTGTGATCGCGTTCCTCAAGGTCTGTCAGCTGAAAGTATACGAAGATTGGGGTGTTTTATGTTTTGCATGCAGCAGATCCTAGTACCCTGGTAATTTCGAATGGGGCCTCAGAGAGCATTTGTGTATTTAAGTACTGTTTGATTTTCAAACCAACCACTAAGCTTCTGAACATGTGTTTTAAACAGATACCGATGTGTAAATGTAGTTTTCTATTAATGAGAGAAAATGTCTAAAAGTCCTTAAAGCTTTAACTTTCTGCCTTAAAGGTGAATGAATTTTATAAATTATTTTTTTGACATGAATGATGGAATAGCAAGAAAAGCACGGTCCTAATGTAAAATATTTCAGCTTTGACTTGGAGTGGGTATCGGTACCATGATGTATTCTGTGCTGTTGTGCTATAATGCCACTCAAGAAAATGCAGTACTCAAACCAAATCGATATCACTGACTAGTCCTGAAGTGTTAGCCCTCTCACTGTGGGTTCATGTGCTGCCCTCAGGTAACTAATGGTGAGCCAGGAAAGTATGAGTACAGTTCCTACTTTTATCTACCTCAGTGGTCAATTGGTTACGTGCCGCTTCATTCTTACTTCTCTTGACTGCCTATGGCACTGCAAGGTAAGTTTGACGATGAGACCCCATTCCTGATGGGGATGTTTCTTAGGAAGGAGATGGGGAATGCAGGACGTTTAGCCTATTAAAAAAGGGATAAAAAGTCATCATTGGCTGGTTGACATTGTTGGGACAAATCAAATACGTCTTTAGTACATTCTTCAATTAGGGTAAGTCACTGGGTAAGTTCACATTATAATTCAGGCTGATTACAGTGTGGGCAAGTTACGGAAAAGAAATTGTAGCTTGTCGTCCCATTCAAGGCTGTTTGGATCTGGATAGTCTGTTTAATTAAAGCAGTGCACGGTTCATAGTTCATGTAGCTATTTTTTTTTTTCATACAGGACATTTACAACAAAAACTTTCCTAAAGCAACAAACCCTTTAGATAGAAAGGAGAATATCTCCATAAGTTAAGCACCTCTTACAGGTTGTTCTCTCAATGTTAAATATTAATGCATCAATCCTTCCTACGCTACTTTTTTCTGGCATGTTTAAGAAGTGGATGAAATGTTTAATGCAGGTCACAAATAATTTAATGAGCAGTGAAATATGACTTGTTAGGGTGTTCAGTGGATGGAGGAATTTTAAGAAAGAGCTATTTTGTTTAAAGTAACAACTGAAATTGCAAGTGGAATTGATGTATGGCCAAGGATGTGGTCAGGGGATGTCTCCCATCAGCATTTCAATAAAACTTCCATTTAAAATGATACTTTTTTGTTTAATACGATGTTTACATAGTTCATTTCATTCCATGTTAATACATTATTAGTTTGATGTAATATGTTGCATTAGACGGGTATTGTTCCAGGTGAAAAGCATGTCTTCATCATACTGACCCACCTTTGGGCTGTCCATCCCCAATAATGCAATATGGGACAACCCACATCTGAAATGGAATCCTATCATTTATTTCCTGTTCTTTCTCTGCGGCACACATTAGGTCTCGAAGAACTCGCTGACTACGGGATAAGTAGAAAAAATGTGGTAAATGTTTTTCGAACGTGAAATTTGATTCTCCTTTCTCAGTTTTCTTTTACTGTGTAGAAAATCTATACTAAATGATCCACAAGAGGGCATTACCATTCTGTAATGTCTCTAAGCTTGAGTGTTTCTCTTTGCATAATACAAATGACATTCTAGGGAGGGCAGCATGGTGGCATGGTTTCCTCACACCTCTGGGGTGGGGGATTTGGCTCCCACTGCTGGTCAGTGTTATGAGTTTTCATGTCACACCAAATGTCCTCTGGGTTTGTTCTGCAGGCCAATAACTTTATTGTTAAATCTGTAGTTTATGACCGTATATTTGTGTGTACATGCCCTCAGAAGGACTGGTATCATTCATTCATTCATTCATTTATATATATATAAATATATATAAATATATATATATATAAATAAATTGAGTCATTAATAGAGGCGGATAGCAACACTTTCTGACAGAGAATCTGAATTTCCACTGTTATCATTCTAACTCAGCCTTTAGTTTTTATCCTTTAAAGCATTACAGCTGAAAACTCATTGGGAATCCATTTTTATGGAACAACTGATTGACACATTCAGTAGTACAGAGCTACAAGATGTGGGAAAAATCCTTGCTAAAATGACACATGAATAATCATCGTTTCCCTGTCTGCTATGGGAGAACCCATCACAGCACCAAAATCCCAGGTCATAGAGGCCCAAGCAGAGACCATCCACCCATATTTACTTCGTCCTTTCCATGGGATGCACAGGGCATAAGAAAAGGCACGTCTCATGCCATCTCCGACATCTCCAACACCATAAAGACACTGGCATCACCAATGCAGCTGGTCAGCATGTCTTTGCACTGCAGCTGATGTCTGGACAGGCCCTCCAGGAGCTGAATCTGAAACGGCTGCTCAAGGAATCAGTTAAGAATATTCCACTGATCACCAAATAAAAAAGAATAATAAATAAATAGCTAATGTACAAAAGTGATATACAGTAATATCAACACAAATTTGGCTAGTCCTTCCTGTCTGTGATGACACTATTGCTGAGAAAAGAACATGGATGACCTTTATCCATGAATAGAAATAAGTAACAACGGCATCCATTGTCTCCCTGGGAGAAACTAAAGCTATGCATTGTGCGTCTATCAGTCTGAAAGTAGATGATGTTGGGCATCTCATGACTCAGTTGGAAAAATCCCTAACTCAGAATTGCCAAAACAGAATAAAATCTTAAAAATACATGGGAAACACTGACATTTCGTTTGTGTTACAGCTGCATGCACAGATAATAACATTAAACCCACCTGCTTGTGTAGGTCCTCCTCATGTTGCCAAAACAGCTATGACCTGTGGAGGCATAGACTCCACAGGACCTCTGATGGAGTCTTGTAGTATCTGGGGCCAAGATGTTAGCAGCAGATCCTTTAAGTCCTGCAAGTTGTGAGTTGGGGCCTCCCTGGATCAGACTTGTTTGTCCAGCACATCGCAGAGATACTTCATCGCATTGACATCTGGAGAATTTGGAGGCCAAGTCAACATCTTGAGCTCTCTCATGTTCCTCAAATCATTCCTGAAAAATTCTGGCAGTATGGCAGGGTGTGTTATCCTGTTGAAAGAGGCCACTGCCATCAGGTAATATTACTGCCATGAAGGAGTGTACTTGGTCTGCAGCAATAGCAACAGGGTCAGAGCATCTCCCAAATGACACTTGGTGTTCTGAAGCTTTTTCAGCAATTTGTGCTACCGTAGGTCAGCTGTGGGACTGTACCAGACAAGCCTAAACGACGGTCAGGTAGGTACAGTCAGTCCTGGTACAACGCGCGACATCACACTATGAATCTGTTCTAACACCAATTGATACATTAGTACGCAGTCCAATACAACGTGGAATCGCAAGTGTATTTGAGCACTTTTCAGTCGAAGAGAAAAGCATTTTGTGAACTACAACGCGACATGGTTTTAGAGAAACTTTCTGCACGCAGAAACATTTATCCAAGTGACTATAATGATGTCCAATTTGTGAAGGGGTCATTCTTTTAAACCAGTTCTTTTTCTTTTTGTACATCCAGGCATCGCACTGGTCAAAGTATTAGATTCTAAAAATATTTTGCAACTTATATAAAAATACAGCAACATTTTTAATCACTGACTTTGCTTTTTGTAAACTGCTGAAAATGAGAGTTCGACATGAACGGTTGAAGCGATTACTAGGCCACATTCATGAGACTCGTAAGACCCATTTATGTTATGATACAATGCATTAATTTATTTTATTTAAAATGCATATAATCACAATGTTTAGCACGGGTATCATTGTTTTTTTCTAATTCATTCAGTTTTGCGCAAGTTACTAAGTTTTGGAGTCGCACGTCCCTAACCTTATTTTTCCCCATTCGACATGTGTATTTTGTTACGCAATTTTAATTAACGTGAGGTTTTTCTGGAACAAATTGCTGAACACATTAGGCCTTTTGTTGCTATGCAAGCGGTGCTGCTGCTCAGTTTGGAGGATTAAAGGTCATGTCCACCAGAGGGCAGAGAAAACCATTTTGGTCAGCCCCTTCGTTTCTGGCCTCACCCCTCGTAGGGATTTGTAAAAAAGAGTTAGAAAAAAAATCCACCTTTTGGTGAAGTAGCTTCACCTCCCACTGAAAAAAATAGAAAAATCCAACCTTGAAATAAATCTATTCAAAGAAACAAATCCTTTATCAAGAATTAATCATTTTCAACAAAAACACACGTTTCAAAATTACTGGAACCCCAGCATTTAATACTTTGTTAAAAACCTCCCTTTGCCAGTAAAACAGCACTGAATCTTCTATAACATTTTATAAGGTTGGAGAATACAGAGCAGGGTATCTGAGACCATTCCTTTTAACAGAATCTCTCCAGATCATCCAGGGTGCTAAGCCCCCTCTTGTACACTCTCCTCTTCAGCTCAGCCCACAGGTTCAGTGGGGTTCAGGTTCAGGGGACTGAGATGGCCATGGCAGAAGCTTGATTCTGTGGTCAGCTAACCATTTTTGTTTAGATTTATACATGTGCTTAGCATCACTGTCCTGCTGGAAGATCCAGTGACAGGCCAGTTTTTGTTTCCTGGCAGAGGCAGGCAAATTTTTATATAAAATGTCCTGGTATTTCATGGTGTCCATAATGCCATGTACCCTAACGAGGTTTCCAGGGCCTTTGGAGGAAAAACAGCCCCACAACATCACAGAACTTCCACCATATTTTACATTTGGGATAAGGTTCTTTTCCTTATAACCATCCTTTTTACGCCAAACCCACCTTGAATGTTTATTGCCAAAAATCTCCATTTTGGTTTCATCAGACCATAGAACATGGTTCCTGTTATGCATCCGGGTGGGTCTGGTGTGAGGACGAGGCATCATGCAGGCAGGGAACAGAAATGGACAACCCACTGGCAGCTCACAGGACAAATGGGGATTTATTAAGAGAACAGAAAAACACAAGAAACACTACAAAACAAAAAGACCACAAGGGGTCAAAAGTAAATGGGGATAAACAAAAACTAATTACAAAAATGGGGCAGGACATACATCTAACTTTGCAGGATTCCAACAATCAAACATATGAAAAAAATGAACCACTAAGGGACAGAACTCAGGCAGGGACTTAAATACTAAAACTGAACTGGGTAACAAGACAGCAGGAGTGAGACAGACAATTATCCAGTCAGGGAGGGTGCAAGACAACGAGCAATCAGGAAAACACACAAGGGCAGGCACAAGAACAGGCAACAGGTGGAACTAATTAACGCAAGGAACTAAAACTAAGAACTAACCAAGAAATAGGGAAAACAGAATCTAACACTGGGGAATAATACAGGTAGAGACACAAGCACGGGCACAAAGAATGAAACCAAAAGCAAATACAAATCAGACACAGGAACTAGAAAAACTCATACAAATGAAACACTAGGGAACTCAATTCAAAAACAGATGATGTGGGATTCGAACAGGCGACAAAAGGGATTTGTAGGTAGCCACACGCTCAACACATTGAGCCATGTGGGTGACAGGAAACAGGAAAAACACAAAGACTGACAGGATGGCCAGCGATGCCTGCTGGCAAAATGGGGAGGGGACACCAAAGACTGAGACAACAGGAGCTGACCCTGACAGGTTCCAATCGAAGTTGTAATAGTGTTTTGCAAACTCCAGGTGCTAATGTTTGTGCTTAAAGACCTGTTAGCATGAAGGTAGCTTCTGATGGTGGTTTTGGAGAAGTGGTAACCCCAACCACTTTGTCTTGTCATTCACCCACAATGATCCTTTTTGCCTCTCGCAAAGTGGCAATGATACATATGTGGACACATTGTGAGCGTCAAGTGTAAACCGACCCTTAGTCATGTTATAGCAGGACTGACTGTATGTCTCAAAGTAACAGCCATATGAATGCTAGATCCAAGGTTTCCCAGAAGAACATTCACAGAGCATCACACTAACTCTGCCGGTTACGTCGTCGTTTGCTGCCTTTCTTCCTGTTATCCCCGTAAATAAACCCTGCATTTCCCCGATCCCCGGCTCTCTGCTCCTGCTTCCTCGTGCATGGCGTGACGCCATCTTCGAAAGAATCCTCTGCATTTCTCTCCTGCTGCATGGGAGGGATTGAAACATGGAAAGGGGCACGTTTGCACGTGTGAAAGTTATCTGGTCTAAAGCCTTGGAACAACTGGTAACAGGTGTGGCTGCAGTGTTTACGACTTATTTACATTTCACTACAGCACACATGCTTCAAAGCAATAGAAATTACCAGTTATTAGTCAGTCATTAATCACAGGGGTGTTAGTGTACAAGCACTATCAATAAATACTTCTTAAAGAGTGATAACAAGGAAATAGAGCAGAAATTATAAATATTTTGAAATATTGGACAAACCTATGAGGGGCATTGCAGTGTTTCACACATTAACCATATAACACCAGTTACAAGATTAATTATGTTTTATAATGATGAATTCTTGAATCTCTTACCACACACAGTGCCAGCCGTGTGAATCACAGTAGTAAATCAATGCGCGATTATAATCTTTAATTCTACCTAACCTTAATTCCACTTTCAGACGAACACAACTGGAAAACAATTTAAAAATAATGGAAACTAAGAAAACAAAGAAATTGCTACAAATCACTGAGGCAGCAACAATACTTTAGGTGAGGAACCAAGACCTGGGGTGAGTGATTTAATAGTAAAATGATGTAATGCTAAAATGACATACTGATGTAATGTACTTAATCCCGTTAAACTTCACAGTCTTGTCTAACCTGCCTTAAAGGATTGTTGTACGATCTTTGTTAAATAACCTGTAAGCAGTCGATAAGTTTGGTTTTACAAATAATGTACAATAGATTAAACATATTTATAGTAGATTAGAAAATCAGACAAATAACAACTCATAAGACAGAGGTAACATCTAAACTCCACAAACAAAGACTGTAATCTAAATGAAAGAGGAAATGTCTCACCATTTCCTTGACATGAAGCAGTCTTGTTGGATTACCGTAAATGTGTATGTAAATATTTATATATATATATTTATATTTATATATATATAGCCAGTTTCCTGGTTTACCCAGGGTGATAAAGCCTTTTTGTCCCTCAAAGAAACTGTTTCTATTATTAGCTTGTCTCTTTAGATCTTTATCATAAACGTCAACCATTGTTGATGATAAGAAATACAGAATTTTAAGTCGAAAGAATAACGCTCTTCAGAGTGATGAGCAGATAGCAGAGGAGTTTTTTCTGTTTGAAAATATATGTAAAAATCTTTGTGAATGAGTCGGAAGTTCCTACACCATGCCTTGCAACATCCATCCATCCATGCATCCATCTTCCTTAACTACAGCGGACCTAGAACCTCTCCCAGGAAGTACAGTGCAAAGCCAGAGGTCTATCCTAGTTGAGATGCCAATCTATCACAAAGCACATGCTCCCATTCACGGGTTTTGAGACACCAATTGACCTAACAGCATGTTTTTGACTATGGGAGTACCATGGAGAACATGAAAACGCCTTATAAACACACAAAGATTGGAACCACCAAGCACAGGTTGGTAAGGCTTGAGTGCCACCTAAGAGCTGTGCTGTGCCATCAATAGCACAGTTATAGTTTTTACCTCATCTGTGAAATTACACAGAGTGACATCAACACAATGCATCCATCCAAATCAGACCCCTGTTTCTGCTGTCCATCGATGACAGCATTCAGTGTAACAAAAACCTGCCAAAACACATTTCTGGTGACCTGTCTGTTTTCACTTGGCTGCTGTGAAAGCAACAGGGATTCTGGGAGGTTGTCTGTGAAGTCACCTGTGGCAGAGATCAGGCATTAGGGGATTAAAGGACAGCCGTGAACTGAAGGCTCCTCGACAAGGCCAGGTGTGATAGCCACTCCAGATGGCAACGACCGCTCTGACCTTGGGTAGTGACACACGCTGGGCCCCGTGATGTCAGCAGCCTTAGATCATTGTGCCAGCTTTCTCTGCCAGCCCCCTCTCACCAATCACACTTTGAAAAGTCACCTGCGCCAGCCTAAGTAATTAAATCAAGATGATTTACAAACAAAAACAATGTATAAATACAGTTAATCTAGTAACTGTTTGACAGCTGACGTTTGAGTCAGTTAAGACTCCCTTAAGATCTTAAGTATGTGAATGTTAAAATTACAGCTGCAATCATCAAATGATTTCATTCATGAGTATTCAACTGTTTTTTTGTAGAACATTCAAATATTCTGCCCCCCCCCAGGACTATCGCTACCCACTTCTTGAGAAGAGCTGCACAGGCGGCAACATGGCAGTCAGAATATGAACTACACATGATTTTAACAATGCTCCAGTAACCAGGTAAGGATTTCCAGCGGATATCCAGACTATATCCTGCAGTGAAACGAAAGGTGGTCACATCTGTCATAATAAAATAGCAATATCAATAAAAGAGCAAAACAGAAAAAACACAAATATTTGTAAAAATAATATGCAATAATGTTTTATTGATAAGGAACATAAAAATCCGAAATGTGCAATATGGCAAAATTAAGTGTTTTATCGGGTATTTACCAGCTATTGACTAGATGTTGGATTGCAAAACGTATTGAATATTTGTTGCAGCGCCACTTAACTCAGGCAAATAAACACAGCTGTTTAATAACGAAAGTTTTATTTGCCTGCTGGCCTTTTATGTAAGAAAAACTTGTCTAATTGGCTAGAAGATAAAGGTTCAACTGGATTTAATCATTTTCCACAGGAACCTTAATGAAGAACAGGAGGTGGTGCTGTGGCTTCGCTGGTTAAAGAACATGTCTAGTAAACCGGAGATTCTAGTCTTGAATGCCACCAGTAACTCGGATCAACTGCAAAAGCCCTGGTGTTTTTTGCTTGGTGGGCAGCGTATGGGTCTGCAGTTTAGAACAGATGCCTGGTTTTGGAAGGTCACCAGTTCAAGTCTTGATATCAGCTGAATGATTTAACCCCATTTGCTTCAGGGACTAGCTGACCCTGTTATTTCAAAAGTATGTTACTATCAATAAAAGCATTTGATAAATGGATGTAAAAACATTATCAAGTGTAATTCGAGCAGAAACGAACCATGCTGATAGCTTTGTTTCATGCGTGTAACAGACTTTGCTCTATATTGGCTTATAAAAACAAAAGCATTTGTCCTTTCTCACAAAAAACTGGTGCTTTGTATGAAAATTGTTTTCCAGGACTGTGGGTAAAACATGCTTGCTGATCAGCTACACCACCAATGCTTTCCCAGGAGAATACATTCCCACAGTGTAAGTGTCTGCCTGAGTGCCCATGGCTGATGCTGCACTGTAATACATGTGTAACAGTTTAAGTACACTGATACATTTCGCTCTTCTCTTAGGTATGACAACTACTCCGCCAATATCACGGTGGACGGAGAGCCAGTGAGCCTGGGACTTTGGGACACTGCAGGGCAAGAAGAATATGACAGATTGCATCCTCTGGCTTACCCTCAGACAGTAAGTTGGTAAATAAGTATAAGGTCTGCCCAGGCCTGATAAAGCCATGTTCCTTATTAAGGCACACAGTAGTAGTGGCTATAACCTTTGTGTGTCACAAGCACTGCATCTGTGCCAGTCAGGCCCATTGTATGCCTCATGTGAGGAGGCATTTATTCTGTGTGAAAAGAAATGTAAAAAATTTTGTGAATGACCCGGAGGTTCCTACACAATGCCTTGCAACATCCATCCATCTATCCATACATCCATCCATCTTCCTTAACTACAGTGGACCTAGAACCTCTCCCAGGAAGTACAGTGCAAAGGCAGAAGTCTATCCTAGATGAGATGCCAATCTATCACAAAGCACATGCTCTCATTATAAATTCACATGTTTTGAGATACTAATTGACCTAACAGACTATGGAGTACCAGAGGAAACCCACAGAAACATAAGAGAACATGAATATGCCTTATAAACACAGAGAGATTAGAACCACCAAGCACAGGGTGGTAAGGCCTGAGTGCCACCTAAGAGCTGTGCTGTGCCATCAATAGCACAGTTATAGTTTTTACCTCATCTGTGAAATTATACAGAGTGACATCAACACAATGCATCCATCCAAATCAGACCCCTGTTTCTGCTGTCCATCGATGACAGCATTCGGTGTAACAGAAACCTGCCAAAACACATTTCTGGTGACCTGTCTGTTTTCACTTGGCTGCTGTGAAAGCAACAGGGATTCTGGGAGGTTGTCTGTGAAGTCACCTGTGGCAGAGATCAGGCATTAGGGGATTAAAGGACAGCCGTGAACTGAAGGCTCCTCGACAAGGCCAGGTGTGATAGCCACTCCAGATGGCAACGACCGCTCTGACCTTGGGTAGTGACACACGCTGGGCCCCGTGATGTCAGCAGCCTTAGATCATTGTGCCAGCTTTCTCTGCCAGCCCCCTCTCACCAATCACACTTTGAAAAGTCACCTGCGCCAGTGTAAGTAATTAAATCAAGATGACAGTTCCCTGAAGATTTCTATGATTTATGAAATTTAATCAGGCGTCCACAGAGGACAATGCATGTTTACGCTTGGTAAACATCTTTCACAAGATTTTTTTTTTTGTTTGAGTCGGAGTTACTGAAACGGAACAGTTTTAAAAAGATGAGATGAGAGAGCCCTCTGCTCAGCTGTCTGAATGAAGGAATATTTGTTCTTAATTTGGTGTCACTTGGCTGTCAACACGAGATACGTGTGGCAATAGAAAATTAGTGAAGATGTGCTAACATTTTGAAATACCAGATATTTTAAGATAAACACGCAGAAAACATTTTTTTTAATTATGATGATTCTTTCTTTATAGGAAAAGGTTCATTATTATTTATACTTTAGCAAAATTCTAAGCCCTTTTAACATTTGCCCCGTGATGCTCATTTTAAAATCCTAGCTCAATACAAAACGTTTTATTTGGAATGTTACATTAGATTAAGGGTTCTCCAGCTCAGTATACGTTCGTCACCTATGTTATTGTATAACGTCGTTATTTTTAGTTTTTATGTGCACCAATTTTCCGTATTTGTGAAGTACGTATGACGTCTCTTCGACTCCGCCTTATTCCAGGACGTATAAAACGGGACTTAATTATTCTAAGAGTGGATATTCTGCTTTGAATTCATACCAAGTTACAGTCGCAAAAATGAATGATCAGCGTCTTCCTTTACGTGTTAGACTCACTGGAGTGATGTACAAGGACGCGGACAAGGTAAGGAGCAATCACTATGGAAAAAAGTTTGGAAAATATGTTTTACATTTTTTTCCAAATCCATCTTAGGGATTTCTGAACCCGATTGATTCTGTTTTTATAGACAAACCACCACGACAGTCACGCCAACTTAAAAATTTTTATTGCGACAATTCAGTAAAGAAATTATTTTAAAATATATTTTTAAATTTTCTTTTGCAGAGGTTCATGACTGTGGTGCTTTGGTCAGATGAGAGTGAAATTATTGTTTACAGGTCTTTTCAGGAATTCAAGAAACTTCACGTAAGTTATTCACGTTTCAGATATTATAGTCCCGGACCTGAAAAGTCCATTCATTTAATAATTCTCACTTTCATTTTCTTCCAACAGAAGAGTTTGAAACGGAAATTTCCTACAGAAAACCTGTTTCGTAAGTCAGAGCGGGTCCTTCCCAAGTTCCCAGGTATACATTGATATAAAGATGTACTGTATTTACTTACATATCAGAAAGCCATCGAAGACCGTAGTGTGTGAAATCATGCAAAATTTGTGTTCCAGCAAAAACCATAAAGCATAACCTTCAAAGAAAGGGTCCAAGCAAGTGGATGCTTCGCTTGAAGTACATCGAGAATTACTGTACCAAGCTGTTGGCATGTGGACACAACATCGTTCAGAGTTTTGAGGTGATACAGTTTTTCATGCCGCAAAATCACGATCTACAACCGGATTATGCTACAAACAGGTACGTGATAAAAAAAACATTCCGCACTTTGAATTTAATATGAACGTACCTTAAATTATTGTGTATTTGAGTAATCTTTACGATGCTCAAAATGTTCAGTCACAACGTAATGTCCTAATCAGTGGCGGCTGGTCCATAGGGGGCGCTCGGGCGCCGCCCTCCCAGATGTGGGGGGGAATATAAAATATATAAAAATAAAAAAAAAATATATATTTTTTTATCAATGTCAGTTTTACTTAACAGTGTGTGCCTACATGCAATCTGAATTATTTGAACAACATTTCCACCAACTGACTCTCATTCAACAGTGAATTTCCACCGACAGATTTCCACCAATAATTTCTCTACCGGGGCGCTCATCAAAGCGCCCCAGAAGTGCAGCGAAATAGCCAATCGTGTATGGTTGCTAGGCGAAAATAAAAAAGATTTGGCCTATCAGCATCGCCGAATTAAATGGTTCTGGGGCGCTGGAAATTTCGCCCCTGCTACAGAAAATACGGGAAAGTTTTGCATTGCTCTCCGGTCAGTCAGTCAGAGAGGGATGATGGCGACGATGAGAGTTGTGGGGCAGCTTCCACCAAATTCCGAGAGATCGCTATTGAATTACCCATTTGTGAGAAGGACGATGGTGGAAAAAATCCACGTTAAGGAGCTGGGACCCGACAAGCCCGAAATAAATATCACCCAGCCAA
>JAODKC010000095.1:16509007-16521002 GCA_026777985.1 Mormyrops attenuatus | reverse complement strand
CATTTGAATGCTTATACTGGACTAGGAAGGGAAATCTATTGGTACGTCAGCCCCACCAAGAATTTTTTTCACCAGCCGCCACTGGTCCTAATCTTGTCATCTCTGTTTTCAGTATTGTAATCATGCCATCGGAAGACATCGGAAGCCAAGATACAGATTATATGGACAGCAAGCGTCTCAGTATTGGAAACATATCCCAGCCCTTCCTATCTGAGACGTACCGCTGTGTCGCCGCATACGAAACCAAAGATACAAAGAACAAGCCGTTCAGCGTAACTGTAAATGAGACTGTGGATGTGCTCATCAAAGACAAAGGAGGTATGCATCTTACAGTTGTCCTGGGTGGTTATAAGCATTGGATAAAACAACCGGACGATCACATTTTCACTACTGTAGGCGTATATATCGAAAAAAATGAATAAAAAAATGTCATTCTGGGAACGTTGATTAAAATTCATTTTAAATTGATAAATCATGGATCATTTTACAAAGAGTATGATGGTGTTTTTAGTGTCATTAATGTTTTATTTAAAAAGCAGATTATGTAAGTCTTGGATATTTTCCTTTTAGAATAGATGAAAGTGATAAAAAAAAGCCATATATGTGTATGATTAGAATTATATTAAAAGATTTCCTCTATCGAAGATATATTTGAAATACTTCCATGAGCTTCAGATGGCAATGTCTGAGGTCCACAGTTGGTACTGACACCATCTCGTCCCACTCAGGCTGGTGGCTTGTGGAGAACACAGAGAAGCACCTGGCTTGGTTCCCGGCGCCTTATCTAGAGAGCTGTGAGGATGATGATGGAGAAGATGACCTGAGTGAGTGCCCTGTGGAAGGTTAGTGGCAACCGTAACCAGCAACTGAGTGTTCAGTTTCCAGGTCAAAAGAATGCACTGCCCCGCCCCAAATAATGTTAAAAAGGAGGGGGTTAATGGCTCTCTAAACATGAGACTATAAGACTTTCCTGTCTGTTTGCCCCTAACATACCTACCCATTAGTCACCAAAAAAGACATGTACAGAGTGCGTTTGGATACTCCAGAGCACCCTATTCATAAACGCGCTGCATCCATTACATCGCAATTACAGCGGAATTTCCTGTGTCTGTGTAACCTGGTTCCTCTGTCGGCTCGTAGGCAGGCTGTACTGCATGGCAAGATCCTATTGGGCCACCAAAGAAGACGAGGTGTCTGTGAACATCGGCTCTGTCGTCGAGGCGCTTCAGAAGTCTGCCGACGGCTGGTGGTTCGTCAGGTAGGGCATTCCTTATGCTCACAAGCCCGAGGAGGGGAAGCATATCGTCAAGCCCCAGAGCATTGAAAGCGCTCTCCTTGCCGGCTGGATTATCTGCTTGGCATGTTACTGGGCAGGCAGAAGCAGCAGTGAATTCTCGTAAATGTAACTTTTGTTTTTTGGTCCACTGTTTCCTTACTGTACCATTCAAAAGATTGAGAATACAGGAAGTAAAGTAGCGGAAATGATTCATCCAGAAAGGGCCGCTGTGTGTGGGTTTTCCCTAATTAGATTACTAATTAGAGGGCTGATTGTCTAAAGACTTCACACCTGGGTTTGAACAGCTGACCTAAAGGTTATCCCAAACACGTGCACTGACCCAGGCCCTTTGCGGGTATGTGTGCCAACCCTTGTTTAGTCTTTAGATCTTTAAATCAAAGTGAGATAAATAATCTTTTTGAGGTTTTATTGCATGGACAGAGAAACAGTGGTGGAGGAGGTGAGGGGCGGGGGGGATTCAGCCCTCTATCCAATGCAGCTCTAACCCACTGCAACTCTTCAGTTTATTTCATAACTCCTGACTTTTGTCCCACAGACACAAAGGAAAGGCCGGCTATGTGCCCTCCATGTACCTACGGCCTTACTGCAACCCCCACTTGCGCTTTCAGGCGCTACAGAAGGACATGCGCAGCTCCACTCTATGCCTGACACAACTGCACCTCCAGGAGGCAGCGCCGAGTCTTACCCCACCCAAGGAGGACAGCCTCAGGCCCACCTTCAGACCAAGGTCCCAGTCCATGGAACTTCTGTCTGCTAGCCCCATCCGACCAATCATGGAGGAACCGGCAGCAGGCGAGGATAGTGAAGGCAGGCCAAGCGTGGCCAGCGAGGGCAGTGAGCTGAGCTTTAGCGATGACTGTGGTTCCCTCTGCAGCAGCTCCATCAGCGCGAGCTGCTCTGACAAAGAGGAGCAGAGGCCAGGCTCACAGGCGGCCGGCAGCCACGGTGACCAGGCCGACGGCCGGAAGCCGCTCAGCACCACCTCGGTTCCGAAGGTGCCTCCACGGCCAAGAGTCCAGGAGATTTTATCCCGCTGTACAACTGTTACTCGCAAGGCTGCCCAGACCTACGTAGCCAGCCAGTTAGTGGAGCATGGAGAGAGAGAGATTTGCTAAAATAGAGATACAGGACAATAATTAGCTTAGACCTAAAGTATTATTATCTGTTTCAGTTATGATGTTTATAACTAATTTTTATAACTAATTTTTAATGAAATAGGCTATTTCATACTATACTCAAAGTTTTTTTACAAACGTTTTTATTTTATAAACAGTTATTTGTTTTAGGCTGATTTCTAGAAGATGATTAAATGGAATGTCACATGAATTTTTTAGTTTAGTTAATATTTCAAATAATTTAACATAAATGTAAAACAAAAATGACTGGTTTCTGTAGTGGTAATTTCTCTTCATGTGCTGTCATACAATGGTTTAATCTTTATTCAAACTTTTCTTTATCATTTGTATTTTCCATACTGGAAAGCATCCTTGTGCTTTATATGCATCTTTCTCCTCTGCTCTTACTTGACTCAGTTCACTGTGCCACAGTAAATTATTCTGTAAAGCTATATATTTATTGATAGTACCTAATAAAATTATGTAATTTCAGTATTGTGGAGTTTTGATCATTTCAGTGTCTCACTGTAGCAGCTCTCCTCAATTTAGCCTTTGGGTGGGGAAGGCTCGATGGAGCCAGTTCCAGTTTGTCCAGTTGTGCAACGTTACATTGTCATTTCATGTCTTCTACAGTATAATTTAGCTGTACCCTTCAGGTAACACCTTTCGCAACAGGAAGAAAAACCACTGACTCCTGAGATGAAGGTCTACTGTCATCCACTGCACAGCGTGACGTTTCTTTCCTGTCACAATTGTCAATCTCCTCCTGGCTGTTTGGTGATTGACATAGGTCTTCCTATGCGTAATAGGAACCTTGACATGCTACCTACATGACATAATAAACAACAGTGACTCTGTTGTCCCTCCAATGGCAAAAAATGGCATTCCTTCCTTTCTCTTTACTTTAAAGAATGCAAAAACTGCTGAGGAAGGGTTTCTATTGCTGCCGGGTGCCAAGCGAGGGGTTTTCTGCTCATTGCTTGAGCAGGACGCTGCCACCAGGCTCAGGGTGGGAGCGGATTTGTTTTGTTTTAATTTGTTTTGTTTTGCTTTGTTTCGTTTTGCTTTGTTTCATTTTTATTTGCTTTGCTTTGATTTCCTTTCCTTTCTGTTCTGATTTCGATTACAGTCCAGGCTGCCAGTTGTTTCTCAGCTTGGATTATTCTGTTGTGTTGATTATGTTTACTTGCCTGTTTCCGCGCTGTTTGCCATGCACAGACACCAACTGCTATCATGCCTCTGCTCGCACCACCGACTGGTTTTCAGTCATACAAAATAATTGTAGCCAAGCATTGTTAATGGTTATTAAACTTACTTACCCTTTTCAAACTTGGAGATCTCTTTCACTTATTTGCCATGTCCATACAAGTCGGCCGGGACACAGCATTACCAGTATTGGAAAAGATTCAATTACAGTCATTTGTCATAATAGCTGGAACCAGCAGACAGAGGACACAAGGCAGGACACCATGGACATGATGGACTTGAATCACAAAAGATACTATTTTCTATATTTTTAACAGGACATTAGCACAATGGCACAGTACGGGGCCTCATTTCTTACAATTAGTTTAATACCTGCTGTGTAGCGCACCCGTTCTCCCTGTGTTACTCCACAGCTACTCTGTCTTCCTCCTACACTCCAGAAGCACCCAGTTAGGAGTCCTGGTGTTTCAAAATTGCCATGAGTGAAGCCTGTGTGGAATCAGCGTGATTTACACTACTGATTACCATAGTGAACACAAGCTTTTCATTTTATGATTTGTCTCCTAAAAATGAAACCTCTGAAGTTCATACTGTCATTAATGTTTGGTTTCAATTTGAGTAGGTTGTAGGTGTGTTTTATTTATTTTTTTGCTCCAATAGTAGAATTTATTAAGCTTTCTCTATTTGGATTAAATTCAATAAGACTTATTATCCAGATTATCGGGGCAATTGGAATTATTATATGTAAATACACAGGACTTAATGAAACGACAAGAAACAGCTGATACTGTAACGTTGGGATTTCACAGGAGGTTAACGAGGGGGGCGTGGCACACGGAAGGATACTGCAGTCAAGTTTGTGATGCTGCATGTCTTAAACCACTTCCTTCCAGGTTTTTCCGAAAACACAATAAAACAGAATGAAATGATTTACAAATCATATAAACTCACATTTGATTGAAAATAGAACAAAGACAACATATCAAATGTTGAGACTGAGAAATATAGTTTTATGACAAATATAAGCTCAATTTGAATTTGATGCCAGCAAGACGTTTAAAAAAATTTGGGACGGCGCAACAAAAAACTGGAAAAGCTGTGTGATGCTAAAACAAAACACCTGGTTGGACATCTCACAACTAATTAGTTTAATTGGAAATCAAGGATGCCACATCCTCCGGGATGAAGAGGAGAGGGACCATGCAGCTTGTTATTAGCGGACAGATCAAATACAGCTTCCGTGACGGTATGGGGCTGCATTAGTGCCCATAGCTAAAAAATTCCATTAGCATCATAAACAAATTACATTTACATAACGAATAATATAACAAATACATCAATAGTAGGATTTTTTTTGCATTATTTTCTGAGATTTTTCTTGTTTCCTTTCCATTAAAGTAACACACAGTGTATGTTCCTTGGCATTACATACGTAACATCCCTAGTCTGGAATCCAAGGCTCGGAAGTATAACAGAAACGGACCATGAAACAACACAAAAAGCTGCCTTTTGGTTTTGGAAAGTCTGTGTACTTTAAATGGCTTTTTTGATTATGATTTTCATTACATCAGTTTCATTTACAGGAAGGGAAAAACAAAAGGACATTGAACAATGTCATGGGTATGAACTGAATTCCTAATGACTGATCCATCATGTTAATATAAGTCTACAGTTCCAGCAATCCTTCCGCAAGTTATGATAAATAACACAATGAGGCTTTGAAATCAACACAAAGGATGGGTTTCATCATTCAGTGAGTCAGTGGTGTACGAGCTTCCTTTTCCTCTAACTCCTCTCAGTACAGTTAGGTCTGAAATGTTAATTTTTAAAGTAAATATATTAAATTTACGCTGTGTGTATATATATGTCTGTGTGTGCGTGTGCATAAATGAGTGTGTATATGTACATAAATAAATATGTAAATAAATGTAATTTACTTATTAATTTTTAATAGTTAATGAACAGATACTTCATAAGACATTGGCTTTTTTTGTCTATATGTTTTTGTTTTGTCAAGATACAGGGCGTCTCTGTGGGTCAAAACGTCACGTGGAATAAATATGTTTGTAATGGTTGAGATTTATGTCTAGTTGTATATGATGGATGTTAACACAATCAAAAATCAGCTAGTAGTGAATCCTATAACTAGACTCCAGACTATTTTGTTTACAAGTCTAGGCCACATTGGCTGGTGTGATTTCACAATATCGATAAGTCTGTTAAGTGATAGGGATTTAATTAAGGATAATGATGGCAGTGATGATAATGATGGCAGTTAGGCTGGTGATGATGACCCTCCCCACCCTGTCACATATAAAAAAACAAGAATCAAGCTTTTACAAGTGAAGACAAATGAGGCTTGAAAGCCAGTAGAGTGCGGGACCTCAAGTACCACCAACCATAGGTACTGTTTTGGAAGGGTAGCTGTAGACATGATCCATATTCAAAATTGAACTGAGGACGGTGTTAAGTTTAGGTTTAGGCTAGGGTTAGTTTATTTGCATTATACCCCAAAGAATGTACGAGCCACTATGTGTGGGCATTTATAACAGTCCAGTTAGCACATGCCATTATAATAAAGACATTTTAACTTAAGGAGGGCCTTGGTTTGGAAAGTTTTTCTCTTTTGTTTCCCGGACTACCAATCATCGTTGTGGTTATAAATGCAAGTAATAGAGTTATTAGCTCAAATACTCTGTTCTGTGTACACAGTATCTGTTAAATTGAAGCAGGAACTTCTTTAAATGGTGACATAAATGAATTCGATCATGTAGTTATTACCAAGTTACTTATATTGATTCAGAAGAATTAGAGAGAAAGTCGACTGTGATGTCATGAAAATGTTACAGGACTAGCATACATTAACCGGTTTGGTTTCCTTCTAGGAAACATTTCCTGGGTTAGGCATTTCAGACATGACCACACATATAAAGCAAAGGTGTACACTTGCAATATTGCAATAGCTTTTTATGATCAGCAAAGTGCTGACATTCATATAAACCTCTGTGATCTTGTGTATAATGGAAGTCAATGATTCTGAAAAACAGGATGTAGTGAATCTATCCTTTAAGTGCAGGTAGCTGTATTTCTTTTATGGACCGTAGGCTGTTTGATTTTCATGTCCATCTGCTACGACTGCTGTGATTTCATAATGTTGATAAGCTGATCAGTTAAGGGAAGCTCCTGGAAATATTTAAAGGGGGATATGTATTGATGATGATGGCAGACGATTATGATGATAAACGTCATCCCCAATTGTTTATGAATGAAGAGAACTGAGGCTCCAAAGCCAGTTGCCAGTGGGACTATCACTGTCAGATGCCAGCAGTTACTACTAGCCACAGTTATTCTACTCATCAAAGTTGATGCAGCTGGAATAATTAGGGGTCCAAGCATTGTAGCTGATGGATCCCTATAGTTTTCTCTTATTGTGTTTTGTGTTGAAGTAATTAGCTTGAGTAGCTTGTCAGCATTTGCATGGCCAAACCACTGGCTGTATGGCACAGACCTGTTGTGGTTGCTCTTATTACAGTCACTCACTCTAAAGAGGAGGGACTTACCCACCGGTCACGTGTGCATGGCGTTGATTACCTGGAAGCAGGAAGTTTTTACGGCTACATAAACAGCTGCAATAATAAATCAGGCACGTGTTTAAAGTCATTTCCTTGGATATACGGACTAGAGATAAAGTAGGTTTTGTAGTTTCATTCATAGCAGTCAAAATGCTGTGACATGATAAGCAAACATTTACCCCAAGACCTGGCAGATCCGTTTCATTGAAGTGTTTGTTTGTCTGACATCAAGCTGTCAATGTTGAATCATTTTTTAAATCTCAATGTGAGTAAAACGGCGGTGGTCATTTTTGGATCTTGGTGTTATATTTGACTCTGGTCTCAAATTTGACTACCAAATAAATGCTGTGTCCTCCTTGTATTATCTTAGAGTCTTAAATGACGTTAGGCCATGTTTTTCTTTAAAGATTTCGAGACCATAATCTATGCTCTTAGTCCATTTTGTCTTGATTATTGTCTGGATGGCAGCATATGTTGTTCCAAAACCTAGATCATTTACTGTGAGGTCAGTCCAGTTTCATTGTCTCGTCTCCAACTGCCGCAAAATGCTGCGACATGTTCATTAACTAAATCCAAGAAGTCATGCTCCGGTTTTACTCCGGTTTTAGCTTCATTGCACTGGCTGCCAGTGAATTTGAGAGTTGATATTAAAATTTTACTGTTTGTGTTTCAAGCAGTGAATGGGCAAACAACAGATTATTTGAGTGAGCTTATCCATCCGTACTGTCCAGGTCGGGCATTAAGGTCTTCTGAAAAGCTTCTGCTCTTTGTCCCAAAATGTCACTTGCGGCAAAAAGGGGAAGATGCCTCTGAAGTACATCTTCTGTATTTTAGAAAATTGACAAATAAATATTAGTATTATAAATTAATTTAAGTGGTCACATCTATCTAATTAACTGAATTGGTTATTTCAGTGCAGTGAGCCTTAAGCATAGAGCAGCAGACACCATATGTGTTACGCTAGTGTGTCACAGAATACACACTCACAGATAAGGCACAATCTACATAAACCACATCTTTTTAGGCTGAATGGAGACTGGGAGAATATGCAAACTACACATTGACTTAGGGGTGGGAGACAGGCCTATGACCCCATTGAGGAGATTCGTGTGAGGGACAGTGGTGGTCACTAAGCCAACCTATTTCAAAAAAGGCATTTATGTTACTTTAAATTCCAGATGTCAATTCTTCATTCCTTATTTCTCATGGAGACAATTAAAATAAATCAGACAATGGGAATAAATAAGATTTGGTGAGACTCTCCACATGCCACTTTGCGGATCTGCTTACCCAGGTTGGGTTTTGGAGACTGGAGGACTGTCTTGTTATGCTAGTGGACTGCCACCCTTCATTCCACAGTCACACGCACATGTTCATTCGCATGCCAAAGAAAATGACACATGTTAACCAGGCTGAACGGCCACATGTTTATTGTGCATGACATTAAGATTTATCAGACACAAACAGTACCAGCCAGTGGGGCTCCTCAGGAAATTTATCTGACACGGATTTTCATTAGGGTTGTATAATTATTTCTGCACTATCACAATCACAATATAGTTTTATTTTTCAAGGTATTTTGTTTTTGTACTGTGTACTTTTAAAATCTGTTTGCACTACATTGACTTTGTTTGTGTGACAACAGATGCTTGGAAACCCAAATGCGTAGACTTTGCAGTTAGTAGGTGAACCAGACAATAGAGATGGCAGGCGGGAATTTTGGTTGGAGTCACGAGAGCGAAGAAGTCAATAGCCAGGGGGAAATCAGTCCTACAAATATGCAACGAAACAATGTTACAGATACAGGAGAGGATATTTGGAGACAGGGACTCGAGAACTGGAGAGGGAGAGAAGATCAAGGTAAGATGCACGACACAAGAACAGTGCTCAGTAAGTTGCATGAAACAGACAATACCTCACACTGAGGAATAGAGCAGACCAGCTTAAATAACAAAGGAACAGGCGTGACTAGGAATTAGTTCAGCTAATTAAATCATGGTTGCACACGGGCCATGACAGTTTGTACTATGCATACAGACAAGGTGTAGTCTTTGCACCTTGTCTGTTTGGCACTATATGTATGTTTCTGCGCTCTGCTCTTGCTGCTGCATGCACCAGAATTTCCCCCTAGAATCAATTAAATCAATCTTACTCTTAATCTTAATTTTATTTGTCTGAGAATGCAGCTCAGCTTCTAGTCCAAACATTTGTCATCACATGACTAGACTAGCACATCTCTTTACTGACAGGTTAATGAGCTTGTTTTGTCTAGCCACTGCAAACGATTTAATATATGGCAACCTGTCTGGCATTCAATCAGCCCAAATGATCTCATGTTACACTCCTCCTTGTCTCTCTTCATTGGCTAGGTACTGGAACTTGCATCACGCTGACTTTCAGATCCATTCATGGACAGACACTTACCTCCCTTAAGATGCTTCTCAAGACATACATCCCCTCTCACCCTCTTCATGCAGCAAATCAGTGCTGCTTGGATTTCCCTCTTACCCAAGATGTTTCTTATGCATAGTTCCCCAATGGTGAAATTAGCTGCCAAACCACATCTGGTCATTAGATACCTTCATGCAAGGCTCACCTGAGGCTAATGAATAGCTGTCCTAATAAATTCTTGCTTTGTTTGAAAGATGTTGCATAGTTCCCATGCAAACCCTTGTCCATGGTTGAAAGCTCCTACAATGGGCAAGCAAGGGCTGGAACTGGATCTTGGATCAGTGGTAGAAGTTGCATCATGTGAACAGCCAAGTACGTATTGAATATCCACGGGATATGTTGGACTAACAAGTCCAATCCATGGCTACTTAACTCCACATGTAGCAGGGCTTGATGGTCTGTGTTTCGTGACACATTTCTGCCTTACGTTTCTCTAGCTCTACTGTTGTTTTGTACCACATCCCATATCAATGAGTCTTGCTGGGTTTGCAGATTTCTTCTGCATGCAACATGTCAACTATAAGTACCAAATGTTAGCTTATATATCCAAGCCATATGATGTTTGCCGTTTTTACGAGAGAGTTAACATTATTCGCTTCACTAAGAAAATTGTTCTCATATTTGACCTAATAGAAATGAAGAAATGACAATGGCAAAATAACAGTGACATGGACTTTCAAAATTATGAAGAAGCTGTTTTTGCTGCCCTCCTCTGGCAAACTGTTGGCTTAACTGATTGCACTTGAAATTGTCTCACCATCCATTTTCCAGAACTACTCAACCAGTCCAATGCCACGGTGAGCCATTCCATGCTACATGCTTCATTGTAAATCATATGATAACTGGAGTGTATATAGCAGTACAAAGTGTAACGACCACTGAATATGAATTTACTAGATGGTTTTGGTCACATATTGGTTAAGCTAGACTAGCGATTCCTTCAAAAACATTGTCCTTAATTATTAATTAAATTTTTTTAGGATAAAGGAGGAGTGACACCATACTAAATTATTTCCATGGGTAATGGGTTATTGTGTAGTTTGTGTGTTGCCTTAGGATGGGGTGCCATTATGCCTATACACCTACTCTGGATCATCTCATGAATCTGTTTTCGTAATTTGGGTCATGGCCAAACTCCCATCGTGCATTAGAAACTAGAAGCTTAACCACAGGTGAGCCCCTCTATTATAGCTTATATCAGTGCTTCCCAACCCGGTTCTCGGGGACCCCCAGACAGTCCACATTTTTACTGCCTCCCAGCTCACTGCCAGACAGGACAAACATGGATTGTCCTGGGGTCCCTGAGGACCGGGTTGGGAAACATTGCCTTAAATGACTGGTAAGGAAACACCAAGACAAAAAAATAACACATTAGGGAATTACCCTGAACTGTACCTTGTCTTCTTCTCCAGTTCCCTTCACTATCTAAAAACTAAATACCCATAAATAACTTAGCAACACAAAGAGATCGACAAAGGCTCAGCTTATCACATGGATCAGTCTACTCAATTATTATGTTCTAATCATTAACATTCCACATCAGGAAACATAAAGATATTACAAGTGTAACCGGGACGAACGGGGTGTTGCCTCTGCATTAGCCGGTCCGCCAGTTAAATAAAGGAGTGACCCAATGGTTCGAACTGTCCAGTTTTACTCCTGGCAATCACAGAAACACATGTTCACTGGCTGATAAAGTACTGGGGTAAACGGACACCTCTCCTGACAGGGGTAATCATAGGGGGCAGATTAATCCAGGTTGCTAACCACATGCTCCTCAATATACAAACTCATATCGCTGATAATAATAAAATTATATAATTATATAACTCATAATAATATAATAACAACTTGATACTATCTATATACTTATAACTGTATATATAGGAAAGTTATTGGTAATAAAGTATATATCAGATATTATTACAATAGAGTGAGCGCAACAGGGACCCAATCCTACCTCCTTCCATGCCTCCAGGCTACAGGAAGGAGTCCCGTGGGGGAGGGGAAATAAAATGGGGAATATCAGCCTCATAACCAGGTATCAAAATAAAAGTCTCTGGTAGATCTTTGGGTAATTATATAAAATAAAGGCAGAGGCACATTCACTCTGTTACACAAGCAAACTGCAATTGCAATACAATAATGTGCAGATTTACAAATGAGTCTCTGTGTCTGGATTTTATGGAAATAACATTCATCATTGTGTAGAACCAAATATAAAATAATATGTAATTTATAAACTAGATATAATAATAAAACATACTATCCGACAACTAAATACACTGCTCAAAAAAATTAAAGGAACACTTTTTAATCAGAGTATAGCATCAAGTCAATTAAACTTCTGGGAT
>JAODKC010000095.1:16496348-16508907 GCA_026777985.1 Mormyrops attenuatus | reverse complement strand
CCAGCATGATTTTTTTCCCATTGAGATCTGATGTGTTTTCAAAGTGTTCCTTTTATTTTTTTGAGCAGTGTATAATGACTTGCAACAATAAATAGGTTAATAAATATGTAAATGCATCAAGATGAGAATCATAAAATAAGTAGTGTACAGGTTTAACTGAATTCAAGTAGTTGAGATTCTGAAATGGTTTTTCCTGTCAGTGGTTTTTAAAATGAAAATACATGCCTGACAATCACTGATTCTTATCGGGTTTATGCTGACATGAAGTGCTGCATACCACATACAGTATAACACCATGCAACAACTACAGCTATATAACAGTCTGAAACCCGAGAAATCATACCATATAATGAACACAGAAGGCATCATTCACTCGTTCACACGTAGATTTGTATGGACTAATCAACATTTAGCCTCTAGGCATGTTTTCCGAACCGATTGTACATACAATTGATGCACTAACACATCCGCAGTCTCTACATACTCAACCATGGATTTAGAGCCACTTTTTGTCTACCTACGATCTGGCAAATTCCCGAGCACTGTGACCTGCCCAAATGCCACCAACTGATAAGCTGCCCTACATCTCAGGACAGAACTCGGGAGCACTTTAGCACCAACATTAAAGGTGCGTTCTGCCACTTCCCCTATAATCCCATTGGCAACCATGCCCTGATTACGCTCATGCCCAGCTACAAAAGGAAACTGGAACAGTTGGCAGACTATTTGTCGACAGTGGACCCCTGAAGCTGTTTTCAGTTACATGTTTTTCACTAATCTAACTGCCTTCCTTGCTGTACCATATCGGTATTTGTTATTATTCAACTTACAGTATGTAACGCCCCGCCTCATCTTGCTTCCTCCCTAGTGTGGTCTAACGAGCTGCACCTGTTACGCGTTTGCCTTACCTCTCATTATTACCCTTGACCGATTCACTCCAGCTGCCTCTCGTCTTGCTCCCTTGTTAGTCTTTGTGTAAGAGTGCTTCCCACGTTTGGCATTAACGTCAATCCTGTCTGTGGCCTGTCCCGATAGCCGCGTTCTGTATTCTCAGTTTTGACCTGCTGTGAACTTGGTCCTTTCTGTTAGGTCTTTTGGTGGAAATAAACTCTGTTTGTTCATCTTCTGCTCCTGCGCCCAGAGTCCCTTAGTGAGTGACATGATAAACAACATGTTGTGAACAACGTCAAATAATAGCTATTTCAATGTGATATTTCTGAACATCAACCAGTGTTTAGTGTTACGTAAGTAACAATTTCCAACCACATTACTTCTGTCTTGATCAGAGCAAAACTGACCTAATAGTGAATGTCAGAAATAGCCAGCCACATTATGGTGATTATCGTAGGACTTTGAACGACCTCTAAATTCATCCCAAACTGCTTCAGATTTTAACCATATCTTACCTAGATGAGGTAGAACATATTCAGACTTGTGGAGGCAGGTTCTGATCAAGCTGAATTTTCGTCATAGTCTTGTGGACCATGTCGGGTTTTGTAAATAAAAGTAGAACTTCTCTCATCATCTTGACTCTTGGTAGTTGAGCGATAGTGCCATCTGGTGGTACAACTTTAAAGCAGTATGTTTCAAACTGGTGGAATTTTTGACATTGATCCAACTTGGTCTTTGAGTGCAGTCTATGTATGTGTATGTGTATTGAATTCATTGCATAAACAGGCTATTTTATCTTTTAAAACATTGTAGACGTTAGCAGCTCACCAAAGGTACATTTTTTGCCCAATGGAAAAAAATTCACAGTAATTGGGGTAAAGTCTAACATTAGAAATATAAACAAAGCTTTTTTCATTGCACTACAGGACAATGAGATTAAGGTGCATTTTCCTAATTAGTGTTAATAAATGGTGGAATAAAAAGACTAAAAAACAATTATATTAGAAAGTGCAGTATATGCAAACATTTTTATATAAAATAAACGTATGTACACGTGGGATGTTATCAGTGTCTTTATTGCATTATTAGTGTCTGAAACATATGCAGAACATATGTAATGCTACCACTGTACGTCTTGTTTGATTTCCCCTTCGTGAGTGTGTTCATACCAGTTACATAAAAGACTCATGCCTTGGTAGCACAGGGGCACAGTAGGTATCACTGTAGCTTCATCTCCCTTCTATGGACTAACATCCCATCCAGCCTCACTTTGACACTTTACTGGAAAATGGTTGGAAGATGAACTGACTGATTCTGATTTCTTATGACATGACTCCAATATATCAGTGTTTCCTAATCTGGTCCTCAGGGACCGAGTGCACGTTTTTGCTCCCTCCCAGCTCCCAGTAGCAAAAATGTGGCCCGTCTGGCAGGGAGCTCAGATGGAGCAAAAACATGGACTGACTGTGGGTCCCCAAGGATTGGATTGGGAAACACTATTATATATGATGGACTATTCTTGACCCAGTTCCAAAGCCGATCTTGGGGGGGGGAAGAAAACTAGAAACCAAGCTTAATGAGAGAAGTTAACCTGAACAACTTGGATTTGGGTGGAAATTTACAAACAAAGAGCTCCTGAGGATGGATTTCAGCATGGAAGCGAGAAACTATAATGTACCAATGTTACTTACAGCATTCATTATAAATAACTGGTTTTAATATAATAAGCTGATCCCAGAAGCACTGGATGGAAAGCAGTGTCCACTCCAGACAACTGAGAATCACTAAGGGGTATCAGGCAATCTTCAGACCATGAACAAGTCACACTCTTAAAAGAATCTTCCCCTCCAGATCAATAAAATACCTGAACTGTTTGTATTCTGCTTCATACTTACAAATAGTAGTCTGAGTCCAAATTTAGACCTAATTATTTATTGATATTGTTCTTTCTTTCAACGCTTTCGCATAGTCTTAGGTTTTTCTTTGTGATGTTTACCTTTGCTGTGGTGTATGCAGAAGGACCTCATAGGAATACAAAGTTCCTATAAAACAGTCGTTTATTCTGTGACCAAGTACAAAAATGCAAACCTTCGTCGGTAATCCTTGCAGATATACAACACACAAGCCCACGCTGGCTACTTCCATCAGTCACCGCATGCTCTGTATCTGAGCAAATGCATTCTAGATGCTCGCCTGCCAGGGTTCACTGGGGCCATCTATGTTTTTACTGTTTTGAGAGAAAAATTGTCCAAATTCTCTCTCAAACTTGTTCTATCAAATTCCATGGACATCCTGTAACGCCCAAAACTGATACCGGATGCTGCTAGTGATATTACGTAAGGTATGACATGGCAACACGGAAGCTAGCCGTAGGACTTAAAGTCAGGGCCTAGAACTAGCGGTTTGACTCAAAACAGTGGGCCCTCAAAATCTGCAACTGTTTCAAACAAGCATGGATTCTGCTATAGTAAAGGCCGCCCACAATGTTCTCACAGAACTACCTTCACTTTAAACACTGAGGAAGCAAGTGTGTTTGTATGTATGTTTAACAATTTTGTATTTAGACAGTTGACAATTTGATAACAGGCCAGTTATTGGATTAATGTGGTGAAGGCAGACTAATTTGTATGTCACCGACGGCTGAGATGGGGGGGTGCACACCCCTTCCTAGTTCCATCTTGACCACAGGTTCCATCCGCACACCCCCGCTCTCCTCTCACAGTTCTTCATGTCTGGACCTCTCTGCATCCTCCTGTGCTTTCAGCTTCAGCTCATCTGAGGTGATCATGCCATCCCGGTTGCGGTCCTGATTGTGGAACATGTCCCTGATGACCTCGTCAGGGTGCTGACCAGGCCGGAGGCGACCTTTACCCTCTGCCACCAGGTCCTTAATGAATGCTGAGAACTAGTATGAAAGACAGGATGGATTCCCATTGACATGGCCAACATGCAAACCTTTAAAAATAACCATGGCGTTAATGGCACGTTCGGTTAGCAGAAAGTGTTCCTCACAGTACCTCACTGTCTGCAGGGATTCAACATAATCAGCTGCTCTCAGGATTTCCTGACTTGTGGTGTCTGACTGCATATGGATCCCATAACTGGCCGAGTCCCCATCCACTCTGATACCCAACCCTATCCTGATCCAGCGTCCAAATGGCAGCAACCCTAACTGGTTAGACTGTTGGTTTATGAGGCTACAAACCTCTTCCAGGGGCACCACGTTGTCTTTGTTCGCGTCCAAAGCCTGGAAGAGGTCTGCTGGGCTTTCCATGAGCCACACAAACAGGAAGCCTGGTGGCACACCCTTTTGGAGAGCCAGCAGTTCCACCTCAAAGTGCAGCACTGCGCTGCCTGGGACGATACCCGCTGCCAAGACACCAGAAGAAAGAGGCGGATCACCTGGAATTGTGACTAATTAACTGAAGATGAAATACATTCTATTATCTGATTTCTCCTCTTAAATCATGTGACATCCTATGATTTGTTAGGCTTCAATCTGTTTCTTGGACTCACAACCATAGAAAGAGCGTATGTGTTACAGTCAGACGTACATAACTCCTGAAAATTTAGGTTAAACGGCCTTACCCCAGTCTTAAAGCCACTCAATATACAACCACAATGAGCAGATAAAAGATAGCTAGATGTTTGCTGAAAGCCTGCGTGGTTTACCTCCTTTCTCTCCATGGCCCAGGTGGGGCGGCACAATAACCACCCTCTTCTCACCCACACACATCCCCCGTAACCCCTGATCCAGGCCATCAATCACCTTGTTGGCCCCCAGGAGGGTTTCCTGTGGTTTTTCGTAGTCCCTTCTGGGTAGAAATCGGGGTCAGACATTCGAGGGCAGGCATTCCATTCAAAGTGAGGGGGTTTCTACTCCCTGATCAACAGTCAGTGGGGCAGTCATTGTTTATATCTGCTGTACTTCAGTATGTGTTTGGGCATTGACTCTGTACGCCTCGCCTGAAATGTCTCTTATGTGGCATTTGAGAAGAAATTCTTCAGAGACCGTATGCCCAGTAGTGGGAATGTAGCCGGTATCATGACCTAATATAGCTGACGCGGTGCGTGGGTGGGGTGCTCACGAAGAGAAGAGAAGCATGCCATCCAGCAGGGAGCAGTTGTAGTGGTACTGGATCAAGTCATCGGGGCCACTGGTCAGGTTGCACTCCACAGGCTTGTGAGTAACCTGGATCTCTACTGTATCCTTGGGGTTGTGGAAATCAATGACTTGGATGTCAAAGACCAATGTTGCATATCTGGGGATGTCCTCACCTGAAGTTTGGGTGGACACAGGGACAAAATCAGCCATGTAGACATTATTTACCAGTGTTTCAGGTGATTTTTTTGCTAGGTCGTGGAATACTAGATCTAGTACTGGAAACCAGTCAACTAATACCTAAACAGTACGTGTTGTTAAGTTCATCGAACTTCACGAATGATGACATACAGCACAATAAAGGTCTCTGTATAGATGGAGACACACCAATCATACAGTATGAAACACTTTTGCAAGCTATTTAAAGTGTGTGTGATTAGGGCCACGGACTGACCAGCTCCATTCTCCCCATAGGCCAGGTGTGGAGGTATCGTGACGCGCCTCATCTCTCCTACACACACTCCTAGAAGGGCCTTTTCCATGCCCGGGATCACATAGCCCAAGCCAATGTAGGTGTTGTACGTACTGTTCCTCAGGTAGCTGTGGCAAATGCAGAAAGGATTTAGTTGATCAAAGCAATCCTATTGGTACGTCCTGTAGTAATAGGTAGAAAGATTCTCATGCATTTTCGGCCCACACCTTGTATTCTTTGAGGTTTTAGTGAGGCACAGTCATAGGTCAAGTGGAAACACCCTCCACCCCCACCAACTTACCTTGCGTCAAACACGGTGCCATCCAGGAAAGTCCCATTGTAGTGGTAGCGCATGAAGTCCCCAGCTACGGACCTCCGCGTGCAGGGATCTGGTATCACCTGGCTGTCCACGATGATGTCATCCTTGGGGTTGTGCAGATCCACCAGCAGTACATTGAACATCAGACTGGCATGGGGAGGGATCACGGTGCCTGAAATGGGGAAACAGTTACGTGGCACTGCTACAAGTGGGATTAAAAATATCATGCAAAATGTAAGAATAAGTAGAAATGTATCATGCATGTGGATTACAGACATATGTATCCGACACGACAGTCACCTATATGAAGCACAGTTGGGTAATTCAGGTCCAGAGAGTAAAAGTCCAGACTGGGATTTTGTTTCAACCAACCAGATGAGCATAAAGAGTCACAGTCACAGAGTATTGAACTGGTTGGTTGAAACAAAATCGCAGTCTGGACTTTTACTCCCTGGACCTGAATTACCCAACTCTTATCAAGTATGCGTGTTACCTGACTTTGCATTTCTAATATTTTTCAGCATTTACATACTTTTATAAATGTTTAATTTATCTGAACTCTACAAGCATTCAAAGGTCCTGCCTGTGGAAGATGCTTTAGTTACCATATCCAGTTTCTCCATATGCCAGGAACGGAGGAATGATGATGTTCCTTTTCTCGCCCACGCACATGCCCAGAAGCCCCTCCTCCATGCCTTGGATCAGCCACGTCTTCCCAACATAGGTGTTGTAAGTCTGCTTCCTATTGTAGCTGCAGTAGGCACCCAAAAGTCAGACAACCATTTAACCTCCGTCTCCACCCAGCCTACCCCTCCACTAAACAGGCTTCAAAGATTTAAAAGATCACCTTGAGTCAAAGGGCGCGCCATCCAGCAGAGTCCCGTTGTAGTGATAGCGCACAAAGTCTGAGCTCTGCACGGTGCGGTTGCAGTGCTCGGGTTTGTAGAGTATACGCGTTTGCACCTTGTCCTTTGTGTTCCAGATATCCAGCAGGAGCACATCAAACACAAGAGTTGTGTCTGGAGGAACCACTTTGCCTAGGGAAGAGTGGCATCGCCATCAGCAAATGACGCCACTTTGGGGCTTCACTGATGCAAATGCTGTGTCCCTATTTGTTAGCTGGCCATGAAAGGCTCCATGGAATCAGTTATTTGCTCATTCTATAGAACAAACTACTGATTCAAAAAGAGCAAGATATCCTGCCTACTCTGCTGCCTGTAATACTCCTACTACCAGTGACATCCTGCCTGCCCTCATGCCTGTGATTGTGCATTTACACCTGGACTTAAACGGGAGCGTATAAATCAAGACTTCGTTAATCTGACTTCCTCTGCCAGCCCCTGGAGGATAGGCTTCCTCTGCGAGTCTGGATCCTCCCAGGGTTTCTTCCTATAAGGGAGTTTCTCTTGCCACTGTTGCCTCTGGCTTGCTGACTTTTTTGTTTTTGCTGGGATAATGTAAAGCGCTTTGAGACAATGTAATAATGTGAAAATGTGCTATACCAATAAAACTGAATTGAAACTGGGGAAAAAAAAAAAATCACATAGGGACCCCACATAAGCATGCCACCACTATCAGATGACTTGTCAGTACAGCACCAAATACTAAGAAACATGGCATCTAGTACCTGCACCCTGGCTGCCATATGCCAGGTGTGGAGGCACGGTGATCCTTCTGCGCTCGTTGATGCACATGCCCTGGATTCCACGGTCCATGCCTGCGATTAGCCGACCCAGGCCGATTTGGCCGCTGAAAGGGCTGCCCCGGTCATAGCTGATATGGCACAGGGTATGGTCAGACCATGACGTGTTACTATACAGTGCCATAGTGCGATATCTTAAAATTACACTAGATCCAAAAGGAGAAAAATCAACCAACCATAAAATGTTGAGACACAAGACAAACTATAAATACATGGCATCAGGGCTAAAATAGGCTTACAATTCTCCGGGCTATTTCCCCCGAGTGATTGGACCCGACAATGCCCATGTGACTCCCAAAAGTTAGTAATCTGTAGAACTTCAATGTATCATTAAGGTTATTAAAGCATGCTACTGTTTTTGGTAAATCACGGAAATGATTTACAGTATAAGCACTGAAGTGGCAGTGAAGACAGGAACAGCGCAGCAGTCACAACATCCTTTTAAAAGAGGAGATACTGTGGATAAACAAGGTAAAACTACGGTGGAGGCATGGAAGTGTTTCTTGTCATTTAACGTCCGATACATTCATTAAGCATAAGGATATGCCAAATTTATTAAAATAGGTTAAGAAACATGCATTTCTTGCTTTTGTAAGTTACTGGGAGTCCAATTTTGTGTTGGAGAGTTTGATATTGAGAGGGCACGACATATTAAATTAAATGCAAAGGTCTGTTTATGAGGGGAAGAAGGCAAAAGAAGTCAAATTAAATATGGAGGGGGGGGGGCGCGCAAATGAAGTCATTTTAAATATATGGTGGTACACATCCTCTCCATCCAACCTGGTTTTTGGTATTTACACAAAGCCATTTACTGGTGAATTACCTTTAATTTAAAACCAAATCACATATTTATGTGGATCCCTACACTAATAATCTGTCTTGCATTCAGACATTGGAAAATATTTGCTTATGATGTCAGACAACATCCTGTCCATGCAAGTGGATTCAGATGAAACAGCTCCGTAAATAAATGGCAAACATTACAAAACACCATAAGGGTATTAGGATTGGATTGCTTTCTTGTTATGAAAAGCATTCAGTCTTTAGATCCTGAAAAAGCATTTGACAGAGTAAAGTCAGATAGCTAACTAATCTGTATCTTTAGTATCACTGATTTTATCCAGGGTTTTTGCAATAACTAAAAATTCTGTCTAACATTCCAAGCCCCCCCCCCCACGACAGTTACCTTATTAACATATTTAACAAAAAAATCTAAATATCACAATTTGTTTTTGTTCAAGTTTTCACCATCAATTGAAATGTTAAGGGCCACTAACAACCTAAAGTGGATAAAGATCTTATATCAGTATATCTATACAAAGATCTAGGCTACAGAAAGGTACTCGATATAGGTATAAAGATAATCCAACACAAAGCAGAATTTCCGTCCATCCATTTTCTGTAACTGCTTGTCCTATGCAAGGTGGCAGGGGGTCTGGAGCTTATGGGCACAAGGCAGGGAGCAACCCAAGGTGGGTCGCTAACCCATCGCAGGTCACACTGACATTGCGTTCCCTCACACACGCACACCTATGGGCCATTCGGTAACTCCAAGAGATCTGAGAAGGGTACGGAAATGACGTAGGGGCTTGAGAGTGGACTGGGCCTGACAGAGTCTCCTTATGTTTTTGGACTGTGCGGGGAAACCGGCGTACACGGAGGAAACCCCACGACGACAC
The DNA here is from genome assembly GCA_026777985.1 of Mormyrops attenuatus. Classification (NCBI taxonomy): domain Eukaryota; kingdom Metazoa; phylum Chordata; class Actinopteri; order Osteoglossiformes; family Mormyridae; genus Mormyrops; species Mormyrops attenuatus. The sequence continues at coordinate 16,499,742 of JAODKC010000095.1, read as the reverse complement.
GGGGAGAACACGGAATCGTGGTGGAGACTTGAACCCAGGTCCCAGAGGCAGGAGACGGCAGGCAACAATGCTAACCACTACGTCACCGTACCACTCCAAAGCAGAACTTCAATAATTAATTTGAAATTGGTACCGTAACCATTACACAGTTAAAAACATAGGCCAAACTATTTTCCTACCTTAACGTATCTTCTTGGTTATAAACCCGACATTTATAAAATACAATAACGACAATAATGTAATAAACGGCTTCCATGCTAAGCTGAAAACTCCTAGCATGATATAAATATAAAGCTCATTATACACAAAGAGTACCAGAAATTAAAATCTTAACACAGCACGGGGAAACCCTAACCCCACCAGCGCTACAATATTATCTTCAGCATTAAAGTCGTATGCGTTCTCGGCGGGAGGAAAAAAACTGTTATGGAAACAAAGTAATATGTTTATGGCAACCATTTGAATCTCTACTAAAAATACAAGCATTTTGCCGCTGCAAAGACAGTTAACATAGCAGTATAATGCATACTGCATCTATGCCGGTGATGTTGAGCGACTTGACACGTCCACAGAAATTCAGCGCACAAAAGTGCGAAAGGCGGCGCATCCAGCAAAGGTCCTGCGCACGGTCTGAAACTACGTGTCAATCATTCTTTAATTCAAAAGAAGCATGCACAAGTTATCCGCTGCCAAATGTAAAAGCAGTCCCCTTAGTTAGTGTAACTGTGTTATTTTAAACTTTACCTCGAATCAAACTGCTTGCCGTCCGTGAACGTGCCGTTGTAATGATAGCGAACGTGATCTCCATTTTCTACTTCTCTAGCGCAAGTTTTGGGAACAGAATAGCGATCAACAGTCACGTCTTCCAAAGGGCTGGGATTACACCGCACATACAGTGCTGTTAAGCAAAATATCCAAACAATCGCATTCATTTTTAAATACTCATGCACTTCCCGCAGCTCTGGAATAACGTGTCTAAAATTAAGATGTAAACTGGTTGCGTCCCCGCCGCAGCCTTCCCCCCTATTTCTAAGCTGGAGAGAAGTGTGCTGGCCCTGCCCAACTCAAGCAAGGAGGGGTTACCTCCCCTAGAACCCTCCTCCCTGTAAAAAAAAAAACTTTAAAGTCAGGGTCAGGGCCAATGTTGACAGACAGTGTGATCAAGATCATCATCATCATCATCATTATTGTTATTATTATCGCTTCTTTTTTTTCTTTTCTTTTTTTTAGAAATGACTGTTTTTACGAGTCTTGCCACACATACGTTTGTCCGCGTGCGGACAGGTTAACGATCCCTGATCGAGGGGAGGTGGATAGAGGAGCGGTTCATGAAACGTGGTTCCTAAGATTTTATGCTGGATTTCTTTCTTTTGCGGATGTTGAATACCATCTACGAAGTACTGGCCTGCATTGCTTAAAGAGGAAACTACCTTGCACGTCGCCTTTGCCCGATTGTGTTGTATTTTTTATTATGGTATGATATTTTAGATTGAATCATTATTCAGACAGTTTAATTGATTCATGAGGATTCTCACACCCTCACATATACATTAGGTGGCTTTAATAGCTCCTTAGATATTGTTTTAACACACAATCTCGGTGGAACAGAAAAAGAACCCTCTTGGTAAACCTTCCTGGGTGTTAAAGCTAGACTCGTTACACAAGTACTTTGGGTAGGCTAATGAGTAGTACTTCAAGAAAGAGCTGAATGTTTTATGCTGGAAGATAAACTTTTTAATTGAGGTGTGTGTAATAAAATTAAGGTACTGAATCCTGACCTCTGTCGTGTACTGAGAAGTGTTTATGGGTGTAATATGTAATTTTAGTATATTCAGCACACACTGATTGTGTAAATTGTAACTTGCTAACACATATAGAGTTCCCTATTATCTGGATTGCAGTGATTCACTTGTGAAACACGAAGGCTCTGCTGGGTGGCAGCAGTGAGCAGGGGGATCAGCACCATGCAGGCTGTGGTATCCTCACCATCGGCCTCGGGAAGAGCAAGTGGGACATGACTGCCCCAAACATGGGGGTGGGATGGTCTTTTCTTACAGGCCTTAAAATCCATGGTAGGAAAAAGGCCAAGGGGGAATGGAAGGGGATCCAGGTGTGCATGTGTGCACTTTTCTGTAGGTGAAATGTCAGGGATGGCAGCCCTGAGGGGACTGACAGACTGACACCCCCTGCCTACCTACCTACAAAGGCACTGCTGGAGGTTGACTGCTCCGAATGGACTGTCACCATGTAACAGATCAATTACTACATAAAATTCCCCATGCTCATCCAAAGTTAGGTTTGCACAATTATTTATTTATTGCCATCTACCTCAAAATTGCATTTTCTCACACTTCTGCTACTATAGTACAGCATCTGTCATAATACTGTATTCATTCAAACATTCTCTCTCTCTTTGCTCTCCATGCACTCCTTAGAGTTCTGTCCTGCCTGCACTTGTCTTGTTTCTGCTTTTGTTCTTTGTGCTGCATTGTGGTCCTAGAGGAGCAGTGTATCGTTCACTGTGTATATGGCCGAAGTGACAATAAGCCTACGTGACTCGACTTAATCTCACCCCTTGAAGGGCATTGGTCTGCATCTTGTCTTCTGAGTCCCCTATGCCTGATTTCCTCTAGTATTCCTGATGGGGGAGTGAGTGCTAAGATCTCGGGGTAGGTCAAGACAATAAATCTCATTTGCCAAAATATATTTAAATAAATTCTTGCTTGCTTCTGAACTTGAAATGTACCCCAAAGAGTGCAAATAAGAAAAAGTTGGTTTACAGGAGTACATTTGGAATATCCAGAAATTAAGTTTTCTGGAATAATGTGACAGACATGGCTAACTGTGATCCTCGCTGGTAGACACACTGTAAACCACGAGCCTCTGTTTAATTACCTGTGGTCGATTATTGCCGGTTCAAATCCCTTGAATGCCCAGACTGATTCTACTCCGTTGGGCCCTTAAGCAAGGCCCTTAACCTGGAGTTGCTTCATCCTGGGTATGATGCTAATCTACATCCAGCCCTATAAGGAGGTCCTCCAACTTACGGGGAAAAACTTGGGGGTTGGTGGCAGGATTGGCACTCCAGCTACTGGAAAAAAAATTCACAGTGGTCCATTTGGACTGGTGTGGTGCTGAGGCATCACTTGCCACATGGCTGTACTCAGGTTCTCACCCCTGAGGTGGTTTGTCATGTGATGGGTGCAGCAACGCACTGTATAAGTGCACGCTCCTTACCTCTCACTGTATCAGTGCACGCTCCTTACCTCTCACTGTATAAGTGCACGCTCCTTACCTCTCACTGTATCAGTGCACGCTCCTTACCTCTCACTGTATAAGTGCACGCTCCTTACCTCTCACTGTATCAGTGCACGCTCCTTACCTCTCACTGTAT
>JAODKC010000095.1:16468887-16494100 GCA_026777985.1 Mormyrops attenuatus | reverse complement strand
TGTGGATGCTAATGCTAATGGGAACAAGCAGAGATAGTGAGGAAAGGAGCAGCGTTTGTGGATGCTAATGCTAATGAGAACAAACAGAGATAGTGAGGAAAGTAGCAGCGTTTGTGGATGCTAATAATGGGAACAAGCAGAGATAGTGAGGAAAGGAGCAGCGTTTGTGGATGCTAATGCTAATGAGAACAAGCAGAGATAGTGAGGAAAGGAGCAGCGTTTGTGGATGCTAATGCTAATGAAAACAAGCAGAGATGGTGAGGAAAGGAGCAGCGTGTGTGGATGCTAATGCTAATGGGAACAAGCAGAGATAGTGAGGAAAGGAGCAGCGTTTGTGGATGCTAATGCTAATGGGAACAAGCAGAGATAGTGAGGAAAGGAGCAGCGTTTGTGGATGCTAATGCTAATGAAAACAAGCAGAGATAGTGAGGAAAGTAGCAGCGTTTGTGGATGCTAATGCTAATGAAAACAAGCAGAGATAGTGAGGAAAGGAGCAGTGTTTGTGGATGCTAATGCTAATGGGAACAAGCAGAGGTGGTGAGGAAAGGAGCAGCGTTTGTGGATGCTAATGCTAATGGGAACAAGCAGAGATGGTGAGGAATGCATGAGCATGTGTGGATGCTAATGCTAATGAGAAGGACTGCAAAAAGGAGCAAGAAAAGTGCAACATAGATGAAAGTTTGACGTACCTAGAAAATATTGCATTGTTACATGTTCATCTAATTAATAGCGAATTATCGTAGTTAAAGACCATTTTGTGTGTATGATGATCTCATCGTGAAATTCTGTTCCCTCAGGAGAATTGCCATGACAGGCGCTGACTGACTTCTGGCTGAACATTATCCATTCAAACTCAATATCCCCCGTCTCCCTTGGCAAGTTTATCACAACAGGTGTGATGAAGAGTCGTACTGACCAGCAGGCATTATTTGGGGATTTCTCAGCAATAAATCAGAGGGGTTTATTGCATTAGCATTATTGTCGTAGATGAAAAACTATTATAGGTTAATGATTTTCATTTTTGTAACAAAATATAATTGTACAAAGGTTAAAAAATGACAACAGTTTGAATCTGGAGATCAGGTAGTCATGCTTCGCTGTTATCATAACTGATCATTTCCTTGGCGCTCATGCAAGACAGCCCCCTGGGGCATGGGAGGGGCTAGTGCTGATTATGCTGGCACACTCTGGTCTCCCCCCGAGCTCTTCCTGTTTCCTGTTATATAAATGCTTGTGAGGTGAAAGCACCTTGTGCCAGGTGTGTGATAGGGCCTGCACCTTCGGCAATGGTAAGTCTGCACTTGTGCAGATTACTGATTAGAACTGTAAATTAGAAGCAGGACTAACAAGGAATTTCTTAGTACAATGTACAGTCGGCCCTTCAACATTGCGGCCGTTACAGGCTCCCTGTGATCTGGAAAAACCATGTAAAATCTTTTGGCCCCTTTGGCAAGTGAAGCAAGGATGTGGGTGAAGCAAAGTGAAGCAAAAAGATGTGAGGAATGTGAGATAAAAAGATCACTGCGAGGTATCGTGAGAGTCTGGCATAAATACACCTGACATCCTCCAAATCAGGAATGTACATATATGTTATGTTTTTGTAAGTCACTATGCCTTTTGTGTGTCGTTGGCGAGCCTTTGCATGTCATCTGCGACTTTTGGATAACTCTCAGAAACTCCCAAAAGAATCCTATTTCGTTTCTTAGGCCGACCCTGTGATACATGGAAACAGTGATGGGGAAATTTGCAACGCAGAAGGGTCAGTTGTACTGCTTTTGAGATATCACACAATCAAATCACAACAGATAAGCCAGCCCGGCGTTTTGTGAATAGGGATTTGCTTGTGTTTTAATACAGAAACAATAGCACGATTCTGAATTCTCTGACTAACTGCGACTCATTATTTTGACACTGAGCACCATAGACATTGTGGACCTGCTTGTGACAGGCAGGTAGCCAGCATATGTAGCTGGGAGCTCAGTGGGGATTAATTAGCCAGGACTGACCTCCACAGAACCGGTTGAGGGATAAAAGGGGACCGAGAGCTAAAGCCAGCAGCTGAGTGCCTGTGATAAGTGGAAGAGGAACAATATCACCATGGCTCACGGCAGCATGCACCTCCCGGCTCCTCCTCGTCAGCTAGCGGAGGTATGGCAGGCAGTGTCCTATGAAATTAACTCCAAATGTCAGGTTTTCTTCAAGTTTTGGTTTTGGGGGTCTGAATCTTTCCTGGAAATATAAAGTACATGTCTTACATTATCTCCCACAACCCTATACTGCATAGGCAGTTAAAAGATGGATGGATGGATATGTTACATCAACAATGAAAGCAATCTACAATTGTAGGAGATTACAGATATATTTGACTGAGCCTGTGTGGATCAGTGCTACCCATTCTCAATACTTCTGGTAAATGTGCTGCACTAACACTACACTCCTCACGTCCCCAAGACCCAGGAGACTCCATTTACACACTCCTTTAGAAGTGTGTTGCAGGCTGGGTGAGAATGATGAGAGGTACCCCAACCACCAACTCCTTGTACCTGGCCAATCATAAACTCCCCAGCACATTGTGGTGGTGGCATCACCACCCTTATTGGAGGCTTGATCGTAGCTGATTATAGCTGTAGCTATGTTTATATCAGCACTATAATTACAGATATCTAATTGTAATTTAGCTTGACCTTCATCTATTGTGATCTTTCAATATGTGTTATATGGCCTATCCAAAATACTCCTCTCTACTCTGTCGTAGGCCTTACACTAAACCCATGCTCCAACCAAAACTGCAGAGATTAGTGATGTGGAAGTGTGTTTTGGACACAAAATTCCATCCAGAGCTTCTAGCTTGCTGACATTAATGTAAAAGTTTTTTTTTTCTGGTGATTAATGGGTTTGTATCTTAATAATAATAGATACTTTATTGATCCCCATGGGGAAATTGTCTTTACACCTCCCTCAATTGCTCTTTGTAGAGTAAGTTGTCGGCAAAGGGCAGCCACTGCAAAGGGGCACCCAGGGAGCTGGGGGTTAAGGGCCTTACTCAAGGACCTGTAGACATGCTCAGGCTGGGTCTGAATCAGTGACCTTCTGATTATAGGTACACAGGCTTAGCCCGCTGAGCCACACGCTGCCTGTAAAAGCAAGTTGGTTTATCTATCAGCAGTGTGTGTGCATGTGACGCAGTAGTGTTGTGTTGGTCAGGCTCCTGAGGTTGCCACACTTGAGTGAGCCATCCAGTGTTGCCTGTGATGACAAATTAACTGCATCTACAATGCTGGTGATTAAGTAATGATGTGTGTGCACTGGCCAAACTGTTTCAAAAATCTCAGACAATGGAGGCTTTCTGAGCAGCTTCACCTTCATGAGTGAGGCCACTATGATGGAGGAGCAAACTATTAACTAACAATAAACATAACACCTCCTTTTTTTTGATAGGGTTTATATCTTGATATTTATTTCGATAGTTCTAAATACCCAAGAAGCCTGGAGGAAAACATCAAACCCAAGTGCAGTGTTGCTTCAGGTGCTTGGATGACACAATGCTGAGCTTAATTACCACTAAGGATTTTAATAGGAATAAAGAACACAGTTTACTTGGTTGAGTGAATCATGGGTATTGAATGTCATAACTTTCCAGGGTCAGAAACAAAAAAGTCTGCACCCCTAAAAATATACTCTTATTTGAGAATGATGTGTGTATGAGGTGTATCCCCTTTATTTTTTTTTGCCTTGCTTTCAAACTTTCCAATGCCTTAAAATTATTTAAATAATAAATAAATAGGTTTATAGTCATAAAAACCACCTATAAAAATGGCCTGGATTTCCCATTACCCTTTGAAAAATACCATTCAGCCTTGAAACAGGGCAGGACATGTTTACATCCTTGGTATAGCGGTCAATCAACACCCTAAATGAAGTGTCCTCTACACTTTCTATTACTGACCACCCCCAGTTGAAGTAAACAATGTTAACTCTCTGGGATATATGAGACGGTAAGCTAACATTCGGTACTCATAGTTGACATGAATGCAGAAGAAATGGCCAGAGATGAAAATCTGAGTGACTTTGACATGGGCCAAATCATTATGGCCAGATGACGGCATCAGAGCATCTCAGAAACAGAAAAGGCCTTTTAGGGTTCTCATGGTCAGCTGTGGAGAGTACCTCCTGAGAGTGGTCCAAGGAGGGAAAGACCACCAACCACCAACAGCGTATTCAGCAGCCAAGACTCATGGATGTGAAATGTGAACGAAGGCTATCACGTCTGGAACAGCCCAACAGAAGGGCTACTGTAGCTCAAATAGAAGACAATTTTGACGATTTTCATGTAAGTACTGTGTCACAACACATGGGGCATACACAGTATGTTTATGTATTATTTCAGTTACAAATAATACATATACATATTCTTCTTGTCCGTATTTTTAATGCAGACTTTCAAATTTTCAAATGTTAGCAAATGTTTTCTAGAAAATCAAAAACTGAGAAACGCTGCTTCCGTAAGTATTTAATCTTCCAGAACTGACTAACTTGTCAAAAATTAAGGGGTAATGGATGGAGCAAAACGCAGGGAGATATTACAAGAAAACCTGCATCAAACACTAAAGGCTAAGGAAAGAGCTCACCATTCTGAAGGGCAACGATCCTAAGCACAAAGCCAAAGCAATTCAGGAGTGGTTTAAAAAGTGAATCTACTACACTGCAGATCTAAATCCCATGGTGATCCTGTGGCTTTTTTTGGAAATTGCAGTCAACAGGCAACATCCAACTAACTGTAAAAAAACTGGTAGCTACTTAGCTCAAAATACTTAAAGCTGTTATTGCAGCAAAAGGTGGCTCTACCAAGTGCTAAAGTGTAAGGATTAAATACTTATGCAAACAGCATATTTCAGTTATTGATTTTGGACTTTATAAAATTAACTCCCTGAGTTTGCAAGAAAGATCTTGACAGGATGTACATACACCGAAGATCCATTAAGTCATCATGACCATCTGCCTATTATGCTGTTGGCTTCCAGGAGACCTTTTTCTACTGGTCTAAGGTCCAGTCCTGATGACTGTGTGCCCACTGCAGGTGCTTTTACCAGTAAAGTGTGGTAAGCATGGGTACCGTAACTGGTCTGCAGCTATGCAGCCCCATCCGCAGCAGGGTGGGTTGCGCTGTGTGTTATCATTTTGCGCGCAGCATTAAAATTTTCCATCAGTTTTGCCACAGTAGCTCTTGTGTCTCTCGGTACCGGACGGGACAGCCTCCGTTGTCCCCACATATCAATGAACTGTGGGTGCCTGACAGTCTGTCGCCTGTTCATGTTTTTTTACCTCCTCCAACCTGTGGACAGGTCCTCACCACCGCTGATCAGGAGCACCCCACACACCTTGCTGGACAATTGGAGGTTCTCCGAGCCATTTGTCTGGCCATGACAGTCCGTCCCGTCAGTCACTCAGATCTTTACACTTGCCCGCTTCTCCAACTTCCAACTCATTGCCTTTAAAAACCGCCTGTTCGCTTGCCATTAAATATATCCCCGATCTTAATTAGTGAAGTTGTTCTGAGATAATCACTGTAATTCCCATTGTCTGTGGGTGGTCCATGTTTTGGCTCTTCAGGTTATTTATGTATAATTTGTAATTTGGACAAATCTTATTATTTTACAGAGGATTCAATACTTTTGCATGGCACTTTATGTTGACACTTCCATGTTCTAACCTGTTTTTACCAGGCTTAGTGTAGATAATATATTATTAATCATTTCCAACTATATCCATATTCCATGAATATGGAAGAAATGTAGATTCCGACACATTGTTTCAGATTTCACCCATATGTATATGCATAGCCCTGACCCATATGTATACTGTAATTCTGCACTTACAGTCAATATGTAGGTTTTGCACTTAGTGGGATTTCGAAAGAGGTGTTATTCCCTGTGCATGGCAATGTACCATCTTCCATTGAAAAATGACAATAAGTACAGATCGCTCTTGATGAAAATGAAAGGTGACAATTATTCAGATTTGGCAGGAAAATGGAAAGCTAATAGCACAAGGCATTTACATACAGGCTGCCATCAATTTATGTGTGTCTGGAAAATCAGATGTAAAGCTGACTTAAGAATCGGCATCTTCCACTTTTCAAACTCATCTTTGATATGCACTAAAAGCTGGTTGATTTTTGTGATGTTATCTAAATACTGACAGAGAATTTTGAGATAAAAAACACAGAAGAATAGTTTTCCTGCTAGTGTAGCGCAAGCTAAAACCCTGGGTTCCATTAAATAAGAGCTAGATAAGATTTTAACAACTCTGAGCTATTAGTTAGGTTCCCCCCAAACGAGCTTGATGGGCCGAATGGCCTCCTCTCGTTTGTAAATTTCTTATGTTCTTATATTTCCACCGTCTGCTAACAAAAACCAGCCATGCCTAGCTTACAAGAATATTCATACTCAGTACCAAACCAAATCCACCAATCTCTTTCACCGTTGAAGAGATTTTTATCTGGCCAGATTCTTGTACAATCTACATCCTCATGAAAATGAATGTATGATGCTCATGCAGTCCTCTTTCTTCATTGGTGCTGTTTTGAAATATGCTGTATTATGCCTGTTTGTTTGACGTTGCCACAGCAACAGCAAGAGAATTATTGATCACCACTTGTTCCTTTGTCAGGCATGTTATTCATGATAATTGCTTGGTATTTCAAAGCAGTACATCAAGGCCTTTAAACATTTTTTTTGTAATTACACAAAGATAGAGGAAGTACCAATTTCTTTCCAGACTACCGAGTATGTTATTTGCTGGTCTAACCTGCAAAAATACTTAACCATTTAGGCTTTGGCACCTTAACGTAGATATTTAAGATTACAACTTTGTATCTAGCGAAATACAGATTTATAGCTGTCCAGACTGATTTATCTGTGTTGTCATCATCATTTGTCTTAGTGTTTAATGAAACAGCATCTGTTTACACAGAGTCATTCATCAGAACCTTTGACCTCTCTCATCCTCTTCAGGCAGCAAACATTGCCTGGGAATTCCTGTGTGAAAACAAGCCCCCTACTAGATGATTCCCATTTTGCTCTTTAAATGGTGGAATGAGCTACCCAAAAATATCTGAGTACCTCATGTTTTCAGACCCATCTTTCCTGGGAACACCTAACTAACCTCATCCTACCCTTCCCAGGGTCTCATGCAGCTGACTTTTTACTTTAAATGATTTTACGAAAACCATCACTACTTGATGCTCAACACTTGTATCCTGCAGACACACATAGTTGCTACTAGATTCCCTTGGTGTTATTTGAATGACTTTTTTGATGTAATGTTATAAATGGTGTTTTGTATAGCTTCCGTTCAAATAACTTGTTGTTACTCATTGGTGGCTTAGCCTAGCATCAAATATATCAGTGTTCTCAAAAGATATTTGTCCCCTTTCTACTGTGTGACAGTCTAATGTGATACAGACCCCCCAGAAATTAACCTACAGCCCAAACACACACAAACTGGAGAAATAAAAAGACATACTTCATTGGGTAGCTTGAGGTTTTCTCTAGCTGTATTCTTAGTTACAAGTAAGTTGATGGTAGCTAAAACACTACCGTAGTGTTTTCCATCACCACATCTGTAGTAACGTACAAATAAAAGGTTAAATTTGAGTGCTCCATCTAGTGTAACAAAAATATGGCAGTAGTACATTTATCAACAAGGCACCGAAGGCATATTGTAAAATTGTTTTGTTCGTACTCCCGTTTCAGTTTGACGTTAAAATCCTAGGCCTGGTTGGTGAAGTGCTTACGAAATAAAAGAAATGCTAAAATGAAGGAAGTACTCTGAGGTTACGTCTGACTCCACAGGTCACTTTCCTCTGGTTCTTCTCAAATGCATTAAAAAATGTGTGACATTTTAGACAATCTAGACGACATCTTCAATCAGATTACATTAACAACCTGGTCAGTGTGAAATAAGTGAGCTTTATAACTGGGAGAGGTGGTAATATAGTGACCAAACTGACCAAATAATAATAATAATAATAATAATAATAGTAAAATCACTGTCTCAGTTTGTAGAGGAGGAACATGATAGGAGAACATAAGGGATGTGTCGCCCAAGGTGGTTGGCGCAGAGGAAAGTACAGGAAGCAGGAAGAGTCTGGTCATCAGCCAAGCCCACTGGTTGTCCAATGAGCTCAGTGGAGGTGAGCGTTGAGGTCGTACTTCTCACAGAACTTGTCTGTAAAGGGGATGCAGGTGAGCAGCTCGCACCACTCGCACTTGATGGGGTAGACGTAGAAGAGCACGGCCAGGCCAGCCAGCAGCCCCACGAACACCAGCAAGGCGGCAATGATCTGGCAGCGCTTGCGGTACATGTCCATGCGCCCGAAGCTGATGTAGGGCAGGAACGCGAAGGAGAGGAAAAAACCCGAGATGAAGCCTGAGATGTGGGCGAAGTTGTCGATCCAGGGCAGCAGGCCAAAAGCAAAGAGGAAGATCACCACGCACAGCAGCTTGGCTAGAGCTCTCCACGGCCGGGCCAGGATCTGCCAGCTCTGGATGAGCTCTACGAAGAGGCACGCCAGGATGCCAAACTGTGAGCCAGCTGGACCAACCTGACAGACCCAGGATAGAGGACAGGGACACTTATCACTCACTGAAAATCACTGTTCTTAAATCATCCAAAGCTAATTAATAAGCCTAAGCTACAACAAATATACCCAATTCTTCATTTCAAGGTTTAGCTGTCACTAGAGCTGTATCTTTGAATGAGATTCCAGTACCAGTGGTCTGACAGCAGACAGCAGATAATGGCAGCATGTGGCCAAATGGCAGTTACCTTTTGCTTTTATTGAGAGTGACTAACTCTAGCTGACACATTCATTCTACTGCCAGTTCTATTGCTGTATTCAATGGAGCAATACAACAGCAATTACCTTCCTAGGATTTTGATCTCCAGGCCTTTGATCACAAGCCTAGCTCCTATCCACCAGACCACTTGCTGCCCTATTACTCTACAGACTACATGGATTTAGCTGCACAGACCCAGAAACCAGTAAACACTGGCATTTTGTGCGAGTTATAATTTGCCAGCCCAAAAGCTACTGGCCCATCCAACCTCAGCTCGGTAGGGCAGAAAGATGGCGCTGGCCAGGTTGCCGGTGATGCCGCTCAGGATGTAGATGATGGAGATGCGCAGCCAGCCCGCCAGCTTCTCCAGGTCCCTCAGGATTGTCATCTGGAAGCACACTGACACCAGACAGTGCAGGATCCTTGGGACCGAACACAGCAGGTCGGATTAGATGGGCTGATGCTACGCATTTAATGTAAAACATTCCTACATGTAAGGTGAATATGTAGACCAGTGTCTCCAAATCTGGTCCTCGGGGACCCACAGCAGTCCACATTTTTGTTTACTCCCAGCTCAGGGCAAAAATGTGGACTGTCTAACAGGGAGCTCAGAAGGAATAAAAATGTGGACCGGCTGTGGGTCCCTGAGGACCGGATTGGAAAACACTGATGTAGACTTTTTGTCTTGCAAATGCAATTTATACATTTTAAGCATTACCAACAGTGATGTTTACCACTACTCAAGCCACACACTTGAGTGGGCCCCCTCTGTTGGCCACAAACAGTCACTACACTAAATATTATACAAACACATTCCTTATTTAAGGGATGCTGAAGTAGCACATTCTGCTAACCATCTAACTAGCTATGATCTTCTGGCATGGATTTTTAGCAAATGTTACATGCGACCATGAAGCAATCGTATCCCAGCGATGCCACAAAAAGATACGAAATTTCAGAAAGATAGCCTAAGGTGAGCAGTGTCTTCATGCCGGATGAGGGTGCAACGAACACTGAGGTTCTGACTGAGATCAAGCACCATCTGCATTCCCAAACCCATGTAAAGGTCTGCTGCATCCCCACATTGCCCACTCATGCCACACTCACCCGGCGTGCAGAAAAAGCGAGAGCCACAACCTATAGAACTGGTCTGGGATCTCTGGGTTGAGGAACGGAAGCAGTCCGCACACGTCATCCATGCAGTGAACCTGGAAGAGGCGGAATGGCAAAGAAACGCAGCTGATGTCACTTTGGGCTGAGACAGCATTAGGCACCACTGCACATTAGTGTGGTTGTTAAAACAGCACACATCATTTTAACATACTCACACAACTGTCAGTACTAATGCTAATACAGCTGTTCTTAAATAACAATACTGTATCTTGAGAAAGTTAGTTTACATTGGATTTTTACATGTTGTATCACAGTGTGCGAAATACCCGTCAATATCTGGGGGGGGGGTCCCCATCTCCCTACTGTTGTGCAATACCGATCTTGAGACCCCCTTAAAATTTTGCTTTTGAGGCTTTCGGGGGGTCTCATGGGTTAATCGGGGGTGTCGGACCCCCCCGTATTTCGCACACTGTTGTATCACCTTCTTCACTGGGGCTAGGCAATTACCTAGACCGGTTCCTTAACCGCTTCACTACCTACTGCCCTGTAATCTACTGACTGCATGGATTTCGTTACAGTTAATTCTTCCCCAGAGCGATCGCTGTCATTTTGTATCTGTTATAATTTCCTGCACTACCGGTGGTTGCCATGGAAACACAGTAGATCTCAGGCTGAGGCACATGTGAAGCAGAGAGGAATGTGGTCAGGGGCCCACAGTGCATCGTTACAGGATAACTCCTCTGACAGCTTTCCTTTCTCTCCTTCCCTACAGTAACATCACTGGAAAGTCTAACAGCTGTAAGCCAGCTGGACCCACATGGCTAAGTTCTGAAGTACAGCTCGTCTGGGCCCTTGCGACTTGAAGTGGACCTTTCACCGATCCCTGGAAGCAGGTGGTTGTATTGTCAAACCATACGAAATGACTGGCTGATATCCCCACTGCCCCCATTGTAGCAAATCAGCCGCACATTACCCTGTTTACATAAGTACACAGCTCATGTGCCATTAGCCAGCCCCTCTGCTTTCATTTCCATCCTGACACTTACCACCAGATGGGAGCGAAACAACTGTACGGGAAAATGATCATAATAACGGCTAAATTAATCTACCATAAATGTAGGAACACGGCAGTGATGACTCAGCAAAAAATAGAAAAAACATGCTCTTGCAATAAAGACGTTTCAGCATTTTACATCGGTGTCGAAGGGAGCGTTCTGATAGACCAGTTGGGGGGAAGCAGGTTTGGGAGCAGCAGCCCCTGTCCGCTCACCTGGGAGCAGAGCGTGGCCTCCTCATGGAAGTAGCCCTTCATGAAGTCACAGTACTCTCGAGACGTAATTTCACACCTGCATCAAGTGGGGCGGAAGGAGCAACTCAGTTTTCAGTTTGTACACATGAAGCATGAGGTGGCAGCCATAACTCAGAAGCTGCCTTGATATTCAGCAGCTCGTTACAATGGAAAACAGTAGATGCAAAAACATGCACCAGCATCCATCACGTAAATGACACTGTAGCACGGTACCCGCGCCCATAGCTGCATGTCGGCAACCCAGCAGGATGTTACATTCGTGCTCATAGCTGGACGTCAGTAACCCAGCAGGATGTTACATTCATGCTCACAGCACCCACAATACTCACCTCCCTTTGGTGCCTATACAGCAGGGCCGGCCAGTGATAGCACAGTCTATGTGAGGGAGATTGGTGTGGTTTCCTTTGCTGTCCCTGCAGATCTGGGCAGAGCAAGATTCTGATTTATTCAGCTTGATACAGATTCAAACTTGAGTTCATTTTTTGTAATCTGAATACAAATTCATTTGCGCAGAAATACATGGTTCTCATTGTACACATTGAGAGAAGAGAGAAAAAAAAAAAAAAACAGCCACCAGTGGAAAGTCCACTCGCACTCACTGGCCACTTGGTGATGTCATCCGGCCACTCGTGAGGGGACACTGAAGCAGGTTCCAGGCAAATTCTGCAGAGAGGATAAAAGCGTAACTTGAGAGAACAGCGCTGCTGAAACAGTGCTGCGTTTCAGTCAGACAGCGTGCTGAGAAACAATCTATTGCCTGAGGAGAGAAGAAAACAAGTGTAGAAGCAATGAATCGCTGCAACTGTGTAGACCTGCTGCATGAATCCACTGACTATAATGTACTGTAACTTGTGTGCGGAGCCCTTGAATCACAGGGACTGTACTTTATAGTGAGTGATAGTGAGCGTAGAAGACCTGCTGCATGAATCCACTGACTATAATGTACTGTAACTTGTGTGCGGAGCCCCCGAATCACAGGGACTGTACTTTATAGTGGATTTTAAGCATGAGTTAGAGAGACTCTAGAGTGAACGCACATCCTGCGGCACTAGCCGATGTCTTACCTTGGGTCCTGATGGCAAACGGAGCCGTACTGGCGTTCTTTGCCGTTGAGGAGGGGGACGCTTTTGTGCTGTGGCCATTTAACCCATACGGCCAGGGTGGTCTACAGGCAGGCAGAGGAGGACACAGTTGATCTCATGTAGCACGACCCTTTGTTCATATGCACTCATGTTCATTTACATATTTATTTACAGTAAGACGGCTCTGTTTCTGTGCGGGTGTGACTGTGCACGTCTGTGCTGCGCACAAGGACTCACAGAGCACTCCTCCGCAGACGTCTGCACGCAGCCTGAGCGGTCGTTGCGCACACAGCAGGCCGAGTCTCGCTCCCGGTTCCTCTTCTCCTGCATGAGGTCATACACCTGCTGGTCCTGCCGCATGCAGGGGGAGAACTTGGCCCCCAAGTGGATCAGCGCCTCCTACAGGACAAGCACCAAAACTTCCATAGCCATATCTGTGCCAACTCCAGTGTCATACCCACCCTATTCAAAACAGAATTACGGTATTATGGTATTAAAAACTCGCCTCATAATCCTAGACCCAGGGGGACAATGCATATGCAGGTTTATGCCCTAAGAATCCAAATCCGAATTTAATTTATTTTAATTCCTTGAAATAAAACCATAAGTTTCACAGTGTTTCTCTTTAGCCTGCTAATCCAAAATGTGTGTCAAATAACAGCTAGCACCAGGTTAAGGATTATCTGATCAGTTTGCTCATACCGTCTAATTAAGGTAAGAAAAATAACTGCAACAGTCTAAGCACCTCTAATTAAACAAACAAGCAGTCAAACAACTAGCTAAAATACTGTTTAAACATACATACTGTTTAATGCTTACCGAACTTGGGCCCACCCAAAAATTTTCTTGTTGCACAAACTTGACATTTTCATAAACACCCTTGTTTCTTAAAACCTATGACACCAAAAAACAGGAATTAGAAAAGTTTGCAGAAGCAGATGCTGTAGAAACACCCCTAGAGGCGGAACGGTCCCCGCAACTGTTTTCAGGCAAACTGTGGAGCGGATGAAGATGGCATGGCTATGTGAGGGACTAAGCGTCGTGGGGGAGCGGCACTCACAGAATCGACCGTCTCGTGCTGCGAGAAGCCTACGGGGGCGATGCCGTAGATACACACCGCCAGGATCGTGATCACCAGGTGCACGAACGTAATCCAGTACGTGAAAAAAGGCCTGTGTGGGAATTGTGCATAAACACCACGAGTGTGAAAGTGGTCATGGGACTGGACAGGTCATAAATTAAATAGTATTACTATTTGAAGCCAGGGGGGGAATGAAGTTGACCCACACATCTAAGGCAAGTAATTTAGACAAAGGGCGAGTAAAAAAAATAAAAACACTAGCTGGCTAGTAAAAAATCTGCATGTCAGAATACATCTTCTCCTGAACTAGTCCAGTTGGCTAGAACAAGAATTCTTAAGTTCCATCCCCATGTGTAGGTG
Source organism: Mormyrops attenuatus (assembly GCA_026777985.1). NCBI lineage: Eukaryota > Metazoa > Chordata > Actinopteri > Osteoglossiformes > Mormyridae > Mormyrops > Mormyrops attenuatus. The sequence continues at coordinate 16,480,315 of JAODKC010000095.1, read as the reverse complement.
CTTGCTCAGAATAACTTAAAGTTCAACCTGACTCAGTACTTAACTAGCATGATTCATGCAAGGCACTTTGCTTTAAGCTATTGCCCAGCACCAAAGAGATACCTCTCGCATTCCCAGAGGTCTAGCTTCTAAAGGCAGCCGTTTCTCAGTGGCCCAGGTGCTGTCGCCGTTACCTGTGGTCATCCATGTCCTCGATCTGTCTCTTGACGTAGCTGTCAATGCGCTTCCGGTAGGTGCGGTTGGTGAGTCTGCCCACCATGCCCAGACCGTAGGGCCGCTTCTCGCGGGCAAACAGCTTCTTGACGGGCACAGCGATGCGTTGGCCTCGCCGCTGCCCGCTGACGCTCACCACCTCCTGTCGTAGCCGCACCTTGGGCTGTATCTGGGAGCCCTCCTTGCTCTTACGCCAGCCACGCTCCAGGGGCCTGGGGGGTGGGATATCCCTCATTCAACCTCATTCGAATTTTGATTATTTCTACAAAGCGAGCTGGAAATACCTTGGATAAAATTATGCTGCTCAGAGACCTGTCTTGAGAGTTGAGGCAACCCTGAGGTCACAAAGCAGAGATCTTAACCTCCATACCAGTGTTTCTCAACCCAGTCTCCAGGGACCCCCCCAGACAGTCCACATTGTTGCTCTCTCCCAGCTCCCGGCACATCTGAGTCAAATAATTAAGGACACCAAATACCTGGTACAGGTGTTTTGGGGGCTGGGAGGGACCAAAAATGTGGGCTGTTTGGGGGTCCCCAAGGACTGGTTTGAGAAATACGGGTCTATACTACCAACATCACCAATCTGTTAACGGAGGGGAGGAGGGAGGGGCTACAAACTGGCCAAATATCAGAATCAAAGTGCGGCTAAACAGCTTCCATTTGATATGCGGAAAACCATCTAATAATGAACAAACTAAACTTTTGGTTGTAACACACTCTCTTGGTGCCGAGTCTCCATAGCGACGAGGTATGTTCGTGTTAACATATGACTGTAAGGGGCTGACATGTGCGGTGACATACACACTCACAGCATGAGGTGACTCCTCTCCAGCTCACTCTTGTCCAGCGCGCTGCCCGTCATGTCGCTGTCATCCGTCGCCCGGCTGACCTCGGCCTCTTTGATGGCGGCCTCGGATGGCGACTCGAACACCTCATCTGCATATGTGGAGAGCTCCTCTTGCATCAGGCAGTCCTGCGTGCATAAGTACGTGTGAATTAGAACAGCGTTTCCTCATCAAATCATGTCATTGATCTATGATGAGACGCAAGCAGTCATTTTTCAGTAATTTCTCCAGGGGGCAGCATTGTAACAGTATACCAGTACACACATGCATAAACATGCATCATAGGTATGTATTCCAAAAGGACTGAATTTATGTCAGTTTAAACAGTACAGGCAGCAGCAAAGAAACAGTGAAACTCCCTCTTCCCTACCCTAGCAAAAAAGGAGGTGTCCAGCTCATCTGCAAAGTCTACCGTGTCTTCTTCCAGGAAACTGGCGGGGGTGAAACTCCGCTTCTGTGTCCGACGCAGAGTGCTTTCCCGGATTGACCGACCCTGAGGCAAAATGAAAAAACAAACAAACGGAAAAAAAACACATGTCCTCATTACCACTCATGCACAAAAACACAGAACCCAAAAACAGCTCGCTTCACACAGCTCAAAAAATTGACACTATGCCTAGTCTTCCAGGGAATGGCTCATTTGTGAAAAATATCTGCATGTGAACATATTTCTCTATATAAAAACTGATGAGATGAGGTGCGGGCCGCCATAGCCAGTAAGGGGGCTGACCTTGACCAGAGCGGCAGCCGCCCGGAAGCTCATCTTGGCCACAGACTCGCGCTTACGCCGTCGCGGCAGGCGGTTGAAGCCGGAGCGGGAGCTGGTGAAGGAGCAGAGCGAGGTGGCGCCAGGGGTGACAGGGGTCTGGGGCACGCTGTAGCCGTCCACCTCCTCCACCATGCGGAAGGCACGGCCCCTGGCCAAGGGATCCACGATCTGGGGGGGGGGACAGAGAAGAGGCCTAGAGCTTCAAAGGACCCTCTGACTAGCCTGCACTCCTTTACTTACGTCCATCACGTGCAACAAACCAAACATTTATTTATCAATTCCCACAGAAATCTGCATATTTGTTGCTTGCAAAAAGATACTTAGATAATTCAGTCAATGAAATCATATGCATCCAGCGATTCTCCAAGCTCTTGTCTTGGACCCATATTGAGCTAACGAGGCGAAGCCCTGGAGAGCCTCGGGTCGGTTTACCTTCTGCATGCCATGCTGGGACGCCGGCACATAGAGTGGCGGCGGCGTCTCAGTGCTGGTCAGCGAGAGGTTGTCCTGGCTGGACAGGTCCATCTCCCGCATGGCCTGGGGCTTCAGCTTGCCGTAGCGCTGGCTGCAGTGCCGAAGACTCTTCCGCTGCCATCTCTGCGTGGCATCGCTGTCCTTGCCGATGCCAAACCAGTCCGCCGTGCCTCTGGACGCCGCACCCAAACAGAGCACAGTCAGTATCGGGCGATGTAGACCTCCACCAGACCATAGGGTGAGCCTCAGTGGACAATCGATCAATGATAGTGAGACTCACATAGGCCCATCCTATTCTCTATGTTTCCGGTATCAAGTATCAAAATCTTGTCCGTTTATAAAGACGTCTCATTTAGAAAATACTCAGCAGACCACCGGTTAAGATAATCCCACCGACGAGAATCTGTAAACGCATTTAGAGTCTCAGGTGATTATGTGGCATATTTATGTTCGTTCACCCATTCAGGCAGTTGAATGTTCCTCCTGAAGCAGTCCAGCTAAGCACTCAGCCCTGGGGTACAGAAACCGCTCCCCTCACCGAGTGCTAAAGCTTCAGCTCTGTGTCCTCCATGCTACCGAAGGCCGAAAAGCTACACGGGAGAAGCCGCGGTCCTGTTCTGGGGGCTGCCCCTCTGTCAAGCCAGTACGACACATCGATGCTGAAGCCGGCCAGCAGCCTGCCACGTTCAGGCAGCAGCCTGATCCTCAGCGGCTGCTCTGAGATCTGAAGTCCACCGGCACAGACGCGGAATGAGGGGATGGAAATCAGCCCCGTTACCTGCCTCCTGTTGGTGTATTGAAAAGACGACCCCAGATGCGCGACGGCAGTTATGTCGGCCTCGTTTTATTTTTGCCGTTTTTGACGAGCTCCTCGCATATGCTCGCCTGCATCTCTGTGTGCGTGTGAGGGGTGAGGCAGCACTGGGCGAGTCAGAGGGAGTGTAGGGTGGGAGGGTGTCCGACAGAGCAAGCTCACGAGTGTTTGGAGAAATGAGCGCTCAGCAATAACAGAGCTGGCCGCTGCGTGGTTACAGCGGGGGCAGCCAGAGGAGGCCTTTTAAGGCAGTCGGGCAGAAACGAGGGCCATCAAACGCAGGCCTGCCTCTTCATGTTCAACAGCAGGAAAAGCATTAACAGAGGCACACAGCCTTTGCTTATGAACGGAGCAGGAAACTGGAGGAAGCTCCTGTGGGTGGCGAAGCTGCAAGACACTCGCTCGTCCCATCACATGGGCGCACGAGCTTGCAAGCATCGCAAGGCGCGGCTAACCTCGCGCTCATTTCACATGCTACTGTAGGGCTAATTTAGCGCTGGGTGTAATCAAACAACTTTGTGCGTAATGCTGTATCTAACATCCGCCATCGTTAACAAGTCCAACCGGTGCATACATACAGTACGCATACGTAGACAGACACACAAAAATATACACAGGAATTCATAGTTGATGCATTTATCCACAGCAACCTGCAATTATCACCCATTTACACAGCTGCTGCTTAACTAGCAGCCGCCCGTCTATTTATGTTCATACAATTTGGTGTGTTTAACACGCTTCAGTGATAATAATGTAATATACTCATAACAGAGCATAAGCTATGATAATTGTTCTGACGGAGGGGACAGGCTCCAGCAGCTAATCAAATTATGCTAAGCAGCCCAGTAGCAAGAGGCAGGAACAGGAGCCAGTGACAGCGAAGAGCGCCTACAATGGGACCTGCCTGGAGCCGTGGCTGAACACAATGGGCAGGCCGTTAATGCAAGAGTGCGTCAAAGTGAGCTATTAATGATGCACTGCCAAAAAAATTAATTACCACTCATTTCCTGTAAGCGAAGCTCGATGTTCAGGGTAATCGCTTTTTTTTTTTTCTTTCTGTGAAGCATTCTGGAAGCTTCAGGGATGCCATTAAAAGTGCGAGTAGGGGCCGGCCGGCCTGGTGCAAAGACACACGAAGCTTGGGCATGTAGCACACTGGCCCGTTTAGGCAATTTTGCAAAAAGAACGGCCCACTAGCTAACACCAAGGGCTGCTCTTTGTGTTAAGTCTCTGCTGTAAAATAACCTCATACTCAGAAAGAAAACAAATATGGTAATAAAGAAGAAAAAAAAGCAACTGAGCAGATCCCATCTGAACCTATTCCCGTCGGCTCAGGCACACAGCAGGAGAGAGTCGCAAGTGTAGCTGATGGTCGCCCAGTATCGGCTTCCATTAAGACCCCCGTATCTCCTTACCTATCCTGACCATCCCATGAGGCCAGGAAGACCATGCTTCTTGCTCAGTAAATCCCCATCCAAAAATGGCTCAAAATCCTTCTTTTCTGAAAAACATGTAATGTCCGATATGGGCGTCCGCAGGTCACATGTCACTTCCTGCATCCACAGTCTTAGTAACACATCTGGGAAGCAAGCTCTTCCGGGAAAGTATCCCCCCCGGCAGCGTGAGTCAGCGTGGCTCCACGCAGCACGTTCGACACACCGCTGTCTCCTGACAGATGCGTCCCTTCAAAGTCTTGTTTGGGAATACTGGGTAAACAGTGCACCCACGAACGTGCCGGCTTTTTGCAGAAGGGGAGGGGCATGGAGCTGGGGGGTGACGAGACTGGGAGGTGCATCTTCTGGCTGCTCTCTAGTGAGAGAACCAGTGAAGATATAACATGGTGTGCTAAAAAATAAAGTGCAATGTTCTGATCGCGGGAGCCTGGAGCCCTTGGGCGAATGGGCACGTTCTTCATTCTTCAGGCACGCCACATGAGCCGTGACCCTCCCACACCCGGGGGACAGACCCATATCTCCGATTATAAGATCGTAACATTTCCCGCCAGTGTGTCCAGTCAGCTGTCAGTGGAGCCTCTTCCTTTTTCACTCCGATAGGTGTCCTTTCTAACATACTGTTTCATTCATGTGTCAAACTAAGCAATACAAAAAAAAAAAAAAAAAAATCAAACAACTGGAAGATTTTTCTTTTCTCATGAACTTAGCCAGCCAGCAGCTGAATTATCTGGAGCTTAATAAAAGTCACGCGGTCCGACAGCTGCACACCCTGCTGCGGGATTTTTTTTCACCCCCGCTGGATGCACTGACCCCCCCGACAAACAGCTGTGGACACACCCAGTTCATCTAACCGATGAAATGCTTCCGCGGGGTGGAAGAAATTACAGGCAGTCTCCACACTGCCAAGCCCAGCTTAAGGGTGTGTCTAAGAACGTGCCCTGGCTTGGCGACCCCCCCCCCACCCCCACCAAGGGAAACGGCTCCATTGAAAACCTGCACAAAGTAGTTTGACTGGGAGTTCAACAGTGACTATACCGAGAGAGACCACAGCGGCAGGTGCGTACGGATCATCAAAAGGTGCTGGTATGTGTTGGGTTTCCTCTTCAATCTCGCCCCCCCGCCCGTCTCTGCCAACCTCTCTCAGCTACCGGCAAAGCAGCACACCTGCTACTGAGTCACCTGAAGCCAAAACCGTGCCCACCAAAGGCTGAGCCAGCTAGCAGCTCCAACAGGCACCAGCTGTCAACCATGAACCCTAAAGCGCATGCCTGTCACATGATCCTTCTGAGCCCCAGTGACCCGAAACGTTACGCAGACATCTATGCTGATGCACCGTCAAACAATGGATAAAATGCATGACGAGAACGCAGGACAGGTAGATTCCAAGGGCTTTTTTTAACGAGAAACGAATGCCTTAGATGGTGAGATCATCGCCATTGTGCCGGGAATAGAGACTGCTCGCCATCTGCGGCAGGCGTGGTAGATCACACTGAAGATCAGTCAGTGCTGAAGAAGCAGTAACAGAAGAATGAAGAAAGCTGCATCCTCTGCATGCAAGTCTGGCAACATCACCCGAAAGAATGTCTTATGCTTAGCATGAAGTTGAAGGTGTATCTGATGGCTCTTTCTGTAAGAATGACATGTGCTTGCCAGTGTAACCCAAGCACAGGAGCGAAGCACACTGACTCGAATAGAGAAGGTCGACCGGTACATGAGGGCAAATGAAGAACATGCATCCCTAGGGGAGTGTGGAAGTTTTTTGTGTATAGAGGGATAAGGAGCCCGAGTAGCAGTCATGGGGAGTATCCACACAGGGCCATAGAAGCTGCGGAGATATTCCTCATGAAGGTCGGCAAATTTTTTACACAAGTTTTTGATGTACAACCTCTGGCATTCGAGACCCCGCCCCCCCCACCCCTAACCACCTCCTTCACTCACGGGGGGTGCTGGGATGGAGGTGAGGTTAGAGTGCAGCCTGCCATCCCCTACAGTACCTGAGGACGATTTTGGACAGGGACTGACGTCTCCTGGGAACACGGCGCACGGTGCGCTGCCCCTTAACAGGCAGCGTGCTAATCCGCTCAAAGTGAACCCTCTTGTTGCTGGAGACGGGCACAGTTTGTGGGAGGGGGAAAAGGGAAGGAAGGAAAGGATGAAAAAAGGAAAACAAGGGAGGATAAGGACAGGAAAGATAGACTGAGTTCAGTTGTAAGAAAGCAGGCAAGCCAGCAGCTGAAGACCCTGACAGCCACAACACTGTAATAGACAGGTGGGCTGCACATGCATCAACTCAGACCTGGGCAATCATCTTCTGCGGAGGACCAAACTCCAGCTTCACCATCTCCTGCTTTTCACATCTTGTGAAAACTACCAAAGATGACCTGTTCTTTTTTATGGAGGGGCTAATTTTTAGTATTTGGTATGTGAGTAGCAGGTGTATTTATAATTATTTATGTGACTTACAAGAAAAAAAAATCATTTTCTTCATTTTAATGACTGTGCAGATGAGTAAAAATAGCTCAGCAGGAATCTTCTGCCCAGGTCTGGTCTAATTATTCACAAACACTGTTTTGCAAACCCAAAGAAGGTACTGCACCACCACACAGGAACACAGATCTGCAACTAAGAATAACTCAAATGTAAAATGCCATGCAAGCCAGACCTGTACAGACTGGTCAGTTAGTTCTGGTGTCATGCTGGAGTTTTTGTCCAAAAAACAGATAAAACTGACAGGCAGTCAAACACCGACATGACTCATCCACACAAACCGAGCAGCTTGGCCCCTCAACCCAGCATGGCTCATACTTCGGAAGTAAACTAGAGAAAGGGCAGGAATTGGCCACATGCGCTGATCGCGGAATCAAAAACATTTGTTGCATCTTACGGTTATTTCCTTAAGAAAAGACTAAGGTACGCGCCTCTTCCGTATTCGTTTATGATACGAATCCGTGAGATTCATCATAACAAAGTACATTTCGGGAGAGCGTGCTGGTGCGCGCGACGCGGCGCGAGCGACTTACCTCTTAATGGTCTGGGTGATGGACGGCTGGCGCTGCAGCTCGCGAGGGTCGCGGTACGGCGAGTTCACGTGCGCGCTCTCTGCTGGCACGCTCAGGCTGCGCAGGAAGCTCTGCGGCTTCGCCGGCTTCGCGGCAGGAAAAGGATGTATAGTTAGCGGATATGTTCCCATAAACGAGGTACGCTTAGACACCGCATCGCGGCTCGCAGTGTTAAAGGGTTTCAAAACATATAGAAAATTTTAAGATAGCAACGCCACGGCCGGCGTGGTGCATTTGGGTGTGCGGCAGAGCGCCGTAGACCTGTACACATGGTGACGTCTCACGCTAAAGGCAAAATGCACTCGTATTTCAGTGTGGTAGAAAACAGGTCAGACATCAAATAAATGTCCTTTGCTACGAACATGATATTATATGGCTTAGGCTTTGTGGTTGGTTGAATAAACATCTTCTCATTTGATTTGACTAAAAAGCCAATTTTTTTTTTACTTTTAAGCGGATGCTTAAAAAGTCATATAAAATAAACGTTGGGCATACACTCCTGGACAAAAAACATAAATGAATAATAAATAAACAAAAACGGGCCAGCCCCTCATTGCACAACATTAAGCTTTGGCCCATTTATTTTTTTTTAACCCAGTAGTGTACATGTGATAATTACACAGAATATCTATACATATCTTCTAACGTTTTAAGCAGTACATGATTGTGGGGATCCTGAAGCTTATTATAGGCAAGGGAAACCCTGGACAGGATGCAGTCCATCACAGGCCACACACCATAACACCCTATGGTAGGGTGACCATTCATCCTCTTCTTCCTGGATTTTCATCTTTTTTATGACCTAGAAATGTCCAGAATTTTGTTTTGTTTTACGTCGACATTTGCTACAGTCGGAATACTTTCTGTGTACATTTTTGCGTTCTTTGACGCTTCTCTTTTTACGTCCTATCCCGTTTTCCTCTTTGTTGCAAAGGAAAATATCCCAGGGTTGCCAGCTCTCATGCATCTGGCGTGACACTCATGCTTTCAGACTCTCACGTTAATGTAAGAAATCTTATGGTAAATCTATAGTACTCCATTATCAACCTAAAATTAGTTACATCAAAAGTGTTGGGGCAGTTTGCAAACCCTGCAGACTATTTACAAGGTAATAAAACTGTTACATACATGTAAATGCGTGTGCAGACTCGTCTCAAATTGAAAATCTCACGCCAGCTAGCTGACCAAAGTTGGTTATACTGGTACCTTATGGGCAACTTTGAGATGTGCGCAGTTTATGAGGGACATCACTGGTGAGATTCAAACCCAAAATCTTGGAGGCGTTATTCAACACCCAATGAGCCATCCTGCCCCCCTTGATAAAATGATTCTAAATATATGTATACATTTATATTACATATGCGTACATTTTCCTGAAAACACCCTTCCCTTCTTTTCAAAATTTTAATAAAAGACAATGGCATGGTAGCTCAGTGGGCGGCACCGTTGCCTCACACCGTCAGAGTTGGGGTTTTAAATCTCACCTTTGTGGGTGGTGTTTTTGCAAGTTCTCCCTGTGTAGATAACTAGTTTCCCCTGGGGAAGCCTGTTGTCCAAAGACGTGCATTTAGGCAAACTGGTGTCTCTAAATAGGACAGAGTATATTTATTTATGTCATGTTGTGCCCTGCAATGTACCGGCACCCCCACTGGGGTGTACCCCAGCCTAGTGCCCTGTGCTACCTGGGACAGGTTCCAAGCCACCACTGACCCCACCCGGGATAAGCAGGTGAAAGATGAAGTAGAGGAGCGTACTATCTGATTTGACTACATTTCATTGAATCTGACTGAATTACATGGTAAAAAAAACTAAGAGGTGAGAGAGGCAGAGGAGGTGCAGGTGGGATGCCGCAGTACCTGGGCAAAGGTGGGGGGCTCGTCGAAGGACAGCTGGGGGGCCGCGGGGATGTCCAGCTTGAGCCATGGCGGCTTCTTCCTCTGCAGGCTGGTGCTCTCAGGGCGTGGCTCGGCCATGCTGTCCCGCCGGGGCCACGCCTGCCAGCTGGGGGCGCCCACACACACACACACACACACACACGCACGCACAAAGAGACAAAGGAAACAGGATGAGTCAGAGAAAGGCCCCAGGAGGCCACCAACAAATACAGAGGGAGAGCCGTTGTGGGAATGGGTGGGACACTAAAGCATATCATACGGGTCACAGACGGTGGCCCATGGGATCCACTCTGACATGTCCCCCCCCAGTAAAGAGTAGCAATTTTATCATTTTAAAAGATTATTATACATGCTTTCATGAAATATTATCAGGTCATTCATTGAAATGCTCAGCATTAACATGTCAACAAAAGTAGTTCATAAGTGGCTATTTAATTTTGTGACAAATTTATTTTAGAGTAACTTTCAATCAACCAAACGCTGACATTTCTCTCAAACAGGAACACAGACGCACACATATTTTATCCACGTCATTTTATTGTTTTCAAAACCTGTTAAATTTCAAACGCACTTCTAAAACGGTTTCACAAATTTAAAATCAGTTTAATTAAATCCAAAGTCTGTGGCGTGCAAAAGTTAAAGTGAGAGATAATTCCTCCTTAGGTGTTTGTTAACTAAAAATGTTGCAGTACTGGTGAGGACCACAGCGTGGCGCCAGCACACCAGGCCCGATCTCACCCAAATCAATCAATCCATTGCGGGAAAGGAGAACAGAATGTGGAGTGAAATACAGGACAGGCTACATCTATTTATTTGTATTCAGAACATTAGATCACTGGGCAATGAGCAATTACTGTTTCTGCTATGTCGTTAAACACTAACTTTCTCTGCTTGCTATTAACGGTATAATATATCATTTAATTATCCTTATTGGAGGGATAAAGGGTTGGAACCCCTGGGACAATCCTTTGCTCTTCTACCACAATGAGGTTCTACTGACATGTGATAAAGACACGCCTTAAAAACAGCACCACTGGCTCTCGAAACGGCTGGAACACAGGCCTAAGAAAAAGGGGCAGAGTGCCGGAGGAATGATCAGGTCAATCGAAACACTTTTAGAAATGTCGCCGCACGATGGCTAATGAAGCAGACATCACAAGTGGGGGGAAGTCGATTCCGAGGTTGACTGGGCCACAATCCTGTCGGAAGAGGAGCGAAGACCATCCCAGGACCCCACGCCGCCATTGCTTTCGCATCCCACACTCCACAGAGTCATATTTCAAAGTGACCACAAGGGCAAGAACCTGTGTGACTCTTCACGGTCCCCCCTCTCTGTAACCACAAGCGCTGCACTGCAGCTTCTCCCTGTGATGGCTCACATTCCTGCATGGCATTTTATACTCGATGTGCTGCAGTTGACACTTTTCAGTTGTAACCTGAGTGTATAATTAGAAAGCGTGCATGCTGTGTAAAGTATACATTAAGGAAAATGCACAGCTCCAGGATGTCAAAGGTGTTGGTAGACAGAATGACCCAAGAATTGTGTAACATAATAGTATTATACATATTATAATCCCAGAGGTGGCCCCGCAACGGTGCGCTATAGCAAAGTACCTAACGGATCAGATCCAAATACATGTATAGGGATATAGAGGGAGGGAGGAGATACATTGCCGTGGACTTCAATATCAGGATCACCGTAAATCCACAAGCCATGAGGTTGGATGGAAACGACAGGCGGAAGGCCCATGCACAGACCCGTGTGTGTAAACGACCCCCACTACGTGGGTGCACAGCTAGAATGTTTAGGCATTTGGGGGCAGCTTGATGTGTGTGTGTGTGTGTGTGTGTGTGTGTGTGTGTGTGTGTGTGTGTGTGTGTGTGTGTGGGGGGGGGGGGGGGGGG
>JAODKC010000095.1:16423950-16439672 GCA_026777985.1 Mormyrops attenuatus | reverse complement strand
TAGCAGACAGTGGCATAACATCTGGGGGGTAGCAGACAGTGGCATAACATCTGGGGGAATAGCAGACAGTGGCATAACATCTGGGGGTAGCAGACAGTGGCATAACATCTGGGGGGTAGCAGACAGTGGCATAACATCTGAGTGAATAGCAGACAGTGGCATAACATCTGGGGGATAGCAGACAGTGGCATAACATCTGGGGGAATAGCAGACAGTGGCATAACATCTGGGGGATAGCAGACAATGCTCACAACCTGTTCTATAAGAAAAAATCATTGGGTCTGAAGCAGGGCTGGGATGGCCATTTGGCGCACCGGGTGTTTTCCCGGTGGGCCATGGGGTTGTGGGCGGGCAAAATTTGTCATGGACAAACTTTTATCGTAGGTGTGTATGTGTGGTGGGCCGGAGTGGGCAATAGCCCAGGTTGGATTTTAAATCCCAGTCCAGCCCTGGTCTGAATGCGTTCTGAATGCACTGCAAAATGCTTTTAATCATGTTTCTGACTCTACCTTTCTTTAGCTGTGTTGTGTATACTGGTGCTGAGTTTCTATTCCTTTCAGCCAGTCTGACACACAATGGACGTTCTGGAAATGATAAAGGCAATAATGCTAAGATAATCTCCATGTAATGCCTAATTAGAGTGGTTTATACTGTGGGTGTCCCTAGATACCATGTTTTGTTTAATACCTATGAGAACACACAGGGTGAATAGCCCTTTGAGTGGAACTGGTAGTGAAGTTGATGCAGAATCATGGATGCAGATCGATGCAGAGATAGGCAAAAGATAGCTGGGGGCAATTTCACACTTTATCGTCTATAATCCTGGGACGTCATTTATTTCGTGGGTCTACAGACTGAGTGAAGGAACAATTTAAGGCACAGTTTAATTTAAGGTACAGCTCTTTGCTGGTGACGTAGCTTCCCAGCCACAGTAGTGGGACAGATGCACCCTGATCTTGCAGCATTTGCCAGAACCTGGTCTTAGCTGCCTGGACTGTGTCCCAGAGCCAACAAGAGCTGTGGGAAGAGAGTGGCCTTGAGCGATTAGATGGCAGACCTGCATGTGCATCCAGGCTGCCCTGTTATTGTTAATCAGTAACAGATAAAAGGGTCGACGGCATTCGGCAGCACACAAAAAAACATAATGAGCTCAGAATGGACAGTGTCAGAGGTGCACACTCTCTTCATGAATTCACCAAAGAACAAACCCGAACTAAATCACAGGCCCTCACTTGCAAGGAGAGCACTCTGTGAGGGCCTGCTGAACTGCAGTCAAGAGCTACAGGTACAGGTGCACTACAAGTCAGGATTATCTGTTAGGGAAGATGGATGGCTGGCTAAACAGAGGCAGCCAGAAGGCTGCATGAATATTGGATTGCAGTAATAAACGAAGCGAATGGAAGTTCTGCTAAATTTTATCTTTAGGGTCACATTTTTTTGTTGTTGAATTTCCTATGTCCTGTGACTTGGCTTATTTCTTTGTCCTGATGCTGTTTCCTGGATTTTGTCAACTCCCATTAGGAAGTGATTTTGAGCTCTCTGGCGTTTTAGCTTGTCTGAGAGAAGAGCGTCGGGCTGATGGTGGAGGCCAGGATGGTCCGTGGGACACCGTTAGCTGAGAGAGTGGCAGCAGTGAGCTTCCAGCATAAACAGCACCCTTTGCCTGTCAGAATGGGTTGCTCTGGACCCCCAAAAATCTGCCACAGCGGCAGGGATGCATAATGCAAGGTCAACAGTCTGTAATCCTCTGACAGCCCTCTTTGTTGGCTTTCTGGGAAAGCTTCAAAGCCCTGTGACCAGCCCGCCGACGAAACCTCACGGTCAGAGCGGGCCTCAGCGTACACATGCCCTCGCTGCGACTGGAAACTCCATTTTTTCGTTCACGCTGCAAAAACCAGCAGGCAGAACCTGAGATGTTTGTTCTTTATTGTATGAGCGCTTGCTTGTCAGATTCACTTCTCTCTCCGATTCAGTAGCAGTCACCCACATATGGCGCTGCTAGGGCTGGCTGCTGATTTGAAAATGCATGTATTGTGGAGTGCCAACTGGAAACTTCTCTGCTGGTTAGGACTCTGGGTCCATCATCAGAAGGTTATTGGTTCAAAACCCCATGGCTGGCAGAGTAACAATATCACTGTTGAACCACCGAGCAAGCATTTACTATAATCAATATGTAATTTGGTGTGTATTTGCCCCGTAATGGACCACAATCCTGTCCCGGGCTAGAAGAGAGATGGCTGGATGGATGTAAGTAGCTGTACATAAGCAGAAAAGTGTCTGTTCTGATTCCTTGGGACAATAGAACAAATGAAAAAATGCTAGATCAGACAAATGGTTAATGAGCTATAGCAGAATGGGCATGATCTGTAGACATCTGCCCTCTCGTTAAGATGAGATACAGCTGTACTCTTTGAACAGAAACAACTTGAAAAAGCACCTCTTGGGTAAGCAGAGGATATTCTTTGGCTGTCACTTCACTCTTGGTGTCTCGGGTGGTGAGACTCAGACAGAACGTCTCAGAACGTTTCGCCATCTCTATCCATCTGAGAGTTATTCCTCCTGTGGCACTTTATGCGGCTCAGTACTGCCCACAAATGAAAAACTGAGATTACTTCTGCAGCAAACCGTGATGTTGAACTGCACGTCTTAGTTTGCTGAACTATCTCCTGAGGAGCAGGCAAACATTCAGGGAATCCACCTTTTATAAACAGAATCTCACGCATGTCACATGCCCAACAACCCCCCAAAGAATGTTGGCTCTGCAGAATAATGGAATGAGAATCAAGCGGAGGGAGACCGACAGGCATGTGAACGTACCAGCTGTTGCCTGAGCACAGACTGCGGAAGAGGTTCAGGTCCCAGCCTTCTGAACGTCTCACATGGGATTGTAATCTACCCTCGACATCTCCTTACCAGCAATGAGAATCTGACGTCCCTGCGAACAGAACAGGAAGCCTGTTAAACATTCAGAACTGAATATAAAACATTAATAGGACCAAACAGATGGGAGGCAGGTGAGTATTTTAGGATTTGAGAAGATTAATATATTTCTTCTCTTCACAGACAGGTGGTTGTGGTTTTAGATCCATATTATGGTATGATAAAGTGAGGATGGCGATGTTCATCTCTTTGTAACTATGGTTATATGTCCAGGTAAATCATAACACCAGGGTTCTGTCATTTCTGTAATATTTGAAGTTGCAACTGTGTAATTTGAAGTCTATTAGAGAACTCAAACATTGTGGAGGTTGTGGGTATACAAGTGAAGATCTAGGTAGTGTAAAATGTGCCCTTGATGTACTTAAAAACAAAAAACAGAATATGATCTGAATGTGGAAAGACAATTTTCAGTTCCACTTATTAACTTGCCACAATCGAAAACCTAATTCAGTACAGAAAATGCTCGAGACGTAACGCCTGATTTGGAAAGATTATTTATTAAAACGGACTTACTAAAGTAGAAGCTGCTAAATGTTTTTAGCGAGGAGAAGCTGAGGTCACGGCAATGCGGCTTCCAATTAAAAATGCAAGGGCAGAGTATTGACTTCTTTCCGGCCGCAGAGGCTGGGGGCTCAGTCGTCTCACAGCCATTCATGAGGCATTCAGCTTGAAACAAAATAGACGCTATCCATGTTCTCTTCAGAACTGTTGCATCATAATCAGGTCACTGCTGCTTTGTGTGCAGCCATCAATCAGCGCCAGCAGCTCTGAAGCCTGTCTCACAGGTTAGGCCACAATCGAGCCCCCCTCCCACACGCTCCCAGCGCGCTGATCTGCAGTCAGTAAGGAGACGTTCAGTCAGCCGTCCTCAGTGTTCTGGGCCAGGTTAGCACAAGACAAATTTCCCATGGCTTCTGTAAAAAGCTCCCTGAAAGGTTTACCCAGGGCCTGCAGATTCAACGTCTGTTTCTAGCCTGACAGACTTTCTTGGTGTTCATTAACTGGAAATTTACTGCCATATATATTCTTCGCTACCCATGTCCCACAACATTTGTGCTTTTTTTTTTTTGCTGACTGACACACAGTGCCGAAATGCCTATATAATCAGGGCCTTGTAGATTTTTTTTAAAGATCATTAATGTTATAATCAATTGTAGAGGTTAACCATGTAAAAACACTATTATGGGAACAGCTGGGTGTTAAGGACTAATAAAAGGCTAAGATGTGGAATCCACATAAATTACAGTAAAGACTCTATTTATCTGACCCTGATTTGTAAGCCTTCAGTTTACAGTTTAGCTTTTTCGCTATCTCTCTCCAGTTTAACACTTTATTCTTTTCTTTAATCCTCTTAAGACAAGCCTGGGGACAACACACATTTGATGGTGGGTCTTAGTGTGCGTGTGTGTGTGTGTGTGCGTGCGTGCGTGTGTGTGTGCGTGTTAAAGGATGCTGAGCCGCAAGCTAATGCCCTGCTAAAGAATGGTGTTTCCCAGCAACCCTGCCCTCGTTCCAAAGCAGCCTTTTTACGATTTATTTTTCTGGGCGAAATGACCACAGACTAAGGCTGTTAAAATAATAATTTATTATTGCAGTTATGTAATTTTACAGGTTATTCTAGGCTGTGTGTAACTTCAAAAATATCTCTGAAAGCCCAGTAATACAGAATGCATTTCAACTCATCAGCAGACAAGCTAGGGAATCTAGTTCAACAGCTACTAAAAGATGGTTTGATTAAATAAACTTAAATAAAAAAGCACTAAACATTCTAAATCCTTATTTCATGCACTATTGTACTCAGAATTATATGTTTGATGGAATATTTGTTTCTATTCATGTTGGAAAAGTTGGCAGGTACTTCTATGGCACATACAGAGAAATTTAGTGCCGTCTGTTGGAGCAAAGCCAGAAATTAGTAACGCTTCGAGCCACAAGTCAGCTAGTGAAGTCCAAGTTAATTTACGCGAAGGACCGGTGAGGAGAATGAAGCAGTGAAATCTAAGTGGAATGAATTCAGACCTGCAGCTCTCCTATGGCTTCTCAGTGACACAGTCTCTTAGCTCTTATCTCTCATTGTTATCCTATGCTCACATACTCCCAGAAATACTCCAGCTCAGTTTTGTTACTGAAAAACACTTCAGGTGCCTGTTGATGTTAGCATCTGCTAGTCATGTGAATAAACAAGCGCCGTGGACATGGCGTCGTAGCAGAGTCATTTCTAGTCAGCCATACACATCCTGCTGGTCTGAACAGGCTGTCTTCACATGTGCACTCAGATGAGCCGTCATGTGGCTCTCAGTACTGCAGACTCCTGTAGTTCCCTGCACTTCGGCCCGCAGTGACCTCTGCAGTCCTCTTCGATGGCTTTTGTCTTCTTATCAGGCAATGGTGACCCTGACAGACAGGTTCCTGGGACTTTATCTGCAATATCACACTTCACAGGAGCCTAAGACAAAGCCCAATTGCAGACGCTGATGGGGACTCGGCTTGGCGATTTCACATCTCCTTTGCAGTCAGAGACCCCGTATGTGGATGAAAGTATGAAATTCTACCTCAAATTAATGACTCGCACATGTTAACTCGGGGCAGATGTTTATCTGGTATTTCTTTGTTTATCTACATGATAAAAACAAAAGTAAATTGAAAATGCATTTTACTGTTGTGCCCCCGGAATGTTGTTGTTCAAACATTTTTTGGGTGGAAGGCGTGTGGCTCTGTGCCCATGATCATATGGTCGCTGGATCAAATCCTGTGGCCAGCAGCATGTTGTCACTGTTACACGTTAAGAGCCTTAATCCCACTTACTCCAGGGGTGCTGGATGCTGGCTGGCAATCCAGCTACCCACTACCCATTAAAGCATGCCCATTCATACACCACAGCTGTAACGCCATGTTGTGGAGAAGGGATGGTGGCCGCTGTCCCATACAGAGTCACACGGTGTCACATTGGGGTGGAGTCACTGCTGTGTGTTTTAATGATTCAGGGTGATGGGTGACAGTCTGCACCTGATCTCATGGAGAAAAGAATAGGGCTGGTGACAGAACCTATGGGATATGGGGCATGTGGGTGACGTTCTGACCAACCTGAGAGGGAGGCAATCATGAACGATGAAATTCAGATATGAAGGGTATCTTCCAGGGAAACGGCGTGTAAAAATAGCCTCAGCTATAAGCTTTTTTTAGTTGTTGGATTTGAGCTTTTGTGCATCTTTGCATAGTAGTTATTTTTCCTGCGGATAATAACTGACAGTTTAATTACGGCAGGCTGTAAATTACAAAGCTACCAGATACTGTGGCACCATCCAGCGCTGAGACTTTCAGAGCCTCCATCTGTCAGCGAGGCCACTGCTGATGTCACACGGTCTTTGGTGGCCTGCGGGACCCTGATGTGGCTGAGCGGGCCAGGCACCCTCACCATGCACACACACACACACACGCACCGCAGAACCGTGTCAGATGGAAACGACTGGGTCGATTACACTAAGGATTCACGCTTGCCTGCATCATCAGAACAATTTACTGGCCATTACTACTTCATACTGTACGCTCCTTTCCAGACATTACTGCATGTAGGGGAGGTCATACTGAATTTCTTATCAAAACAGAAATAGGTGTTGCGGTCATTCGGAGCGGTACCTTGGCTTTAATTAGTACTTCTAAACCCACTCTGTAATCAATACCCAATCAGCTAGCAAAGCCTGTTCTCTTACTAGTTGCTGAAACTAGTGTATCTGTTAATTAAATCTAGGCATGTTGTACATGTAACATATTTTACGTGTTTTGTGTGCCTGGGCAGGCAGGGAAGATGGACAATAAAATAAAAAACACCACAAAAATGACCTTGCCTCACAGAAAAGTTTAAACTTCTCAAATGTTGCTGGATTCAATGTATTATTTTCCTCACAAGCTGCAGTGGATTTAACATCAATTAGGATATCTGCGATGCTGATATGATGTTAAATTATATCAGCGTACTGGAGATGATGCCCGTCCCATCTGCCTGTGACATTTGCATAATCCTCTTGGCAGGTCTGCTCCAGTTTGTTCTGGTTTATGGGACAATGCTTGCAATGCTCATTTGGTGCCAAAGGTGGCCTTATGATTGGGGCTTTGATTGGGGCACTCGGTGACATTCACTCTTTCAATCCCGAGCAGTCACTCGAACCGCTCTTGCCTGGGTCCGGTTCTGAGCATCATTGTCCTCCTGAATGGCGAATCTTCTTGAAAAGCTCAGCTTTTCAACAGACTGAATCAAGTTCAGTATTTTCCTCTGCTTTTCTCCATCCATTTTCCTTTCCTTTCTAACAGCCTTCCTACTCCTCGCCGCTGATGTGAAGCATCCCCACAGCGTGATGCTGGCAGCATCATACTTTATGTAGAGATGTGCTTTTCGATGCATGGGCAGTGTTGTGCTTATGCCACACAGTGTTTTGAATTTCTGCCAAGCAACACTTTATTGAAGTCATGTGACCATAAAGCCTTTTCCCACAAGTTGCTCTCACGGTCTCTGACAGAATCCAGATGGGCTTTGAGATGATTTTTTTCTTTTTCATTTAAATGGCTTCCTTCATGCCAGCACCAGTATCAGCCGATGTTAAGCAAAGTTTCTGATATTGTTTGCTGATGCAAGTCTGTATCCACCAAATTCTGTGTTCCAAGTGTTTCAAAGCAATTCCTAGTTGCCTGCTTTTTTGGAGTTTTGGCCTTTTTCCCTACAATGTGTGGATGGTTTGATACCCTTCCTTTTTCTGGTCCCACGATGCTCACTGGAATATCCAAACACTTCAGTACATTTTAACCCATTTCCAAATCTATGATTAAAAACATTTATTTCTAACACCGCACTCGCTCCAGTGATACATGGGCATTTTTCCAGGGAAATTTATTCTCTCATAACAAGTCACCATAGCATATAAATTGAATGCTACTTAAGTGCTTGTTGTGACTTGAAATATGGATATGGGGATTTCATATTTCGTGTTTGTATCTGAACTACTTTTGCAAGGTCCTAAAAATAAATCAAAATGTAAAGAGAGAATGTCTATGGTGTTAGTGCAAGTTTATTGCACAATTTATGAATAAGAAATTACAAACCGCAGCAATCATGTGATGTTCTTTAAAACCTCTCAACACATTAGATTTAAGCTTAATAGTTGCATGAATGCTCATGAGACACTAAAACGTGGTTTGTTTTCCTCATATTCATTTACACCACTGTTTGTCCATCCTGTCTTTGGAGACAGTCCATGTTTTTGCTGTAGGTCCACGATTTGGGAAACACTGATTTACACATCAGCAGTCGTATGTGTCCGGCAAAAGCAATGAAATGAGGGCACTTTAATCAAGCCCCTACATTACCACATGCTAAGACATCAGTTTCTTTGATTACTGTAATTATGAATGGATTGCGTGTGAGTAAAAATGAGAAGTGACTGAGGGGGCTGATGAAAATGGGGCACTCCGCGTAGAGAGGCCACACTGCTTCTCTGTAATCACGCTTACATAACCAGATCATTGAATATGCACCTGTCTGACGTGTCGTGACATATCACCTCAAAGGTAACATCCGCCTTAAAAAAGGACATGGAAAGAAATTATAATGAAGCAGAAACTTTGCAGTCTGAGTTGATTTAATTGACAGTTAGGTGACAGTTAACAGTAAAAACTGCCATGCAAATCAGCAGTGAGTCTCTGCTCACAGAGTCTGTGTTTTAAGGGAGGGGTGAGGTCCGGCTCTAGCAACAGGCAGAACAGGCAGCTGCCCAGGGCCCTGAATTACCTGTGTGGCAGAGGAAGTGAAAAGATTATCGGTTTTCTTGGTGGGTGGATTCCCAAGTAAAGGCTGATTTATGCTGCAGAGTGGAGACCATGCAACGCTTTACACCGTAGCCTATGCAAGAGGCCTATGCTGTCGCAATTTATACTTATGCATTGGTGCGTCTGTGTCGTTCTGTAATTACACGGCCAAAAGCTAGCTGGCTGAACGTTTTGCTTTGCCGGTGGCTGAATTTTTACTTTGTCGCAGGAAACAAAACTTGGCAAACTCTGCAATTTTAATGATTGTTCATTTTCAAGATGATCTAGTATATGTTTAAAAATCAGTTTAAAGTTTACCGTGGCTGCTTTTTCATGAGCTCTGCAAGCTCTCTCCACGCCAACCCTGATCATCTTCGTCCTTGCTGTTTAAATCACTGAGACGGGTTTGTGAGAAATGTATTTGTTTTGAACTTTTTTGGTTTATAAATATTACAATATTTATCACAAAAATATCATATTGTGATATCTGAAAAATTCCAATATGGTTCAGTCCTACTGTGAATGTCCTCAACCAATCATGAGAGGTATCAGACATATTGAGGAGACAGAATACAGGAGGGTGGTGGACAGTTATATTGACTGGTGTGAGCTGAATCAGATGCAGTTCTACATCAGCAAAACTAAAGAGCTGGTGGTGGAACTGAGAAGGTCACGGTTTCCAGTTACCCTCCTGTCAATTAGGGGAGAGAAAGTGGAGACTGTCCAGGGTTTGAGGGTGCACATTGACACTAAGCTGGTCTGGTCAAAGAATTGGTCAAAGAACGGATGTGCTTCGAGACTGTGGTGGCCAGTGCAATCTTCTGCGCTTCTGGAGCTGTTTGAAAGTGACAGACACAAAGAGGCTCAAAAAACTGATGCAGAAGGCTGGCTCTGTGGTTGGCGAGAAGCTGGACACTTGCGAAACTGTGGTAGATTGGAGAATGTTGGCCAGACTTCAGCCTATTGTTGGAAATGTGGATCCCCCACTTCACAGGGTTGTGGTTGGTCAGAGAAGCATCTTCTGACCTGCATGAAGTGCTCCACTGAACACCACAGGAAATCCCACCTCCCCACAGCCATCACACTCTACAACTCATCCCAAAATCACCCATCCACACAATCAGCTGTTTTTCCCTCCCTCCCTTCGTTAGCCTTTCAGTATGACTGTTATATGCTACTATGATTTGTAACACCTGGTCTGCGGCTAAAAATCGGTGCAATAATTAATAGCTAGCTCATCTGTTATATATAACTATAATGCGCAATGCCTGGTCTCTTTTTTAATTAAGGCACAGTGAAGTAACAGCAGGAGGATAACTGGGGTGGAATGACGCAGTTTAGCTCAGGCGAGCATGACAAAGTTCTCTATGTTCTCTAAGGAGAACATATCATGCTATTGTTAATGCATATTTTATACATTAGGCAATATCGTGACAAAAATATGCATGTAATTCAGGATGAGACACTGAAGTAAATAATTCAGACATTTACTACTTAACTTTGAAACTCATTGAACAAAGTCATGGTTTCTTTGGACCAGAAATGAAACAGATTGGCCATCTCTGAGGGTTCTATCACATGGGGGGGAGGGGGGGTTACATATCTTGCATGTGTTCTGCGACCACCCCCCCCCCCCGGCAGGTTTCCCTCACCTGCCTGCAGGTCAGTGACACCCCAAACTCATTTCAAAGGTCCCCCCAGCCTATGTTGGGGCCTGTGTAGGAAGTGAAATTGGCAGGACTTCAAAACAGCAGGTCGGGGTGCCGGGGGGTTGGGTTTTGGCTGTGCCCCCTACCTCCCCCAATTCATTGCTGCTCCCAACTGCTTGGGGAGTATTAGAGGACAGGGCTGCCATCTCTGACATATGAACGATTTGTAGAGCAGAGTAATTTTTGGAAAAAAAAGCACATGGAGAATATGCAGACCAGCAGTGCTCCGATGCAAGGGCAGCTCACATGCGTGTCATAATGCACACATCAGCAGCACACGGATGTGACACACTCATCTCAACCAGAACCTCATGGTGCTGGCTTGAACTATGACACAAATTCTTATGTAAGCCACATGTAGCAGTAGTGGTATCCAAGTGCTTGTTCTTTGTTTGGAAAATAGGGGGAACTTACATCAGATTTCTCAGGTATTGTAGAAAAATGGTAACAGAACAGGTATACGAGAGTCGGTCAGCTTAGGCTCTATAAGGCCCTAAAAATGTAATAAAAGATAAACACATGAATGTGATGAGATAAACACAGAACATCACATTCCTTTAAAGGGTGACACATATAATTATTGTGAAGTATTGATTACTGGTGAAAAATTGGATTTCCATTTTTTCCTGGAAGTTTGGAGGAAGTGTCGTACAGCACGTATCCACTGTATTGCTGTGAATGTTAATTATAGTATAGCATGACACCATTTGCTGAGTTTATCAGCATATAGTTCTTCAAATTCCTGACTTTCAGACAAGCTGGATTTCATGGAGAATCAGGTATGGTCTGTAATCACAGCCGGCTTTCGTCTCACAGACATCTGGGGAAAAGGCAGACACATGTCCACTGAAATCGAGCCTGGTTTCTCCGCACCATGAAGCAAAGACTTTGACAGAGACAGACTGTCTGTGATTTGTGCCTTGGGGATCCCAAGCCCCACAGACTGGTGTGCACTCACAGGGGCCGAGTCATTCATCTGCACTGTAGAAATTCAGACCTTACTTCAATAAAAAAGAAAATGTATTACACAACCCTATAGAATAATATAAAGAGAAATCAATATCTATTTATCTTGCTCAAAAGAGCATAAATGGACTGCATAAATGTTTCAAAGAACAGAAAGACATTTCTTTCCAAGCAATAAATAACAATGACTTAAACGTTTAAATGGGCAACGGGGGCTGTAGTTTATAATCAGAAAATGCAGGCTACTTAAAGTTGGGCAATCCAGGTGGATTAAGTTAATGAAGTAAGGTGGCTATAGTTTTCTAAGACCTAAACATCACATTTACCAATTTGGTTTCAGTTTTTTTCTCAGCCTTACCCTGGATGAGGCCTGATACTCTGATATACAAGGTTGTTGACTTCAGACGTAAATTACCTGATGCAGCAGAGGGACGCCTCACTGGAGGATTATAAACTATGAGAAACAAGACCTTTCTTCAGTCCCCTGAGACGGTATGCAAAGCCAGGCATGTATGAAGAGCCGACCAGAACAGGGAAAGCAAGCAGAGGGCATTTAGCTTCATACTGTAATACAAACTGCAGCCAGCGTGGGACGTCTGGGAGCTGTACATAACCCAGAGTACCTGGAGGGGCCGGTTCAAGAAAGGCAAGGATCACAGATGTGCTTCCTATTGCCAAACGTAAACACCGCCGCAGACCGGCAGGTTTCTCTGCTTTATTTCAGCTTTATTTGGATAAATGTGTTATTCTGGGCAGCACAGCTTAGGAAAAGTTTCCAGAAGTGTCCCATTTTAGCCCAGCAACTTTTAGTGACTTAACCCATATAGGGAGGGGGCGGAGTCTCTTACAGGTGGCACAGGACACAAAGCAGGGGAACACCCTGGACGGGATGCCGGCCCGACACACACACATGCACACACTCATGCACTCACACATGTACACACTCATGCATACTCACACATGCACACACACTCACACATGTACAAACACATGTCGGGTAGACATATTTTTATGGGGGCCGCTCATTCATTTCTATGGGAAAAATTCTAACGCTAACTATGACAACCTTAACCCCCACCCAGCCCTAACCATAACCATAAGTAACCAAGCAAAATACAAGAGTTTTTGCATTTTTAGTTTTTTCATTGTTGTCACGGATTTTTTTTAAATTGGTCCCCATAAGGGAAGAAAACAGGTATTCATCACGTTGTGGTGACATTGCGTCCCCATAAGGTAAGGTATACCTGCTCACACACACACACACACACACACAGGCACACACATATTTACTGTAATAAAATTGAGTTTTCCCATATGGGACCATACAGTAAAAAAATGGGTATTCATCACATTGTGGGGACATTTGGTCCCCACAAGGTAAGGTATACCTGGACCACACACACATGCACTCTCACACACACACACACACACACACACACCCTCTGGACTACAGGAGGCAGCAGGGCTCTTACACACCTGTCCACATCAACAGTGCTGCAGTGGAGAGGGTGAGCACCTTCAAATACCTCGGCGTCCATCTACAGGAGGACCTCACCTGGTCCACACACACATACATGTGCTTTGGTCAGCAAGGCGAGGGAGTGGCTCTACTATCTGAGGCAGCTGAGGAGGTTTAAGGTATCTCCTGATGTCCTTAAGGCCTTCTACTCAGCTGCTGTAGAGAGCATACTGACCATAAGCATCACATTGTGGTTCGGGAACTGCTCCGTCCAGGACCGGAAAGCCCTGCAGAGGGTGGTTAGAGCAGCTGAGCACTGCACCAGATCTGCCTTGCCCTCCCTAGAAGACATTTACACAAGCCGCTGTAGGACCAGAGCAACAGAAGTCTCCAAGGACCCATCCCATCCCAATAACTCTCTGTCCTGCCTGCTGGACTCAGGCAAATGGTTCCACAGCCTAATGACCAGAACTGAAAGGTCAAGGAGGAGGTTTTTTCCCCAGGTCATAAGGCTCCTAAACCAGGACAATACTCAATCCCCCTCAGTCTTCCGCCAGACTCTACAGTGACTCTTCAGTCACTATAACACTGACATAATCCTATGAGTACTGCTTTCATACTGTCCAAATTGTTGGTACATATCTCAGGCCTCTTGCACATTGCACTTACATTGCACAGCACAATACCTTTTACCTATCACTTATGTATAGATTATGTACAGCTGAACATTTCGTATATATTTTCATCTTATATTATTATTTTTCTTAATTTTTTCCGTATTTTGTTATTCTCTTATCATGCACAGCTGCTCGGAGAGACCAGGGTTACATTTCACTACATGTTGTATGTGTACAACTGTGTACATGAGGAATAAACCTCTTGAATCTTGACAGTGTAGACCACGGGACAAGATTCTCAGCGGCAGTGTAGTGAAATAACAATGCTGCTCACTGATCCATTACCCCGTCCCGTGTCCCATTTTAGCGAATCCCAAATCATATAAGATGCCTGGACTCCCACGCTTACATGATGTTTATCATTTATTTTTGTAAATATTGCAGCAAAGAGTTGCTACCATACAAATGCGGCCTGCACGCTTCATTTATAGTGATGATTGTGACTTGATTAGCTTAGGTTCGGTGGTGGCATTTCTCCAGATGTCTTGCACACCTTTTGACGGTTTGGGTGCTTCATTTCTTCCAGCTCAGATAGCTGTAGGACCTTCTGTCCACCTCACTCAGCCAAATAAACCTTTCTGCACTTAATAAAAATAATAATACATTTTATTTATAAGGCGCCTTTCAAATCACCCAAGGACGCCGTACATAAAACAACATAGAATCACAAACAATAACTATCCCGGGGAGCAGCGGCAGCCAAACGTGCCAGCGTTCACTCGCCCGGAACCGGAACTACAAGATAGGAAGAACACAGGGAACAGAAATACATTAGGAGAGTGGGGGCCAAGAAAAAAAACAGCCCCCAGACTGCACTCCAGTGGGGAGTACAAGCTGGTAACCGAGAAAAAGCACCACCCCGGAAACATAAACACATGGTCACTACACTGTACAACATGACATGCAACAGGGGAGGGAAATAGGGAGATGGGGGTAGGCCAGCCTGGACAAACAGCCACCCGGTCCTGCAGCCAAGTCGGGGCGCTGGTCAGCAGCCCCGCCCGTCCACGCTGGGGGTATGAAGCGGCGAAGGCGTGGGTGGGACGGAGCGTGCGGTGGGTGTATGTCTGTACGTGTGTATATGTGTGTGTGTATCCCGGTGTCCTTGGTTGGGGGGAGAGGAATGCAAGAGAGTCTCACTGCCTTGTTCATCCACTTAGAATGCCGTACAGCCTTTAGAACTTTCAATTTTATCGTTACTATAATCCAAGGTACTGATTGTACTTCTCTGTACTGTGGCTAGCCTTGGTCTCATAGCTCCACTTATTAGAAGATATTAGCTACATATATCTCATGTTGTTGTTATTGGACTCTTTATAATCTGTTTGCTGCCAATATTACTTTCTCACATATGGACTGCAGAATGGGGGTGGGGGCGCAGGTTACTTTTGGAACGTAATGAAGAATACAGTGATGAAAAGTCATGTAAAGAATTACCAGATAATTTAATGCAATCCAATAAAATTACTAATAAAAGCTGAACTTATGTCAGTGTTGCTTACAAGTAAAGGTTACATTTCAAAAGTGAACAAACAAGTGGGCATGACTTTATGTGCCCTTGTGCCTCCCCCCCCCCCTTCCCGTTCAGGTGCTATCTGTGGTCAGTGCTTGCATACATACAGTACCAGTCAAAGGTTTGGACGTGCCAAGCCGGCTACAAAGGAGGGTGATACAGTCGCATCACATCACATCACCCAGCTACCCAACTTAAACATATTAGAAATGGTTTTGGACGTGTTTGACCAGAGAGTGATGGAAAAGTGGCTTATGAATGCTCAGCATATGTGGGACCTCGTTCAGGAGAGCTGGAAAAGCATCCCAGGAGGCCACCTCATTAAAAGAGAAAGTAGGTTCAGCCAGTCCCTGGAGCAATTGGGGGATCATTTTGCTGACCACTATATGCTGGAACTAGCAACCTTTTGGGTCCCAACCCACAGAGCTGCACCCCCCTCAACAAACTATTTTTTTCTGTAATAAATTTTCAGTCAATGCATAACTCCATATATGTTATTTTTAGGGCTGTCAAAGTTAACGCGATAATAGCGTGTCAACGGGAATTCATTATAACGTGACTAATTTTTCTGATTCCATTAACGTGTGTTGAGTCGGATGGCAGCTCGGGAAAAATAATGAACAAAGAAAAAGGTATTTTGAATGGCAGGTTCAGCTTCAAAA
>JAODKC010000095.1:16398879-16423850 GCA_026777985.1 Mormyrops attenuatus | reverse complement strand
CGATTAATTTGTGATTAACTATGGACAGTTGTGCGATTAATCATGATTAAATATTTTAATCTATTGACAGCCCTAATTATTTTATAGTACTGATGTCTTTACAATTACTCTAAAATGCAGAAAGTTGTATAAATAAAGCTTTCTATGGGTTGGCGTGTCCAAACTTTTGACTCTTACTGTAAATGTCCACTCTGCAAATAAAGGTTATTGAATCACCCGCAGGCTCGTCCTGGTTTCTTCCCTCCTCTTTCAAGGATCTATGAATTCCATCGACGAAGTACAGGAAAAGTAGGGTCCTGATTCCCCTGAAAAACACTGATTGCTTTGTTCGTCTTCCAGATGGTTATCTTATTTTGACTATAAGCGTGAGCAAACACAAAGGGCGGCTTACAAGTGAGGGGGAAACATTCTGACGAATTCTTTTCAGTTTTCTTTCAGGCAGAAGAAGCCCATCTTGCATTCCAAGTTTAAGAAAGCATGAGCCTTTTTCATGTCTTTCAGCATAAATTTAATTGATATAAAGACTGTTTGGTCTTCAGATGTTGGGGGCAGCATTAAAAACAACACTGTATTAAGACGAGTGATTAAGACGAGTCATCAGTGTTCACCTGCCCTTCTGGATGGGGCACCTTGGTGGGCAGGCTGGAGTAGGCCAGCAGGGTCACTCCCTGCCAAACACGTGCCAGGCAGTGGGCACCAGCAGGATGGTGCTATTTATAACTACTCGTTACTAAACTCGGCTCACAGGACCATTTTGAATTCACATTATGGCAGAGCGGGACAATTCAACAAGTACTGAATGTCTTAAAGCACCACAAACCAGGGGTACGGATACCTTGGCAGATTCAGGGGGCCCAGCACTATACAGGGGCCCTTGAGTAAGTAAAATTATATGTAAAATTGGGTGGGGGGGGGGCATGCCCAGTATTTCTTGGCATGCCCCTGACTGTTACTAATGCTAATTTCAGTTTTACAACATGCGAATCATAAAGGCTACATTTTCTTTGCAAAAATCAGCTCTTTTGTCTTGTGAGCTGTTGCTGAAAAACTAGAACATGCCTTTGTTACCACCATGTTAGATTATTATCACAAAGCTTAAAGAACCAGACTCACTACCTGCATCATTACGGATTAATTCGTTTGCTTTTCAAAGTTCTTAATGCTTGAGCGCCAGCACAAATATCTGAATGTCGTTACAAACTCCATTGCATTCTCACGTGCTGCTCAGCTGCAAATTCCAAAGGAGCATTACATAAAGCGTGAGGAATCACATTTTTGCATTCGTGCACAAAAATCATGGAGCTGTACGCCTTTACCAGGTAAGGTCAAAGTTTTAAAAGGGACGTTTAACAATGAAAAGGCTAGGAAAATTTATATCGCTTTTTAATTCATGGGCAAAGACTGCAACCCACAGTCACATATCACAATTATCTTATAGGCTATAAGCTTAACTGTCAGTTGTCTTATGCCTGTTCACCAGCAGTTCTTTTATTTTAACCCATATTTTACTGTTTTGGTCTTTAACTATTTCAATTAAGTTTTAACTGTTTTATAAAAGGTAGTGTAAAGTGTAATCATCATCATCAACCAATGAACAGAAAAGTGTCATTACTAAGGCTTCCCTTTCTGCTAACCATAAATACAGTCATCCACGCTTCCTCAGTATCTTCACAGATGGCCCTAAGCATGCTGGGATATTAGCTTTTTAGTCAATGAATGAATCTGCCCATGTGCAAGCCCTTGCATTTAATGCATTTACTGTCTTCAGTAAGTAGGGCTTCCCTGCAGAGAGAGGAAGGGGTGCTTTGGCTGTATCTAAATATATCTTTAACCATCTGCATTTCTGAATAAAACAATCTGAAACATTTTTAAGTGCTTGTCACCATTTTTTATGTTGCTGTGGGAGCCAGACCTGGTTAAACACTTCAAAGAACAGTCATTCCCTGGGAATCCAGGAAGCTCCAGCTGACACAGTTTTCCTGCAGAGGTCATCACCCCCACAAATGCTTGTCAGCTGAAGATCGCTGGGAGGAAGAACTGTACCATTGTATTTCAGACACATCACACTGGTCATGTGTCATCACTTTCTGAGTCCATTCCAGGATGTGCCTGCCAGAGTCAGACATGTTTGCTATCCATTAACCAGCAGTCCCTCCTTTGGTTACTGTGTATAAGGGAGAAACATGTAACAATTAAGTAA
Source organism: Mormyrops attenuatus (assembly GCA_026777985.1). Taxonomy (NCBI): domain Eukaryota; kingdom Metazoa; phylum Chordata; class Actinopteri; order Osteoglossiformes; family Mormyridae; genus Mormyrops; species Mormyrops attenuatus. The sequence continues at coordinate 16,421,650 of JAODKC010000095.1, read as the reverse complement.
GCACATTGTTACAGACATCCATACTGGGAGGTTTTATTTATCTACTACAAACAAAGCTTTTTTTCTTGTCATTTGTACTTGCCCTGTACCCACTTTGTTTTGCATGGCTGGCTTTTGCGTTTTTTTTTGTGTATGTTGTGTATTAATCACTGGTATAGTGTGATAATCCAATGTCTGTGAATGAGCACTTCCTGTTCATAGTGCAATGCAAATAGCTTGGAGTCATTTTTAACTTATACTTCCATCAACCTGGTGTACGCCAAAGGACTCATTCACTGTGGCCTCTCCCAGTAAGTAGATGCTGCATTTTTCGCTTCCAGCCTACATTAGGACCAAACTGTTCAACTAAAGCAATTGTTCAGTGTAGGCACTTCCAGTATCACGTTATGGTGCTGTGTTGGCTTCCAACGCTGGACCGGGAAATCAGCGAGCTACATACCACTCCATTGCACATCAAACATACCTACTAATTACATCCGGCAAATTCCAGTGTCCCGTTCTCATGTTTGGAGTTTTATTTTATTTTTCAAATTTAAATCTAACTCTACCCCTGATAAAACTACAACTACATTATACCTTAATTTAAGTTTTGCAATAACTTGGTCTTCATGCCTACAACCCCCATTCTCACGTGTAAATAATGTAAAGACAAGTACAAAAGTTACAGAAAAGTTACATTTTGTTTTAAATGTTAAAAGCATTACCACAGCCACAATTCTTGGGAGTACTTTAAGTTTCTGTAATTCCCATAGCTGATATCTGATTGGACACCATGTTACTATTGAAATTAGGATACTGCTTGACTTTGTGTGTTTCTTTCAGGCACATTTGTATGGGTAGGAAGCTGTTACCTGCATTATTTGTAGAGTAACTACATGTGATTCTGTTTGGAATTGCAGCCACTGAGAAATGCTAAATAATAACATGCTAAATGAAAACAAATTTAGTAATTTGCATAGCTGCATACATAATTAGATTTCCTGAAACATTTTTCAGTTCCTAACCACTGCATCTCCTCATCCCACCAGAGTATTACATCACAGCATGTTACAAGACAAACCACAAACGTGTATTAACATCCAGCAGTTGACCAGAAGCTCAGTGGTCCATCGTAGTTCTGCCATCAAAAGACACTGTGCAGCTGTGTCTCCAAACGTGTGAGTCGCCGATGGGTCAAAAACATGATCGATTGGCTTCATTAACAGATGGCATCAATTCCAGATTATTTCCATCCACCCAAAAATAATGGTTGGAAGTTTTCTTTGGGGCAAAAGAATAAGGGTCAATGAGGAGAAAAAACTGAACCGTCACTGGGGTGCTGATTGTTCTACAAAGTACTGACTCAGGGAGGTCAGAGGTCAATGTTGCGCGTCAGTGATTGCCTCTCATAAAGTATGCCTGCAACTTTCCTTTCTCTGTCTCCCAGCCACATGTTTCTGATTATGACTCTGCTCCACAGATGTCTGGGCAACTAAACGCATTACCACGATCTTTTAAAGGAAGTCTAAGAAGTTGTTAGAAGTTGACTGGACCATTTACTTTTTTATTTTTAAAGCACCACGGTGAGTTCTTGGCACTCTGCATAACTCTATGTGTACTTTTAAGTAGTGGTCTAGCTGTTAAGCCCCTAACATACTGATTTTTCATTAAAATTGCAGATGCCTTTCTCTAATGATTTTTTTTCCTTTTGTAACACCATGCACTGTTGGGCACTTAGTTTGAAGAATAGAACATGAATGTATAAAGTGGGGGGCTCGTTTTTATATAAATAATAGAATACAGGAAAGAAACTTTTTATATATAAGAGATCTTCATGCTAATAACAAAAATAGTTGATTGCTAGCAAGCCTCCAGCGGCATGGTGGTGCCGTGGTTAGCATTGCTGTCTTGCAGCTGGAAGGTCCTGGGTTCGGTCTCAGGTCTTTTCTGTGTGGAGTTCACACGCTCTCCCTGTGTTTGCATGGGTTTTCACCAGGGGCTCCGGTTTCCTCCCACGGTCCAAAAGCATACAGGATAGGTTGATTGGTGAGTCTAAATTGGCCCTGTAGTTGTGTGTGTGAGTGTGTGTGCCCTGTGGTGTGTTGGCAACTGCCCAGGGTTGGATCCTGCCTTTGCCCATTGTTCCCAGGATAGGCTCTGGGCTCTTTCAGAAAATGGATGGTTGTTAGCAAGCATAATGTAAGGACAAATAAAAAACTTTGCTGTTGAAAACACATTTAGTATTCATCTGTTTTAATACTTAATGCCTTCTTTGAATATATGAATATATCAGTGCATCTAATATGCCATTTTAGAAGTAACTTGAACAGTTTATCTTGGGAGAGCAGAATGAATCCACAAATTATATAGGCAGAGAAACAGTAACATATACATCACACATTTTTTCGACATATCTTTTTATTTCTGTATAAAAGCGGCACTAGATTTCCACCCTGTTTTGTTATAAATGTATTTCTTCTTCTCTTCTTCTTTCTCCTTTGACACCGGCATTAAATCTTTGATTAAAGTTGCATTTTAGAAGCTGTACATCTTCTCCTATGAGAGCAGATAGCATGATCTTCATCATGTTCACTTGGCCGTGGAGAAAAAAGGACAGGAAGGCTCTTTCATCTCACAAAATCTATACAAGGTAACCCAATTAATTTGGCCCTGGGATAAGTTAAATCAGAGCTGCTGCTTGTTCTATATTTAAAGTCACGTTTTATTTCATGTGATAGGTACCCAAGCTAGATTCTCTGCACTGTTTGGCACTGCAAGTTAAAAAATTCCAGTCAATAACTGAAACATCCAGTAAATAATGCAGCACATATTGCCAGTTATTGAGACCTGAAACCTACGCAATGCCAGTTCCAAAAGATCCCTTCCATAGCAGTAACATTATTTGCAGCATTCCTGTTTTTGCAGTTTAAATTGTTCTTGAGAAGAGAGAACACACACCTTCCCAAAGATAGGCCCAAAATGTTATCTCCATCTATAGAAGAATCGTTTTTTTAGTTATTTGGATTTCCTGAGCTCATTTATTAATTCACGGATTATTTATCTTGCTTTTAAGATAAATACAAATAAAATTTGTAAGAAATACAAATGCATTTACTACTTGGACACAGTAACAAAACGTTTTGTATTAACTTACTTTTGGGCTGTAACTTTGGAGTGTTTAGAGGAAAGGCTTTTTCTAGGGATGTTGGCTTGGTGCTGCAGTATATAAAACCCAAAGAGACCGATGCTCCCTAAAAGTCTCTCTGCTAAGTAAACACAAATCCTCCGAGTGCAGATCATAATGACAATTAAAAAAAACTCTTCTGAACCCAAATGGGCAAGAGTGAGGCAACGGCTTGCATCTTAATAAGCTGCTAAACAGGAAATGCAATTCCACTACCGGAGCCTATTTATGCAGTGGAACACACATTAGCGATGAGCTCCAGTAACAACTTCCTTTTCTAAATGCAGAAAATTCATTCTGGATGTCTTTTTCTGTAGAAACCGAAACAGAATTTACCTCAGTGCTTGCAATAATCATGCGAGAAGGCTTCCTGGTAGTTTCATCATAGCAAAACGTGTAACTTGCTTGCTTTATTATGTCCCACAAATGTAATTTATGGCTACACACTAGTTTTGCGTTTATGCTAAGCCAAGATACATGGAATTCTGCTGTGTTGCAGACAGCAGCAGAAAAAATTCCTGGCAAAAAATAAGGACAGTTTGTGGGTTTTCAGGATCTGCTGGATGATGTTTAGTTCTGGTTCATTGTCAGACTACGAGAGTATGACATGCTATTAAACTAATTAAATCCATGTTCCTGTGGAGAAACAGCCACATCATCATGAAAATCTTATTTATGCTGGCTTTTAATATATATTTATATGTATATCTCCAGGCTATAACACAATTCAAATAAATTTAGTTTGATAAGTTTAGTGTTGTGCATTCAACAAGATGAATGTTATTCAGTAAGATGCCAGTCCTTTCAAGTGCCATGTTTCAGACACTTGCATTTTCTGTACACAAGGACTTCGCTCATCTTCGCCATCTAGTGAAAAAATTTAAACTGCACGCAAGCTGAGAGAGCCCATTACAGAAGTGTTTCTCAAACTGGTCCTCGGGGACCCCAAGACAGTACATAGTTTTGCTCCCTCAAAAATGTGGACAGGCTGGCAGGGAGCTGGCAGGGAGCAAAAATGGTGACCAGCTGACAGGGAGCTGGCAGGGAGCAAAAACGTTGACCGTCTGGGGAAACCCGAGCACCAGGTTGGGAAACACTGTTTTACAAGCTTTACAAAATGTAATAAGGCAACACCAGACTGAACATAAGGCTTGCAGTTGATGTCATGTTATTTAGAAATAAAGAAGGACCAAGCAGACTGGTGTTATGGGCGGACCCAGTTTGGGGATTTTTGTTACCCTAGAGCAAAGAAAACATAACAACAACAAAGATCCAACTGCTGGAAAATTGAGTTTGTTAAAGATGGTGTCAGTTTTCATTCTGCCACATAAAATCTTCACTCTAATGCTAAATGCCTATTGGGTTACTGAGCGGTGTCCCTAAAGCCCCCCTAATACATCAAGCTTAATCTTACCGTAGTTTGAAAATTACCAGAGCTGACAGATTTTGTGATTATTTGTGAAAATCAGCATGTATATAAATATTATAGAATAGACTATCAACTGTTTATTGTTGCAGGTTATTTTGATTGACTTTGTGATCTGGTTTTAGTCCAAGAGTGTGAGAACACATGAAAACAGACCTGCTTAGATTATCTTGCCAATGTTGCCAAGAGAGACAGCCAAAAGTCAAAATGTCTGAAAGAACAGAATGAATACTGACTGTATCCAATGAGCCACACATGCAGAATCATCATTTACCATTCATTTTGCACTAAAATCGTACTTTTAACAGATTCATTCCTCATGTCAGCTTTGAATAAAGATCTTTAGTAATAGAATCCGGAGCCAGTGGTCACAATACAAGACTTTGGGATATTGTGGCTTACCAGCCCTTCACCACGAGGGCTCTCTACATGAGAAAAGCCATTTTTCTGCTCTGCTCCATAAGCAGGAACATGCAGACATGTGTATGATGGGTTCCTGAAGTGTTTCTGAAGACCCTCACTTCACTTCCAGCTTTATTCATGTGGGCATTCTTGGAATCTCGGGAATTTCTGTACCTCAACTGACTGTTAAATCGTATATAATGTATATAATGGATTGTAATTTTTATCAGAGATTTTTGCTTCAAAGCCATCTGATTCAGTGGCATGGAAGGGTGACATCACGGATTCGACATACGAACTGTAACTCTGTAGGCGCAGCATTCAGTCTGCCACCTTACACAGGCCGGCATGAAGAACTGATTCATTGATGGACTTTGATTTTGACTCTGACCACAATTTTATACCTAGCTTTTAGCAAGCAAGCCAACTCTTTGTCTTTCTATAATGTTAATATGCCCGGGGGGGGCAGCCAGTTGACCTTGGACCCCCAGAGGTTTTTTTTCTCCTTGTTTGGGAGTGTTTGGTTCCTTTGCTATGTTGTCATCTGGCTTTCTTTCTTTCATTTTGTTGTCTTTCCTCTTCTATCCATCCATCCATTTTCTCAAACTGCTTATCCTGGTCAGGGCCACAGGGGGTCCGGAGCCAATCCCGGAGGCTATGGGTGCAAGGTGGGGAATAACCCAGGATTGGGCGCCAACCCATCTCAGTCTTCCCTTTTCCCTGTTTTTAAATTATTCTGTATATATAATGCAGGAATTTATCAAAACACACCCATGTAAAGTGCCTTGGGGCGACTCTGTTATGAAAGGCACTATATCAAAATTAATTGAATTGAAATTAAATTGAATTGATGTGTTAACAGCTTGTGATAAGAGTCAGAAGCAAATAAATTACAAAGAGCTCATGTTAATTCATTCTCATTTTTGTGGTCTCCCGTCCAACAGGAAGCTAATTCTAGACTCATTTGGCTGAGATTGGCTGCTTACAGGATGTGGCTTCTGTCTCATTCTGCCTGCGTTCTCACCACTGCAAGATTGAGAGTCCCATGTTTCTCCCTGCCAAAAGCCATTGAACGTTAAATTCGGTCCCATCAGTTCAGAATGAAATTCATCCATGCCTTGTGGAAAGGCTGACCTAAAACTCTCTGAGGCTTTAGTTCCAAGAATCCAGCCCACACCACAAAGGACGTGGATTGTTTATGGAATGATGTGACTAAACTGAGAAGATGCAAAGGCACAGATGAGCTGGCTGAGGTTTGTGGCAAACAATAAAGGCCAGTGACTAGTGAAATTTGCTGTGCAATTCCATAGGAAGGTGGGCCTTTCGCAATTCAAGAGCGATGACTCAGTTTAAGTGACCTCAATGTGGCTCCACAGCCATGAGACATTTTGGCCAGAAATCCTTAGTCACAATTCCACTTTGGGTCATTGCATAGATCGAGAGGTGGCTTGTCATCCAGCTACAGGAGAAGCTTCACGGTGACAGTAATATGGTCACTGCACTATGGACATAATTATGGACGTTATCACTTGGCCTAGAAAAAATTAGGATCAAATGCAACATACAACATGGAGAGAATATAAACAACAAACACTTCAATTATATGTGGCTGTTCTGGTGCCTTTGGGTCTCTGTTTCACCACTCTTTGGTATTCAGTCGTGGGAAGGCAAACAATTACTCAAAGGGCCTTGTGAGGGGGCTGTAGGCTCTTGGTAAAAATCAACTCTACTCTGACCCTTCCCCCAACCCTGCCATCTCAGTGATAAGGCGGGTCTCCCAGAAGTTGTTTTCAGTCCTTGTATTTGCCAGCCATTTCTGGGGCCATGGAAGTAGTTACCTCCCTGTGCTTATCTGATGGGATAGACTAGCAGGCTCAGTGATACATATTTCACGAGCATGGCACCATGTGACAACAGCATAGACAAAAGGTACAAGCCCTGTAGCATAAAAGCAGTGCCTTGTAGAGCACAAGTAAATCTAAATGATAGGTTCCTTATAGCCTAAAGCACTACAGAATCTGTCATTGCTTTTTATAGCTATCTTAAATTCACTACTACTATAAAGATTTTGACACGTTTGTTTTTGGTCTAGGTAAGTTTCTTCGTGAGTCTCAAAGGCTGCTCTTTGTCGGTACTGAGTGCAACAGTGACAAGATGTTTGTAGATCCTCTGAAAACTGAATGAGCAGCAAAATATACCACAGGGTGTTTGTAATACTATGTATGGTTTGCAATGCTAATGAAATTCCAGAAAAAAAGTAACATGTAGGCTCAAGGTGTTCATCTTAAATCCATAGAACGTTCTATAGAAATTCATAGTGCTGACTTCTGCTAAATATACTGACAACATTTTTCATATCAGTTCATCCATCCATCTTCTGAAACCGCTTAAGCCAAACTGGGGTCGTGGGGGGCACCAGAGCCTATCCTGGGAAAAATGAGTGCAGGCGGGAACCAACCCAGGGCAGTCGCCAACACACCGCAGGGCACACATACTCACAACTACAGGGCCAATTTAGACTCACTAATCAACCTATCCTGCACACCTTTGGACCATGGGAGAAAAGCCACACGAACAGTGCGCAAACTCCACACAGAAAGGACCCAGGACCAAACCCAGGACTTTCTTGCTGTGAGGCAGCAGTGCTAACCACTGCACCACTATGCCACCTATTGATATCAGTTATAGCTACTAATATTACTTTGTTAATATTACTTTTGTTAACTATTGTTTTTAACAAATGTGGTTTACAATTCTCTTTTTAAACATTTTTAACCATTCTTATACTAGGCTAGAACCATTCACACTAGATATTTATCCATGCATCTATCTTCCATGAGTATTTCTTCAGAACAGGATCACAATGAGCCTGGAACCTGTCCTAGGAAGCACAGAGCATAGGAGGCATGGTACGTATTCAATTCAATTCAATTCAATTCAATTCAATTTAATTTAATTCAAATCGATTTGATTCAATTCTGTGGCTAGGGAGGCTATCTAGACACCCAACCACCCTGACATTCTAACAACTAACTAATATTGCTTAAACGAGGTCTTGCACTCCAGTGAGTGGCATTTGCATGTTCTCCCCGTGTCTCCATCCCCATGTTCTCCCCGTGTCTCCATCCCCATGTTCTCCCCGTATCTCCATCCCCATGTTCTCCCCGTATCACGCAGGTTTCCTCGCACAGTCCACGGACATTTCCAGAAAACGACGTTTTTTTTTTTTTTTTATTGTTTTCACCATCGTTTTTAGGTGTCCTGCAATTTATCTTAAATTATTTGTTTGGTCAGCAATATAAACTTAAATGTAAAACCTGACGTATGTATGTTATATCTGTTAAAATCCACTTTGCTCTCCTGCCTCGGTTTTGCGTTGCCCGTCCAGCTTTTCTTCCTCGTCGCCTAATCCAGGACATTAATAGTTGTCTTTAGACAGGAGATTTTTTCTGGGCCACATTAGTTTCACAGGCATTTAGACCCTTCTGAGTAAAGATCTGTGCTGTTTCTGGTGCTTTTTGGCACATTTTTGTTTTCTTTTTTGTTTGCATCTCTCTTGTCCTGTAGGATGCAACTTGCTTGCCATTTGATCTGGAATAACCATCTTTGCTCGTTGTTCTTCGGTGTAGTTATATTTTGCAACATGATAAATCACTTCAGGGAATATTCTGAACTCCCTAATTAGAAATGCTCAAGCAGAACATCTTCGTGCTACTAAGTGAGCACCTTACATCATGCAGTTTAAAAGCACTGCTGTTCCTGTGATTTACAAGGTTTGATGGCTGTCAATGTATGTTTACATATGAGACATATGAGGACTGAAATGTCGAATACATTTCCATCCAGGTGTTTTTTTTTGGGAAAGGCCAGAGCTGTAACAGAAACTGATAGGGGCAAGTTTTGGCGCACCCTCTAGAGGTAACTGGTTACCTGTTTATCCTCGTTCCCTGTGGTCGGATCTCCTTGGTTATTGTCATCACGGAGTTTCCGTATCAGCACATGGAAATACACATGCAAACACACACAGGAACTGCTCGTTTTCTGAACACACTGCTGCCGTGAAACCTAATGCAACTGCTCTCGTGAATTTCAGTCAGGTTGCGTGGTGTTTGCCGGTGCATGACAAGGAACAGAAGTGCCTTGGCTGTCGTGGGCCTGATTCTGAGGCTGCTCTGTGTGCCCCACATGGAGAGATTTCATTAAAGGCCCAATCGTCGCTGTGGGGCGGGATTAAAGAAACTCGTCAGTCACGGCTGACTTTCGATACAATTAGATGTGACCTGGCATGCAGAAAAGCAACAGACAGGAGAAGGGAAAATACAGCACATTCCTCACTGGTGACTCAGCGGTACACGCACATCAGGTTAAGGAGACGAATGGGTGGCTAGAGATCGCAGGCATGCCTGCTAGGGCTGTTGTGCACTTCAACACAATCCTCTTCTTACAGGAGGCTGAATACATTTCAAATACTTTCAGAATTTTGGACTTGAGTGTCCATGAAGATAAAGGAGATGCTGAGGCAGTATGCTGCAAGCATAACACTTCAATCATCTGCTTGAACGACCTCCTACAGTAGGTGAGGTCAGAGCGTAATAGGGAGCCTTCAGGACCTCCCCTAAACTCATCTATTGGCGTCACCAATGGAGAACTGGATCTGTCAGCTACATGGCTGCCAAGATGGGGATAATGTCTCTTAGGAGACCTCCTGTCCTGAATGGGTCAGCAGCGACCTGCCCAGTGATGCCGAAAGCCACCCACAACTGCCCATCTTAACATTTATCAGCACTTATGAAGTTATCTGCTGAGTTTATGCTTTAAAAGTATGACAAAAATTAAGTAGTGTCAGCTGAGCTGAAAAGCAGAATAATACTGAATAATGAAAAAGCGGAAATAGACTGAACTCGAAAAACCCAAATTCTCCAAAATGAATCTGACATTCTTCAAATCTTCCTCTTTCATTTTGTGAACCAAAAACCCTTCTGGGTTTTCGCCTGCTGTTAGACACAGTTTTGCAGATGGACAGGTTCATAATTTGTAATGCACACACCATTCACAGTAATAGCCTGAAATCCTCATGCCAAAACAAACTGTCGAAATAATAAACAGATGTTATTATTATACATTTTTTTTCAATTTTTAGGATTATCTGCAGTTACATGTAACTAAAAAAATATAATTATTTTGAAACTTATGGGCTAATAAGGACATAAGTGACACAAATGAAGGTGTCTGCAGAAGTATTGACTATATGCACATACAGTAATGCTTATGGCATTGCATTTTGGGAGTTATGGTGGTTTCATTTGCAGTTCCCCCATCTGCCATGATTTTTTATTCTGTTGTAACAGCCCCCCAAAAAGCAAACCATTTAATGTGGAATGACAGCAGGAGCTGAGGCAGAGCTCACATAACAAGCGTGGCGACAGGAAATGAAAAACGAAAACAAACAAACAAGGCTATTAATAAGTCAGTAAGATTTTGCTCTGCAGTAGTGCGCCAGTTCTGAGATATTAAAAGATGTAACGGCCGATGCCTTTATTTTGGTATCTTTGCAGTAGCAGACGTGACCTTAGCCTCCCTCTAGTATTAATGACTCCTGTCTACTGGCAGGGGTGTATGTTTTCTGTTGCTATAGAAACCCCAGCTATATATAGCACCAAATAGCTAGCATTTAAATATAGCTAGGTATCATTTTGTGGCTGTTGCAGAAAAAACAATAACGTAGTGATACTGTCTGCCCACGAATGGCCTTCTGTTAGTCCCGGCTGTATTAAATATGACGTTTAGTACTGCCCCTTACCTCTGTATATTTGAGTCAGACTCTGCCTGTATAATAATATAAGCTTATGCTGATGAGTCAGCCCACAGCGGTCGTGGGGAGTGAGATCTGCAAGATGAAACCGTACAGCAACAATAAGCTGCAGGATCCACTAGAGGCAGCAACACTCTAATATGATGCATCAGTGTACCCTAACTGACATGTATTGTATATATACAGTACTGTGCAAAAATCTTAAGCAGCCCAAGGAAATAATGTTTAAATTACGTCTAAGGTGGTATCAGACTATGATTTGGAGTTTGTAGAAATGTGTCAGACATTTTTAACACATGAACTAAAGGACTTTAAAACATTTTAAGCAATGCTATGGATAAAATTATTGTGTGACATGGGACCTAAATAGGATTCATTCTCTACAATTTATGAATGTCATAAATAATGCAAACTTCATATCCAGTAAAAATGTTAACAAAGCTATTTGAATGCAGTGGTTAGTTGGGTTGTGGATGAGATAGCTCTCCATGATCCCATGATGTAAAGATTGCACGTTGCCACGTAAATAGTAGTGCCACATATCAGAGTGCAAATGGAAGTCTAAGGGGTTACAAATGTTCAGGTTGGCTTGGTCTGACAGCCTGCATCAATTTCAGAAAGCCCAATATAGGACTCGTTCAACCTATTACTCTAACCTTATTGATTGCAACAAAAATAACTCTCGCTACCTATCTAAGATAATGGCTTATCTATCAAATAAGGCTGAACCTGCACTACCAACTAATATTAGGAATGAATATTTCATGGGTTTCTTTAACAATAAAATGATCAACATCAGACTTCAAACGCATTCAGATAGCCGACAAATAAGTCTGACGCAAACACAATATTCATACTTTCTTGATGTCTTCGATTTAATCAACGAACAAGAGTTAGAAACACTAACAACAAAAATGAAACCAACCGCTTGCCCTGTAGATCCAATCCCCCACTCAGCTTCCTAAAGAATCCCTTAGGGCTCTGGCAGGGCGTGTAACTGGCACAGTGAACCGATCGCTACTTTCTGGTGCTACACCCAACCAACCTAAAGTAGCACTTCTTAGACACCTCATGAAAAAAAACAAACTTGGATCCTAAGGTACTCAGCAATTGCAGACCCCTCTCCAACATCCAAGTCCTGTCCAGAGGTCTACAGAAAACAGTCACGGCTCAACTTTAGCCATGGACATAAATAACTTGACAAATTTCAGTCTGGCTTCAATCAAGGACACAGCACTGAAACTGCTTTAATTAGAGTCATAAATTATATAATAATAACAGCTGATGCGACGGCGCACAGGTGCCTCGAACTTAGTGCCGTTTTCAGCACAGTTGACCATCTATCCTGTTACATAGGCTAGGATTTGATGTCGGCTTGTGGGGAACTTCTGTGGTTTAGCTCATATTTAACTACTGGATATATGTTCGAGTATCTAATAACAGCACCTCACCGTTAATGTCACTGGTCAGATTTGGAGTACTGCAGACTCATAGGTGCCATGGAAATTTGACGTAGTGGAAGCGACTTATGATGTGTGACACTGTGATTGTGACCTACACTCTGTAGCCTTACCTGCATGGAGAATTAGCTCATTGATGGACTTTGACTGTGACCACAGTTTACGCCACGCTGTTATTAAAGCATTATCATTTTCCTTGTGTTCTATCTGTCAGCATTTATCGGTGCAGGGGGGTTGGGCAGCCAGTCGATCTTGGACCCCCAGAGGTTTTACTATGAAGTTTTCAGTTCCTTTCATCTGTTGTATGGTAGCATTTTTTCTCTCTTTGCTTTCTCCCTGTACCTGGACCGTTTAGCAAACATGAACTAATAATGGATTGTGATTCACTCTCAAGTGCCTTGGGGCAACTGTGCTGTGAAAGGTGCTATACAGTATAAACATTAATTGAATTGAAATTGAGTCAAATACAGGGAGGCTGGCCCCATTGCGTCCCATTCTGAGCGTCCACCTGCCTTGTGGTCAGATGAATTTGTATGTTTTCCAGTAAAGTGGCACGATCTCACTCTGGTAAAGTGGCACAATCTCCCTCTGCTCATTATTTCCTTGTCCAGGAGAAAGTTTGAAGATTTAAACTTAATATTCCAGTTTAAAGGGCTGAAAACTGAAATCTTCTGAAGTCTTAATGCAATGTTTAAGAAAACTTTGAATGGTTAAAAGTGATATTCTGAGACACTAATTGGTCTAGCTGAAGGAAAAGCTCAACTTAGAAGATCAAATATGTGAAACATTTTAAAAAGGTCACAGAGTCTACTTACACTGCATGATTGTACAGCAGCAGTTTCCTTTACAATTATTTTTACTCAATCATTATACTTTCTATTAATTTTAAAAAAGGAATGCTTCCTCAATTTCATTGGTCCTGGTCATATACTAAGCGGCACTCTTGGAGATAGAGGCGGGGAGGTGTCATACGCTGTCCTTATCACTTTTGTCTTGTTTTACAAGTGGGGAGCATACATTTGAATTAAGACAGGAGTTCAGCAGATCAACAAAATGTATTCATTAACAGAGCTTAGAGCAATTCTTCTTTATTAATAAATTCAGTATTTCGACGAGTGCAACCTCAAAATCCGAGTGAGATACACAGGACTGCAAGGATGCCACACGTATCAATGTGGGGTACGTTCATTGGCTTTAAAGAAATGCTTTTAATATAGCATGATGAGAAAAAGTTATGGATTTCTGTTTAATCAATAAAGCTACACATATAAAAACTACAGGCAGGAAACGTATGCAATATTACACCATTAATTATGACCCAATTACATTTGTTATCTTCTGAATAAAAAGATTAATTTAGCTAATTACTGTCAAACTATTATAAAAATAATCATTAAGTTTTACAAAATACATACAGTACAAACATACAATATTTTGTATTTAATTTAAATGTCAATCGTATATTCTTCTTCTAGTTACTTTTAAAGTATTGATCATGATAGTAAAACTTAACGTTACATCAGAATAAAACAAATGAACGATAAACTTGTTTTACTTTATCGTAACGTCCTGTAAGGGGAAGGGGAGAATTTGCAGGAGGGTTGGGTCACAGGGGGGCTAAAGGTCTAACGTCAGCATTCTGAGACCCTCCTTTCCCAGTATCAGTGTCTTGCAGCGTCATGCTGAAGATCCTGACACAGTCCCCAAATCTGCTGAGTCACGGGGCTCTGGGCCAGAGGGGAGGGCATGACATCGCTGGACGGGGTGATTAGTGTGCTGCACGCCGCTGCCTGCAGGGAACCCGCCAGCTCCTGTGGATGATAGGACGTGCCGGGGGGGCTTTACCGCACGCCCTTTCTGGGAAACGATGGGCTCTGACACAACACAACGCAGAGACACATCAGTGCTCATTTTTATGTTTCATTATCCTACTGGAATCCTCCATATTTACTCGGCAGATTACTAGAGACTAATATCCAAAACATAACCTTAAATGAAACAGAATTTTAAAAAGGAATTTTATAAAGTAAAGTTATATAATAACTTAGGAGGTTGAAATTCTGTATAACTGTAATGGACATTTTGGGCCAAAAAATGCTCTTTGAAAAGCACTACAAAAAAGTCAATTTCTTTACCCCAGTCAGGACTGTGGGGAAAAGGTCAAACATCCTGTTCGTATTTAACTCAGTTCAACCGCAGCCATGAAAGTGCACAAGTTTTCACATTTGGGAGATTCACACTGTTGACTAATGCTAAAGATGATTGGTCACTTGGCACACCTCACACGATAGCTGCATGTGACATTCCTCAAAGCAATGTTCACCCATTTCCTGGGCAAATTTGTTTCAGTTATTTTTGTCTATGCTCACCGCTTACGTGTCTCTACACTGTAAAAAAGAAAAAGTTAAGACAACCTAAAATTTCAAGGCAACTAACTTTTATACAGTGTATGAGAGAAATTTTTGAACATTTCAAGTGAAGTCAAGTGAGCTTGATCTTATATCTATATTTGGACAGTAGGACAATAGAGCTCATAGACTTGAGATGTTAATAAACAGGTACCATGGTGTTCCATAACAGTTCAACTCTAGGTGTTAATCTGACCCCAGCTCAGTGTGAATTTGATGGCTTCTCACTATGCACCTGAAAGTTCTCTCTGGTAATCTGATTCCTGTGATAGAAAGGTGTACTGTTTAAATGTTTGGGCGGCCTTCTCCATTTTCAAAAAACTGAAGCTTTGGGAAAACATATGGTGAAGTGTATCAATACCGACATAAGTGTATCAATACTGACATAAGTGTATCAATACTGACATAAGTGTATCAATACCGACATAAGTGTATCAATACTGACATAAGTGTATCAATACCGACATACCTCCTGGGAGAAGAGTTGAAATCCAACCCAGCAGCCCTTACTGAGTCAGTCGCCTCTGTAAAGTTGAACTGCTTAGTAAAGCTTTGCCCTTTTTAGTATATACACAGCCACTAGGCACAAAATGATTGATAGTGTTCATTTAACCAGCGGCTCCCATAGCTATAAACGCCTGTGCATACAAAGGCCCGTTCAGACCAAAGCTGAGGCCCGCCTCAGTGACTCTGAGCCTGTGCTTTGCCTCCTCCATAAAGCTCCTGGTAAAATGATTACTATTCGTGTTTTTTAAAAAGGACTCAAAAACATACTAATAATCAACGCAAATGCATTATGTATGCCATCCATTCAACCTATAGTACTTTAACATAGTAGCATCTAACCTATATTGTTATACAGCAGCAAGGATAAGCATGGGAATCCTGCATCATGAAATGTGATCTGATCTTCATGTAAGTTACAAATATTGAACAAACAGAATCTGTTTTAATCGATACAAATGATTGGATTGTTCTTTTCTTGCCACTGTACTTTGTCATTTTTACAACAGTATTGCTTTTAATTCAAATATCTATTAAATACGAAAGAGTGTGTTGCACGCGAGAGTAAGCGAACCAAGACGCATGTACTCTGTAAATAAACTAAATTCTTTGGCAATCATTGTTTTTCTCAAAATCAACTGTAATTAAGAGTAATTATACCGCAGTATATAAACACACACGCATTTTTCACACAGTAAAAAGGTACCCCAAGTGCTCCCTTGGTGGCTACTGATAATTTAATGACTGTATTAAAAACGTTTAACATGATTTTACCATTTGACTGTAGCAAAAGATTCTTCCATTAGATGGCGCACGAGAGCCGTGTTCGCGTTTTAAGCAACATTTGACGCTGGATGGGAAAATGAGAACGTCGCTGCCTCCCAGTTAATCATTTCGACTAAACGATTAGTGAGGAGTTCACGCTTCAGTAACGTTTTATTTGCATAATTACATTATACATGGCCACTTATCCAGAGCAGAACCTATTAGGGCAAGTGCAGGTCACGGCTGCACCGTGGCAGTCCATCACAGGGCACGGAGAACAGAGGAAGAATGAGAAAAAAAGAGTTTTGTACACACCGATAGAAAGATCCTGCGTCTGTGGGCTGTAGTAGTTGGGGCCCACCCAAGGTATTAGCGAACTAGGCGGCTGCTTAGGAACCAACGGCCACCGGAGGGATGACAGAATCGGATGCATGATAACAAATGACGACTGTTAACCAATTTGTTTAGGGCCCCGAAACGGGATAGTAGTGAGCACCTCAAGGAAACCCATATCAGGACTGGGCGGAAGCTGGGCAGGAATCGAACCCGTAACCCTGCATGGCTAAACTGTGTAAAGTTTATTTATATTTTTATTAGGATCGATACATTAAAAGTATTAATTATATGTTAAAATTAAACGACAAAATTAAAGCACACAAGCTCTCACCGATGTGGATCGATGGAAAGTGTTTTCCAGTAAGCCATGATAGGCAAGGGTTGTAGATGTCTGTCGGTTTAATAAAAGGGAGATAAAACTGTAGTTTATAAAATCCATTTTTCGCAATATAATTAGTTTGATTCTTTTCCTAAAATTATTTACCAGATAGGCTATTTAAGGGTATACATAATAAGTGTTTTTTTGTGACGGTACGAACCGGTAAGGTTTACCGAAATACTTGTCAAGATTTCTTCCATCTCTTCTAAAATAAGTCATTTAGTGCTCTTGTAGGAGATTTATTTTATTTGGTTTTAATGTTTTGGTATGTGAGTATGATGTATAAAAACAGTTTAGGGTAATTAAGTTTGCAGCATAAGCTTACGTTAAGACAAAACCATTTACCTCCAAAAACCATTTATTCTCCAAAAAAAATCCTTCTGTTATTTTGTTTAGCCCGATACCTGCTGTTAACTTTTCAATAACAAACTGACGAACCTATTCGTCCGAATAATTGTTCGGAAAGGTGACGATGAACCTGCGCATTTGCAGTTTTTTGTCTTCGGCGCCTGATTGGTCTGAACCGTCTGAAAACCTAATAGTGCAAATGACGCAGAAGAATACCGCTGTCATGCTTGGGTTAAGTCCTGGTATTTTGTTTTAAAATAGCAGATATATGCAAAACACTTAGTTAATTTATTCTTGAACACATGCTAATGCAATTTAACGTTGACTGAACTTTGGGGTGGTAAAATTTTAAGCAATATTATTTATTAGCTTGTTGTATTTCTGTCACTGGTCTCAGGAGGAAACGGATAAAGCTCGGGCAAACGGAAGCAGAAGAAAAAAGTTGAAATTCATCGGAGTGCAACGTAGCAATGCTCTCCAAATACGAAAAAGAGCTTCTTGTAATAATTTGGGAAAAGGCGTCTGTACATGCTGAAGACATTGGCGCTGAATCCCTTTTAAGGTGGGTTGACGTTTTTCGTGTTTATTTCGTGTCTTATGGCGCGGACAAGTTACCGTTTATACTGCACTTAAAAGCAATAAGTTCATTAGGCCTGTTTCAGCAAAAATATCACAAATTCCTTTTAGAAGAAAGATATTTTGACTTGTAAAAACATTTTAATGAAAAGGTGTATGTATGTTTACTACTCCTAATGTTTAAAATAAGAAAAATGGTTACAGTATATGTTTAGTCAGTATGTATATTTTGCGGATTAGTAATACTTTAAGGGACAAAAAGCTGCAAAAGTTTGTAAGTGTACTTGTTTCTTGGTAAATATGGGCTCTAATCTCGCTAAAGACAGCAATAGTTATGAAAATAGTGCTTATAATCATTAATTAACTTCATTTTTACTTGTCCTTTCTCAAAGTGCCAGTCTAAAATTTGGTAGATACTTTAGCTGGAGTGACTGTACATATACACACTTATATAACTCCTTGTTTTCTATTTAATTTATCCTTAGAATGTTCACTTGCTTTCCGAAAACCAAGACGTATTTCGCCCACCTAGACATCGGTCCTGGGTCTGCACATCTTCGTTGCCACGGTAAGAAGATAATACTGGCGATAACAGAAGGGGCCAAGAACATCAGCAGTCTGACCACCACCCTGGCGCCCCTCAGCACGCTGCACGCCTATCAGCTGAGAATACATCCCACTAATTTCAAGGTACCTCATCACAAAGTACTGCCCTCCTTTGTCTCTTCTTATCTTTGATAAAATGTCGTTTTATTTGTATGTAAACTTGTCCTTTTTCACAAGTGACACTGTTCCTGTTATCTGTTACCTTGAATCTGCGTATGTTTAATACACAAATGCTTAATGCCCAAACAGACATATACTCCACACCTCCACACCATTTGTAATTTACTTCTCTGTGTAATATTTAAAGGTTACACTGAAATCAATGGCTGTAAATTTACAATTGGTTTCATACTGCGTTTTGCTGTAAAAATTAAACACATCTGTACATTTCTGGCAAACTACCATTGTACTACTGTTTCTTCACTATTGTAGTAAAATTTTTGACTCGCAAAGCATTCTAGGTTTGATATGTTAAAGGCTTCGATCAGTGTGCTTTTGGGGATTTTATCTTGAATGGAATTGAACATTACCTATACAATTGCATTATAATGTTTGTTGAAGAGCATCCATATTCATTTGTCTTCCAGCTCTTGTCCCACTGTATCCTCGTCACACTGGCCAACCGGATGGCTGATGAGTTCACGCCTGTAGCACATGCTGCCCTAGATAAGTTCCTCTCGGCATTCTCAGCCGTGCTCGCTGAGAAATACAGATAAGAAGTCTCATAGCAGCCTCAACACTGAATTTGCACTGCATCTCGTGTACATGTTTTGTATGAAATTGTTTCAAGCATATCTGTGAATTTTTATTTTATGTGAGTCGACCCCGTGAATTTGTGAATAAAAAATGAAAAATCATGCCCACCTATTACATAGTTCTTGTGTCATTTTGAACCTGTACATATAAACGCGTTACTGCCAAAAATGAGTTGTATTGCAAAAGGTTAATTCTCAAAGCCAGCTGCAACACAATGTGCTAAATATATATTGCATTCAGAATATTAAATCTCAAAACCCATTTGTCAATAACTAAAGTAAAATATAGAAGTATTTTGTGATGTTTGTTTATGGGCTACAAATAATAATTCTGCTGTGATAAATAGTAATTTATCTAATGTGTCAGATCTATTATTGTCAGACCACTCAGTGGATAGCATGCATGGTAACCTCATACTTCTATAGTGGTGAGGGTTCAGATCCTACCGTGGACTGTGTGTGTGTAATCTCTCTGTTTTTCCCGTGTTTGAATGGGTTTTGTCATGTAGCCCAAAACAGCGTGTCCTGTGATTAGATGGCAAGGAATCCCAGCCTATCGCACAGTATGAGAGACAATTATTTAAAGATGATGGTGATTATATTTTATTGATCCCCGTGGGGAAATTCTCTTTTCACCTCCCTAATTTGCTCTCCATAGGTGAGGGCACGCTTGGGAGCGAAACAAAATTGACCCGAGCTATTCTTCCCCCCCAGACAAAATTCATTTCAGGTTATTTTTATGTGAATGAACATACAGCTGTTGACAGATATCAGTAAGTTCATTTTTGCGATTAAACACAACGATAATTTGCCACAAACACTAATTTTCTAATGGTATTCCCTGCTAAGAGCGGAGACCACGACATCCAGGAACTTCTGCCAGGCGGCTTGGACATCGGGAGAGAAGGCGGGACCTAATTTGGTAGAAATTACGATGGTAATGCAGTCTGCTAGTAGCTTCCAATAAAAGAAAAGAGAAGAATTATTAGTATTTTCGACTCAGGCAAAAGTATAGGCTAGCAATGGTATCAGTATTTTCCTTGTACAATAGTTCTTACGTTTTACACAATTGGCCTACAATAATTCGGCATCGCATAGATCAATAATATTAATTCATAAATAATTATATGTTAGTGAAATTTATCGAAATGTTTAGCTATCGTTTTAATAGAGGAAAAATGTAGTTAACCTGTTTGAACCTACCTTAAAGTTGTCAGGATCAACGTTAAGTTTCTCAGAGTGGAGCTCGCTGAGTTTAGCATAGGTGTTTCTGATGTCGTCCAGATTCTTCACGCCTAAGCCTAATGACCTCAAGACGATCTTTCCGTGAGTGGCCACCTTGGGGTTGCTCGTGATAGCTGACACACTTGATATATTTCCGAAAACGCCAAAATACCGCTGAGTCCAAGGGTAGACAATCAGAACACTGTAATTGGGGAAGTACATTACTATGTAAAACTCCATACGTCATTTTACAAAATAATAAAAACTGCACAGGTCCGAGTCAAAACAGCACAACAAAAATATCATTTGAAATTACACAAAATTATATTCTCTTAAAATAAATTACAGAGTTATCGGCACCTGCAGCACTCAGTAGTAATAACGTCGGGAAAATGCGTATATTTTATTGTGTAATATAATCTAAGTACCTTTCTAAAGCCTGTGGACCAATGACATTTATATCGATTTTCTCCCAAACACTTTCGATAGCGCGACGCTCGGCCTCTGTCCATTCAACCATTTTGAGAGCAGTTTTTCAGTATTTGTAAGAGAAGATGGAAATTTCTTCCTTTTTTTGTGGATATTTGTTAGTCGACATTCAAAATTTCAGTCCGCCCCCTGGGGACCGCGCTTCTAATTGGACAGTCCTTCAATAACAGCTGCAAGCCGTACGACTGTATTCTTGACAAAGCGCAAAGAAATTATACGCTCTTCTGATCTTCTGAGGTCCACAAAAACTGCTATTTCAGTCAAGGGTGATCTAAAAACATTCGATGA
The DNA here is from genome assembly GCA_026777985.1 of Mormyrops attenuatus. Taxonomy (NCBI): domain Eukaryota; kingdom Metazoa; phylum Chordata; class Actinopteri; order Osteoglossiformes; family Mormyridae; genus Mormyrops; species Mormyrops attenuatus. The sequence goes on along the minus strand of JAODKC010000095.1, from coordinate 16,400,709 downwards.
TTTCTGCAGAACATGTGTGTATTGTTACGAATCTGCCTGTTTCTCGTTTTCCTGTAAGCTGTTAATCAACATGAATACAGTAGAAGATGTAGAAAACGTTACGTAAATTATATAAATATTAATATTAATAATTAGGCTACTCGATACATGATATAGCCTACGTATTATTTTACTATGTTTCTCATTTTCATTGTGATGTTTGTTGTAGGCAACATCAAAAACGCATTTAGAAAGGTATTTCTTCGGAGCGTTTGTAAAATGATGACGGAGAAAATAATATTATTTAAATTTGTCGTTTATTCTGCGCGTAATGTTCGTATGAACCACAATTTACATGCTATATCGTTTATAAAAGAGATTAATGAAGAAAGTGCACTCAATAGGCTTAACATACCTACAGGTCTATCAGTTTTATATGGATAAATATAAATGTACATTTCACTCCCCAATGTCACAACGCCACCTGCTGGGCAAAACAGAAAGTAGTGAACGTACAGAGAAAAAATGATTGGATGATCGTGACGAAATGCAATGTAGTTACACAGCGGAACACATTTAAGAAATGTTGCGATTTTTAAATTTATTTTGTTGTTTGTCTCCGGTTGGGAAATCTGGATTGTTGTCGATTCGCTCCACTTGTCCCACATTAATGTCTGCCAATGTCTAAAGTCTGATTGATTGATTGATTGATTGATTGATTGATTGATATAAGCTGCAAAGGGGAACCTAACTCTAAATGCCTATTCTGCACACCTACCGTATCTCACGTGGTTCTGTTCTTCTCGCCTTTCAGCAGTTCATTGAGCATCCTCTAGCCCTCTGAAGAACAGGCAATCATCAAGTGTGATTTCTCAGAACCTCTTCATTTGAGAAACACTGCAAAGTTCTGGATAACATGTTATCGCTTAATCATATGCATTTGTCCATATTTTTCACTTCGGTCATGCAATATTTTAAAAAGAATATGTATTACATTTATTTAACAGACACTTGCATGTAAATCCTTTTTTTTGGGGGGGGGGGGGGGGGTGAATGCAGGGTCAGACAGTCCATGGAGGAGCTGGGAGTTAAGGGTCTTGATCTACAGTGAAACCACTTAGTCACTTTGGGAATTTGAACCAAGGATCTGATCACGAGTACAGCGTTCTAGCCCACTCAGCCACACAGCCACTTTGCATTGTATTATTTGTAGCCAATAATACCATTGACAATATTGACAGTGTTACACAACAGAAGTAGCAATAATTAATACTAGCAGACATCAGAATTGGTTTTGGCAACATGCCAAATGAAAATGCCCTTGATGGGCAAAAAGTGCACTGGAGCTCCAGGGATTGATGCATACACTCTCCTGGGATGCACTGGAGCTCCAGGGATTGATGCATACACTCTCCTGGGATGCGCTGGAGTTCCAGGGATTGATGCATACACTCTCCTGGGATACAGCCTTGGGGGGGGGGGGGGGGGGCTCAAAGACATCTTACAGTAGGTTTTTTAAAGGATGCGTTATTTTTTCATCAATTGCAAACATGTAAAGGATGCTGAATTTCTCCTAATAGTGCACATCTGATGAAACTGCTTAAAATAGACCTGGGCCCAGTTTCCCGAAACCTTCTTAATGCTACGTCATTCGTAAGATCTACCTTAAGTTGTCTCTTAACGCTCAGATGCCTTTCCCGACACAGATATTCTTTCGTAAGGTTGGTCTGAGCCTCTCTTAATTAGCTGTCTCTTATTGCTGTTGTCGGCTCATATTCAATTCAATTCAGTTTTATTTATATAGCGCTTTTAACAACGGTCATTGTCACAAAGCACTTTACATATAACCGG
>JAODKC010000095.1:16348986-16374679 GCA_026777985.1 Mormyrops attenuatus | reverse complement strand
ACAGCTGCTGGCTGACTGTCTCACCCTTGTCATCGCTGGGCAGATGCGCGCTGCGTTCACACCGGAAGTTCAGGCAGCCTGGCAGAAGTTTCTTGCTGTTGTTGTTTCTGCTCTCTGCAGGCAGTATTACTAAAGTATCTCAATAAATCAAAGGGAATCAATTAAATCAAATTTTCTTGTATTTCATCCACAAGCACTGCACCTTTTTTCTTTTTTTTTGCCTTCATTTAGTTTTCTGGACACTTTGCTAAAGAAACTCTTGACAAGAGTTTTCTACTTGGCTCTTGTACTTTGACAGGTGTCTCTTAAAGGCACATGTGTAGGATGGCCAGGATGCATCTTCATATGTCTCAGGCTACAGACAAATCTTGGTGTTTCTCCTCCATGTACTTTCAGCTCTTAGTCACACTCAATCAATGCGTGTTAATCAGCCCACTTCAGTAAACGAGTCTTGTCTCCTCATTAAATATTAAAATGCTAGGTTGGTGTTCCCTCAGAAGATGCTGCCCTGGCCAATTCCTCTTGCCGTGATCCACCTGGTGGGTTGCTAAAGCATTGAAGGACACACATATAGTAATAATATATAGTAAACAGAGTCATAAAGATCATTCATGGACCTTTCCTGCTGACAATGGGAGCCCATATAAGAAACTAACAAAGGTGTGTCACTGAGGGTTAGGAGTCTTTTTGAAAGTCTTTTTGGAGTCTTGGTGTGGGTAGTGGTGGCTTAGTGGTTAGGGACATGCACTTGTAATTAAAAGATTGCAGGTTTGAATCCCCAACGAGCAAGGCACCACTGAGGTACCCTGAGCAAGATACTGTCCCCAAGCACTGCTCCCCGGGTGCTGAATTAGCTGCCCTTTGCTATGTCACATATGGGTTAAATGCAGAGAACACATTTTGTTGTTGTGTGTGTCAACCATGATAAATAATCTCTAAATTCTTTGTCAGCAGCAGGAAACCCACGGTGCCAAACCTGTTGCTAGCAGACTTATCGTGGTGTAACTGGGCCCTTGAGAAAGACCATTAACCCCAGTTTCTCCAAGGTGAAACTGTGCCTTGACCATAAGTTTTAGTTTCTCCAGTATATGCATAGGAGAGCCCAGTATGATTTGTGAAGACTGAAATTTCATGCTAATTGCACCATGTACAATGATAATAAAGTATATAAATCTGTTTATTGGGATGAAAGGACAGTTACACATTTCACTGAGGGGGTATACTGCCTGGGTTGATTCCTGCCTATTCTTGTATTGTATAAGCAGAGTGTGAGTTTACATTTAGTGTTTTCAAAAATCTGTGTTCTACAGTTTGGTATCATACAGTAGATTACAGTATGAAGAAGGAACACTCAGACTGACTGCAACTGGACTGGGTAATTATATACGATCCCTTGGAGTCAAACTGGCAAGCGTTGAAAATAGTTAAGTATGGCTTGAAATCAGGGCCGGAGTGGGACTCATTTTCAGCCCTGGAGTTTCATGCCTCAGACCGGACCACTTTAGATCACAACCTATTATTTTAAAATGATGTAATTATAACCTTACACGTTAAGTCTACAATAGCCCACTGTTCTGTAAAGCCTTGTAATTCTGTGTATTTTTCTAAAATAATTCCAATTCAGTGCAAGTAAGGGTTGCTTCATAATGTAGATTTATTTCAACATGAGGCACATCCTTTTCAACAATATCAGAATCTATATTCTGTTCAAATAAGCAGAGGCGTCAAAAGTACACGCATTCTACACTCAAGTAGAAGTATAGATACATGTTTTTAAAAATACTAGTTGAAGTATTGACTTCACTTTTTTACTCAAGTTAAAGTGAAAAGTACAGGCTCTAAAAGACACTTAAAGTATAAAGTACCCTTGCAAACGACAAACCCACCATTTTAGGGCAAAGTTGACTGGACTCCATGTCCAAGCATTACGTGGAACCCAAGCAGAGAAAAATAAAGCCACATGAATACTTAAAGCTCCATTGGCCATTACCATCATTATACATGACGATTGCCTTTTTCCTAAACACACCATGCAAAAAATATTATAGTACTGTAAGATGGAGGGATTAGAAACTCAGTGTGCATGGTGTTCAAAAAACTTTATTTGTATGCAAATATATTACGTGTTTGTATTAGCCAGAAGAACTCAGGCACACACCACAGGACTACCAGAACCCTCTGTTTAGCTTCAAAAGAAGCCGATTTTCAAAGTTCTTGGAATCAACGCATGCCTTTTTCGGTGTGAACATCAGTCCGGCTGTGTTGAACAGTCTGGCACACAGTTGAGGCTGGTAGTGGAGTGTTAAGCCTCAGTGACAGGCTGAATACTGTCGGGAAAGACTCCGCTAACACTCCCACCAGTTTTATTAGACATTTCGTCGAGCTACTTTCTTTTCAAGCTTCCTTCTTCCACTGCAATCACGATATCTTTTCCCAGACATGCACATTATTATTCAGTTATTAAAGCTGGTGCACATTTGCACATTTTGTTTGGTTTTATTATGATTTTAGTTGTAATTAACATACATTGTACACATGCATGCATACATACCCACAAATGTAAAAAAAAAAAATAATAATAAATATTTTTTTTTAACATTTATAATGCTATATTTAACCCTGGGCTGTGTTCATTTTCCCCACAGTCAGGGATAGTTGTAACATTTCACTCCATGTGTTTGAGGCTGAACCATTCAGTGTCTGTTTGTGATACAGTATTTTAAAACCTGCGTTAATTAATAACAGAAGACACATACAGGTAGTTTGTATAAAATTTTGAATGCAGTTCTTCAAACGAGCAAGTGAATCATTAATTTTGGTTTGTTGGCGGAAATGTCATTGTATATTTTGGCAGCCTATTAAATTATTTAATCTCACTAATTAAGATATCTATAGAGACATAAAACCAGTTTAGTGCGATACTTCTTGCGGAAATGTGAAAATGATAAAAGCGTGCACAAGTAATGCTTTCAATTTCTCTTTTATTAAATCATTAGGATTGGTTTGTTTGGCAATGAAGCGCACACTGAAGCTGTTTCTCAGTGTTTCGCATGTAGAGGTTCGCTCTAGTGGTACTGCCGGCAGAGGCCGGACACGACAACAGCCAAGAACTTCTGCCACGCTGCCTGCACCTCAGCAGTGAAAGCAGAGCCCAACTGGCTAGCCACGACGATGGTGATACAGTCAGCCAGCAGCTGCGAAGAGAGCATAAAACACCGCTCACTTAAAACGTCCAACTAAGTAACTATTAAACGCAAGTCACAATAACTATTATCAATTAAATTACCCTGAAGTTATCGGGATCCACGTGCAGTTTCTCCGAATGCAGCTCGCTCAGCGGGGCGAAGGTTTTCTTGATGTCATCCATGTTCTTCAAAGCCGTCTCCAGCCCGCCAAGCACAACCTTTCCGTGGGCAGCGACCATGGGGTTTCCAAGGATGGCCTCGGCATTGTACAAATTCCCAAATTTACTGAAGTACCTCTGGGTCCAGGGGTACACAATAAGGCATCTGATTGGAACAGAGAACATGAGAGAATTAAGTATTCGTCATCACTAGTAATAGGCGTAATAATAATGATAATAATAATGATTTCGTAAAATACAGCTCAAACGAAGCAACATGGAAATTTATATTATGTTATTGTTAATGTTCATGTACGTCCTTTTATTTAGGTATTTACATTTTCATTTTATAAAATTAAGCAAATTATATAAATGCCATGTGATGACAATTAAATTTATGTTTCATTTTAGTGTGCGAAACATTTAATTTCTTTATTTTTTATCTTCTCAATGCCTTACCTGGCCAGAGCGTTGGGCCCAACTACATCAGGGTTAAGTTTCGCGAAGACGCTGGTGATGGCGTTGCGCTCGGCATCTGTCCAGGCAACCATGACTGCAGTTTGTGGTTTCTTAGCTTTCTTCGTAGAAGGCGTAAAGGAGTCCTGCACCAGACCTGGATTTTAAATTGTTTGAAAACTCCACCCAAGTCAGACAGGCATACCTGATTGGGTGAACAGTTCTGGTGGGCAGGCTTCAACCACGGGCAAAATATCAAAAATTATTTAGACTGGAAGGCATACAAAATATACATTTTCTTTTTAATTTCCTATATGCATTCATTTAGCATCAAACAGTTTTCCCAAATATTAAAAAAAAAATTGCTGTGGAGTCTTTAGCCAATAGGTTTGACCCACAAGACGTATTTTTTGCGCGGTTACAGATAAAACAGAGAAACATAGAAAACCTATATTGGGAATTGTTTAAAACATATTTCAATAAAAGAAAATCAAAAATCATTTAGGAGTCGATACAGTTTTTTCCTAGAACACCTGTTTCAAAGGATCATTTGCAAAAGTTGTTATATTAATGTATACATATAATATTGGCGCACATTAAACTTTTATAAATTGCAAATTTTAATTGTGTCTTAAATCATATTCTAATATGTTTCTAATTTTGCCCGCTAAACGGTATAGCATATATATATAATTCAGCGGTATATATTCGTGATGGTCGACATGTTATTTAAATATAACATGTTTGCTATATAATATCATATCAATTTAAAAAGCCATAGAGCTTAATTTACTGGGATAGTAAAAAAAAAATACCCGTAAATCTTTTGTTTGTATATGTAAGACGGGACGGGAAATTTGAATGCTTTCGGCATGTTAAAAAAAAAACTGAAAAAAGGTTAAATGTTCATGTTTGTTCAAGGTGAATTTAGCATTTTCTAGATTTATACGTTTTGAGCCGTGCTTTGAGATAATTCGAATTTCTGCAAATTATTTATATACTACTCATAACGTGTTATTAAGTTTTGGTAAATATTTTTTATGAACAAATATCGTAAATGCATCTGTAAAACAATATGTTTCCATAAGATTGTTAAATGATGTATGCTTGCTTGTTTGTTATTCTTGTCATTCACATTTTTGGTGAAATACTGCACATATTGTATATAATATTTGCATTTTTATTGTCTGGCTGTTGGCTGTCCAGTCCGTGCAGTTTTTTGCAAATTCACGAAACATATTGCATATATATAACATGAATTGTTCTGATATATGCATATTATACGAAACACGAGTTTCTTTTAAAACGGCGTTTTTTCCATTTCATTGGATTGCTAGTTATCTTCAAAAACATGCGCTTTTTTATCTTCGTATTCAGCCGAACTCCACCCTTGATGTGGGGCACGTCTCACTCAACAGCCTTTTCTTCTAGATTACAAAAACCAGAGAAACACCCAGAACTTCTTGACATGCAGTTCAGTGTCGATTTTAATGGCAAGCGCTAATCATTTTTTAATGCCCTGATTAAAATAAATCACATTAAAGATTTTCTCTAGGCCTATTTATGATGTATAAGACTATCGAGGGTAAATCAAAGCATTTTCTGTATATTCTGAATTTTCTGTTTTGTGTGTTAACTGAATCGGGATATAATTGTACCTTTTTGCTAAAGGCATATAAAACTAGTCAGCTGGTCAAATTTCCATACGTAATTGCATAGTATTTATAGTCTTTACAAAATCCTTTATTATGCTAACTTTTTATTATATAAAAATTATGTATGTGTGATTAAATTTGCAGAAATGAGAAATGGTGAAAAAATTCGCAATTCTAATTTTATCTTGGATTCAACATAAATACTGTAAATCAAAAATGCGATTAACAAATAATTCTGACTGCATTAATATATTGAATCTGAAGGAAAAGCAACATGGTCTTACAATAATTTCTGCCTAGTCATTTTGGTAAGATGCCAACGTGGAATGTTACAGAATTTCGAATGTGTTCAATTTACTGTCCTGAAGTAGGAGGGTCTTGGCAGCGCTTCTGTTTGTTTTGATATAAAAACAGTTATGTTTTCTGAAAAGCCAAGTTAGACTTCGACAACCTCGTATCAGGAAGGAAACAAAAAGCAAGATGAGTCTCTCTACTAAGGACAAAACTTTAGTGAAGGCCTTCTGGGATAAAGCTTCGAAAAAGGCGGACGACATCGGCTCTGAGGCTCTGTCCAGGTAATCAAGAGCCAGGCTCATGTATCCAACAGGCGCCTGTAGCAATACCACTCATGCAGAATCATTGTTCTGAACAAAATAAAATAACATTTTGCATAATACTATAATAGATTATTTAGATGTATAGATACGATTTAATGATTAAAGCTTAATGCATAATCATGTACTAATAATCTAATAATACGTAATAACGTATACATTTACCAAATAATTGAATTTAACCTAGTACTTATTTTTTCATTTTAAATAATATAGGCTTCACCCACTTAAAATGCTTTCATTACAAACATTAGTTGCGATTAAAACATAATTCATTAAGTAAATAGCTTGTGCTGAAACCCAGGCCCTATCTAAACCCAAATCTTCCAGAATGCTCGTCACCTACCCTTCGACAAAGACGTACTTCGCCCACTGGGATGATCTGAAACCTGGTTCAGCTCCCATACGCAAGCATGGCAAGGTTATCATGAAGGGCCTTGCCACCGGCGTAAGTAAAATTGACGACCTGGAAAACGGCCTCGGCAAACTGGCCGAGTTGCATGCTACCAAGTTAAAAGTGGATCCTGCCAACTTCAAGGTGAGTAAATGTGCACCACAAATTTTAATGATGGAACACAAATTCCTATACCCCTTTTTGACTATCTGTGACATTTTTTTACTAAGAAACCTTTTCTTTTTTAAACTCTTTCTACAGATTCTGTCTCACTGCATTCTCGTGGTTCTGTCCATGATGTTCTGGGAAGATTTCACCCCGGAGACGCACGTTGCTATGGACAAGTTCCTGAGCCGTGTGTCGCAAGCGATGTCTGAGAAGTACAGATGAGATACTCAAAGTTCAAATTCTGAGTCAGGATATTAAAATAATAAAAAATATATGTGAAACGAAACCGTGTTGTAAATTACTGGACGCAAGTAGTCATCAGTTACGCTTAATCCAATTGGTTAATAACATTCATAAGAAATAAATCACAGACGACAGGGTGATACATGTCATTTCTGTATATTGAGTTTATAATTTTATATTATATATACAGTATATGATAAATATGTGATATATATAGCGCCCTCCACAATTATTGGATAATTATATCAACCTTTTAATGATTTGTAAAAAGGTTAGAAAAAATGTACCTTTTAGTGAAGTAGCTTCATCTCATACTGAAAAAAAAATACAGATAAAAAAATAAAAATAAATTTATTCAAAGAAAAACAAATCCTTCATCAAGAAATAATTATTTTTAACAAAAAGACGTGCCACAATTATTAACACCCCTGGAAACTATAGTGAACACATTGTAACTGAAGCATGTTTCCCATGTGTAAATGCATGTGTAAATTGTACATCTTTGAGTTTATTGAAGTGAATAGGAACCCATGACACAGAGCCCTAACTCCCTTAGTCATCCATCAACATGTGAAAGATAAGAGAACATACAAACCAAATGAGGGAGAAGTGTGTTGACCTTCATAAGTCAGGGAACGGGAATTAAAAATAGCTACTCACCTTAAAATGCCCATTTCTACTGTTAGGGCAATAATAAAAATGTGGACAACAACTGGAACCGTAACAAACCTGCCTGGAGGAGGACCCAAGTTTATTCCCCCACCCCATACAGTGAGGAGGATTGTAAGTTCTACTGTGTTACGCTTTTAAGCATTTAATAAAATGTCATCTCCTGACTTTCTCAGCCTAAGACATTTCAATAAACTAGAAAAGATGCTGTTGTTCGAACAGCAGTGTATTCCTCAGGCAGCCCTGTCACCCCCCTCCCTCCCCCCTCTGAATGGATCAACTGGAAATGTCAAACCCAATAAATCTGTTTTTACCAAAATGATATGTGACTACACCTATTCATGTATTGCACATTCTACTTACATACGGATTTGCAGAATTTCCCTCAGCAATCAGGTGGTTATTATTTGGGTATATGTCCATGTCTTAAATATCTTAATGTCATTTATATTACTTATATTCTTCCATCCATCCATCCATCCATCCATTTTCCAATGTTTTTCTGGCTCCGGGTCCGGGCCCAGACCTTCCTCTCCCCAGACACCTCCTTCAGCTGCTCCAGGGGGATACCCAGGCGTTCCCAGGCCAGCTGAGAGATTTAATCTCTCTAGTATGTCCTGTGTCTGCCAAGGGATCTCCTTCCGGTTGGACATGCCCAAAACACCTCCCCAGGGAGGCATCCTACCTAGATGCCTGAACCACCTCAACTGGCTCCTTTCGATGTAGAGGAGCAGCGGCTCTCCTTTGAGCTCCTCTTGAATGTCCGAGCTCCTCACCCTGTCTCTAAGGCTGAGCCCAGACACCCTGTGAAGGAAATCATTTCTGCCACTTGTATCCACAATCTCATTGTTTTGGTCACCACCCAGAGTTTGTGACCATAGGTGAGAGTTAGAATGTAAATCGACTGGTAAACTGACAACCTCGCCTTTCATCTCAGCTGCTCCCACTGGCCATACCATTTTGTTCCCCCAGTGCATTTCCTTGAGCCTGACATTCCTCTTGTCATGAGTTCAAGGCTGGCCTACTTCACCTTTATGATATATTTTGGTTTTATTTTATTCCCTGGTGCCTGTATGCTCATGTTGTGTCTTGTTTTTGGTTATCCTGCCTGTGTCTTGTCTGTTCTGTTTTACTTGTGCTCCTTGATTTGTTGATAGCCCTTTTTGTTAATGTTTTCTAGTCACTAGTTTATGTTAAATGTAATTTACTCCATCCATTCCTTGTTGATTTGGTTATGGTTCTCACCTGTCCTGTGTCAAGTCTTGTTACTAGTGTATTTAAGTGCCTGTCCTTATTCTGTTCCTCAGTGGTTTATTGTGGCTGTTTTCTTGTGTTGCTGTGTTTCTACCTACCCTTGGTATTGTTGTTAGTGGTGTTGCTACCTGCCTGAGTTCAGTCTTGACCCCTCATGGTCCCTTTGTTTTGTTTCTCCCTTGATGTTCTGTTTTGTTAATAAAAATTTGTCTTCTCTGAGACTGTGGACTGTCTCTTCCTCCATCATGTCCCACCATAACATTGTTGTATTAAACACTCTGTTGCAACCTCCTCTCAAACAGATGCCATTGAAAACATTGCTGCTAACCTTTAGGCTAGTTTGAGTTTCCAGCTTAAAGATTTTCCACATGGCTGACATCTTGATAGTTTGTAGTTTCAAGCCATGTTTGTCAGGCGTACTGCGGCATGTGACTGAACCTTATAATGCACAAAACTGCGATAAATGAGGCACATGCGGTAAATTAAATACATCTGGCTTTAGACTGGGCTGTGGTAGCTGATAGCCAATTCTGATATTTGATATTGGCTTGGGACATCACTGCCAACGACCGTACAGCCACAGCTCTGCACAGCTCCCCCAGCAAAGAAGGCATGGAACATAGTCCATTAAGGCTGACTGTCTCCCGTCTCTGTCAGAATGTAAGATAAGATCTCCAGGACAGGAGGCCTTACCAGACGCTCCTGGCACATCCTCACTATATGTTTGACTTTACCAGGTCTGTCCACCATTTTCCCCAACTATCTGATCCAACTCACCACCAGGTGGTGATCAACTCAGTTCCGCTCTTCACCAAGTTCACTGAGTTACAAGACCCCGCCCGAGCCTTCTGTGTGGGGGCTAGAGATAGAGGCTGGGGTGTGTGGGGGGACGTTTGATAAGATCAGGGAGAGGGGGTCATGGGGGTCATTCGGTGACATTTGTATCCATGTTCATCTTAACTACTCTAGCGTTATAATAAATATATATGTTCATTTCCAAAGTTAAAATGCCAATAGAAATGCTAATAGAATGCTAGCGTTTAGTTTATACAAATGTTATGTACACTCCACTGTGCCTGTGGGGCAGTTTTTGTGCCAGATAAGTGGAACTTGTGTGTTTCCAGTGAAAAACAAAGTAGGTAGCAGTAACATTTGATCTCAGAAAAAAATCACAATTTGCAGATGGTAGATTTATGGATGTAAAATAATATGAGTTTTTAAATTACAGCAACATGTGTGTTATTTGCATTTTTAGCAGCAGTTTTCAGGATAGACAAAGTCCCCCCCCATCCCGGCTCTGATGGGATAATCCTTCTTTGAGACTTCACAGCAGCCAGCTTTCTTTTCAGGTTGTACCGCCACCAAATGAACCAGCACAAAGTAGCCTAGCAGAAAAAAACTATGCAAATATACAAGACTAGCATTACATCTCCCATGCCAATTGCTCTTCGCAAAATTCAAACAGCGTATCTCATTGTAACATACTTGCTGAAGGACTGTCATGTTGAACAGAATGGCCAGATATAGTTGTAGTTGGCTACCACCACAGTTTACTTTTCAGAATAAAAAAAAATCTGATTTTTAATTCATGACGTAAATTATCCATCCATTTTTTTTTATAGCTGCTTGTCCTGTTCAGGGTTGCTGGAGCCTGTACTGAAGGTTACATGTGCAAGGCAGGGAACAACACAGAATGGGGTGCCAACCCATTGCAGAGCACACACACACACACACACACACACACACACATACAATTAGGTAACGCCAATTAACCTCAGCATGGTTTTGGACTTTGGGGGAGGGGCCAAAGTACTCAGAGGAAACCCCACAATAACACAGGAGAACATGCAGCCTCCATACACAGAGCCATGGCCAGAAATTTGAATACAGGTCCCAGAGGTGCCAGGGAATAGTGCTAACCACTGTGCCCCCATGCCTCCCCGATGCAAACGGAACAGTCCACATTCCATTTTGTTTGATGCCAAAATGATTGAGGACACAAGCCCCTTTGCTCACTTGATAAATTAATTAGCACCTTAATTAGCACCTTCTTTTTCAGCTTAGGCACGGTGATCATGACCGGGCAGATGAGGGAAGAATATGAGTTTATTACTCGTATATGTAAAAATACAGTACTTTTTAAGCACTAATGTGCCTGAAGGGAGAGTTGAGCTCTAAATTCCGTGTCACAATGTGAACTCAGGCTGGCCCTGGGCGTTCTGGCATCCTAGGGGAAATGGCACAGCCCCCAGACCAGCAGAAAACAAATTTTGTCAGTTCATTTATATTAAAAACATTTCAGCATAACAGGGCACCTGGCTGCGAACTAGCTAGTTTGCGTCTGTTTCACAAGAAAAGTACTGATGTATTAAAACTAGGGTAAATAACTGTAATGTCATAGAATGAGGTTAGTTGTATTTCTTCTGATTTTTTTCACTTGCTCTTTGCACCCCCAATGTTGCCTATAGGGCGAGCCGGCTCTGCTCAGAACATTCTGGTAAAAACGCATTTATTAGCTTTCGTATTTCCCGTTGATCCATCCAATAATTGTAGAAATTGTAGTGGGTGTGTGTGGCAGAAATAAGGATTAGATGGGGCAGGCAGGTAGTAGGGCTGTAGGGGGAATACATTGTTGGTGTTTCGACAGCATCTTCTCTGGTTTTAAATTGTGTTCTATGTCTGATGTTACTTCGAACTACAGATTATAATAGTGCATTGATTTACTGCTGCGATTCGCCTGGCTGGCACAATGTGTGTGATTATCAAAAATGAATCAACACCCTTCTGACCAAATGCAGTAAGAAAATTAAAAATTAGAACAGCTAAAATAAATTTAAAAGAATAAAATATATCCAAAATCTAGGCGAAAAAGACATGTCCTTAATAGCTATACAAAGCAAGTAAGTGATTCAGTTTCTCTGATTGCTACCGGTAGTGTATTCCATAGTTTTGGTGCATAATCACTATGTTGTCTCTTCACTGTATTATTTATTAACTCTGGTTATGTGAAGAATCATGGGTCTGGAAGATCTTGGAGTCCTGGCGCAGTGATTCTCAAAGTGTTTTGCGCGCCTCCCCTGGGGGGCGCCGTGGAACTGCAGGGCGAATTTTAAAGATTATCTAATCTAAGTGTATGTTTAACGTTCGCTTACTGCCGCTTCTTTTGCATGAGCTCTGCATGCGCTCTTCACGCCTTTCCGAATCATTTTCATCCTTGCTGTTTAAATCACCCATGAACAGACGTGTTTGTAAAAAACTGATTTATTTTGAACTATTTTTTAACTGCAATGCTTAATTGAGAATGGTATTTTTCAGTGTCGTGCAGTCTAATTACGAAATACGGTGGTGCATGCGGTTCACGAACGCTGTGGTCTACGTTCAATTTGGTTCGCGACCAAAAATTTCGTGAAAAAATACATTGGGTCGCGTACAAAATTTGGTTGACGAACACATTCCTTCTTTTATACCAGTATCCGCCGGAGGGGGGCATGTCCCAGCATGCCCCGCGCACAATTGTAAATAGAAGGACCACAACAGGCACCCAACGAGCACCGAACCCACATACACAGACGGGAAACGCAAGGTTGGCAGACGCCGAACTGCAAGATGCACACACGGTGGAAGATTTACACACGCGAATATCGGACCGGGGACACCCAAGACACGCGCGACAATAGGGAAACGCAGCCATTAACATTAACACCAACAATGCAAGGGTTAAGGACTGTTAATAAAGAGTGTGATTTCCCGGGCAAGCAAGTCTCCATGTCTCTCTCTGCTCCGGCGATACCTCGGTCCCGCCTGTCGCCACACTATATTGTGTATGTCTTTAAAGTTTTTACTATAAAAACCGGAAAAATAATTAACAAAAATTGTCATTTGGTAGTTTTGTGAACGAATTAATCGAATTTCAATGCTTTCTTATGGGGAAAATTGCCGTGATTCGCGTAAAAATTCGTTCTCGACCACTTTCCTGGAACGGATTGCGTCTGTGAACCGCAGGCACCAGTATACTAAGTGCTATGAGATATCTAAAAAACATGCAATGCTATATTCAACATGGGGTAGCAAAGTGATATGAGGCATAGCGAAGTTCAATGTGGTGCAGTGGTTAGAATACAAAGGGGGTTAGGGTTAGGGTCATGAATGGTCAACTGCTTCCAAAGGAGGGCCCCAGCAGAAAAAGTTTGAGTACCACTGTCCTAGGGGGAGTGTAGATAGTTAAAAAATCAGAGATGTATGAAGGTGTTAGGCCACTAAGTGCTTTGGGAAGTGAATAAAATTTTGAAATCAGTTCTAAAAGATACAGGTAACCAAACAAATTCATATAAAAGTGGTGTAATATGATTCAATTTCTTTCCTTTTATATGGGTTCTAGCTTATTTGTTTTGAATAACCTGTAATTTCTTAATAGTGTCATTGGATAGGCTGGAGGTAGGTATTGGGTAGGTGGAACTGCAATAGTAAAGGTTACTAGTAATAAAACTTTTCAGCATCTTTCAGTGATAATAACAATCAGACTTTAACTATGCTCTTCAAATGGAAGAAAGCGATCTTGGATATCATGTTGGATATGACTTTTAAAATTCAAATTACAATCCACAACTACACCAAGATTTCTAACATGATTGAACTTAGGTCACTATGCTATACCCAGCCCAATAATAATTATGTTTTTTCTTCATTGACCTGGCAGGGGATATGAGAAGGAATAATCAAAATTACCTGTCCAATACACAGTTACTGAAATACAAAAAAGACTTAGACAAGCAGTGAGTGCATGTTGAATGCAATGAAAACACATCAGCTTTGTGTTGAAGTTTCAGCATTATTTATTGGACACAGAAGTCCCTAAACAAAGCAACAATAGTCTGAAGGTGAGAATGGATTCCTTCTTTCCAGGGATTCTGATTTTTGTGGCGTTTGGCACAATGAAGCATTGTCAGGTTTTGAAAAAAAAGGGCTGCTCTTCCGTCCATTAAAATGCAACCTGTGAAAGGCCTGAAAAGATGAGAAGAGTCTGGTTCATGCGAAATGTCAGACTCACAAATGCAGTGACCCTCACAAGCTAAATCAGAGCATGAATATAATTAAAGAAACGTATTACGTGGTGTCTATGTACAACATGCAAAATGCCGTTTATAAACATTGCACATATACATAAAAGAGCAGACATGCTTCATATTACATTATGACATCATATTATGAGACATCTCCAACAAGATATTACACAATGTAATAACTTTGGTATATGTCACAAAAGAGGACGATGAAAAAATAAGAATGGACACTTTCTTCTAGAATATGATTAATGAAGTAGCGAGTGTCAGCAAACCCAGCAATACATCAGTGGCCATAACTAAACCTTAGCTTAGTCAAAGCTTCACGTACATGAGAAGGATGCTGTGAATGGAATGAAAGTAGATATAGCACGATATTTTTTCTGGTCTGATCCTGATCCTTCTGGTCTGATTTGCAACCACGCAAACTCCATTTCATTCATTTACTAATATAACCAAACCTGTTCATCTGTTTTATAATTCTGGGTCGCAGATTTAGGATCAAGGGCTTGCTGTGTAGAACAGTATTTCCTTTAAGGGTACCCATTTAAAATAAGTTTCTGCCTTCCCATATTCCATCCTGCTCATTGATTTTATTCTCTGCTGCTCTGTGATTTTGTCTGTTTCATGTTAAGCGTAATATCTGTCATGTGTTAGATGTAATGTTAGGAATAAATTCATGCCTTTTCTACACATGAATCTCTGGCTGAATGATTGCCTCGTAATTAAGTCACTTCACTGGCGTGAAATCGATACTGTGTCTCAAGCTTGTCCTAAAGTATCACGAGACTGTCTCTGCGGCCGTGAGCAGAGTTTCGCTATAGAGCTGCTATGGACCTGGTGAGAGTTACGTTCTCAGGACAAAAGATCTAACCCAGTTTAAGTACTTATACTGTAATTAATGAATTGCACTCATATCCTTGAACTAAATCTTCCAGTATCTGAACAATTGGGACTTCTATAATATTGTTTATTGGAGAAACAAACCATTCAAGCATAATAATTAATTAAATATTCCCACGTATTGATGGAGACAAATTATTTGAGCAAATTTTTCCTACAGCCGACATGACAGCTCAGATGCACATGTGCTGCTGAACAACTTGCTGTGCTACAGCTTCGAGCTGCAGGTTATTTTTCTGCCCAGACCTATCTGACGGAAAATCCGATCAGTTTCTCACTCCCCCGCCTTTCTGTTACATGAGCAAACATGACAAGATACTGGATTCGTGCCATCTCTAAATGAATCAGTACTGGATCAGTGCCATCTGTAACTGAAAGTGCTCATCCTGACATTACTTTACATGACCATCCCTTCCATTTCCACACACTCCCATTTAATAAAGTTTACCTAGTTTAAGTTTATCTTTGATGGCCCAGCAGATACAGTAGTGCTGCAGGAGCTGATGAAGCAGTTCCTTTTCATCCAGAAATTCCAGTCGCTCTATCCTGCAGAAGCCAGGAAACAGCACACAAGTGATACACATGCAGAAAAGGCAAACAAGCTCTAGGCATTCAGGCATGGACTTGTGCTACTGTGCATTCCCAGGATGACTGCAAGACCTGCTCCGCAGTCATACATTTTCAGCTAAAGGACACGTCATAGCTGTCCACAGCTGAGGCTGCTTATATCTAGTACCGAAGCTACCCATCGGCGCCAAACCTGGCCACGTCCTCCTGGGGCAGCATGCCGTACACGGTCATCATGTCCAGAGCGTCGGCACCCTCCCAGCCCGCCGCCAAGAAACGCTCTTTCTACAACACAGGCCATACTTCACATTAGTGTCAGTTATTCACAGGAAGCTGTAGTGCACACGTTTTAAAAACCTTTATTCCAAGTAGTAAACTCAAGCTGGAAAGAAACCCTAAGCAACTTTTCACTGGTAGAAGCCACAGCATGTAGGGCAAAGAAATCTCGATGATAACGTTTTATGTTATTTAATATTAGATATGGAAAGTACACATCCATACATAGTGTATACATCAATGAGACAAAATATTTTGACCACCCTATTTGACAGGAATAACATTAATTATCTTGTAAAAACAGTACATGTCGAGGTCTGGGATTTACCTCTTGAAGTGGGCCCGGGCTGGGTCAAGCATACCGTGCCTGAGCACGATACAGAGCGATCACACTAGTCAAAGAACTGGACTTCTGAGGATCAAACACCCCCACAAGTACCAAATGTTGTTGCCATCTGCTGTTTTTACAAGATAGTCAATGTTATTTAAATCACATGGGGTAGGTTAGTCATAATGTTAGACTCATCGGTGTATATCAGAACAGACTGAATGTGCCTTAATTTAAATAATTTCTTCATAAAGTCACATGAGGGTTTACCTTAAGCATCCATAATATCATCAGATGTATCTATTTGAATCTTAAACGTTCTATTTCGTGCTGCTTAATGTGCCATTATTGGCAGCCTCCCTGCTACAACCTAAACACACGAAACCAGAACATTTAACAAGACCAGTCTTTACGCAATGCTGCACATTTGGACTATCAGCGGTGAGCTGGTATTAAGCAGAGCAATAACACTCATCACAGGCTTCTAACAGTCACCTGAAGTGGAAGAGCCCAGTGACCCTGACTGGAATGACTTCCTCCTCAAGGTTAAAACAGGGTCAGCTGACAGGAGAGTCTGGCGGGAACTGTTGGGTGCAACTTTGATGGATTCGATTTTTCTGTGGTTACGGGGCCTTAATGCCAGTTTTTGTTAACATGTTGTTAAACCCCTTTGCCAAGTTAAACCCTGACGATTCTTTCTTGTAGTAAATCTCCACAGCACAACTGTCAGCACGACCATTACTTAAAGCGACTAGAAGCCTCAAGTGTTTCATTCCCATCATATTTTATTCCAAAAAAAATTCATAATATAAATAAGTACTTTCCTAAACTTCATCATTCCTCTTATCCTTAAATGGGTCATAAACTAGGGTGACGATGTGTCCTTTTCTTCCTGGACTTGTCCTCTTTTTTGGGACCTAAAAATACCTGAAATGCCTGGGATTTCGCTTTGTCTCATGTTGACATTGATTTTCTACAGTCAGAATACTTTTTGTGTGCATATTTGTGTTGCTTTAATGTTTCTCTTTGCGCCCTGCCCTCGGTGTTCTCATTTTCACTAGGCAAAATATGGTCATCCAAACTAAAAACACCGGTGCAACGCCTCAATGGGAAATTGCTGCACAACCAACACAGTCATCAGGCACATGTAATCTTTTGACAACGGATGGGAAGTCCCACACTCTTCTGGTTGACCCGGACACCGAAGCATTAAGATTCCAGCGAGCGACACACCTGCGACTCCAGGGAGCAGCAGGCTTCCACTCCTGCTAAGTTACAGTGGCGTCTCTGCAGGTTTTCAATCATCACCTGGCCAAATCGGTCAGTCATGTTCACCTGCAGCGTGCAGACGTGAGCCCAAGTGAAACATAATTCACAAGCACAACTGTCTCCGTCCCAGTAATGCCTGGTCCTACCTGCTCATAGTTTATGAACATGGCCGTGTGAAAGGTGTCCGAAGCCCACTGCACCAGCTTAGACGACTGCTCAGGATTCATGTATACCAGCACACACTCGGACAGGAATAATGCAGGCAGTCTGTGGGATGGGAAACCAGGCATATCCACAAAGCATTAAGGATTTCATAGATTACATGCATGACTAACTGGCAGAAGAACAGGAGGTATTTACATCATAAACAGTCAAACAACTGCCTTGAAGCCTTCAAACCCAGAAAGAAACTAATGTCATCTATGTTTTCAGGCTGTGAAACCATGGTCAAAACTGACAGATGAGTCAACAACGGTGTTACATGCGTAGACAAACAGCTTAATTTTTACTGCTCTGCAGTTAACTTTCAACAGTTACAAGGTGTAGGAAGACAATGCCAGAATATGGCATCTGAACAGAACATGTTTTTCATAACCACCTGTCCAACCCAGGGTTGTTGAGTGTATGTCTCAGGAAGTACAGGGCATACGTCTACACAATTTAAAGGGGATTTAGCGATATAAACCACACGCCTTTGAACAGTGAGGGGAAGCCGATGTGAATGTATACATCGCAACCCTAGCGGTGTGAGGCTACAGGCTACCCACTGAGCCCAAACTGTTCAGATCAACGAGAGCAACTTACTCAGGATTTAGCTGAAACTTCTTAAGCTTGCCACTGACACCTGCAAGGTCTCTGAGATCCGCACCGATAATACAATATCTGTCCGAGTCCAGGCTGTGGCCATCTGCGATACACATGCCACAGAATAACTGGGAAATGTTTAAAATACAAAGACACCATTTTTTGAAGACATTATAGAAATAATACCGTGGAGAGTGCTGAAAAGTGTGGCACGATGTCACACAATGTCATTTGCCTAAGAGTAGCTAAGGCTAAAATGCTACCAGTTACGGCTTCTTATCTTACCGATTAAAAGGGTATCTGTGCAGTGGGTCTCAATTATAGGTCTGGACAAAGGAGGTTTAGTCCTGGCAGAAATGAAAAAATTGTTACCACTCATATTATTCTGACACTTGGGGCATCATTCATCACAAAACACAAGGACAGCAAAGCAATGTTCAACGCAGGCTTACGTTCAGAATTGCTCATGGTCTCGCTGTTGTAACTTTTTCCACACTCCCATGCCCATACCCTCAACTGACCTCTTTTACAAAGTTTTACGAGTTCATGTAAAATAGTCCATAAAAACAAATAGGTGTGGTCTCTTTAAAATGACTGAATAGACACATATTTGCGCCACAAAGTATCTACATCAAAGAAAAAAAGCATTGACCCTAAGGTCACAACTTTTACACCCATTTAAGGAAGTACATTTCATGTTTTCAATTAAATTGTTGATATCTGCATACAACGTTACATTAAAGGCAATTTTAAGTGGTTCTTGCAGTCAAAAATGCATTTGAACTATGTATAATGAAGAGAAAACCATAAATTCCTTACTTTATGTTATGTATCTTCCTTGCAACAACCATGGGAAAGTCAACCTCAAAATATTTTTTAGGCATGAGGTTTTCATCCTATTAATTGAAAAGTAACACATTGTAAAATTTCAAATATTGTTGAATACATTGTTACTGATTCCATTTTACCACATTTACTTTGGTTTTCGGTTTATTACATGTTCTAATTTGCAGAAAACGTATCGTTGTTTACGGATGAATAACAACTTTTAAAACTATGCATACCTTCAACCGCCAAAAAGTAGTGTCCAGCCCTGCGCCAAAATTAACAACCTGACAGTCACACGCGGTTTTCCTGAGAAAAGCATCTAGGAGGAAATTCACCCCCTGCACACGAGCATAGTATCCTGCAAATGTAAAGCGTGTTCAACACTGTCCAGTAGCAAAAGTTAAAGAATTATCATCCCGCATTTAAGGCACTGCAAAATTCCAGTGAGAAGGCCTCACACGCACAGTGATTCCTAAGTGACCACAAGAGGGCAGTTGAATGCAGCGAGTCCCTGTCACTTTCTCGTATAAATGTACTTTTGTCATTGTTGTTTTCCTCTATCCTTTATTTTTAATAGTATGCTGTATTGATGCTAGTTGTTTGCTTTTGTCAGGGTAAGAGCATGTAACTCAAAAGAATAAATCACTGGTTAATTTAAACTAACTGAAGCGGTAGAAGAAGGCCAGAATTCAACTACTGTCACACACATACAAAGAGTATTTGTGGTATGCAGGGAAATGCATGGGAGATTAATTTCAAGTTAATATGGTTAGTATATCACTATAAACATTGTAAGTAATTTGAATGCAACTAAATGTACCTTGAAAAATAATAAGCATATGATTTTAAATTTTATTTATGACTTAGCTAGATATCTGCTACTGTGCAGTGTGTTGCACTGCAATGTACTTGGTTATATTTCAAATTAAATGTTTCCTGATAAAGATGGGACATAGCTCACAGGGCAGGGCCTCTAAATTTAGAGGAAGTGATTAGATATCATTGTTGACACACAACAATGAAATGTGTCCTCTGCTTTTAACCCATGTGTCACATCATGACATAGCAGGGGCAGCTAATTCGGTGCCAGGGGAAGCGGTACCTTGCTCAGGGTATCTCGCTGGCCAGGGATTCAAACCAGCAATCTTTCGATTACAAGCGCGTGTCCCAACCCATTAAGCTATCACTGCCACCAATGCAATCAAGGCAAGCAATTTCTCGTGCATGTGAAAGTATAAACTCCTAGTACGCATCAAGGCAAAAGATGCATACTGGCTAGTCTCAAAATACTTTTAAAATTGCTTTCCAGAGAAAACAGAACCACAAAAATATGGAAATAATCCCAGACAAATATAAGAAAATAAGTAAATGCTTAATTTATTTCTTGGCAATGCAAAGCAAACACCAAATTTAGGCAAAAACAAAAACAGGAAAACAACTAGAAAAAGATGCAATCTGTAAAACGCACATGGTCCCCTGAGACCTCAGTTTGGGTGCATTTTATTTAATTCCACAGTTTTGTAACGGCTGCTCTAGTATATTATGGTTTCTGGAGTATTGTTATAGTAAGAACTTGCCTCTGTTGATTTCCGGAGCCTTTCGTTCACCAATCTGCCTGACAAAGTACTGGATATATGGGTCCTTCCAATAACCTTTACTGGTGGCAAACCTGTAAGTGAAAAAATACATATTACCAGACTGGGCAAAAACTACTGACGACATCTACGGTATTTTATTCCGACAAAAAAGTTAAATAACTATGGTTCCCCAATGCATTTACATTGTGTTGGAAAATTACATCACACATTGCCTTTCGTCTGTGATAAGATCTAACTAACTTAGAAGTACTGCTGTTACGTATATTTACAGATCCGTAAATGCGCAGGTAATTGGTTGCCTAGACCACAGGAAAAGTAATAATAAAGAATACAGCTAACTAACTACCTTTTACACATTGATGCATCGTCACAAGTCGCTCTGACTGCTTCGTCGGCAGTATCAGAGTCTGTAAAAGGCTGTCGGGCTGCCATCGTCTTTTACATAAGACACAAAACGATGTTTACAAAAAACTGCTATACCGGTACTGATATAGCATATGTAACCAGGTTAGTCATCTAGGTTACGTCCCAGTTAAATAAGGAAGAATTACTGTTACTGGTCAAATGTTCGACTTTATTTTTTCCATTATTTTAATTAGGTTTCACGGAATAGAGTAATTATATCTATATGATTTAAAAGAAGTTCTCATTCAAAATCACATTTCGCATTAACAACGAATTACATTACAATTACAACATATGATACCGTAGCTACTGGGTTTACCAACTTCCGCTTCCGGTATTTTTCTGACAACGATGCGTCCCATTGGCTGTCAAGTATTCCTACGAAACAGGAAGTGTCGCCAGCATTGCCGTCAATGCAATCCTCAGCAGTCCTTCATCGACCCAACGAGCTTGTTAAGCCGACCTATTGCGTACGTCGCATGTCGCTGCTAAAGGGTTATGTTTGGATGACACATAGAAAATGACAGTACTACCACGTAATATGGTATTACCTTTGATCATTTAAAGGCAATTTTGGAATGCATTATTTTCGGATATCTAAATAATTTTAAATGATTGTTTCAATTTCAATACAGTACAATTATTCATTTTAGCTGACGCTTTCATCCAAATCAACTTATAGTAAGGGAAAGGTTAAAATGTATGTGTACTCCCTGGGATATGAACATACGACCTGCTTTCTTAGAGTAATATTCTACTCGTTGACCCACATAATATGCATATATATATATACATACAAATATATAATCAGCAAGTATATAATGTATGTAGCATGGATGTTCACAGTGTGAGTCCTGCCATAAACTCTTCAGCGTAGTTGTTGCATTTGTTGAACGTAAGATGAGAATGTAACGTTTGCCAAACCAATGAGAGGAAAGTGAACTTAGTACCACGTTTCCCAGTAAATCCCCTTTGCCGTGATAACTGTGCAAGGTTGTAGGTGTGGTGATCCTATGGAATTTAACATTTTATTGACGTGATTAAACTCGCCTAAGGTTCTAGCCTCCAGCAAAGTTGCTGAAATGAATCATATGCAATTTAGTCAGTGATGGCAGCAATCTAAGTTCTAAAATACATGGAGCGTGACTTTAAAAAGAAAAAGATTATGCTCACATTTTTGGGTTTGTTACACGTACTGTTGTTGCTTTCATAATTGATTTTCCCCATGACTGCTTTTTACTGGCATGTTAATCATCAGGAAATAACCAAGCAAACATTCCAGCTAAAAATATGTCTGTCGCCTGTTGTGGGTAGATAGACTTATACATATCGAGAGTATTAATGGGTATATATGGTGAAATTAACGGCGATTGGGTAAATAAATAAACATTACTTCTCAATAAGGTATTTGCAGAGTTTTATCCGTTTTGTTGTTTCAGTTACAAAAATTGATTGAACCGTCAGAGCAATTAAACAGCTCGTACTGTACTTCACAAACTCTTAGTAATGCGGGCATTGCATTTAGGCTACTTAGATTGTAAGCAAAGCTGAGAATGGCCTCTCCGCATATTAGTTTAGGGAAGTGCACAGTGCTTGTACTTCCTGCCATTTAACCGCTAACGGTATCGACACTTGGTGGAGGATTTAGGGCTGTAGTTTATTTACACGGCACACTGTCGTTATATGCAGAAGTTAACTGGCAATCCAAAGCGAAACTGCAAGGCAAGAAGAGGGCAGGGACGCCAACTCGTTTTACCGTAAAAGTACAAAAAGAGCTGCGGTGCCAGCGGCATTAAAGACAAAGGACTGCACATTTAGCGTCTCGGGGCTGGTTAGTGAACTCGGGGATATAACAAGACCAGCTAACCTACCTGTGTAGGCAGCGATCGGACAAGTTACGCAGATACGAGGGTCAACTGTTGCAACTGATGAGGGACGCGGGGAGCAGGGATCTGAAAAGTAAGAGGACGCATCGGGACAGCGAGAGAAGATGAAGAAGCAGTTTAATCGCATGAAACAGCTCGCTAACCAAACTGTTGGCAGGCGAGTATGAATTGTTTTATGAGTTTGCTTATGGCGAAGGGGGTAGGGAAGGACAGACTTGCTCTACTTCAGTTTTATATCTCGTTGTGTTTTCGAGGGGAATTGATAATAACTTGTTTTTTGAACCACTTCCTTTTAAGTGGCTGATCACAGCGGCGTAACGGTAGTACTGTTTTGATAAATAAAGTAAATCCTTTGTATGAACGCGTACCCGCTGGTCTCTATAGCGTAGCTATGTCTTGCAACATAATGCTCGGATCGATTCGTTGTAAAGTTTATCACTATTATAGTTATTAATACCTGGTTCGGCTTGACAGCTGTTAATGCGAGCTGTGTGTAGGGGGTTGTTTTTATTAATGTCATGGCAGGAATACTTAAACGTTTAATCAGCACTGATTGATTGATTGATTGATTTTGGCAATGTTTTTAGTTACTGCACGGGCATAAATTCGTAATCTCAGAATTTACTCTAGTGTGTTATGGCTAATGAAAACCTATAATTATGTCCCGGTTAGAAGGTCGTTATTGAATTGAGGTCTTTATTAATGAATATATCACGAATCGATGGACTTTGGCGGTCACACTGCAATACGTTACTCTTTTTACATGAGAAAGGCATGTCGTCAGGGTAGTACTGGTAATTAAAATAATAGTATGGATGGTATTTTAACAACGTAGTTTCCTAATAGTACAATGTAAAGTGCATTTACTTCATTTACGGGTCCGTTCAAAATAAAAGAGGAATGCCTTATGCAAAATAACACAATGTTCTGGGCAAAAGTTATTGCATGAATCTTTCCATCACAGGAGCAGGAACAGTGTAACTAACCTACGACTGTATACAGAATCAATATCAATATCTCAAAACTATACTAGGCATATTAAAACACACAGTAGTGCATTGTTGCCACATTAACAGCGAGACCTCAATAAAGTCTCCCCTAAGGCTAATAACGTAAATCATAGTTCTTCTTTGTCCACATTTCCTTGTGCAGTTCTTCGTTTTTCTTTCTTTTTGACAGCAGTTTAGATTTGGATGTGCGATATTTCCTTCTGTTAGCATTGCGCAACCTTAATGGCAAATGCATGTAAAGACTTGCTTTTGGATGCTTCACCTGAGTCAATGCATTTTGCACGAAGCTGTACTGTATAGCGTTTGCCTGTCTGTTTTACAGAGCTGGGGCATCTTGAAAAAATATGGACGTCTGCTAGTATTTCATTTCCCCCCTCTTTCCAGAGCCTTTGCACAAATGTATGTGGGGGTGGTGGGGGGGGAGAGGTGGGTGGTCCTGCAGATGAGTGGTGAGCCGTTTGCTGGATTATGAGATCTGTGTAGTCTAGTTTCACTTGGATGCAGCGCCCCAAGAAAAGGACTAGATGGCCGTGCTCAGTGAGAACATCTGGATTCTTCATTTCCAGTGTCCCCCATAATCCCCATTTTCCCCTCAGCCTTGAATCAAAAACATCGATGACATGTTGCGGATAGCTAGTGGAAGGAATTAAAACGGCAGTGCGTCACCTTCGCCTCTTTGTGTTGTTTATACCAAGACTCTTTGGTTTAATTGAAGCTCGACCACTGTTGAACCTTGTAGGCACATTGTACAGGCTCTGATGTGGTTTTGGTTGGTGTAGTGAGAAGGGAGTCGATGGTGGAGGATGGTAGGCAAGAGCACCTCTCCATTGCATGATATGAATGGAAACATTGGGTGGACTGCGCAAGCCCCCCCCCCCCCCCCAGCATCCTAGGCTCCACAGTATATTGTTTGATCAGATCTCCCTGCTACTTTACAATTTGCATAAGCAAATTTTGCTTACATTTTTCAAGGTGTGGATGGGATAACTTCCGCATGTTAGACCCAAGCAAACTGATTGTTCTTTAAAGATAGGGGGAGGAGCCTGTGCAGTTGAATAGATGGGTCACACAGATTTCAGATGTAAAACTCTAAGGGTTTTAGTGTCAGTTTTGCTTGAATTTTCACTGTAGATAATTTGCATTATTATGAAATACATTTACACAGAAACTGCCGGTGAAACTTTTGAATATGATATAATCCATTGAAATGAGGCCCATTTAGCAGTAAGGGGAATATTGTTTGTCATATTATAAACGTGTCCTGCGCAAAAGGGCACAGATGAATTCTGTCATATTTTTACAATTTTTGTTTTAACAATTTTTTTTTTTGCTGTTAAGCATCCTGCAAAATTGTGATTTTGTGTGACGGACGTTCTTGAGTTTTGCCTCATATTCAGGGAACGTTGCCACAAACAACCACTGTCCTGTTTTTGGAGTGATGTCACTGCATGATACATTTTAATGATCTATTCTGCAATTTTACGCAAAATTTTTGGGCCATCCTTAAAGGATCGGTTCCCCCTGTGAGAAACTACTGGATAAACAACATGTGGTGCATTAATATGGGAGATGTCTGTAGACGGCGTTATCTTCTTTGGTAACAAAAAGAAAGAGGAACATCAGTACATTTTCTGGAGTAGTTGCACTTAGCTGGCATTATGATAGTAAAAAGGGAAACGAAAATGATACAGCACTAGTTCTCAAAGACGTCTAAATGCCATTATTAATTATATTCTTAATGATTGATGATAGTTGTAATTTGAATAATGACACGTTAATAGGAGCACTCCTGTTCCTTTCATATCCTGTTTTACTGTCTTATTTAAGTGTTCTCCAGTTCCTAGAACTTGCAGAATTTTCCTCGCTTCCTGGCTCTACTTGGTAAAAGTGCAGACTTTCAAAAGCAGGCACAGTAATGCAGAAAGCAGACCTGATTTAGCCTGAGGTTGGGGGGTGGGGGGCG
>JAODKC010000095.1:16318395-16330217 GCA_026777985.1 Mormyrops attenuatus | reverse complement strand
GCCGCGAAGCTCCCTACTCATCTCAACCCCGACTACAAAGTTCTGAGTCACTCTAACTGATAGCCCCCCCATGCTTACGCGATACGCCTGAGATCTCAGGCTCCCAGCCCCCCCGCCCTAGCATGTTATGAAGACACTCAGACATGCTGGCAGTTGTGTGAGAAAGCCGTTTGGGGTTTCCAGCCCAGTGAAGCAGGGCTTGCCCTGAAGGAAGCTTATTAGCTCATTAGCATCCAGGGGGCCTCTTTGCATAGGACTCCCAACATGCGGATGGCTGAGCCCTCACCTAGCTTCATTCATTCTTTATCAGCACCCTATCCTTCCATCTTCCACCCATTATATCCCAGTCAGGGTCTCGGCCAACACCCTCTTTATGATAAAAACCCCATCTGAACATCAGTGGAGGAGTCCCTGTATTATTTGTAATGGAGGCTGATTTATTAATATTGTTATTATTGTGAAGTGCTTTATTTTTACAGTAGAGTGTGACTGAAGGCGTTTCTGTGACCTCATTTTACACTGATGTTCTCATGAGGCAGACTCCTGGACCGAGAAGCCCGCCTTCGGGACGGCCCTGGACGAGCACCTGAAGCGGAGCGGCCGGGAGATCGCCCTGCCCGTGGAAGCTTGCGTCATGATGCTTCTAGAGACAGGCATGAAGGAGGAGGTGGGTGGCTGGCATTTTGATGCGGACACTCGAGATGACGCCAAGCGTGCAGGAGCACATGCCAGGAGCAGTTCTCATCGTGTCGATGACAGGGAGTTCTCCACAGCTTTTTAATCCTTTTCATGACCCTAAATGGTGGATCGCATTGCTTTAAAAGCTCCTCGATTTCTACTATTTCAATTTAAAAGCACTTAGAAATAGTCATCCCTTAATATGAAATAAAAGAGGATTAAATCTGTGAAATGTGTCTGGCTCAAAGGTGAGGTGCGGTTTCATGTTTGGCAATATGTATCGCTTCTCTTTCTGTGTACGAAGATACCAGCCGCTAGTTTCAGTGCCTAATTATACAATTGAAACTAGACATGTCTCCATGGCCGGTTTGTTTCAACACAGTGCTTCTGGCATTAGCTTTCGTTTCTTGTTGTTGTTCTTGTTCGTTTTGTTGCCACAGTCTCTCTGGTGCTCGGTGGCACTTCGTTGATGCATCGCGACACATCGGCCGGGTTCTGCGAGAGCATGGTGGCGGGTTAGCGATCAAAGTTAGCCGGATGCTAACCGACATGCTTCTTGTCTCAGGGCCTGTTCAGAATTGCCGCCGGGGCCTCCAAGCTGAAGAAGCTGAAGGCAGCCCTCGACTGCTCTACCTCGCAGTTAGAAGAGTTCTACTCCGACCCACATGCAGTTGCCGGTACGAACGTTTCTCACCAAGGCCCTCGTTATCTTCCCATCCCTTGGACGACCCCAGATGTTCCCAATTATTACACCTGCACTGCTTATCTTGGCATGTTAATAATGTCTGTGAGCAGGAATTTTTGGTGTCGTCAAGGGTGGGGTTGTGAGTGTGTGTCTTCATAACGTGTTCTGGGTAACACTAGGGATAGTTGAAGAGAAATTTTCAGAAGCTCACTCAGTCCATTACTTTTCCTTTTCATATGTCAGCAGCTCTACAGTATTGTAATCTGACAGAGAACTTTCATTAAATTTCCAGAACTCGCTAAGTCCACAGAAAGGGGTACTTGGTTATGAACTTACGCCGTCCGTGTATCCTGTGTACTAAGTGAGTTTTGGAAATTTGCTTTACCGCTACTAGAGCTCCGTGAAAATTCAGTGGGAAGGCTGTTCGCTGTCATTTATCCATGATACATGCAGTGGAGCATCACCTTCAAGCCCCATGAACATAAAAATTACTGTGTCGAAGGTTACATACTCTTTATATTTGGCGCGGACGTTTGATTTCTTGTTGAAAGATCCAGCATGATCTGCACAGTGCTCCGAATTGAACCCCGTGGCAGGGAGTTGGCTTTCATGCAAACGTGGCATGGCTGCAGGTCACACTTATTTCATCTGCGCGGCATTCACACACCTGCCCAGTCACACTCCATGTTTCTGTATGCGAGTCTCACACTGAGTGTTTATGACTGGAGTTGTGTTGTCTGGCCAGGGGCTCTGAAGTCCTACCTGAGGGAGCTGCCTGAACCTCTCATGACCTTCCATCTGTATGACGAATGGATACAGGCGTCCAAGTAAGAAGGGGATCGACCCTCTTTACCCAGTCACCCAGACTGATAGATACGTTTTTATGGTCCTAATCTCTGACGCTTGGCCTTTGTACCTGCAGTGTGTCCGATCCT
Source organism: Mormyrops attenuatus (assembly GCA_026777985.1). Taxonomy (NCBI): domain Eukaryota; kingdom Metazoa; phylum Chordata; class Actinopteri; order Osteoglossiformes; family Mormyridae; genus Mormyrops; species Mormyrops attenuatus. The sequence goes on along the minus strand of JAODKC010000095.1, from coordinate 16,327,919 downwards.
GACAAGAGACTTCAGGCCTTATGGGTGACTTGTGACAAATTGCCAAAGAACCACAAAGTGAATTTCAGGTGCGTGTCCCGCCTTAATCATGGGAAACAAAGCTGAAATGTCACATGCACGCCGGGGTCAGTATTTAATTTGTTAATGGCTGTTATTGACAGCCAGTACAGGTCCTAGCTGATGTTGGCTGCCCTAGGCGAGCATCATTGCGGGTGCCCCCTGTCCAAGGCAAAGTGAAATTGGCTGGCAAGTCGGCGCCCCCTCAGAAGCTGGCGCCCTTGGCAGCCGCCTATGTCGCCTATAGGATTGACTGACCCTGTTGACAGGGCTTTGCAAAATGTTGAATTGTATTTAAAAACTCCTTGGTTATCATTTTGCTGAAAATTCAGTTTTTCCATAAAATGTTAAAACATTGTAAATACTGTAAATATTTTATATAGGCTGGGCATTCCTGTTTTTGTGCTGGTGAGACTGAGTAATATTCAGACTTTGAAATGGACTTAATCTGTTTTGACTGTAAATACTTTTCTAATTTGAACATTTTAATTTTCCTAAATAAAATTAAATTGCATTATAGCACTGGCCTCCTCATCCTGTTTGAAATGACAGTTTAAAGGCCTCGTTTGCTTTGGCCCTGCTTCAGGTACCTCATCAAGTTCCTGGCCAAACTGGCTCAAGAGAGTGAGATCAACAAGATGACTCCAAGCAACATCGCCATCGTGTTGGGGCCCAATTTGCTGTGGGCCAAAACAGAAGGGTAAGGAAGCTCTCCTTTAAAGATTACTGACGTCCTGTTTGTTGTTGAGAGGTTTCTGGGAGTCTGAAGACTCCCGGTTTGTCGCGCCTTAGATCTAACCAATGTGTTCAATAAGTCGTCACTGGCTTATACAGTGTATCACAAACCGTTTGGCTGTCCACTGCATGTTCTGCCTCTTCTAGTGGCTCTTTCCTCTTATAGAACCATACTGGGATTTTGCTTTTGTGACATACATTCACTGGCCACTTTTATAGGTGCATCTTGCTAGTATTGGGTTGGACCCCCTTTTGCCTTCTGCCTTAATTCTTTGTGGAATAGATTCAGCAAGATGTTTGAAACATTTCTCAGAGACTTTGGTCCATGTTGACATGACAGCATCATGCAGTTGCTGCAGATTTGTCAGCCACACCTTCGTGATTCGAATCTCCTGTTCCACCACATCCCACAGGTGCTTAACTGGATTGAGATCTGGTGATAGTGGAAGCCATTTGAGTGCAGTGAACTCATTGTCATGTTCAGGAAACCAGTCTGGGGTGATAGGAGCTTTGTGACATGGTGTGTTATCCTGCTGGAAGTAGCCGTTAGAAGTTGGGTACATTGTGGTCATAATGGGCTGGACATGGTCAGTAGCAATACTCTGGTAAGCTGTAGGATTTAAATAATACTCAGTTGTTACTAAGGGGTCCCTAAATTGTGCCAAGAAAATATCCCCCTCACCATTTCACCACCACCACCACTAGCCTGAGTTTTTGATACAAGGCTGGATGGATATATCATCTTGTTTACACCCAATTATGATCCTACTGTTTGAGTGTTACAGAAGTAATCAAGACTCGTCTGACCAGGCAATGTTTTTACTATGTTCCATTGTCCAATTTTGGTGAGCCTGTGCCCACTGTAGCCTCAGGTTCTTCTTCGCTAACAGGAATGGCACCTGGTGTGGTCTTCTGCTGCTGTAGTCAACCTGCTTCAAGTTTCAATGTGCTGTGCGTTCAGAGATGCTCTTCTGCATACCTTGGTTGTAAGGAGTTGGTTATTTGAGTTCCTGTTGCCTTTCTATCAGCTTGAAACAGTCTGGTCATTCTTCTCCGACCTTCTATCATCAACAAGGCATTTTCACCCACAGAACCACTGGGTATTTTTTTATTTTTCCACCCATTTTCTGTAAACCCTAACGAAGGTTGTGTGTGAAAATCTCAGTAGATCAGCAGTTTCTGAAATAGCCTGTCTGGCACCAACAATCATGCCACGTTCAAAGTCACTCAAATCACCTTTCTCCTTTGTTCTATTGTTTAATATGAGCATTAATTGAAGCTCCTGACCTGTATCTGTGTGATTTTATACATTCTGCTGCTGACATATGATTGGCTGATTTAGATATTTGCTTCAACGAGCAGATATACTTAATAAAGTGGCCAGTGAGTATACACATATACTACCGTTTTTGCAGCATTTGTGATATTTATTGCCATTTTAGCTTAGTATTAGGTATCCAAAAATGCTTGCTAAAGGCATCTTTTCCTTGCTGTAACAATCCATCCTGTCTTGACTACGGAGCGTGTTTTGTGACGATATTCAATAAATAACAGGCAAAACAGATCGATCTCACCAAGTCTATTGAATTCTGACCTATAATGATGTTTTGTCTGTTCCGTCCTGGGCCTGTATTATATCCCTACTTCCCAAAATCTTAAACAAACTCTCCTAACTTTAGGATAACGGTTACGCTGTCCTAACTTTCACTGGCCGCCACATAGCATTAGGTGTAGCCAAACTTATTTAACCTGTGTGGGTGCTCTTTTTTTATTGCTTTTACCCAACCAATAAAATCTGCAGAGTCCCTTCATCATATACCGATAAAAAATTATGTATATTGTGGCCATTTTTAATATATCATGGAATGAATTACAGTAGTTCCTCGTATCCACAGTTTCAGTCATCCGCGGTTTACCTTGGTCCAACTTTAAATGTGTAACAGTATGTTTTTTTCCTAGTTCCTTCATCCTTTGATTGCTCCCTATATTTTTGCATTGTTCTATCATCTCTTGAGAATTAGACTAAAACATCAGAATTCCTTTCATTCGAGAAAGTACTGTACTATTACTGTACTTTTTACCGTTATGTACTGAGCAGGGCTGTGTAGTTATCATGATGAGAGTTCATTTAAGATTTTGGGAAGTTAGGAAGCTTATGTGATACACTCTTCCTTTCTTAAGTCAGGATAGGAAGAATGACTTATGAACCGTTCATAATGTTATTTTTTCCCCAAATAAGGTCCATCAATACAGTTACCAAATAATCAAGATAGGATCTGTAAGTTAGGAAGTTACTGTTATACAGCCCCAGGATGGAACAGACAAAATGTGGTTCTAAATGAGAATTCAATCGGCTAGGTGAGATCGATCGGGTGTGACTTAGTTTGCAGTGTAATCAGTTAGATGTTAGGTTTGTTTAGAGGCCAACCACTGAGTTTGATGGGTGACTCTGACAGATAATTTTAATGGTTGCTTGTATCATTTAAATTGTGATTTAAACAATCATTTAAATAACGATGTAAGTTAATTATTTAAACAATTATTTAAATGACATACATATATTGTCACAAAGCACCCCCCATATTCGACAGGTCCTTGTGTAACAGGGTGTGTTGGAACCCTTCTGTCTTCAGCTTTGACCTCTACTTTGTAACTGTGCTGTTCGGCCTTTCTGGAGCCGCCTCGACCTTCCGCCCTTCCATAGCCATCCTCGTCTTCCTGCCTGTCTAAGCCGTGGCTGACAGGCTGTTCGGATTCTGTGGCTAATCGGCCCACAAAGTGATTTTGTCTATTGTTTTCGCCTGCGTTATCTTCAGCACCCCTATCTGTTCATTCACCACTTGGCATCTTGATCTAGGTCTCATTTTACTGGTTCTGTTAGAACCAGGTCTCGTCTTCTATTCCAGAGTCTCCTAATTTACTCTCTTGTGTTACAGAATGTTGTCGATTCCCCCACATTGCCTGTGTTTCGGTTCTGTCTTTACCATTTTGAAGGTCTTATATAAATGTTACTTCTTGAATCATTGAACTTTTTCTTAATTTCTTGACTACGTTACAGTTTTCTTCCCAAATGTCTGATCGTCGGCAGACTCTGCAGTGTGTTTCTCATTTCGCTCTAATGAAATGCGGCTTGTAATTGACTGATCTGTGCTGAGCTATGAAAATTACGATCTTATGGAAATTTGGCTGCGCTCAGCACTCTGTGCTCGGTCTGAGAATCCGCTTCCTCCTATAAATCAGACTGACGCATACAGCTGCATTTTTATTTCCCTTTAAACTGTATCGTTTTACAGTGCAATGTTGAAAGTTGTCTGTGCTTCAGCGAACCTTGGCATTGGCTGTTGGCTTTCATGAAGGGCTTCTGTTTATACAAATACAGATGTGTCTCTCTCATTTGGGCCCGATACGTGTCCAGTGACTGAGAGGATAATAATGGGAAATAGAGGATCTTGTGTGTGTTTTAATTCGTGTTTCTGTATCTCCTTACCAAGGAGCCTGGCAGAGATGGCAGCTGCCACTTCCGTTCATGTGGTGACCATAATCGAACCCATCATCCAGCACGCGGCCTGGTTCTTCCCTGATGGTACGACACCCCCTCTCTTATTCGCCCCCGGGACGGCGCTCCCAGGGCTTTGTTGTCTTATTTAAGAGTTTCCTGTCTCGCAGTTGTTCGAGTATGTTTACGTTGCTCTAATGATGTTTATCGAGAAGCAATTAGAAGATGGATGAATGTTTATTTATAAAGAAGCTGGTATTGATGGGGGTTTTAATCGAAAATGTTCATATGTACGGGTAAATACATAATATGCTGTCTGGCGCCACTAATTATGGTGAATAATTATGTGACTTACAAGGACTTGCATATAAGACCAAAGTTCTTTTTTTTTTTTTTTTTTTTAATAAATGTATGTAAAAATAAATTTTGGGCAGCTGTGTGCCTGGCAACACTACTCTACCTAGTGCGCACTATCTGCCATACGATAGTTGCTGGAATGGAACCCAGTCGTGTGTCGGGGATGGTCTGTAATGGAAAAGCGGCAGATGTAATACCAGGGCTCGCTGTGCCTTCCAGATGTGGACTTCAATGTGTCAGGCATGTTTGCGATGCCCGCGCCCACCGCAAACCACACCAACCACCTAGGCACACCCGAGACGGAGTCGGGTGCCACTGACAGGAAGCGGCCCGGCAGCGGGTCGGCGCCGGAGACCGAGATCCCACGCCGAGACAGGTATCCATCCCACCACAGGGCTGCCAGCAGGCAGGATTCAAGATCCGCTGTGTCCGCTTTCTATGTTGTGGCAGAGGAGTCCATTGTAGTTATGCAGGACTGAGTGGACTATATTTAACTACATCCCATTTCCCCCATTTTATGTGTGTTGAAAGCCAATGAAATAAAATTTCATTTTAATTCATACAATTCTTAAAAAAAATAAATAAATAAAATGTCCATTAATCTCATAACTGCAGCCCAGCCCTGAATAAGCAGTTATGGAAGATGGATGATTTTGTGTTGGCAGGTGCTGTATCTAGTGGAATTTGTTTGTATAGTCCTCTTCATAAGAGCTCATTGCTGCATTCGTATATATTCTCCTATGTTTACATGGCTCCTGTCCTCTGTAGTGTCATTCTAACAGCGCCAGAGTGTTGGCATTTTTCATTTAAATAAAAGGGTCGGTTGACATCATGCGCCTATGCAACCTCAGAATCCTATCATGGTAAAAACGTTCTCATGCTAAAACAGATATAGAGCTACAGTTTTACTGCTAATCGTTTAAATGTGAGATTTCTCAAATTGGATATATCCCAACTATAAATTCAATTCTTTGTTAATCATCAACAAGGCCTGAGCTTTAGGGCTTTTTGCGATACGTACATGTAAAATGCCAACAATGCCAACCGCATAATTTCTTTACTCCATTTCAATCAATGCTTTTCCACTCTTAATTTCAGGGCCAAGTGGAACCAATGAGGTTTTTTTTTGCCCAATAGTCATGTGACTTTTAGATTCCCCCCGGGGGCCCTTTCACATGTCCACATGCTTGCTGTTTCTGTGCTTGCTGCATTCTGTATGTTGGAGTATTTTAAAATGGCCTTTGCAGTTTACTACTAATAAAATTATTAAGTATTATTAAGATATTAAAGCTCTTTTTTCCACTTCCTTTCCACATATCATATCCTGCACATATTGCTTGATTAGAAATGGAACAAATATAAGGATATATATATATATATATATATTTATATATATATAAAAATACACACTTCCATTTAAGTCGCTCTCTTTAAACAGGCTTATTTAGTAGCATATCTGTATAATGGTCCAGTCTGTACATGGAGGGGGAGGAACTCCGGTCCAGTCTGGCCTTGGGATCCGCTGGCCTTGGGATCCGCTGGCCTTGGGATCCACTGGCCTTTATTCTCCCTCATATTTTCCTGGATGTGCTCAGAGCATCATTTGGACAGGAACAGACGTCTCGCGGCGTTCCTGATGTCAGTATTCATACTGTGTTGGAAGGCCTTGAGTTCCCCGCCCTCTGCTGTACGGTCCTTTGTCCTCTTTGCTGTCCTGGGGTCCTGGTGTACCTCTCTCTTCCTGCAGTTTTCATACCTGGCCCTGGTGTGTCTCCATCTCGTCTCTTTAGCCCCGCTAACAAATTATCGGACCACACCCCGCGTAGAGGCGGCACTCTTAATAGAAAGCAGCACGTTTCCCCTGCGTTCCAGCCCCCCCTGCCGCCGGTTGAGGCTGGGGGGGCTGCCCTGGTGCAACCTCTGGCCGAGCTTCAGCTCCAGCAGCAGGCTCAGCCTGGGGCCGTAGAGCCTTGCCTGCCCAGCCTGGTGCTGGCTGTGCAGGGGCCCTTAAGCCAGAACCCGGAGGAGAGCTGGTAAGAACTGCTACAGGAACTGGAGGCCTGCTGCATGCTCTGAGTCAAGAGTCCACTTTTCCTTCCAACTAATTCCGATTTCTTTTCACCTTTTATTATTCATAATTGAATATATATTTTTGATGCAAATCTTTGTATTCTCACCCAAACCTGAACTTAGGGTTAGGCTCTGAATATGTATTTTTTTGATCTTCCAAAATCCATTAAGCATGACCCAACTGGATACAGGAAGACTTCATAAAAGAGTACAGCTATATCTGGAGCAGCTTCCACCTCTGGGATCTTTCTGTGATTTTTTTTGCTGGTCCGACAGCACAATCCCGCCATGTCCGGCACTATCTCTTAACTGCTGTTTTCACAAGAGCCCCCTCTAGCTGCCTTAAGCATGCACTGCACTCTATGGCACCTGCCACCATTTGTGTTTCTTTGCGTCTCTGAAGCCTTCCTCTCTCCTGTGAACACTTTGCATGCTCTGTCTTGCTACATGATACCATTGTTTCATTTTTTTCCCGTTCGGTGTCAAATTGTATGAGTTAATGCTTTAACTTAAATGAACTGTATAGATCAGTGTTTCTCAATCCGGTCCTCGGGGACCCTCATCCGGTCCAAGTTTTTGCTCCTGCTGAGCTCCCTGCCAGACAGTCTACATTTTTCATGGTAGGGAGCCAACATGTGGACTGTCTGTGGGTCCCAGAGGATTGGATTGGGAAACACCAGTATAGATGAACAGGAATGAATATCAGTGTCATGTTAAGCATGTTCACTGTTGCTTTGGTCAGACCTGACTTTCCTCATCCCTCCGCCATGAACAATGCCGTCCTTTGTGATGTAAAGTACTTCCTAGCTCTCTTAAAGCAGTGGAGCAGGCTGTTGGCTGCTGGAGTAAATCTGAGCCCCGTGTTCACTGCATGCTGCATTTACAGAAAGCTTATGTCAGTTTCGTTTAAACATAAACGCCTCATCAGTCCCCCGCCGTTCAGCACAGTTATCATGGTTAACGATCACCTTCTTGTATTCCTTAGCTCCTCAAAGGTGCGTGACGCCACCTCCACGCCCCCACCTCAGAAGAATGGCTCAGCAGGCGGTCAGGTGACTCCCCCTAGCCCTGTGGCTGTGTCCGGACCGAGCCAGCTCAGCGTGGGGGCCCTGCAGACTGGCTCCATGGGTCCCAGTCCTCATCTGATACGTAGAGGTGACTGACACCCCCTCCCCCCGCCTTCCCCCAGTATTTGTGGCTGGATGTTGTATCATGGGTTAGGGCAGGGGTGGCCAATTCAGAAAGAGTTTTGCTGCAGCTCTGTAATTAAATTACTAATTAGAGGACTGATTGGCTGAAGAGTCCTAACTGGGTTTGAACAGCGGAGGTTATCCCAAAAACCTGCATATACATCTACCCTTTACAGATAAGATTGGCCAGCCCTGGGTTAGGGCTGTAATCAAATGGTTGCTGGTTCCAATCCCGTAATTTCACTGTTGGACCCTCTAGCAAGGCCTTTAAACTCACTTGCTCCAGGATGACTGCTGCTATTATCGACGGCACGTCAAATTGGATTAAAGAATCTAAATGAATAAATGTAAATGTTATTTCCTGCATCCACCTTGTTCTTAGGTACAAAGAAACCAGCTCCTGCTCCACCAAAACCAGTTCCAGTCCAACAAACAGTACAGTCACACTCAGGAACAGCTCAGCCCCCTGTTACATCCCCAAAGCCCCTCTGCAGCCCACCGCCTACTGCCAGCCCAAATCCCAATCCACTGCATCCGGCAGCGCTGCCCCGTCGGCAATCCACCAACCAGCCTCCCATTCATGCCCCCAACCATCCACCTCCCCAGCCCCCCATGCAGGCCGCACCGCCGACTCACCCTAAAACCTCCCCCCCGATGACAGAGTGTGGGACAGAGCAGTCGCCCCCCAGCACCCCAACCCCTCCTGATACTCCCCCTCCCTCAGCATCTCTCACCGACAGCCTGTCCTCCTACCCCACCGGCTCCCTCCCTCGTCCGCGGCCGGTCCCCAAGCCAAGGAATCGGCCCAGTGTGCCCCCTCCACCACAGCCTCCCACTTCCGGCGGTGACGCTTCCAGTGACATATCCAGGAACAGTTTCGGTAAGGATGATCCACAGGTTTACTTATGTGTGATTCACAGCTGTCTTTCAGCAGCACCAGTATGCTCAGTCTAGTACAATTTACATTATTAACACTGATCAATTCACTTTTACTTGTCAGATGTATCAAAATGAGTGAATCTTACTGTATTTTTGTGCTGAATTCAAATATGTAATCAGAATTTCCGTATCACGCAAGGGTTTTGAGTGACACAATTAAAGATGCTGCTATATGTATATTTACAGTATATGTGCATGGTGGAAGTGACTCATCTAAAAGGTAGATGTATATCATACTCTGCTGTACTTGGCCTCAGGAAAATCCCTCTTAAGGGTCATGCAGGAGTCGGCCAGCATACTGGGACTCCACTGGCCTTGATATTGTTTTTCCATATCAGGAATGTCCTAATGATGAATCCAGACATGTTGCAGACTGTAAACTCTGTGCCCTTCAGTGTACTCTGTGTTACTGTACTCTGTGCCCTTCGCTGATGTCTTAAAAATTTCACAAATAGAAATAAAATAATTTTTCCTAAATTAAACTTTAATATACCCATACATCCATCCTTTCTTGGAAACTGCTTGTCCTGTTCAGGGTTGCGGGGGGTCCGGAGCCTATGGTTATAAGGCAGGGAATGACCCAGGATGGGGTACTAACATGACACAGGCCACACTCACATGCCAGTTCATGCAGGCACACTAACAGGCAATTTGGCAACTCCAATTAGCCTCAGCATGTT
>JAODKC010000095.1:16288820-16301975 GCA_026777985.1 Mormyrops attenuatus | reverse complement strand
GGGGGGGGCGCGGGGCGGGGGCGGGGGGGGGGCCCCGGGGGGGGGGGTGCAAAGAGCCCGATGGGCTCAGGTCACCTGACATCATGCCGTCGTGGTGAAGAAGTGGGTGGGGGCTCTCGTGGAGCTGATGTGCAGCCTGAGAAGGGTGGGAGTAGTGCACCTGTGACTGGGGGGCAGGTTTGGGTGTGGTTCTGTGGGCCTGATGGCTCGTGTGGCGCTGGATGGAGCGCTGGGCACGCTCGAGCGGGTGCATGGGCTGGGGAGACGCCTGGGGCGACGGGTAATTCTGGGGACCCGGGTAAGGCTGGCTCACTTGCTGGAGACCTGGGTCACTCGCGTAGCTGGTCTGGGGGACCAGGGGGACGTGGGGCAGGGTAGACGCATGCATCTGCTGGACCTGGAGCTCCTCTACGCTCGGCGGCCTCTTGTGCAAAGACTGGCGGGTGGGCAGGTGAATCCGTGGGGGAGGAGGTGGTGGAGGAATGGGGTAATGCTGGAAGGGCAAGTAGGGTCTGGGTATATGCTCCGGGGAGAAGCTGACAGGCAGGGGGGGGTCATTAAACTGTATGGGCGGGGGAGGTGGGGGGCTTTGGGGAGGCGGGGGAATGTGGTCAGAGCTGGAGGAGTATGTCAGGGAGACCCCATCTTCACTACTGCTCTGATGCTCATTGCTGCTCAGCTCGTGTGGTAGGAAGCTTGCCTCTTGCTCGTCCTGGAAGCTCATCTAGAAAACAGTCTGATGTCATTTTCACCCACATTTAGACTCCATTTCTTTTTATTATCTTCACTCGTTTACCTCAAGTAGCTTTCACATATATATACTTAATTGTTTATATAGGGGCAGGTATCCATTACAACTGAGCAGATAGATAGATAGATAGATAGATGGATGGATGATAGATGGATGGATAGATGGATGGATGGATGGATGGATGGATGGATGAGTAAATAAATATATAAATTGATGGATGGATGGATGGATGGATGGATGATAGATGGATGATGATAGATCGATGATGATGGATGAGTAGATAGATAGATAGATAGATAGATGGATGGATGATAGATGGGTGGATAGATGGATGGATGAGTAAATAAATATATAAATTGATGGATGGATGGATGGAGGGATGATAGATGGATGATGATGGATGAGTAGATAGATAGATAGATAGATAATTGTATCAATTCCGAATAAACCTTTAAAGACAATTAAAAACAATAAAATACTGAGCTAGAGTACTGTGGATAGACAAAAGTGCAAAAATGCAGTTAGGATATGCACGAATTTGAGATAAAAATAAAAGATGACCTCAATCCATAGGCTAGGTGACATTAAGGAGCTTTCTATTTATTTATTTATTTATTTATTTTTGTGGGTGGAATACCAACCTCCTCGTAATCTGTTTCCAGGGCCATGAAGTCATCCACATTCGCGCCAGAGTGGCCCAGCTGCTCGTTCAGCGCATCCAGGAACTTGTCCGTGTCCTTGCTGCGCGGTGGCCGAGAGAAGGTGAACAGCTTTTTTCGACGGGACGGCGGGCTGGGGGGATAGTCCTCAGCCTCGGGGGAAGGTGGGGGGCTGTCCAGACTAATGTAAGGATTAGGATCAGTACTGCCTGGGGAAGGAATAGCCTGTGGATAGTCTCTAAATTGGGGACTGGGCAAGGGTTCCGTCCATAAGAAAGTGGGGGCAAGTTTTCCGTAACCTAGAGAGCAAAACACAATTCAGCTCAGACTGACATGATGCATACACATTTGTACAAGCGCTACTTGCGAGCTCTCGTCCTGTCTTGATATTCTGTGTAACGAAGCATAAGCAGTGCTTAGTTAATAATCAATTATATTGCGGCAGAGAATGCCAGCATTATATAATTGGTCATAATGAAGACGAACTCACATGACACCACTGCATCAAAAACCTGATCACTTTAGTTTAGATCAGTGTTTCCCAATCCGGTCCTCAGGGAGCGACAGTCGGTCCATGTTTGCTCCCTACCAGGAACTGGGAGGGAGAAGAACCATGGACTGTCTGTGGATCGCTGAGAACTGGATTGGGTTACACTAGTTTAGAGTGTCAATATTTCAGAAACGAATCACACCACAGATAAACATCGTCTGTCAAACGCACATATGGCTGAGTGGAAAGCGTAGTGTACCTGTGTTAGTATGCATGGGGTGGCAGAGGGACTGTGCATGGGCTTCTGGACCAGAAAGATCATCTCGAGCAGGTGAAGAGTCACTCAGAAGAGACCCCCCCCCAGTCACGCTCTCGATCTCGGCATATTCTCCTGACATCTATGGGTTGGCGTATGGTTGGATTATTGAAAAAAGAATCTTCCAGAAGGTGTTTGCATGCGTGCGTTGTAGGAATTACCCACATTCTTTAGGTTTGAGGTCTCTGGGAGGGATGTGCCATCACCGGATTGCCTCTCTCCTGGACCCAGCCTCATCCCCAACTCCACAGAGTTACTATAAATTCCTGAGAACCAGAAGAAGTGGTCTCCGAGACACGTGCACAGCCAGATGACACATCCTCAGACAGAAGCTATGCTAGACATGCTGGATCATATAGAGAAGCAGGACAGACCATACAAAGGCTGACACCTGCCAGAAGCACATGTGCCGTTGCATTGCTGTGTGCCTAGGGACTCTGCATACCACGACATTGACATAGCAGCACACAGCATGCGTGTTCTCTTATTAGCTAACCAATTAAAAATAACCATACACCTTATTTTCCTCATGTCATTATTGTCATTTTATCACTTTAGTTGAGGTTTTTCCTCACTGGGATCTAATTCTGCAGGTAAATTTACTTTCAATTCACTGGCAGACTACATGAAATGCAATAACATCTTTAGTTAGAGCCAATACGAAAGAAAATAGGTATTTTCTTTCTGCAGTATTGAATGACTTTAGCAGCATGATCACAGGCAGCAGGGAAACACCTACAGTGATAGTAAGCTTTGGACAGCATGATTCCTGACTACACTTGTTTTTTTCAAATTCTACAGCTGCATAAAAGCAGACGTGGATAGCTCAGGTCCAGAAAACAAAAATCCAGACCAAGATTTTGTTGCAACCAACCAGTTGAGTACTCTGTGACTGTGACTCTTTACGTTCAACTGGTTGGTTGAAACAAAATCTTGGTCTAGATTTCTGGACCGGAACTATCCACCTCTGGATAAAAGTGACAGATAGTATTACTGGATATTACTGCATGATTCTCAAAACTTCAAGACTGCATACCTGTTTTATTTGTATCTCATTGTATTAAATTATGGTCATTATTTATATTCAAGCTCAGTTGATTAATTAAATTCTCTTTTGTACCATGAAATTTATTCGATTTATACTGTATGATTTGTCCCATAAAACATTACATGCTTCTGTATGACCAAGTTTCATGAATTTGCCTTTAACTCTGCGTGGATGAGAACTACACTATTTGGTTAAAAGTTAACATTGTAGTCTAGCAGAGTTGGCCAATGGCAGTGTGTAGACTAAAGTCGCTAGTCCAACAAGGATTAAAACAAGCATCAATCTCACCAGAAAATCAGGACAAGTCCATTACATCTCCTATGTGATGTGAGCCTCATTATCATTATTATTATTTGTGATAAATAGCTACTTCCTGCCCTTCAACAAACCAGCTTTCTACTAATTAGAGGACCTTGGTAGTAGAATAAGTCTGATAATAAAAATGCTCTCACCCACACAGGATAAACAAATCAAAACCTTCAAGAAGCTTCCCACACACGAGACTCAACTTGCCGCAGTGTAAGAAAATAACAGAGGCCGTTCAATGTACATCTGAAACGTTGTAGAGAATAAAGCGAAATCTGAAGGAATTCATGATAATCCTCAGCACATGTTCTCCAGCAAATGCGACCCGAGCGTCAGAAAACCTGCCATAGGGTTCGTGTGTGGACAGAGGATCTCCGTCTGCGATACTTGAGCTATGCTGGAAATATTAAAGTCACAGTTTTAAAGCACCACAAAGAAGACATTTATGCAACAATAAGGACAGGTATGGAAGAGTGAGTACCCATTCCCAGATGAGTGCCTATGACTGAATCATCCGTGCTCCTTTCACGCACACTGGTCTTGTAGGTGGTTCCGGTTACTTTCACGGAGCTGCTGCGCCTGTGGGGGTCTGGCCCAGCTTCAGCTTCCTCTGCTGCTGCCAGAACATAGACAGAGCACAAGGCTTGAGCAGTTAACTAATAGGTCAACACATGACACCTGCAGGGTAGAAGACACGTGAAAGCCATGGGTACGAGGACGCACCAGTGTTTCCGGTAAAAAAATACTAGTAGTTGACTTCAAATATAATAAGTTCCATCAAAAGTCTCACTTTCATAACACAAAAAAGAATAAACAAATATTAACCAAGCCTACGTTGTAACACATAAACACCAAGATTTTCCTCCAGCTTCACATATTTTCAGATAAAATAAAATAGAATAAAGACAAACCAACCAAAAATACATGTAGGCCTATCTGGCTGTAACATTTTAATACCGGCATTCTGCTACCGGCTTGAAATCAAGTAACTTTCCTGTGCTACAGGCCATGGCCTCCGTGATATCAGACTGTATTTCAGACTCATTGTCATCGTTGCCACTAGACCTGCTTGGTTTCAGAAAATACTTTTTAAAGTTTGCTTATCTCTCCACGTCTGATCTCTCTCGCCCGTCACTGTTTGTTGGTATGTGACGCACGCTTTATCAGAGTAAATGAATCAAATAACAGTTGTTTTGTTCCACATATTGGCAAGCCTATTGGCTCCACATTCATAAAAAAATGAAATGAATATTTTTTTTAAATAGAAGGATATGCGGAAATTTCATTTTAGCCTATTTTAATACAGTTTAAATTGTGCTTACAGGGAATTAATTTCACCAGACAGAATGACTGGAGAGATTTAAATATGTTGGACTTCAACAAATTTTCCCAGGTGAAGTCCGGTAATTACCGAATGACAGAAATTATGGTACGCACCCGCCATTCTGTACCCAAGGAAGCGAGAGATCTTCTGCTGACAATGCTCCTGTTCCTCATAGGTCAGCAGCTGGAAGATGAAGCGCCAGATCACCTGCTTGGCTGGAGTATCTAGCACGGGAAATACGTCCACAATGAGTGTGTCCACGTTCCTGCATACAAGAGAGTCGAGTGGTCTACGTGAGATCTCAGGGTTCAGGCTCAGCAGGCATTTTGGATCTGTTCTGCCAGTCAAACTGTCCTCAGCATCTGTTACCCCCACCTGTGCTGGAAGAAGGTCTCCAGGGCTTTGCAGATGGTGTAGCGTTCCTGAAGGGTAAGGAGGTGCTCCAGCTGCTGGCTGAAGGTGCGTCCGTGGACCCGGATGCTGGACGGCAAGATCTCGGCCACCCACTGCAGGGAGCTTAGCACAGGAGAGCGGGAACGGGAACGAGAGCGTTGGGGGATGTCCTCTTTCTCCGGTTCTGCCAGTGTGAAGGTGAGAGGTCCGTCCTCCACCACCAGCGTGGGCATGGCACCACTGCCTTGCAGCATGGACACGACCTTTTCATGGGAGCAGTTCCTGAAGAGCAGACACACAGACTTTAACTATCTATCTATCTATCTATCTATCTATCTATCTATCTATCTATTTTATTAATTCCTTGTGTTCATACCATTTTTTAAGTTTTTTCATTAATGTGGAGATGATTAAAATGAGAACTTTTTATTTATGCAAACTTTAACATATAATGAGTTGTGATCATTAAAAAAAACAGCAACGGCGCAATGGTTGGCATGACTACCAAGCACGCAGATTTAAAACCAGATGCTTTAAAATTGTATTAAGTAGATAGAATGTGCTTTGCGCCAAGAGTTACTCAATTTTAATTGAAGAATGGAAATATCTTCTTCTATACAGGTCTGTAAAGGTCTTTAAAACTGTTCTGCGTATAACAAAACAGTTTAAGTCGGCACCTCATGTCCAGTCCATTGAGAAATAGGATCCGGTCCCCAGGTTTAAGGCCAGATTTCTCTGCTGGACTTCCTGAAGGGCAGCCAGGTAACATAAAGGCATTCTTTAAGGATTCATTTTTAAAAATCAAGCATGCAGACCTTCTGAAATAACATGCCAAGACACAACATTCAGCAGCTTCAGGAAATATAAAAGCTAGTATCCCTCATGTAACCACCATGGCCTATTTGTGTTACTGTATGGTTATTCTTTGTTTTTCCAACAATGTTCATCACAAACCTAATTGTTTCCTCTGTCACTCGGGAAAATGTTACTAAGAGGACAATATATCACGCTTTCCATGCCACAGTTCCTGTCCTCGCCCCCCCCCTTGACACTTGAATTCCATAATCCAGTAGAACTTCCTACCTACTATCTACTATCTATTAATACGGAATTACATCAATTATATATGCTACACAAACCTGTTATGAATTTATATGTTCTGTGCCATTTTAGACAGTCCCTACCTACCCTGTGTTTGTGTATATGTGTTTGTCTCAGATCTAACAAAGGCATTTTTTAAGGAAGCATTTACTGCAACCTTACAGTCCTTTCCTGGGGCAGGGTACTGGAATACGAAAAAAAATCCTGAAAAAAATATATAGATGTGCGTGCGTGTGTGTGTGTGTGTGTGTGTGCATAAATTCATTGCACTGTACATTCATGCACCGACATGAGGAAGAATTTCCTATTTGACTGGCTTACTGGGATGGTATGGCAATATTTACTGCTGCTCTTACTATGTAAATGGAACACTAGGCTGCAGAAGTGAACCAAGGGTTGTCACCTTTCATTTTTCATTCTAGTTTTTTAGAATGTGCTGACAGTAAGGCGCCAGTTCAAACAAATAATTATTTGCTTTGCATAATAGAACAGCTTTCTCAAATGCCTGTTTCTCATCCTCATCTTTATCACCTTTCAGTTAGTCAGTGACTGTCAGAAATGCAGATACCTCTGGCACACTTAATCGCTGCACATGACAGTCAGTGCTATTAATGGAAATTCCCAGGATTCCTAGCAATGGGAGTAGTATTCGTTTCTGTCAACTCAGAGCCTTAATCCATTTCCCAGTTTCAGCCTTGGCTGTTTTGGGAACTGGGATATTTTAAAATGTATTGTTAAGAGTGCACGACAGCAATCCTGATGTGTGGACAGCTGGACGTCTCATCAGTGACAGTGTTCATTATGTAACTGGTGTCGACCTTTTTCATATGCTCCATGATAAGCATTCTCAGTACTGCCAAAACTGTATTATGAAACACAAAAGAGACAAATCATGCAAACAATGTTTGTATAACAACAAATAGATAATGAAAAAACAGACAGTACTGCGTCATACCTGGAAGGACTGAGTCAATCCATACAGGCGCATGTCCGCGCAGCGTAAATCCAAAACTCGTGCCTCCCCTGAATATGCGCACTGTCCTAAAAATAAAAACCCAGGGCTTTACATTGTTTTTAAAAACAAGGTAAATACGATAAGTGTACATTTCCCCCTTCTGTCTGTATACAGTCTTACTCTGTTTGGTGTTTTTTTCTTGTGAAGTGTAATATTTATAATTATACACAAAGCACTCACGGTATTCTTTAGACAGATATTGCTTGGCTTTTGTGTATCTAGATGGATGCTTAATGTTGGTTTGCATGAGAGACACAGGTTGACCTCGTCTATGCTATCAGCCTAATAGCCATTAAAAACAACTTTGAATTTGGACAGATTGTATAGGACAGCATAACTATAGGAGCCTTGTAAAACACTTGTAAAACACCTGTTCGCGTGCTAAGCCGGTGCTTTACTGTCATACAACAAAGAAAATAACAGCATGAGCGTGAACTTGCTCGGGATGAGTGGCGAGGTATGGAGACAAGCTAATGTTGCACCCCGGCAGCAGTCAGTTTCACTGACATTTAAGTAGCGCTTGTTTTGTTGTTATGGTAACCCTCCGGGATACACCGCGAGGTACGGTGTTGTAGCTTTGCAGTAAGTGTTTTTGCAAAGCAGAACAATACATTGAAAAAACGCTTTCGGCATTGTCACCTCCCACTCTTCCCAGCATGCTTGACCCCGTAACCCCGGTAAAAGGTCCCTTGTGGGAAACTTCATACTTTGAAATTATCCCTCTATGCACTCCTGCCTGAGATCCCATTGTAAGCACAGTACAAACATTTCTCTCTTGCGTTATAAAGTGTTCTCCACCTTCTCTATGCAATGATTCTTACGTACATCCCAGCCTGAGCCTGCTGAACAGCAGTTTGCAGGATACAGGTATCAGCATTTTCAATTTTCATACCGCGCACAACTCAAGATCATTCTGTGAAGATTAATGGTGCATAGTTAAGTACTTTAAAATGCTAAATGTTATCTCATATTTTCAAACGTCATTCAGCATCACTGATTTTTTTTTTCCCTACATTTGAAACAGCTGACATTTTTAATACTCTTTTAAAGATGACTGTTAATTGATAGCAAAAGGATTGAGACAGTACTGATCTGCGGTACTGACCTGCGGTTGGCTCCCCCAGAGGAGTTCCCAGCAACCAGTGAGGTGGTCTTTCTCAAGCCCCTGCTCAGCGGCGCGTCCTCCTCGCCGCCGGACCGGGGCACGGAACTGGCTCTGGTGGACACCTGCAGGCGCTCAGGCTGGTCCTCGCTGCGGCTGCGGTGCAGCCGGTTCTGCGCCGAGTCATTCAGGCTCTTCCTGCGGTACAGCCGGTTGGCCAGGCTTTGAGAGACGACCTCATCGAAGCGCTGCCGGTGCTTCTTGGGAATGAAGATCCTGGCAAACATCACACAAGGAGGCGCACGTCAGAAGCACAGCGGGAGCCGTCCATTCGCCCCTCAGCGAAGCACCCCCCGGACCATCAGGAGTCTTCCTGCCGTCTGACTGTGTGCCAAGCACCTGAGCTCATAATGGCACACTTTTAATCCAGGGAGAACTAAAGAAGGTGGAAAAGAGGAACAAACTGGATATAGGCACTGGTAGACAAGTGTTACAGTGTACGTTAAGGTGGCTGAAGTAAATTAATCAAATAATAACCTGATGAGATTACTTAATGAATATTAAGCTATTCTAAAATATATTTTTTTTTATTAAATTTATGTTCCGCAAATGGGGAAAAAGTGAGTGCAAATCAGTAAGCAGTGTACACCAGTGATCAGTCCTAGTCTTTTTATCCGTAATCCACAAATGCTGACATGGGAAAAAGGGGGGGAGAGGGAAATCTCTGTGCAAACTAGCAGGTCCCAGTGCCGATTTTGAAGTGTGTGCGTTCCGTCGAACCAGCGGGTGTGATGCACAGAGAGCGGCCACAGCACGTATGTGGGAGGGAGTACAGTAGTACACAGCCACCCCTGGAGATGAGTTGAACGTTCCCTCTCTCTCTCTCTCTCTCTCTCTCTCTCTCTCTCTCTATCCATCTATCTCTCTCTCTCACCCGCTCTCGCATTCTCGCTCCCACCCTTAGTGCGGTAAATTCTCATTACAAATACTTCTATACATTTAGACGCAGTAGGCAGTCGCTCCACTTCCGAGGTGCGTAGGGGTGCAGATGTAAAGCGAGCCCTCACTTCCCTCTAACGAAGCAGAGCGATAAGTCCCAGCACCCGGCGTTTCAAGGGAAATGATTGCATTCTGACCTATTGATAAAGTTTTCATGGGTATCGCGGTATTGTTTAAGGAAGCACTTCCCAAAGGCATAGCTTGGTTTTTGTGACGCAACAGAATACATTAAATGTATTTTGCCTATGCACCAGCAGAATAAGAACAATGAAGAGAACATCACGACACCTACAGAACACCTCTTCACTTCCTTCTATAGATTCACTCGACCTTGTTACGTATGTGGCTATGTGTAAAAATGGAGCAAACTTGCTGCATGCATACAAGTTCATGCTGATGCAGTTAATACAAGGCTGTCTTTCTGCAGAACTGCTTTCCCGTTGAAGGGCCCACACATATATTACAAACCACTTCTACTTGAAGCATGACTCACTCTAAGCAAGATCATTATTTAGTTATTTATTCAAGAAAATATGTGAGGCTCTAGAACAATCTGAAAGACATCTCTACACAATGAATGGTTTTCCATGGTGAGGACACACTGTGCTTTTGTGTTATGACTCTGTGGCCAGCTTCCAAATAAATGCCTCACTTAGCAGTTGCCCTTTTTTTTTCAGGTTCTAGAGCTTGTTTATGATTTTTGTTTTACAGTGATAAGTGGTCATTGAATCGTTTTCATCATTTGCTGTTAGTTTTTTTTATGTCTCGCTTTTGGCTTTGTCTGGCAATGAATACAGTAGAGTGTTGTGGTGACTGCCTGTGTACAACGGTCATATTATTAATTTTCTTTAAATGCTTCTTTCAATACTGTCCTTGTAAGAAAAACATGTAAAATTTAAATCTGTTCTTACAGTAATGTCATGACTTAAACGAAAATAAACCAAAGCAGAAGTTCACACCATGTACTCTATGTTTCCTTGACTCTAAGATAGGAATGTTCCGGAAGTATACTGTGGTTCTTGTATTTGAAGTAAAGAAGCGGCTTTTTTAAAATAAAGCAGTAACTATGACTACCAGTTATTTCAAAGATTCAGCCTTACAGTATCTGTTGTTCTAGTAATAAATTAGAACGATGAATAATGTGCAGGGGCTCACCTTACGTCTGGATAAAACATCAGCTAATTTCATTAGTCCAAACATTTACAAAAATGAGGAAAAAAGAGAAAAATTGTAAATAGCAAAGTTTTATTTTTAGGAAATGTATTACAATTGAGAAAACGCCTAAGTTCCATCAATCCATTTTCTATACCTACTTGTCCCATACAAGGCTGGGGGGTCCGGAGCCGATCCCGGAGCAAACGGGCACAGGGCAGAGAATAACCCAGGGTGGGGCACCAGCCTTCACAGGTCAGGGCCTAATGTATAATATGTCATTTGTTTCTGTAGGCTTTTTTGCAATGGCCACTGCCCGCAGCTATTTTGTTCAAACTTTTTTTTCGTGAGACCTTTTTTGTGATATTAACAAGGAACAAATATTCATGCGAGTCTGGTCCACACACATATGAGAAATAGGCAGGCAGTCAAAAAAACGTTAAGGCTGGTCTCCATGGAAACTAGAAGAATACATTTAAACGATGGGAAGCTTGAGTGTGTTACTTTGTAACACAGACATATATGTCAGGTCTGCAAACTAGAACGAAGCTGCTTGTCAAAATGACAAGCTGATTTGTTACCTACACTAAACGTTCATTTTTTAAAGAAGTATATCCATGGTTAATTGCTCGTTTTAAATGTAAGCTCCGTGTGTAACTTTCTGTTATGGTTTTAATAAACGTATTTCAAAACCGTTGATTTAGAAAACCAAAAGTTATTAATCTTTCTAATTTAATATTTATACCTGACAACGTTTAACGACTTTTGCTTATTAATTCAATTCATTTATTTTTATTTAAGTGCTGACTTCAGTAGTACTTCTTGAGTTAATGCCCATTTCTACAACTAATATGCAAAATTCAGTCTCTGGTTTTCTTTTTCATAAGAAGTAGGTTGTTTAAAATAGAATGGAAAAGTCCATTGAGAATATTTGGGATGTTAGCCAATTGGAAAAGGGGACATTGTTGGACATTGTATGTATAACCAGTCAAGGGTTAAATTGCATCACTATATTGACCATAAGCATATCAATAGACTTTGAAGAATTTAAGCTGCATGGATTGTAATTGTTATTTTATGAACCATTTTATATTCTAAATGTGCCCTACAATGGACTGGCATGACATCACCAGGAACAGGTGTGACTCATCAGAAGCCAGGTAGGATAGAAAACCTACTGGACAGTAGCTCTCCAGGACCAGAGTTGGAGAGTCATATCAGCAATGACTAGACATCTGATACATTTTAGACATTTTAGGTTCAAGACTGTATTATTTAGAGCTTCAAAATAACATTGAGCAGTGAACAAACCTCCTTGTTAATACAGCTAATACATTTTCAGATATATACATTATGACCTTATGATCTTTATTTCTCTATAGGGGGAAATGTTATAGTTTTATATTAATTTTGTAGTATACAGTATATTATAGTTACGATATCACAAAAGATAATGTAATAGTATAACTGTAATTAAGTGTTTAGTCAGGGCTGGGTGTGGATGTCAGGTCACAAGTTCTTTGTTCACCTACAGTGGGTTTACCATTGTCTCACCCCAGACAGACCAGACCACGTTCAGCTTTGTGTTGTAATACTTATATTGTCTTCCCGCCTCTCTCTTCTCCAAAGCCCTTATTATAACCTCCTCACACCAGCCTCCTATTCCTGCCTCACATGCTTTTGTAATATTATTCTTTTCAGATATTTTTCAGTTTTTTAGATATTTCCCATTCCATCAACAAGAACATGTTTTGATGAGCAAACATCAATCAATACAATTTTCAGTAACTTTCAGTCATTTTCATTTACGCCTTTCTTTTCATTTATTCCTACTTGATACAGTTGATATCACATACATATATAACACATACTTACATACATAAGTACCTGCCAAATCATCACAGTTAATTAATTAAAGGTCATCCCAGGACAGGGGTGCCGTAAGGGGCGGGACATTTAAAAGGATTCCAAGAGCCCCTTTCATGAGGCCCAAAATCACTAACGACCCCCCTGCCCAGGGATCAGAAATGTATCAGAAGCCAAAATTTAATGGGGGTGAGAGGTGTCAGAATTTCAGGATCAGTGTCATTATTCTAGTAATTTGCATTGCATTATACCAAACAGAAACACTAATAATCGTTTCTTCAAGATACCCAAACCTTTTTTTTTAAAACTAAATTTTTTTTTAATTAGCAGCAACACATGAAATAAGTAAGAATAAACTGAGACAGTATGTATAGATCGGCTGTCTGCATTATATTCTAATTGGGTTTTTGAGAGCTCAGTATTCCGTTCAGTGCCGCCCCTCCCTACATGCAGAACACGCGCTGTGTGTAGGGCCCCACGATCCATGGAGGGCCCCATTTTCCACAAGGGGACACATTCTCTGCAAATGCGCAAAGGATGCGCATCGCTTCCGTGTGGCGCGCGTAGAGCACCAAGTCAGCCCAAGGCAGGAGAGAAAAAAAGAGACGAGTAATCTGACACCGCAAGGTTGTA
>JAODKC010000095.1:16267371-16288720 GCA_026777985.1 Mormyrops attenuatus | reverse complement strand
GCTAGACGTAAAATCAACAGCTGTCAAGATCAATTTACCGCTAAGAACGTTGTATAAAAGTTGTTAGGAAGGAGTGCACAGGAAAAGGAAAAGACTGTTTGTGGATTTTTTTTTCTCATTTTTTTTGTAATGGGGGGGGGCCTCAAAATAAAATTATGCTTAGGGCCTCAATTTGGCCAGGGGCGGCACTGATTCCGTTAACTCATAAAAAGGATGCTTCCGTAAGTTCACACTGGTGGCACATTAAATGTGAGAAAACATGGAGGGGCTTCATGCTGCAACATGATTGGACGGTTGTCTTCTTGACCCACATGCCTGACCTTGCATTTCTTAACTAGAACTAGGTTTCTGGTGCATGTCAGCCCTCATGCTGGTAGGCATAATGGCTACCTGAAGAGGAGTTTTAAAGGGGGTCACGATTCCCTTATGAAATGCCAGGTCTCAGTCACAACACTTCCTGCAGTGACAAAGGAGTGAGATGCAGCCACACATGTCTTTACAGTCGGCATTGTGCTATTAATGATGTAATGGGACTTTTAATTTGCAGGGTTACATCACGTGCAAATCAAGATACGCTTGTGTGGGTGGAAATTATTATTTTAAGATTCAGAGCACTGATCTGTATGCTGATGCTGTCTGACAAAATGTGTGCGATGGATACACATTGGTTAACGTGCAACTTATTTTAAGCGATATTAGATGGAACACACAGGTAAATATTAGCCTTACTCAAAGCCAGTGCTTGCTGAGAGCTTTTATATGCGGCATTGTACATCATGGTTATTAATTATTACTATTGACGATGACGATGATTCACCAACCAGTACAGTGTGTATTTTTCATATACATTTATGTGAAGTTTAAGTCATATATTTAAGAGTTACGTTACACCATACAATGAAAATCTTACTATACATGTTCTATCTGGGCACAGTTGACACATATCAAACAAAAGACACAATATCAAAGATAAAGTGCAATATAAACGAATAAGCACATGCCTCAGCCCCTTAAATATTTGTTAGATGTCTTAAACTTAACATACAACCAGCCCATCACAGCATCTTATAATTAACCCAAGCAATTTCTAAGCTGCTTATATCTTAAAGAATGAAAAAACCACTGACATAGAGCAACACTGGAGACCCACAGACACGCGGCTGACACTCATCTTTTTACGCGACTAATCCATCCCAGCCAATATTCTAGCTGCATCATGGTAACACTGCCTCGGGTGACTGAATATTTTTAGGATACTGCAGACTCCTCCTGATTGAAGGACGTCGTAAAACTTGTAAAAGTGAAGAGAGCTGCATGACATGAAGACTGGATGAAGGGATTTTATTCGAGGACAGAAGTGGAGATGGCAGCAGCGGGGTGGAAGTAAAATAAGAGTATGGGGACAATACAGACAGAGGAACCCACCATGGATACTGGGTCACCTCTGTCTGAGAGGGCAACATATTGGGGGCCAGAGAAAAGAAACCCTAATGTTACATAATGATTGGGTGTACAGACAAGATGAACTGAGTGAATAAACTCATCCCCAGACCATCCCCCAGTTTGGATGTGTAGTCTGACTCTTACATACAAAAGGATTCAGTGCCACCTCAAGGACAATATACTGTTAAACACCATACTTTGCCAATACAGGAGGGACAATGAACGACTGATATGCAAAGTGGCAGAGTACAGACTCACCAAGTATTACTCCACATGTAACACTGCTCATTCCATCACCCACCATATTCTGTGTCATTTAACCTTTTATGAACCATATTCATAAAATTCCACTGTGAATCTGATTTGCAGGTTTCAGTGCATTTTTCCCTGAGGACCTGCATTTATTCACCCCCCAACTCTAGCCCCCCCTCACCCCCCAGGATTTAATTAATTACTTTCATTGATTTGCCAACATGTTCCCAAAGTGACTTCATTTTATGCATTTATGTAGATGGAAATTTGTTAATTACGTATGAAGAATTGTATGAACAAACTCTTTCTAATGAATTGCGCCAAAACACAGATGATTAAATCTCATCCCAGGAGGATGTGTGCCTTTCATGTGCCTTTCATCTGCATGGGCGGCTCCTTATTTTCCACACATGTGGCTTTTTTGTCTTCATTTGCTCATGAACTTGTTGAACTCAAACCTAACACTGCCATCTGTTGTGAGTTTTGCCGGTCACAGGGCACAATGCTGAAAAAGACTCCCTGCTCACTCATAACTAGTGCACAGCAGTAATTACAAAGACCACGGAGAGTAGTCGCCCTAATTTCCTTCCTTAATGGAAAGGCTCCTGGATTAGCTGCAGATCCCAGTTCCATCCCCCACTCCTCACGTTCCTGCTGCTCCAGATGGAGTCTACCTACATTAGACCGACACGCTGTAGATTCTCATGTCTCCTTTACAATATGCTCAGGGTTTTTAAAAGTCTTGTAGGACATAATTAACTCTCAAAGGGCATATCCTCAAGATAGCTGTCTCGTCTTTCTCGTACGGTGCAGTAATGCATATAATATATAAGATAACATGTGCTTTTGACGTTTATTCACATAGTGCAAAAGCATTCTTGACTTTACCAGCACTAACTCATATCTCATAAATTTATGCGTTCAGGAATAATTTTCCAAAATAATTTTTAATATCCCTATGAACTGATATGCAATCATAATTATATATAGTTCTTAAAGGGTGTCCTACAAAGTCATTTGAAATGTAAAATCCATCCATTCATCCATCTATCCATCTTGTAATTGCTTATCCTTGTCAGGGTCATGGGGAGTCTATGCCAAGTAGCACAGGGCACAAGGCTGGGTTACATCCTGGGTGGGATGACAGGCTATTTTAGAGTAAATACACACACAAAAGGTTAGCCTGACTGCATGTCTTTGGACCTCAACAGGAAACCGGAGAACCCAAAAGAAACCTGGGTACAAACTCCACACGTACAGAACAGAGGCTGGATTTGAACCCCCAGCCCTGGAGATATGACACACTGTGCCACCCTGTAATGTAAAATATATCCAAAAAAATGATCATATCCTTAATGCATTGCATGCATAACACGAATGACCTGAACAGCAAAGAAATGCTATGGCAAAACCACACTGTCACTCCAGCTTGTCACTTCTCAGTTGTGACACACTGCGTGTGACATTCTAGATACACCAGTCACCTTTATCCAACCCATGATGAGCCAGACCTTTAGCAGTTAGCGGGCGATAACGCCCACCATAAAAAGGTAGACCCAGAGACTGAAACAAAATCTATCCTGCCTTTTTTTATATATTAATGTTTTCTTGAGAATAGTCCATCTTCCATCGTGCACAGGTTAGGAGTGTGGGCCTAGAGCCCATCATGAAGTTTAGCGCACATGGTGAGGAACGCCCTGTAGGCCTGAGAAGGACACACTCATTTGCATGCTATTGGCAATTTAGAGATGTTAGTTCACCTTACTGGAGTGCCCACAGGAAACTAATGGCAACTCCAAAAGCACAGAGCAGTGGTGGGGTCCAAGCCCCTATCCATGGCAGTTTGAGGCAACAGCGTTACCCGCTGAGCCACCATATAGCTGTCAGTATGAGAATATTATACACTAATATAGGACATCAATACATATCATGAAGTTCTTTCATGATGGGTGGTTCAGAACACCAGCATGTCATAGGCGTCCGGACCACGATAGACACACCCCCACAAAACGCAAGCAAGAGCTTTGTAATCATCTCTGTGGTTACCTGATATTGCCAATGAGTTGACGGTGCTCCTCAGTGGTCAGAATGTCTGGCAGGATGGCCGCCAAATATTCCACCTTCCTCTCGGTGGCGTACTGCTTTAGCACTGAGAAGAGCCTGTTCTTCACCTCGGGCTCATCTCCCAGGACCTGCTCAATCTGTAACATGTACAAGGGCACTCCTTAACCCATAGGTAGCAGCAAAATCAGCATCAACATTTTCACCACATAAAGTGATCTGTGTTTAGGATTTAAAAGTAATATTTACAAGGAAAACGCCGATGCTAAAGAGAACCAGGATGCTAGTCAACATTCAGAAGCAAATTTCTTATTTATCTCTCTAATGTCTAATATTTAAGATATAATACCATGGGTTACAAGAAGCATGAATATTAAGTGAATGAGAAGTCATCAGAAATGGGGTGGATGTATTTGTAGGACTGTATCTTCCGTAAGCCCTCCCTAAGTTATGGATGGGGATGGACCCTGATGACATCAGTCCCATGGGGTTTTCATCTGAAGCTCAAGGCTGCCCCTGACCGCACCAGACCAAATCAAGGCTCACCTTCTTGTTAAACTCAATGGCTTTGTGTTTCCGGTCCTGCCGCAGGCCGTCGCCGCCCTGGTGGAACTCTTTAATGCTTCCACCGGCTCGGCCCTGCTGGTTCGCCATGCACAGCACGCCCAGCCGCAGCGTGCGGCCCTGGGATGCCTTGATCATGGCTGCGGCCGTCTCATGCTGCCGCACAGGAATCCCATTGACCTCCATGACATAATCTCCTGCTCTCAGTCCACTGCGCCCAGCTGGGGAGTTTGGGGAGCAGTCCTCCACCAGCAGGGGGCAGTCACCAACGATAGTGAAGCCAAAACGACCATCAGGGCCTGGGGTGATGTCTATCTGTAAGTGAGAGAAATTAAGTTATTTATCTGGGAAAAAAAAGCTCCAGAAACTGACTTAACTAAACTTGGAAACTAATATAGTAACGCCATGCTCTCTGATGTCTTAATTAGCTAATTTTCATATTCCAGTAGCAGAGGGTATAGGAATAGTTACTGTGACATATTGTTTCTCCTAAGAATTATTATCTAGTTTTATATAAATAGTGTTTCTTCTGCCTTTGGTGTAATTTGTGCAAGAATTTTAATTACATGTAAGCTCAGCACTGGAGGAACATTATGGTTTTATGAAGTTGGACTGCATGAGATGATGAACTGTGGACTGGGTTTCAGCCCACATGCAGAGTGAGTGAGAGAGACATGACTGCTACTGCTAAGTTAGTTCTGACCTGCTGTATGCGCGACACCACGCCAATACTGGGAGGAATGTTCTTCTGGGCCTGGGCCAGGGCAATCAGGGCCTGCGTGCCGAGAGTGGACACATTCTGCCCTTCGATCTCCAGGACCTGATCGCCTGGCTGCAGCCCAGCGAGGTGTGCACTGCTCCCCTCCTCCACAGACAGGATGTAGCTGGGCCCATTGCCCCCCAGGCGGAAGCCAAAGTCCTCTGGCCACCCCTGATTGGAGGCCGGCATTGTCAGGACTTCACAGGCGAGAGGACAAGAAAACTAGTTTAAACAATGTGACATTTACCTGTAAAAATGGTAATACAAAAGAACCATTACTGTAACAATTCCCATTATATCAAGTAAAACAGCTGTGTGCTGATACATAACTGCACATACAGAGAATATACAAAAACAACACACCCATTCAGAGGGATAGAGAAGATTATTTAATCAGTTCAAAAATATATTAAAAAAAACATCTTTAAATGGTGGGGCAGTGTGTGGCTCAGCTGGTGAGGCTGCCACAGACTGGGAAGTCACTGGTTTAAATCCCAGGGTCGACAGAGTGATGTCACCGCTGGGCCCTTGAGTAAGACCCTTAGCCCCTAGTTGTTCCAGGGACTGTCTGACCCTGCTTTCTCAAAAATGTACGTCACTTTGCATAAAAGTATCTGATAAATAAAATACATATAAATTGCTTGTTTGATTAACTAAGGTGAGGCAGCTGGAATTTAAAATGTTACATATAAAATCAAGAAAAATCACTTCAAGCTGAAGTGTGGTTTGTCACGTTCATCAGATAACAGAATATCCTGTGAACCT
The DNA here is from genome assembly GCA_026777985.1 of Mormyrops attenuatus. Lineage (NCBI taxonomy): Eukaryota > Metazoa > Chordata > Actinopteri > Osteoglossiformes > Mormyridae > Mormyrops > Mormyrops attenuatus. Next base: position 16,282,875 of record JAODKC010000095.1, on the reverse strand, counting down.
TTATTTTATCCCATTTCCTGATGGCTTCCTGAGGGCACATTACAGCACACATTAACTGTGAAGTCCCCATGACCCTTTCCTGGATCAGAGGATGAATGGATAGATGGAAGTATTAATCATGAATTGAATTATCTATTAATGTTATCTGAAGCACAGCATAAACACAGACTCAGACAGTCACAAACACATTCACGTATTTCAAAATCATGTGTAAATATGAATCATTTTTTGGTATCACTGTACGTACATAATTTCTAACCTAATATTTAGAGATGGTTAACCTAACTCTCAAGCAGCTCTACTCACAATGAATATATGAGCCAGATGTTTTCATACATATAAATGACTGGTTTTATTTGCTACATTTAAGTAGTAGGAGCATTTGTATCAAAGCAAGTCCTGGATTAATACAGATTGGATACTGGACCCTAGAGACTGTTGATTTATAAAATGATAATACACATAAACAAGATTTGCAATTCTTATATATAGAAATATATAGTTTAAACAGAGTCTGAAATGCCTGATTGACAAATGCCATTCATATTGTTTTCATATTGGTAATTGCATTGTCTATATACATTTCACCGCAAAAAAAAAAAAATGTACTGGACCCAAAGGGTTAAAAGGATTTGTACGTCTCTCCTTTCGATGAAGAAAGAGGAGCCACAACAAACTGACTTACAGAAATCTTTAGATGCATAGCGAGAGCCAGACTTGCTCTGGCGGAGAGAGTGTCTCCCTTTCCGATTTTGCAAAAACTTCTTCATTTTGCTTTGCTTCTGTGAGGCTCCTGTTTTAGGCTTGAAAGGTATCAAGCAAGCAGATGCCCCATATCCATCACCTCTATACCATGACGGCAGAAACCCCCAGCAGACCGCGGCCTCGCTTGGGTGAAAAAGATCCCAGCTCTTAAAAGGTTTCACATCAAAACAGGCAGTCCTGATAAATATCCCCCGTCCAAAATGAGAAAACTAAAAAAGACGTCAAGAGGACTGCGGCTAACATCCGTAGGCTGTGCATCGCTACTGAAATTCAGCAAATGTGCTGTCATCTGAGTTTGTGTCGTCAAACTAGGACACACTGGCAGGGTTTTCTCTCTTAATAGTTTTCTTGTGAAATGGTACTCCGAAGACCCATTTTTCTATAAATACTCCCCCTCCCCGTCCACATTCTATCTCTCTCCCTATCCTTTCTGCTTCCTCTCTTATAGCTCTGTACCTCTCAGAGGGATAGGATCTGGCCCAGAAACAACACGGCAAACCTGGGACCCACAACGCACGGCTGTAGAGCCGCGAGGCTGCTTAAGCCCCTGCTCTGGATTAGCTGGATTAAACGAAACACGTGAAGATCCACCTCACGGCCCGGCAGAGACACGCGTCCTCATATCGGCGTGGCAGATCTACAGCTCTAACCCCTCAGGCTTACCAAGCAGTGCAGCAAGCGGAATGAGTAGTAGGCATCAAATAAAATGACTGATTGCATCCATTGAGTTTAATAGGGCCACTAGACAATTTTCACCTTGATTGTTCTTGAATACTTTACCTTCCTCCCATGCGGGACATGTTTCTCACTCAGGATATGGAGCATCAAGGGAATAAAAAGCATGCAAATGCATAATGGAACTTTTATTATAAAGTGTAGCTGTTTCTGTTCTGTGACATTACCCCTGTTGTATGATATATAGGAGACACTAAAATGAAACCTATATTAAGGAACATGCTACATAACTCAAATGTAAATGACAAACTAAATAAAATGAAAAAAAATGAAATGGCACACAGAATGGAAAAAAAGGTTTATAAACGAAAAGACATGATGACATATTAAAATTCCACTTCAGAATATCTTCCTTATCAAAATGCCACATTGTGATTTGATTAGATTTTGCAACCTCAGCCCTGAACTTCACGATTACTCATCAAATCAAGAAAAAAACAAACAAAAAAGACACCATTAAACAAATGCTGTCTTTGTTAGCAATTAGAAGTGTGATTCACTGAACTTAGGCCATGATGACTTTGGCACGGAGAGCTGAATAATTTAGCAGAACTGCTTGTATCTCCAAACAGACTCCATTCCTCGCTAAAATTCTCATCTTACATGTCACCCAAAAAGACCACTCAACTTGTCAAACTTGAATCAAAGGCAGGGGGGAAAAAATTGTGTTTTAATTGAAGTAGCATATCAAAGTAATTTTGTTTCTTTACTTAAAATTGAAATGCAGCAGAAGTATATTATATCTTATTTTTTAAATATGGAAATTAAAGTCAATAAGCAAGACAGATCGCTACATGTAAATTATAATGTAAGTGGCATAAATAACATTGGTTTATTAACACCTGTGCTAACGTTTCATTTACAGGATCCACTTCCAGTACATGGTAAACTGTGGACAGGCAGGAAAGCAGATGAGCAGCAGCCACATCAATAACGTTACGCTATAAACACGCACCATATAGTTACATCCGATGATGTAAAGTAAAGGTGTGCAGTTAAGCAGTGACTGTGGAAAACACAGCTTACCCTACATGCATTCCTTCATCTATCATTAAAACCCTTATACAGTATAGATAATTGACATTTTTCACTTTATGTTCTTGGTATATTCATTTAATTCAAAAATACATCAGAACAGTAAATGAGAACAGGACTGGTTTATGAGAGAATACAACAGTTATCACAACAAACAATAATAGTTCTATTCAGGAACTAAAGACATCTGCTGCTGTTTTACAGCCTTAAGCTTAATTCAGATGCACAGTGGAATATGAAGTCTTACCCTTTGCCAAGCAGGACTAAAACGAAGCTTCAAACTTTGAGCAGAAGCACCTGAGAGTTCCTGAGCTGGGCCACAACCGACTGAACCTGATGTCCTTCACCCAGGCTCTGCCCACGGCCCCCCCCCCGTAACATGAGAATCAATTGCGGGGGCCAGGGCCAGCAACCTGAGCCTGCACTAGGTTTCACATGATGCCCAGTGAATAACAAAGGCAGCGATGCTCGGGGGGGGGGCGTGGCTGCAAACCAGACACTTATTGTTTAAAAAATGTCATTCTTTCATGTAATCAAGTTTTACGTTCAACTTTATTGTCATATACAGATAATGATACATTGTTACTATTAATGAGATTCTTGGGCTCAACGTACCTCAAATATTGCACTGTAAAATAACACTTAACACATAATTAGAGTAAAAATAAAAGTATTAAATAGTATAAGTGGTAAAACAGTAAAAAGGTGCATAGTAGACAAACTTAGTGTTAGTGTTTAGCATTTGTAGTACTTATGAAGTAACTGTAGTGCAAGCGGGTTAAGTGTGCCAACATATTAGTCTTAGGTCAAAACAAAACGCCTGTTTAGTAATGGTGCATATGTCGCTAATGTAGTTCTGTTTAGACAGAATAATATCCCTAACCTTTGTAGAATGGTTCCTAGCCACCTGACAATGAGTGTGTTTCTAGCGAAGAGAAGGCACCTCCAGATATCCCACACTGCCTTGCTTCTCCTGGTATACTTAGGAAAGTGTGTAGCTCAGTGCGTTAGGACTGCATTCAGAATGTCACTGGTTCAAATGGTGGAGCTTATTCCAAGGAGCATAGCGCACATGAGAGCAAGGTGGGCAAGGAAAGCAAGGTGGACTGTGAGAGAAAACTCAGGGAACATAGAGACCACACAAGAACGCCAGAGAGGTAGAGGGGGGTGGATGAGGGTTCCTGCCTGGGCACCTGCCCCTTTAGCCCGAATGATCGAAACTGTCCCCCATTGAAGGTACTGAGTGTCACCTTTCAATCACCAATAATCACGCTAAATTCATCCCACCGCCACCACAGGCTGACATTGGTGACAGAGCCCAACCAGTCAATCAATAAAATTGTAACAAAATAATAATAATAATCTTTATTATTATTATAGTAGACCTAAATACATTCCTACAATAAATTATTATTAAACACTGATATGACTAACAGAAGTCACACACACCCCATGAGCTACCCTATCATCCAATTTGTATTACATACAGTGTTAGAATTATCATATATCTTGTAGTTTTTGTTATTTTACTATATATTCTTACTATATATTTAATTTTTAAATGAGTGTGCATGTGTGTGCAAACTTGTCACTCTAACCAGCTGATCAAAGTTTGCAACCCTGATTTCATTTAATGGGGCCTCACATATTTAGAGATGTATCTTTCATTGAAATTTTATCCGGTAATTCCCTCGCAAAACTAAGTTTCGTGGCGATTCTACAATCAATATACCGTCTTCTGCTGAATTTGATAATGCACTGCGGCTGAACGGCAATGCCCTTGTATTAACGTCTTACTTTAAACTTTGTTTAATGGACATCGATACGGACACGAGGGAAACCCGGAAGTAATCGGCCAGTGTAATTGTGCTTCTGGATCAAACTAGGAGTTGTGTTAGTCGTTATAATGTTGGTGCTTGAAATATATTATTATTTTTTCCCCCAGTTGTAATGGTAGTGGGTTCATGAGTTGGGCGGTTATATATAATGTATGTAGAATAAAACCTAGCATTTGAGTTCTCGGTTGCATTTACCAAAGAAATGTCAGTAAAGGCACGAAGACCGGTGGCTGCGTGCTGGTGATGAGAGGTCCGATTGCAAAGCAAAACGATAAACGGGCACTGGAGAAGCAGCAGACATATCCCGTCCGTGTTATACCCCATGAAACGATGCCAGTGCTCCAGTCCAGGAAGCAGGAAATGGTGCGGTTGGGAATTACAGGCGGCCGAGCAACTTTTCTCTAACCGGTCTGGAGTTACATGAAGAGATGTAATTTTAAAATCGGCGAAAAGGGTAAGTACGACTACAGTAAGAAGAGTCCGGCTGTTCCTTGTGTTTAGTCGATTCTTTGATTGAACTTTAAGTAACACTTCTCGCGTTTTGTCATAATACTGCATAGCTTTTCGTCTAAGTTTTACCAGCATTCAACACAACGAAATTAGAAGAGCTTTAAACTTATTCAGTGCAGTCCGCCGCGAAAGTCATGTAAATCCGGTTAAATGTCCCTCTGTGGCCAATAAATACGGGAAGGATTTCTTTCTTCATTACAATATGCTGCAGATACTTAAAATAAGAACTCATTTTCCTTCTCAGCAGATGGATTTCCTTTTGCTGTTTGCGATCTATGTGCTGTTCCTGTTGACCTGCATCGCCCTTGTGTGTAAATGCTCCAGCAATCGACAAACTCCTTTCGAAAGGTTTCTTAGCTTTGCCTCCGAGGTGGGTGCATATCGCCGCCAGCCCCGATGTCCTGCAGCCTGCCGAGGTCGCCCCGGATACTGACACATATGTTTACTACTAGTTATTTGTTCGGTGAATATATTACTTCGTTCTGCGTTTCCATTTTTTGAAGAACGTTCTGCGAATCCCCAGTCTCGAAATTACAAAGATGCAAATTTAATAATGTTTGTCCATAAATGACGTGTAGTCTGTCCTGAACGTTCTGAATCATGTCCATCCGTTGTGTCTTTTTGTTGTATAGAAAATTTCACCCTGGATTCCTCTATGGCTTCAAAGGATCTTTTATAAGGCTCAGCACAGAGTCTTTCATCAAAGGTAAGCTTGCAACCAGGGGGCTACCTTCCTTAACTGTGGATAGCCCTATGATGTTAATGACTACACAGGTGTGTTTTTATATATGAAATCAGATAGATCACTATGCTGACTATCAAAATATATATTTAACACATCTATTATGTGCACGTCTTTTTTGATTTAACACCCAAGACTAATTAAAATGTCATGCATGTACTTGCAGGAACAGACTGTTCCTTTATCTGCAGCTCTTTCTGGAGGCAGCTGTGTTTGCAGAGTTCAGCTATGAAGTCTTTGGGTTCTGCAGGGAGATGGATAGCGGCCTCCCCAGCCTATGTGTGCCTTATGTGTTACTTGCTGTAAAATCCTACTACTTCTACCAGTGCTGTTGCAAAGACCCCGGTAAGTAAGCTTCGTCATAATGCTGACAATACCCTATTACTTTTATACCCAGTTTGGAAGTAATCTGTATAGGCTTAATGTGTGTTTTGCAGGTACAATCACAAAGGAGAACCATTCTGCCCAGGTTCAGGTGTATCAGTACGACAGGAGACTGTTCCATCCAGCTGTCACTTGTCCGACTTGCCTCCTGGTAAAACCTGCCAGGTCGAAACACTGCAGTAAGCCCTTATGTCTCTGTTAATTCCTCTTAGAAGATAGTAGCTTTACTTGAATTGAAGCTAGGTAACATATTAACTGCATCCTGGTCATTTACAATTTTACACTGTAAATGTGTGTGTGTGTATAAAATCAGCCAAGGAAGCAATCGGAGACCACAGCACAATTGATTTTTTTTTTTGTTTCATTCATTTCCCAGTTTATGGGTGTACATCTGTGAATAATATGTTTTTTTGCAAACTGCAGCCTGGTTTTCTGTATCGCATTAATGAAGGGCTTCTTCCTTGTTTTATGTGACTTTAGTCCTGCTTTTAGAAGCCTGATATGAACTGTCCTAGCAGTGCACTTCACACCTGCACTTAATGTTTCCCATTCCTTTTGAAGATCACTTGATGTCATTCTGCGATTGATGAGACACTGTCAGATAAGTTAGCAGTCTGGCACTTCTGCCCTTTACCAGGCTGGTTTGCGGTCGTTCCCAGTGTCTCCTGCTTCACCTTGCACTCGTGTCCTGCTGTCTTAGAAATTGTGAACCTGCAAACAACCTGCTGCTCAGCATAACCTTCTGCCTGCAGAACCAGGATTAAACCAGGATTTAGGCAGATTTGGCAGATTTGTTTAAAATATAGAATGGTCTCTTATTTTTTCTGTGGCTGTATATATTCTATTTTATATACATATATAATTTATTTTTTTAATTTTCTCAACAGGGGTGTGCAATAGATGTGTGCAACGATTTGACCACCATTGTGTGTGGGTGAACAACTGTATCGGGGCCCAGAACAGCAGATACTTCCTGGCGTACCTGCTGCTGGTGTGTGCCATGGCGGCGGACATAGCAGTGCTGACGTCGGACATGCTGTTTCACGTCGTGCTGCAGTCGGGCCTCCTGCACGCCCACTACATTGACCGGGATGGACAGCAGCAGCCCGCTGGGCCCCTTTTCATTGTTCAGGTAAGCGTACATGCCATGCGGTGGTGCCGATGGTACCTGTGGCCACAGATCTAAAATAAAAGGGAAAGTTTGTTTTGAAATGGTTTTTAAGCATTTTAAGGGGGCAGTGTGTGACTCGGTGGGTTAGGCCACTGTGCCACTGATCGGAAGGCCGACGGTTCGAATCCTGTACGTGGCAGACTAGTCACATCTGCATTGGACCCTTAACCTCCTGAAATGTTCCAGGGTCTCCAGATGCATGGCTGATCCTGAAGTCAAACTGCAAGCTTCAATTTTACCTATAACCATATTTCTTTAAAGAGAGCAAGATGGGATGTGTGGAAACTAAAGAATCCCAACGCACCTGCACAAATGGCACAAAGTATTTTATTTCTGACTGTGATCTCTTGTGCTGTAGTTAAGTTGGCTATAGGACTATACTCAAATCCTGCTTTCCGTTTTAGAACTGGATGAAATCATATCTAACTCTAAATACCATAATTTATCTGGTATCCTGGGTTTATCCCAATTATAAGTGCAGAATACAAGTTCTGCATAATTTACTATAAATGGAACGGCACTAAGGTTTTGTTTTCTGATCCATGCTGTTCAGGAACTTTTGAGGCTTAATTGTATAATTTGAAATTGTGGACCATAATTACCAGTTTTCCACTGGGATAAAGGTATTAAAATAGTTGAAAAACAATAAGTTTCATTAATAAATGATGTTTAGTTATTTTGGGAATAAGCACAGCCACTACTGTAGCAAACCGCTAAGCTGTTACTGTTCCCGACCAAGGCCAAAATCATACAGCAGTTTATCTACTTGTAAGTTCCTATATTTGCACATTGACTGGCCTCTTGCCTCTTTCCCAGCATCTCTTCCTGACGTTTCCCAGGATCATATTCATGCTGGGTTTTCTCGTCTTCGTCTTTATGCTGTTGGCTGGATACACCCTGTTCCATCTGTACTTAGCCTTAATCAACCAAACGTCCAATGAGTGGTACAAAGGCAGAGCACGAGGATGTCAGCATTGCCAGGCCGGCCCAGGACCTCCCCAGGCTGGGATTACCAGAAGCTTCTACAACAGAGGCATCTTACGAAACCTGCAGGAAATCTTCAGGCCTCTCACTCGCAGCAAGAAGAAAAATAAATAGCACGCACGGCTGTTGTGGACAGGGTAGCAGGACTGCTGCTTGGAAATTCCTGACATAGTGGAAAGTTGCTTTACAGGGATCATGTGTATTTATCCTTAAATGTAATAATGACTGAACACCACAAGTAAAATTGCAACTATTTTGAAAAAGTGTTCTGCAGTCAAAAAGCAAATTTACTTTTTAGTTTTACATACAAGAATAAATGACCTCTTGAATTTTACAGCTTGACCTTAATGTTAAACTTCTATATTACAGTAACTAGTTCAGCAATAGCATTATACATTTTTACAAGGCAAAGTACATACACCAATTCCAGTAGAAAAGTCGTGAGCTGACATGCTCAGATATCAGAGTCGCAATAAGGTTAGCATTTTGAGATTGTGACTTCAGGGACCTTCAAAGTAAATTGGCCATTTTATAGATACTTGAAAAGACATACTTAATCCTTTCAACTACCCACTGACTAATGTCATCTTATAGTTGTCCATAATAACTGGAAATCTGTTACACTTAGCTTAAAAGGGGTGTAACAAGTGTGTCCCAGCACTTACTAGAAAATATTAAACAAAAAAAGCAGAATGAGTTGCTATTCCTGAATGGCATCATCTTCAATGTGGGTCTTTAATTTAGGTAGAGTCTTATTTTTAAATAAACACTGAACTTCACACAGATAGTTGTGAGAAGCATCTATTGAATAAAGCTTAGTTTCACTCGTGTACGATAACAGTCTGTATTTCCACCTCCTCTGGTGACGTAATCACAAACTCCTCTGATTGGCCCATCACTTCAATGTCTTGGGATGCTACCATTGTCACAGTATTGTCTTCAACCTCCATCGTGCTCTCGGTGGCCAGAATGGAGCCCTCGCTGATCGCGGAAGCCAGTGTCATGGCCACTTGTTCCGTTAAGCTCTCTGGGGTAGCGATGGTGATGGTGTCTCCACAGTCCGAAGTGATGGCTGCACCGTTCTCCATGGACACGTTCTGCACAATGATCTGGTGACCTGAGTTTGACTGGTTGACGATCTGCTGGACAACCTTCATGATATGGTTACCCACCTGGGTGCAGGAGATGAGCATCATGGGATTACCATTTACGCGTTAACAACAAAATGTTTTTCAAATCAGCATTCAGATTCATTACGGAACTCACCTCATTCCTGGCATGAGCAACTTCTTCACCCACCCCAGTGACATCAGACGGGGCCTAGAAGAGAAACAGAAAAGTCAGCTTCTGACGAACAGCTAACCTTTTAAAAGGTACAGGACAACTACAGGATGTAAAAAGTATAACTGATACAATCGCAAATGTTTTGAATAAAAAAAAATCATACATTTGAATAATCTATAAAGGTTACTTGGATATTGCCAAATGGCATGATTAGAGAACTTTCTGTTTTCAGTCTGTATTCTAATGCAATTGTGACACTGAACGGTATGTCAATTAAAACAGGAAAAAAAAGATAGAGAAAATCAAGACAGCCGTCAGCAAAAACAAAAACAGTCAGATGTCAGGTATTTTTTCATTCTAGTGGGGGACAGTTATCTGAATCCGAAGCACGCCTGTACCAATGGAGAGTTCCATGCGGTGACTTATATTAGCTCGGTACTTTGAAACAAATGTAAATAAAACTCATATAGTTAATTTTCAATACATTTTTATCTTGCGAAGTAGCCTCAGTGATACATATTGTGAAATTACTTAAGAGCTTTTATACTAGGGGTCTCAAACTCCAGTCCTGGGGGGGCGGAGCCTTGTGTAGCTTCTTTCCCTGTTCCACCACAAATAATTCAGCTGAAGAGCTGTGTGGTAGTTAGCACAAGGAGTTGACTCAGGTGTGTTAAATGAGGGTAAACCAAAAACTGTAGGGCTCCGTCCCTCCAGACCTCTGCTTTATACTGAAATTAACTGTTGACTTGTTTTCAAATTTGAGAAAAAACAAATATAAAAAACATCTGACAGTTGCAGCCCTAATCTGCAGTCTAAAATGTGGGGAAATACACACATACACACACAAATTGGTTCCCAGGTAAACCGGTAGTAGAACCAGTTTTCTTGAATGAAAAATGTTCACTTAGTCACTTGACAGTCATGGATTTCTTTTGAAGAGTTCAACTGAAACTCATCCTTTATGAAATTTTGCCTGAGGATGAACATAAGGAATTTAGAACGAGGGGAGGTCATTTGGCCCATCAAGGTTGTTTGGGGAGAACTCAGCTAATACCTCAGAGTTGTTAAAATCTTATCTAGCTCTGATTTAAAGGAACCTAAGGTTTTAGCTTGCACTACACTAACAGGAAGACTATTCCATTCTCTAACTACATGCTGTGTAATGAAGTACTTTCTCAAATTTCAAATATTCTCCCACTAATTTCCAACTATGGCCACAAGTTCTTGTATTTGAACGAATATTGAAGTAACTATTTGGCTGAACAGCATCCAGACCTGTTAGAATCTTATATACCTGGATCATAAATGTAATACCAGGAATCATTCTCGTAGCCCTACGCTGAACCCTTTCTAAAGCAGCAATGTCCAAACCTGCACACAATATTCTAGATGGGGTCTTACCATGGAATTGTACAATCTAAGCATCACCTCCCTTGAATTAAACTCCAGACACTGAGAGATGAAACATCCTACTGGCCTTTTTAATTGCTCCCCCACACTGGCGAGAGTGGGACATGGAGGCATCAACATACACACCAAGGTCTTTCTCATAATTAGCTTCCTTTACTTCAGTGGAACCCATAAAATATCTGTACTTTATATTTCTGCTCCCTGCATGGATTACCTTACATTTGTCTACATTAAATTTCATCTGCCAAGTATCAGCCCAGTCACTAATTAAATCACGATCCCGCTGTAGCCTCTGTGCCGCTAGTTCAGTATCTGCTACACCATCCACCTTGGTGTCTGCAAAATTAATCAGTTTATTGTTGTCAATATCATTAATGTAAATTAGGAATAATAGTGGTCCTAATATTGAACCCTGCGGTACCTCACTATGAATGCAGGCCCACTGTGACATTGTAACATTGTACCTCTAATAACTACTTGCTGCTTCCTGTCTGTTAACCAGTTTTCAATCCAAGCTGCTACACAACAAAATCATTCAGGACATGTTACTCTTCAATTCTGGCACCACCCGCCTTTCTTCTGAGCACCAAAGAAGGCGGGCTGCCATCTAGGGCCGCCTCTTAGGCCCAGCTCACCTCAATGATGTACTCCTGCGTGTCCGCCACCACCGACGAGAACTCCACCAGCACCGCATGGGGGTCCTCAGAAATGATGGCGGCAGCGACATCATTGGCAGACGGCTGCTCCTCTAAGACCACGGTCTGCTCCGTCTCAGTCAGCCCTCCACTGCAGCCTCCTTTGAGAAACAGAGACATTCAGCCTGATGGAATAACCACGCCCCCTTGCTGGTTGGTTTATGCTTCACTTTTCCATGTGCCCTTTCATGCTGCGGACAGTCTTGTGCGAGATAGCCTGTGTTCATACTACATTTGGGTGCGGACACCAATGATTGCAGTCGGTGCAGCGATATTCAGCTACACCAGAAAAGGGCAGATGTACAGCAACAAATGTAAATACAAGCAGTGTAGTGAAACGGTAACGACTTTTTATGAATGGCTTTAAAGTTGTTAGTCTAGGCTTGGGCACTAAGGTCATATGGCGTACTGTGGCATTTTCAAATTGCGAATCCTTACGACAAAATTAGCTGGGACTGGATGGCAGGCTTATGCCTTATAATGAAGAGAAAAAAATTGATTGAAGACATTTTAAGTGCTCATAATTAACAAATAAGCTGCAGCTCTGCCGAGAGACGCCTTGACTGAACATGACACACTATCCCAACCACGTGACACCCCGACGGGCCCTCGCCTTTGGCGCGCAGGTGCCGGTTGAGGGTGCCGTGCTCGGCAAAGCCGCGGCTGCACTTGAAGCACTTGAAGGGCTTCTCGCCGGTGTGGTGTCGTATGTGCCGCACCAGCGAGCCTTTCTCCCTGAAGCCCCTGGAGCAGAACTGACACACGTAGGGCTTGTCCTGGCCGTGGGTACGTTGGTGCACCTGGAGGGCGTTCTGTGGAGCAACATGACAGAGGACACATTTAAAACACAGAGGCAGAACAGAATCCTTCTGAAACACTGCTACTTTCAGAAACGGCGCTTCAAAGACTAAGCACACCCATCTCAGAAATACTAAAAGGAAGCAAACATGACAAGCACTTTATTCTTTGGCAAGCTGATAATTTTCACCACCACCTGAGGCCACAGGGGGCAGTACATCGCTGTTCAAGCAGTAACATGCCTGATTCAAACAGAGGGTGAGTCTAAGTCTGTTAGCTCTATCTGGTACTATAACACGGGATTAAACGAAAAATTTGCAATCTGAAGGACGCACAGTAACGTGCAAATGTTTTAGGTAGTCAAAGAAAAGTACGTTTAAATAGTCTTCATGCTGGTGTAAAACTATGACGATGTCTGTCAAAGTCTGTCAGTTTTGCCATTTCAAAACCTCTCCTAAAATCAGCAACCAACCAAAGCATTCCTGTATGTTTTGACTTGGCAACTGACCCTCCTCAAATGGCTAATCAATATCTCAGTGACTTTTTAAACTGATTAAGTGATACAGTTATGAAATTACCGAACACATGGAACGACTCAGGTGCCCCTGAGGAGAGGTTTAGGAACTGCAGTGGTGTTCTTCTAGCCATCAAACAAGATAGCAGTAAGTTTCTGGATAACAGAAGAAATTCTAGTTTTTTTTTTTTTTGTTCTGAGCACATACACACTTACTACCCAGATAAATAGTTTTAAACACTTCCTTTGACTGCCTAACAGTTCTGCACAGAACTGTAGATCTCAACTATTTTTTCCTAATAGCAGTGGGTGCTCATGGGATTATTAATATTCACAGAGAGGTGGGGTGGGGGCTTGCCTTTTTTAACCATTGTGACAATGCAGACGATGCTAATAAAAGATCACCCGCCACACACATTCCTGCTTTAAGAAATATATCTCCCCATATGCACAGAAATATCGATGATGGAATCAGATGCTGACTTTCACCCTTACACGCAATGCAACCCAATAGGTGTGAGGTTACAAATGGCAGCTTTAGCGCCTCCTGCAGGACGTGGATTTCCCCATCATAAGGAATAAAACCACCAACGGAACTGTAATGATGCGTCACGTCAGCGCCTAAAGCTCCATACCGCGGCAGTGGCCCACCTTGGTCTTGTAACCCTTGTCGCAGCGGCTGCAGTGATAGGGCCGCTCGTCAGAGTGCGCCCTCATGTGCTCGCGCACGTGACCAATGGTTTTGTAGAGCTTGCCACACTCGCCACACTTGAAGCGCCGCTCGCTCAGGTGGGCTTCCATGTGCTTCTTCAGCAGGTAACCTGTAAGGAACTCCTTCTGGCACACGCTGCACTGGAATGGCTTGAATCCTGCGGAAAACATGTTACACAATGTGGGAACGCGCATGCGAGGGTGATTAAAGTCACCTTGTAACATGTGACCCAAGCCACACAGGCATGGCTGTATATCTGCATCCTCCAATTACTGTGGATCAGCAAAAATACATTCTCTGTATATATCACTATAGTAATAACAACAATGGTAGGGTTAACAAATATAAAATACTTGACAATACATTATTATTACTGTTGTGTGTGTGTATCAACCAACAACAAAACAACAATAATGTATCATTGTTGTTTTTTTACATATAGAATAGAAAATAGAATTCTGGAGATACTTCATTCATTCATGCACAGATTAATCCCACATGAGAGCAAATTTGCACCCCTGGAGCAACTGGGGTTCAGGGCCTTGCTCATGGGCCCAACAGTGGCATCACTGTCCCAGCCAACAAAGACGGACAGGTGACCTTCCAATCACCAACAAGGTTGGTTTAAATCTGGGTTAGTGACACGCTGCTGCAAAGCAGCTGGGGGAGGAGCGTATGCTGCAGAATGAACATGACTGCTACACTGCGCATGGTTGCCTTACCGAGGTGGCCTTTGATGTGTGTCCGCAGGTAGCTGAGAGCCTTGAAGACCCGATTGCAGTGAACACACCTGTGGCCTTTTGAGGGCGCTGTGTCACTTTGGCTCTCCACAGGATCCTGAAATGAAGCATTAAGCATGCACAAAATTTTAAATAGTTAAAAAAAAATAATAAAATTTTAAAAAAACAAGTATAATGCATATCATCCTTCAGCAAAATGCAGAAAAGTCGTTCTTAGGCTAGTTTCATCTTGCTTTCTTAGAGAACCATGTCAGATGTATTCTGTAGATCTCACTGAGTGCGAGTCTGTGACTAGTCTATACTGTATGTGATACAGCAGTAGGTAATAAGCTGACGCAACCTCATCCTGTTTCCTACCGTGTCATCGGAGTCCATCTCCACACACTCCTCCAAGACCTGAATCTCTGTGATCCTGGTCTCAGGGTCTTGGTGCTGGAAAGGGGGCTTAGGAGACTTGTCCCCAAGCCGCTGGCTCTTGTCAGACTCGAGAGCAATCCCAGAATTCATTATGGCCTGGCTGATCAAGCTGTCCCCTTCAGATACCTGCACAGTCTCAAGCTGTTCCTGCATAAATTAAATGAAACGAAATATTGTGTCAAATCGAGAGAAGCGAATGCAATACAGTGGGTTTGTGTGCCATTTGAGTTTAAAATATGCAAGTTTAATAACAAGTTTTATTCGTCACATACAAAGTATAGAGTCAGACAATAACCAGCAGAAAAACGCAGTGGTCAACTCCATCATAATAAACACTGGCAGCAAAAGAGACAGTAAAAAGTAACATTATAATCATCTGACTGAATTATGTGAGATCTGATATGATCCAGAATGCAATATCACGTACATATGAACCCCTTCTGTAACTGCATGTCTTGCAGTGTACATTCATTTCTACAGGAAAAATCACAAAAATCAGTCACAACTCCTAACCATCCAAAATTATAAGTAGGCAAACAAAATACAAGATTTTACGCATTTTAGTTTTTTTGATTGCATAGGTTTTTGTTTTTTTTCCTTTTTCTTTTTATAAAATTGAGGTTTATATTGTGGGGACCTGAAAAATTTCCCCACAAGTTATACAGTTTTATACAAATGTGGGGATATTTGGTCCCCACCAAGTGGTACATGCGGGGGGGGGGGGGGGGGGGGGGGGGGGGGGGGGGGGGGGGGGGGGGGGGGGGGGGGGG
>JAODKC010000095.1:16251145-16267271 GCA_026777985.1 Mormyrops attenuatus | reverse complement strand
CACACACACACACACACAGGGCTGATGACATCCCTGGAAACCAAATCAAGGCCTCCTTTCAGCTGTGAGCTAAAGGACAATGTAAAAGGGGAATGAGTGAGTGATAGAGCAGAGATGCCCACGGCTGTCTGCTCTCACCTGCACCTGCACCTCGTGAATGGTCTCTTCAGAGTTCTCCACCACACTAACCACAGGCACCTGGTCCTCCTTAAGGGAAACGGGGTAGGAGGGCTCTTCCTCCAGCCCTGAAAAGAAGTCAGCACAAAGCCGCTCAGTCCATGTTTAAGGAACCCTGGGACTCAACCAAAAACATGACAAGAGTCATAGTACTGAAATCAACAAGAGTGCATGGCTACTTTTCCCACCATGCTGCACAGTTATCTTCTGGGTAAGCATGTCTCTAAAATGCCCATAATTTGTAAGTGGACTCCTACCATATGCCCCGATTTGTCTGATATTAAAAAAAAAATAAATACTATACAAACTCGGGCAGTGGACTAGTAAATGGCATAAAATTTAACTGGAAGCTAACAACCATGCCCAAATACCTTTCTGCATACCATCCTTGTGGACCAGAATCTCTCTGCACTGGCTAAAACGGATCTTCTCTGTGCAGGGAGTGATGGACTTCATGTGTCTCGTCAAAGCCCCCGACTCCCTGAAGGACAGCCCACAGAGATTACACCTATAAGGACGTTCGTCTGGAAAATAATAAACAGCAATTAGTTCACTAAGTGGAGGCTGCAGCACTGTACAGTTTCAATGCTAGAAATAGCCATTTTTCAAAGCAGGAAAATTTCTAAATAAAGCAGCGATCAGAATTAAAGAACTGACATTTTTGTAATTTACAAAGTTACCACTTATATGAATTTGCTGTTATTGTAACATGAATAGAAGGGATGTATTTTAATCATATTTCATCTGTGAAAACTATCCCACATCACAAAATAAATAGTCTGAACAAGAAATCAAAATTAGAGAATGGTGTGTTATACTTGACATTTCAAGATATTTCAGATTAGAACCAAAAACCACCTGGCAACCCTAAACTATTTGGCCACATTGGTAGGCATTTTGCAAGACGGTGGGCTGATCCAAGGTGCCTGAAACCCTGTGACCTCAGGTTGTCCAGATGAAGGCGGATGGGATGATCCTCTTAGCCACTGGAAGAGAAGTTAGTCATTTGCGGAGCGTCATTTCCTGAAGCTGTACCAAGAAATGAAGTCATTCAAGTTCTGAAAAAATGTAGTGTAATTGAAGGAGAACTGGTTCAAGTTTCATATTGCTGATGAAAGCAAGTTTGATCTATTTGATTCAGATGGGAAACGTTATGTTCAGCGGCAACCTGGGGAAAGAGAACAATCAAAGCATGCGAAGAAATCCATAAAGTTTGGAGGGGAAGCGTGGTGATGTGGAGTATGTTCTTTGCAGCAGGAGTCAGATCTCTCATACGGCTACATGGCAAGTTAAACGCTAATGAGTCTCAGAACCTCCTTCAGCAACATGCGGTTACTTCCCTGTGAGCATCACCCAATTAGCCGGCCATTTTTACGCAAGAAAATGACCCTGTCCCTTACCACACTGAAAAATGGGCACAGCAATTCCTCAAAGCTGAGAACGCTGAAGTGATGAAATGGCCAATGGGGTCTCATTTATCAAAGTGTGCATAGAAAAGTTCCTAAAAATGTGCATACGAATCAGCAACATGCACAGGCAAATTGGTATTTATCAATCATGTGTAGGAAAAGCTGTATGAATTGGACAATGATTCACCTCATGCATTCTAAACTGAGAACTGTGAAGAGACATATAGCCTTTTATACATACATCTCCTTTTTTCCTCTTTGTAATATATTTTGCAATATACACTTGTATTGTGATTTTGTAACTTCATCTCGCGATCAAAATAAATAAAGTGCATGGGTCAAAAATGGAACTTCACCGTTGTCACATATGTGTATTGTTTAACAACTTTACCAGTGGCCAGTCAAAGAGAAAGACCTAGCATGGAAACAGGTGACACATGCAGTTAAAGACATGTAACATGCAGACAGCGCTCTACAGCAAATAATGTAAACATACAATCACAATACTTAAGACTTTGCTTAAATTTTATGAAAAATAAGACACAAATTGCACCACGAAATCAAACTATGCACACAATAGCGAACAACGGGAGATGAGAAAGATGATGGTGCCTGAAGCTGCTGTGAAATATTTTATTGTACAGTACAGTAAGTTTCTTTTTATGTAACTAAATATTTAGCACAGTACCTGTGTCATATCTGCTTATTGTAGCTGTCTGTCATATATACATTACTGTATACATACTGTATTACAAGTTAAATGGACTGAAGGAGAACTGCTTGTGCGTACGCATAGCTGGGAGTGTTAGTAAATATGCACACATTTCTATGCTCAGGAAGAAACGGATAAATACCATTCTATGCAAAAAAAAAAAATGTGCATATTCACGATTTACACACAAAACTCTTTGTGGGCAGGGTCGATAAATAAGACACCAGATCTGAACCATATCAATAATCTCTGGAAGGTAATCGGCCAAAAGGTAAGGTAAAGAAACCCACTATGGTTTCCTGATTATGGAAGAAAATGGAAGACGACTGGAATAAAATCAAGCCTGGGCTATGCAAGAAATTGGTTACGACCTGTGGGCGCAGATGTACCAAAATAATTGAAAACAAGGTTCTCAACATCCTACTTTCGGTAAGCTGTAGTCATCAAAGAAACAGTAAGAAATTCAATTGCCGGCTTCTGTGGCTATAAAATTGTAATTGATCTCCAATTTTGATTGCAGACCTTCTTTAAATTTCTTGTTTAAATCTTTTCTTTTGTAGGATAGTTTTCACCAATGAAATATGATTAAAATATGTCTCTTTTATTCATGCCAGAATGACTTAATATGAATGAATAATTCAGATAAGCAGTGACTTTGTAAATCACAAAAATGTCACTTGTTCTCAAATTCGATTGCTACAGTAAGATCCAGTTTTTAATGCTTGTATTTCTTGTGGCCTCACCCACCTGTGTGACGACGATTGTGGCGAATCAGTGAGCCCTTGGTCCTGAAGGAGTTCCCACATAATTTACAATGGAAGTTCTTCTCCTCACTGTGCGTGCTTAAATGTGTTCGTAGGATGTTTGCCTTCAATGAAAAAGGAACAGGATTTCAATCACATTTACACTGGCAGTTACTAAGCACTGTGCAACCTCGAAGTAGCAGACAAATGTGAAAATGATTTTGCCAAGCAAAAATCTACAAAATACATTTTGTACAAGGTAGAATATAACCATTTATGCTTCTGCTTAATGATTAAATGCTTCTGCTTAGTGATGAAATCATATCATTAAATTACCGTTTTAAAGGTCTTCTCACAAAGGTAGCAGACATAGCGTCCTTCATCATTGACTTTAACGGCAATCTTTGTGATTCCACTCTCGTCAGGGCCCTGGTCGTCTGCACTCAAAGGAACGTTCCTGGCTGCACTGCTCCTTCTCCGGCGTCCCACAGAGGAAAGTGAGAGGCTCTTTCCTTGATCTGTCAGCATTACGAATGTCCAGCATGAGACACACACAAACAGCACTGGCTGAAGAACACATTTTCCCAAAACAGTATGAAGATTAGAGCTAACACAATGGCGATAACTTAATCCCACTAAGGGCCACAATTCACAATGTTTGTGTGCGAAGACTGACCTGTTTTCCTTAGCCTCTCCGTTTTCTCTAATAAAACGGTACTGTCTTCTATCCCTTCTGCCTTAACAGAGCTTATGTCGGCCAGCTCGACCTGCCAGGTTAGAAACAAGCAAAAACACAAAATAAATCTTGATTTAAAGTACTTAATAATGTTTAGACTACTGGTTGACTGTCTTGTTATTCAATTACAAATATCTAGACACAATTCCTTGCTAATCAACTAATAAAAGTTGTGGAGAGTACACTTCACTGGCAACATTCATAAGGGTAATTCAATATGGAAGACAAAAAAGTTTAAATGTAACAATTTCTAAACCACATTTCATACACACAAAAAATACTGTTTGCAAAGCAGGGACATTGAGAATGTAACATTTCATGTTTCATTGTAACCAAATTTAAATGCAATATGTTTTATCAATGATCATATTGTATATAGAAGATATAAATACGACTGAAACGCTCACCACTTGATTGAGATCCTGCGTTTCCCCCTTGCAGCCCGAGTCAGGCGGCGCCTCCTGCACGCGCTGACAGGTATTCTGCAGCTTATGCTGGATGAAGGCCTCCAAAAAGGTAAACTCCCCCTGACATCTTCCACATTTGTGTACATCCTCATCTGCCATAAAATGTTACAGGATCCAAGTACATCTAAGTAAACGCGTTGCAGCGAACTATAAGTCTGGTCCATTTTCAGAAGCGACACCACGATCTGGTTTACAGCACAGTTTTTAAAAAACTACTTCCCAAGGTTAGCCAACGGTTTGAAATGACTGGACACATAATCTGTCGAGAAAGAGCCAAAACACTGACATTTTCCCAGTTCATGAACAATGTATAGTTCACGGCGTGGTCAATGACTTAATACGATAATTTAAATTAACGCATTTGAAGAAAGCGTGATATATTTTACAGTGCTAACTAAACAGCTAACGCTGCGGCACTTAAGCTAGATGTTCAAACTAACGCCACAGTGCATCGCTAGCTAGCCTATTTGTCTGGAGCAGGCCTCTTCAGACGCCCAATACTATAGATTGTATTTACTTTATGCGACTAGTGTCCGGAGGAAAACGCCGTAAACGATTCGAGTTACCTTCGTCCCCGAGTGTGGTGTGGATGGTGATGATGTTGCCTGTGGGTACGCTTTGCTCAGACACTGTTTCTGCCGTATTATTATTTTCCACACTCATGTTTGGACTCTCCGTCCCTGTCGCAACTCTAAGAGCGGGGAAACATGGCGGATTTACGACCCCGTCGTCATAACAACAAAAGGGCACGCGGGGCGCTTTGCGTAGCCTGATGCTACGGTAGCTCGCTAAAGCTGCTCTTTCCGCATTAATAATCGTAGTCGAGGGAAAGGTATTAAACTGCGAATTTCGCAGACGTGAGGTTCACGTCCACGTACAGGCGGGTATGGGAAATGGATGAATGGAAAAATATCGGCGATGGAAAGTGATTGGATACCTTTCAAGGAGACACGGAAGTTAGCAACTTGCTGCATAAGCAAACGTAAACAGTATCTCCTTTATTATAAAGTAATACTCTTTAGTAACCTTTTAATGTATGTTTCTATATATGTGTGTTCGTGTTTTTAATCAACGTATGTCCATGCTTTTGACTGAATTATTTTAAACGCTGAGTATATTATATGCTTGAATTACACGGGTTTCGTGTGCCTTTGCATTTTGTTGATATGCTTCCGTCTGTGGAAGCCCACTTTACCTCGCATTTTGAAATAAATGCATTTTGTGTTGCATACGGACTAATTACTGTTGGTAGATTTTCGAATTTTGCTCCATATGTTGAACTGCATTGAAGCTCTAATTAAAGAATTCAGATGTCCACATGCAATAGTGCTTTATTTTTAGGCCACTTTCCATAAGGACACAATAGATTCTGGGGTAAACTGACTTCACTCTAATAGCGGCGTGTGATACACGGGCTTGCAGATAATGCAACAGGCTGATCCCTCTAGTTAAATGCCGTTACCAGTAATTGCAAATAGATACATTGTAGGAGATTGGCACAGGCGACATTGCGTTGGGGATGACGGTCACGTGCGCAAACCGACGGAAGTCTCGCGCTCTCTTCACGAGGGGCCGGCGTAATCTTCCGAGCTCCGGCACGGAAATGCATTCGGTTAGAGTGCAAGGTCATGGACTGATCCCGGCGGGACTCCTTTGACAAAGTAATTGTTTTGCTGCTTAACCCGATCTATGCTAATTTGGCGATTCTTTTGTTTTCACTGAGAAATCTCAACATTTTATGGGTATTTAGTTAGTGATCCGTAGCGGCTTGTTGTTTTTTTTCCACTGATAAAGTAAAAAGTGCTTAATTGGACTGGAAAGCCGCACGTTCCCAATGGCTTCGAAATGTAGAAGACTTAGCGGTCCCGTAATTAAGGAGTTGCTAGACTCCGTGGAGAGCGTCCTGTTTGATTGCGATGGGGTCATATGGCGAGGGGATGAAGCTGTCACTGGCGCCGCGGACGTCATTAATTTGTTAAAGAAGAACGGAAAGCGAGTGTTTTTCCTAACCAACAATAGCACGAAGACGAGAAGAATGTACGTCGATAAATTAGGCAAATTAGGGTTCAATGCTTCTGAGGAGGACGTGTTCGGGACGGCATTCTGCTCGGCGGTGTACCTGAAGTCCGAAGCGAAACTGAACGGCAAAGTGTACCTTATCGGCAGCAATGCCATGAAGCAGGAGCTTCAGAATGTGGGGATACCACAAGTGGGGGTCGGTCCCGACCCCATCACGGGTGTTCAGATCGACTGGGCCAACATCCCTCTCGATCCCGAGGTGAAAGCCGTACTGGTGGGCTTTGACGAGCATTTTAATTACATGAAATTGAACAGAGCACTGCAGTACCTCAGCAACCCCGAGTGCTTATTCGTGGGAACCAACACTGACACCCGGCTGCCGTTGGAGGGAGGCAAAGCGGTCCCAGGTACGTGGGAGCTCTCGTGTCCTTTCTGAGTGTTTCTTAAGTCACAAAGTTTTGCCTTTGATTGCTCAAATCATAATCTGTTATAACGAAATTGGTTGTATTTATTTTGTTAGAAAATGATAACACAAATGATAAAATGCCTCTCCAGGGACAGGATGTCTCCTGAAAGCCGTGGAGACTGCAGCCCAACGTCAAGCCCTGGTTATAGGAAAGCCCAGCAAATTTATGTTTGACTGTGTGGCCCGTCAGTACGGCCTAGACCCAGCCAAAACCCTCATGGTGGGTGACCGACTGGACACGGACATTCTGTTAGGATCCAACTGTGGCCTGAAGACGCTGCTCACTCTGACGGGGGTGTCCACGGCCGCGGATGCAGAGGCGCATCGGTGCAGTGGCTGCCCCGTTCGCCTGGGAATGGTTCCTGACTACATCGTGGAGAGCATTGCCGAGCTCCTGCCTGCACTTCAGGCTTAGATCTTCCTCAGCATCCTAACCCAGAACCTAATCTTCTCGCTCTCCACTTTGCACAGTAGTAAATATGACAAAAGCAATGGAACAAAGTGCACTATATACTTTTTAATCTGTCCGTTAGAATATAGGACCTTAAATAAACTCAAATTACTGGGTGGGCAGACATTGACTACTTGCAAGGATTGGATCAGGGGTTTAGACTGGTGTATTGTCAAAGAGTAAAATAAGTTTAAGTGGAGTCAGAGTGATAAGGTCCGTTCTGACCCAAAATAAGGCTGTAACTTTTAACTGCCCAAATCATGCCAGGTGTTTTAAAATGGTGTCTCTCTGAATTTACTTTGTCAAAAGCAATGTCCCTTATCTTAAAAATACTATTCGCTTCCTCTGGGTGAAACCAACATGTTGACTATTATGCACATATATTAAACTCGGTTCTAAATAACAGTATTATGTCTTAAGTCTGCAAGTTTGCATTTCAGTATTGGTTTTGGTAAGGATTTATATTGAGTGTTTCTAGGTGCCTAATTATGCATAAAGTGTAAACTACTGAGAAATTTGTTGTGTCTTGTTAATGACTTAAGAACATTTTGGCAAATGACCTACAGCTTGTTTTAGTTGGTTGCTCTGAAGTTTACAGCTTGGAGGCAAAATGCCGTAACATGCATGGGGTTTCCGTTAAATGCGTAAGAACGGGAATGTACAGCTTTTCAGGTGCTGTAAGAGGCTTGCAGTCACTACTGGTTGTGACACATGGTTTCTTGACTTATGATACAGCTTGGTCATTCCCATTTGAAAGTGAGAGGATTCTAATTTAGTGATTTATTTATTTTTTAAAATTTTCTTTCTAATGCTTAAAGTGGTCCTAAGTTCAGAAGGAACTCTGTCGGCCTTCTGGTTATAGGAAGAAGGCCTCTTTAAAGGTGTATGTATTTAAAACCCACGATGAAAGGTAAACTGGATGCTGAATGTGCGCATGACTTAGTCTGTTTGAAGACTTTATTTTATCTGTGTCCTTTATGTACATGTGTGCGTAAGTGAATGGATTTCTGAAGATTAACCCAAATGAATGAAACATTTACTAAATTTCCGTATGCCACTGCACACTATGGAATGTCCAATAGAGGTCCAGATAAGTCCACTGTTATCTTCCTGCATTACTAGATATTGACAGTTTAAAACTAGTTTATAAAAGCCGCATGTTTTGAAAGAGACTTCTAGGATCCAAAGCGCCGTAAGTGATTTCATCAGCAGTTTTTCCTAAATGAGCTCAGAAATGTCAATAAAATCAAAATGTCTATGAATCAAATCATTCAGGCAATGTTATACCTGGGTTGAAAATGTTTTTGGTGTTACATGGCACAACTATATTTTTAAAAGTGTAATCTAACTTTTCAATGCAGTCTCCTCAGATGACCCCTGGCACCAAAAGAAAAGGATTTTTATTTGTGTTCTGCTTTCTTTATCTCTGTAACACTCATGAGGGCTACTGACTGTGGGCATTCCGGTGATGTTTGCCATTTATGTGGCAATGGTTTAGTTGCGTCACTCTCAGGACTGATTAAGAAACACGTGTCAGATATACAGCTCATTGCATTTAAATGTATGTTTACCTTCGCCTCTTCTATATGAATTCCATGTTTTCCACTTCCAAACTTTTTCAGCTGTATCAGATGTAATGCAGTTCTATTTGTGAATGATCATTGTGTGTGTGTGTGTGTGTGTGTGTGTGTATTTCTATCAGAGGCATTTCAAATTCATTTTAGAAACGTTTTATGAAAATGGTTAACCTCTGATTTATGTACTGCATGACATATCCGACATGTGCTGTGCTTATGCTTTGAAATTCAAATTATATGGCACAATATTGTTTGCACAGGAAGCTGAATACTATTGTATGTTCACAAGTGTCACAGTTAATTATTCCTCATGTTACGAAATTCATACTAGAATATAAGAACTTTTGTCAGAATGCAGTATCCGTGTATGGACGGGGAAACAAAGTTTAATATGGATCGTCGATGAAAAGCTTAAACTCAAATCCTAATTTAAAATAAAAATATGACTTTCAAGTAACAATCAAACTTGTGTAGGAATGTTTATTTATCTGTTTTTGATTTTGCAGATAACTGGTAAACAAAATGCAAACCAATTTCTGATAAATAACACCACATAAAAAAAAAAATGAGCAAGCAAGTGCCCCCTGAAGCTCTATGGTGGAGTTGGTTGGTATTTCTGTCTTAATTGCCATAAATTTGCTTGTAATCCATACATTCAATTGTAAAACTAGAGAATACAATAAAAACAGGATGAAAAACCCAGACAACCTTTTTTTTAAAATGTTATTTACTTTGTGTTTAAATTAGTATTTGTTAAATACCCATGAAAAGAAGTGCACAGTGCAATTTACATATATTACCAGTTTTGTTACATCAACTTGTGTTAAAATAATACTGAGAGTAATGAATGTTATTTGCTCCACAAAGAGCTATGTTAGATGACCTCAGATGCTCTGATAAATTTGATGAAAAACAAAGAAAGACCAATCTGTGGATCCTTACCTTTTCCTCACATTTTCTGTGCTAAGCCAAGCTAAGCTGATTGGTTATAGCTTACCGGGCTTTTGCTTCGGTGCACAGAGTCACCTTGGTCTTTCAGCACCTGGGTGGAAGCATTCTCAGTTTTTTGTGCCTCAGACTGCTTGGTGACAGCTTCTGCCTGCAGTAGCTGAGATCCCTGTGCCCTTTTGTCCATTGTCCACACCAGGGTCCTTGGCCAGCGCTTTTAGCTGTCACGTGTGTGCCCATGCGATGCGGGGGACGCCAGGGTCTGGCCAGGTGTGCTGCTGCCTGGCCCATTGTGGGCCCGTCTCTGCTCACAGCTCGATGCACAGAGTCGAGCTGAGGGAACAGTGAAGAGGTGTAGCTGGGCGCAGGATGGTGAGGTGCTGTACGGCGAGCAGCCTGGAGGACTCCCCGTGTGCGGTAAGACGCTGCTCTTTCCCCGAATACATCCCTTACTAAAATAACTACCTGTGCAAAAAGTAGTGGATTCCGCACAAATCTGGTGGAAAAACATCCTGTAGATGCAACATGATGAGAGATCAGGTATGAAAACAGTAAATGTGATTAATCTACTGTTAGGAGTGCAGTGACTGCATTTGTACAATCACAATGACTGCAGTGTCTACCTACAAACTAAATTTGATAGAGGGAACATAAAACCTACAGGATTAAGGCTATTGTATAGTTTACGCTCCACAGGACGGGTCTCCAGCGTTGCCCATCCAGTTCCGTCACCGGGCACTCTGGGGCAGTCTGACGGCAGTCCTGCTCCTGGTCATCATAGTGCTCAGTGTCACCGGACGCCTGGGCTTTCGATGGCCCAGCCCACAGGTAAGGAACCGTGAGCTCTTTTTAAATGTTTTTCTCTAAGTACACAAATACCTCAGTTCTTGAATGGAAAAATAGGTATATCTGCATATTTTAACTGCAGTTTTTGTCCATTCTTACAAGACAGAAAATGTGAGAGTATTTGTATAAAATGGCTCAAAGGGAATGTTTTTCCAGACACACAGAGACATGCTGAATGGTGTGTTTGTCCAGTCCCTACTGCTCCCCTGTCAAAGGGAGCTTCCACCTTTGTTCTTGCCGATGGGGGTCGTGCGAGTAGGAGTGCTGCGAGTCCGTCCCACGCATTCTGCCTTACAGGTGATCAGGATCACAGCGCTGGACAGCACCGGCAGCCTGGTCAATCAGTCGGCCACCGTGGAGCGGCGTGACAGCACGGTGACTTACAGTGTGACCTCTCGCGGCACCAACCGCACCTCCACCATACTCTTTGACATCAGACACGTGAGGCCTTTAGCACTTTTTTCTTCCTTTCCACCGTACATAAGGGCTACAAGCAGGGCTGGACTTCAGGATGCCCCCCCTATGATAAATTTTGTTGGCAGAGGGAGGGTCTCAGTCCAGCCCCGTCTCCATCACAACCTCGTAAACGGCTGAGGGACAGAGCGTCTGCTATGTGATCCTCAAAGGGATGCTGACTCTCCTCTTCTCTAACAAGGGGGTCATATGCTACAAGCCTGACAGCCAGGACACCTGCTTCCTTTGCAAAATGGACTCGTCCGATTATGAAAATCTGCAGGTCCTACTGGGTGATTCTACACCGAAGGTAAAACGTGTAACGTGCAATTTTCAGTGTTTGTTTAGATGAAAAAAAAGAAAAAAAATCTGCACCCTCATTTCTAATCCAGTCTAACTAGTCAGGGGATATGACCCCCTACTCCCTGTCCTAAATTACAACTGTAGTTACTTATACAACTGTTACTATTTATACACACATATACTGAACAGTAAGACCTTACTGAGTGCATACAGCCACAGAAAAAATGGAGACTATGGCACAATTTTTTGTATCACTCATTTCTCAATTTATGGGTGTGCATCTGTGAATTATATATAAAAATGTATGAGAGAGCAAACTGCAGCCTGGTTCTGTGTTTCTGATTAATGAAGGGCTTCTTCCTTGCTTTAAGAAACTTCAGTCCTGCTTCTAGGAGCCTGATACGAATTGTTCTAGCAGGGTACTGCACACCTGCACTTAATGTTTCCCATTCCTTTTGAAGGTCACTTGATGTCATCCTCTGATTCATGAGAAACTGTCAAATAAAATTATCCAGATTTTTCACATTATTCTTGTGCGCTGCTGCCTTAGAAATTTTGAACCTGGAAGCAACCTGCTGCTCAGCATAGCCTTCTGCCAGCAAAACCAGGATTAAACCACTATTTAAAAATGCAGATTTGTTTAAAAATACAGAATGGTTTCTCATTTTTTTCCGCGGCTGCATGTAAGGGCTGGAGGAGCTGGTACGTTAGCTGGTCTGGAACTCTCTCGATGTAGCATCCACATTGTGAAAATGCAGGGATCAGACCGCCCAGCTTCTGCCCGCATGGTGGAGGGGTCAGCGGACCACGTCGGGTGGAGAGCTTTGTCCGCTGGGGCCTGAATTCCTCAGCCTATCTGATTGTCGTGCCTCCTCTCTCCCGGGTCGCATTACAGGACGGGAGCGCAGAGGTTACCGCGTATACAATGGCTGCTCTGTTGACTCCCCCTTTAGACACATTACGGGGAAAGAAAAAGACAGAGGAAAGGAAAGCTGAGTTTAAGATGCCAGCCTGTTTGCACAGAGTGCTGCGGGGGCGACGTAGTCATGTGTGTCCGTCACAGAACTGCTCTCTTTCAGCTTCATCTAATGACTCCAGGGCCGGTCCAGGTGCACCTGTGTGATACGGCTTGGTTAACTTCATGACGCTCCACTAAATCACATCTTTAAGCTTAGAGTTAAATGGCCAAACATAAACTGCAACATTTATATTTAAAATACCTCTGGCAACTAGTTGGCTTCCTAATGTATTTTATTATATAGTTACCAGTTGTTTTTTTTAAAGGAAGTAACATATTATTGTAATTGACTTCTGAAGCAAGTGTTTTTAGGGGGAAAAAAGCAATTTAGATTTTTTTTTTTGTTCAGCAGAACCTTAGAAGATTTACATTCCAAACCCACCTTGCTTGGATGACAGTCAAAGGATGGGTTATCTGACACTTTAAATGCTTCCGTATTCTTTCTTGAATTAGATATTCATGGATGAAAGCTACTTTGTTTAGTAGATATGTGTAAATACCTTGAGATATTATGGAATTATTATCTGATATGTGGGGTTCATTTGTCCTGGTTTCACCTATTCTCCATCAGGTCAGTCAGTTCTGGTTTCTGGGGAATGAGACGCAGAGATTCACGGAGTTCTTAGAAGTGCTGGGGGGCAAGCCTGTGGACATCTCGTCCCTCCCAGGGCCCTTACAGTCCCTCTGTCTGCAAAGCTCGACTTACTGGGCCCGGAAAGCCGCCGGTGAGAGCCCTGAACAAAGCTCTTTGCTTGGCAATGTGCTGTGAGTGCTCGAGCTCCATAAGGAGGAGAGGCAAACAAATGGCGTGTTTCCATTGGCATATCGGAACCAAGCCATACCCGACCCGTACCGTGAAGAGACACCAGTTACAGTGTGGTCCCAGCTCTATTCAGTTTTCCACTGCAGAACGGTCGGCTCAGTAAAAGCGTTGCCAGGTTTGGACAGCAACAGGGAGATAAAACCGAAGAGACAATTATTTACTGTTCACACAGTGTACATCATGATTTACTATGTGCTAATATCTAGCATATCTGTGAGAATGGCAGTCTTATGTTAGCATTAAATGCTAGCAGAATTAGCTTTCACTTGCATAAATTTGCATTATGAATCCATTCCGTTCAGCTGTTCCATAGTACTTTTTAAGTAGGAGGTTGGAAATTTTCAGGCTCTGAGTTATCGGAATGCATAAATGCATCCCGACATGCAATACTACTAGTAATGAATAATATACAGAATGTGCCCTTATTTCCTTCAGATAATCCATGCATATCGACACACATCACTGACATCTCTGTGCATTTCGAGCAATTAGGTAGTGATGCAACCAGCTCGGTTTGGTCATGCTTACTAGTCATGCTAGTAAGCAGCGCGATGGCAGTGCAGGTACAGCTTGCATAATTTTCAGTGGAAACCATCAGTTTGCAGTATGGCTTGGGCGCGGATCGGTTCTCAGTGGCAGTGCAAAGCAGGCTAACGCGAGGCACTAACTTAATCCTGGGCTGCAGAGCTACTGTATACCACAAGAATAGTCCTTTAGGTTTAAGTGTCTGATACACTGTGGCACTGTGAGCTACCATTCCTGTCACTTTTTTGCAGATTTTCTTTATTTGTGACACCTTCCCTCCCGTTATTTTTCCAACAGGTCCGGCAAAGCAAAGGCTCATTTACTTTTGTATAGATATATGCTTCCCGAACAACGTGTGCGTGTCTGTGTGCTTCTACTACCTGCCTGAGTAAAGGCCGACAACCGAGTGTCAGAGCCCAGGGAACAAAGTGCTCCTTCTCTTCATCACAAAGGCAGAGAGCCCAAGCTGAAAACACTGATGGGGGGGGCTGAAGGTGGCGCACACACACAGTCCCCCAGCCAACCACCTCCCTGGAGGAGGTGACTAAACACCCCGTCCAGGAACAAGCAACCCTTATCCTCACCTTTCAATCTTTTATACCTTTTTTTTGTAGTGGAATTTGAAAGATGAAAAGATTCATTGAGGTCTTCGTTTCCTGTAGACTACAGCTGATGACTAAGTAAATACACTTCTGTTGGCTGAAGTCTCTGCTTTCAAATAAAATGCTGCATTCTAATATTCCACTCTGTCTCCGGGTGACATTTTAATAAAACAAAAGCAAGATGGACACACAGGAAAGGGCAGCTCTTAACGGAGAGGCCGGCTGAAAGGAGGCTTTAGAGAGATCTACGCCCAAATGCAGAGCTTCCCTTTTCTCCATCCTGCATTGCAGGATTACATAATATGAGAAAGCAGATGTTGACAATACCCACAGGTCACGGTTTTACCAACAATATTTCTGAGCAAATAATAGGTTTTCTATATACGACATTGTCCTCATAGAAGATGGGTCCATGCGATGCTTCTCCTCCTCCTGAGTTTACACACGTCAGTGAAGTAACTGGTGTGCTGTGCTGCAGTCAGCTGCTCACATTAGCCCAGCACGCTGTCGTTGAACGCCAGGCACACCACAGCCTTCTGATGGCCACTGTACTCCCGCTTGATCTCCCCCGTCTCCACACACCACAACCGTGCGAGGTTATCCGAGGATGCTGCAAATTACACAAAGGTGGAGGCATTGCTGAGCTGCGTCAATCAGAAGAGGTCAAGTGGTAAACTCAGCTGGCCAATCCAATACAACTACATTTCATAAAACATCACTTGAGGTTGGAAATGTGTCACATCACCAGAGGGGTAACGTTCAGATGCAGAAAGTACAAATCCAGACCAAGGTTTTGTTTCAACCAACCAGTTGAGCACTCTGTGACTCTTTATACTCTGGTTAGTTGAAACAAAACCTTGGTCTGGACTGGTATTTTCTGGGCCTGAATATTCCACCTCTACTTTTCACAGTGTATCAAATGGACATTTTTACTGAACTACTTTTAATTAAATGGGCCTCAACAAGGGTTCAATAGCAGGCATCTGAACTGGTGACCTCTGGATCCCTCAAGACCAGGATCGTCTGAGTCACACTACAGGACTAGTAGGCGAGGGAAAACTCAGCTGGAGAGGTCTGACCTGTGACAATGTACTGGGAATCCCCTGAGAATGCACAGTCCCACATCCAGCCACGAGATGTCTCCCCAGGATTGTTACTCTTGATGCTCAGCTCTGTCATCAGGGAGAAGTTAGACGTCTTCCAGATCTTGCAGGTCTGGTCGGCCGAGCAGGTGGCCAACAATCTAGCACGATGAAAAACAGCAGCACATAATTTTCCAGTATGCCGGAGACTTGTGACTAATTAAGCAAAACATACATTCATTCATTCATTTTCCATACCTGCTTGTCCTATGCACCCGCTTGACCTATGAGCCTATCCCGGAAACAACGAGTGCAAGGCAGGGAATAACCCTGGGAAGGGTGCCAAACCATGACAGGGTACACACCATTGGAAAACACTATTAACATACATACATACATACATACATACATACACACAGTTGTGTTCAAAATAATAGCAGTCCGACATCGCTAATCTGATCCATCACTGTTTTTGGTAGAAATTCATTTTCTACATGACAAATTATTTGCTAGTAGGTGTAATAGAATAATAGAAAACCAATACACATGACATGCATGCTGCTGGTTCTGTGTAAATGAACCATTAATAGAAAGGGGCGTGCTCAAATTAATAGCAGCGTGAAGTTAAATTATTGAGGTCATTCATTCTATGAAAAAAAACAGGTGTCAATTACAGCCCTTAAGGAAAGGCAGCAGCAAATGTTGTACATGCTGGTTATAGTGCATTTCTCTCAGAAAATCTCAGTAAAATGGGTCGTTCCAGACATTG
>JAODKC010000095.1:16211113-16251045 GCA_026777985.1 Mormyrops attenuatus | reverse complement strand
TAAAAGATATTATAAGGACTTTGGGCTTTATTCACTTTTTTATACACACTGCTATTATTCTGAACACAACTGTATATTATCTCATTATCAGGAATGAGCAGGTTTACACTCACGTGGAATCAGGACTGAATTTGCAGCGCAGAGCATAACGCTTGTGAGCTGGGATTTTGGTCTTGGGAATGAGCTGTGTTACCTCATCTCCCATTCCCCCTGCCAAATTCCAGACATAACAGTTTCCCTGTGGTAGAGAACAAAGTGTATATATCTTCTCAAAAACAATACAGATGCACAATCTTGGACTTATGCTTTAATACATTTCACGCCAATGACCGAAACAAGAACATAAATGTTTAATACAGCTGCTTGGGTGATGGAACCTCTAAAATGGAGATGGTAACCATGACTACTAACCGAGCTGTTGACTGCAGCCATGTAGCTTGCATCCG
The DNA here is from genome assembly GCA_026777985.1 of Mormyrops attenuatus. Classification (NCBI taxonomy): domain Eukaryota; kingdom Metazoa; phylum Chordata; class Actinopteri; order Osteoglossiformes; family Mormyridae; genus Mormyrops; species Mormyrops attenuatus. The sequence goes on along the minus strand of JAODKC010000095.1, from coordinate 16,250,599 downwards.
GGTCAATGTGCACGGAGTTAACGGACACCTCCAGCTCAGGGATGAGCTGTTCATTGTGGTCAGTCTTCAGATCCCAGATGTGGATCACTCCACTCTGATCCCCAACTATTAGCTCTGCCTGGACATTTAGGCACACAAATACGTAAGTAGTATGCATGTCGAAAATGACTTCCATAACTACACAAACTCTCTGCTGAATGTTCTGCATCAGGTTCAGTGCCATTACGGTATACAATCTCTTAATAAAAGTACTGCATTTATATGTTGTCAGCTACAAAAATTATTCCCTGAAATGGCAAACATACATCAACCTGTCACCCACCTGGTTCGGGTGCAAGCATACGCAGTTAATGGGGGCATTGACCTGGAAGATTCTTTGGCACTGCAAATTCCTAGACCTAAGAGAGAAATAAACTAAAATGAACTGAAAATATCCAACATCATTACAATGCTGTGACAAAACAACACCAATTTGCATATGGAATGTTAAGTCAATGCTACTCTTGTGTTTGCCTTTCATAATAATCATAAAAATGCATATCGAACAACTATCAAAAATGTTTAGAAACAACAAACTTGCAAGAGGTTTTCACCATGGATATCTGAAAAAAAACATTACTTATCAGGGAAACATATGTCCTTGATGAACTGAGGGTGAAAAGCAGATTCTCATGTGCAGCTAAGCGTATGTCATACCGTAGATCCCAAATACGAGCCATGCAGTCCTCTCCGCCAGTGTACATCCAGCGGCCGTCCTCGTGGAAGCCCACTGAGGTGATGTTCTTACTCACACCGTCGTAGTTGATAACAGGGTTTGGGTTGTTGGAATTTAAATCATACATTCGAATGTGTTGGTAACCTGACAGGCGTGAAAAAAGCCTTAATAAAGCATATTGCTAATATTGTCTGGGTTGTTATTATGGTCTGACACCTCACAAAAAAACATCACCTTAAAATTAATAGCTTCTAAATGTTAAAATATGGTATTTTCCCCTTAGACTGCTTGACTGCCGGCGCGTGATCTGTTTGCACAGGAGTATACACAAACTCACCTGCTGCTGCAATCATACTCCGGTCCGGCGTCACCTCTAGAGAGTTCACCTGCTGAATATTTGCGTCAAAGAAATTACTAACTGACTTTGAGTTGTATTTTCCGCAAGCGCTCACGCATACAATTATTTATGGTGATTTATGGTGATTCGTCATTGATGTATTGAATCTTGGTGCAGAGCAGGAAAACTCCCGATGACGCCGCAGGGAAAAATTTTAACTTAGTCTGGGAAACTCTCTATCAGGGTTTTATGTGAAACATTTACAGTACAGTTTTGGAGAAGTGCATTGCTTCAGGATACCGAGTCCTGGTGTTGGACTGTCCTTGTGCAGATCCCGCTGTGAGCCTGCCAGAACCGCACCGTGTGGTCATAACCCGCGGTGGCGAGAATCACTGGGTCACTGCCAACAGTCCCCTGGTTCACGTTCATCTTCACGTGAAGCAAGCTTCTTCAGATCTACGGGTTTGAAATTTGAAAGAATGCAACACAGCTGATTAAACATAACATGCAGTAATAGCTCTCTGTTAGCCGCATTTATAACTTATGTCCATCCGCCTTCACATTTAATTAACTAACCCCCTCTGACAAATATACGCAGAGAATGTAATCGGTCAAGGTAAGATATGATGTATTCTATACTGATGATTTACGACAATACTTTAGGGAATGGCTGAACTGATAAACAACCAAGTTTCCTATTTCTCCAATGCACGTTAGAATAAAATCACGCACAGAATGCGAAAAGAAATTATGATAGACACTGTATAAGACAGACGGAAATCATTTATCGTAAATGTCAAAAGAATTGTCTTACAGTAGTCAAACGTACGATTCAGGGACGCTTCTGTAATGTGCTCACTAATAATAATTCCCCAAAGCAACACTTCTTAAAATGAACAGTTCCGTCACACAGCTTTTTCCATAAATAACACTATTTTCATAAATAAATTTTTAGCAACGGACTGTAACATGACGCAAGTTACAATTCTGAGTGAACCAAACAATCGTAGTATTCCTAATATTTATTGCAGGGATATGCAACACGATGAACACGACACACGACAGCATGCAAAATGAACATGAACATGGAAGACTATTTCGAAGTGACAGTAGCGGTCCGGTCCGAATTCCGCGCTGCACGTGTTTTTAGGCCGATCGAGCCTTTTTACGGCACACGCTGAAACATGGCTTCCCACTTCAGCAGCGTATTGCAATTAACTGATCTGGACGATTATATCACTCCGTCTCAGGTAGCCTGTTTGACATCGTTATACAGATAATCATCATGTCGGTTTTCTTCGTGATTGAATGTCTAATTGCTATAGCCTGCCGTAGGTCGATCATGATGTTCGAAAACGGAATTTAATGTATCTTAAAAATCGATGCTTACTGTGTAAATACTTTAAATTATAACTACATTCTAAGATAAACAGATCATGGCAATGTCGAGGTCCTTGCATAATCGGATCACTGTTTAAGACAGTGGACAAGTTCCGGCATAACAAAAATTAAGTTTACTGTGTTTAAACTTGAAATTGCATGTATTTTGTTTGAATCCATTGCTGTTTTGAGTAAAATATAAATGCCCAATGGAATCAAGTGACGTGTGCCACAGGATTCCAATGTTTACAAAAGGACAGTTCTATTACTCCCTAGAAAACAGCGAAAACAAAATGCTCACCAATAAGTCCGTCTCACAGTTTTCGAAATGGCACGAATCGGTGGTTTTTGTATGGTCCCAGATGTCATTGTAACACTTCAAAATAAATCGCTTTTGGATTCAAGTTTGTAAATGGAAGCGTGGCATCACGCTCTGCCATTTCTACGTGGCACAGTGCAAGTCTAATTTCAGTAAGCTACTCCCTCACGTTTCTGTTTAACCTCTTTGCTAGGAATGTGTAAAACCCGTAAAGGTACAGAAGGTACAAGGAAGATCTGTGGCCAAAATTCAGATAGAAGATGATGGAAGTTACTTCCAGGTTAACCAGGTAAGGCAACGATATTTAGATATAGATCCCACGGGGATCTGGCATAATATTTGTATACCTGTTTTTAATTATAATCGACTGGGTCCCTTAACATCAAGCTCGGTACCTTCAGTTCACCTCTGTCCAGCGAGAATGAAGAAATGTTAGAGAACAGTTAAAAAAATCAGTAATAAGGCAGTTAGCAGCCCAATGTTTACACCTTATCCAAACGCTTTTGATGTCCCGGATATTAAAAAATCACTGGATATTAAACTGGGCTCATAGATTTCCGATGGACTGCAAGAAAGACATAATCAGACTTTACAAGCTATTTAAACGGATGCTAATATTAGTTTGTACGTCGGCAGGGGGGGAAGCTGCAGAGGTTGGAGAAGGCGAAGATCACGCTGAATGACTGCCTGGCCTGCAGTGGCTGTATCACGTCGGCTGAGAGTGTGCTGATCACGCAGCAGAGTCACGAAGAGCTGTACAGAGTGCTGCGGCAGAACGAGGTGCAGCGACGGCCTTCCAGTTCACATAAATCTCATGCTTTTTGTTCTCTTTCCATACATTCACCATGCTGTTTTTAATTCTGAAATGATTAAAAAATAACCATAGCCATTAAAACGGGCATTTCTGAAAGGAAGAGCAAAGTCCCTGATAGGACCTGTCAGGCACCTCTATATTAAGTCTCATTTGCTATCTATATTATTCCATTATAAAATTAGCTACATCAGTCTGGCCAATTCACAAAGCATAAAGACTGTTTACAAGGTAATAAAACTGTCAGATACATGTAAATATGTGTGCAGACTTGTCTTGAATTGAAAATCTCACTCAAGCTAGCTGACCAAAGTTGGGAGCCCTGTTTTTACTCATTCAGGTATTCAGTTCATGTCTTTAACCATAACTCTGCTGCTTTTCTGTACTAACACTTACCCATAGCTGCGTTTGTCTACACTATTGGAATAGTAGAGGACACATTCCTCCTGATGTCCACTGAAAGCGGTACAAGGTCTATATCACTGTAACACGGTGCTCATTTCAGTCTTCAGTAAATTATTCATCTGCTTAAAAAGGTGCACTTTACAGTTAAAAAAAAAAAAAACTGTGATTTCCTATAACTGTCCATGCGGTTCTGTTGCATCCAGATTGAGATTCCTAAGACTGCATAGCTGTCCTGTGTGACCCGTGCTTTGTGTAATAGGGTTATTGTCTTTCTCATGGTTCAGCAGAGCAGCAGTGAGCAGATGGTGGTGGTGGTGTCCGTGTCCCCGCAATCCAGGGCCTCCCTGGCAGCACGTTTCAGCCTGAGCAGCTGTGACACTGGCAGGAGGCTCACTGCTTTCTTTAAGAAGCTGGGTGAGTAATGCTCATGGGAATTTTACTTGCACAAAAATGTTCTGAGGGCAGAATGAAAAATGATTGGTTCAGAAATGACCAATCAGATTGCAATGGTGGTGGGTCCAAGCAAGTAGAGGAGGTGGGACCAAGACATCTGATTGGTTGGTCCTGCCTCCTCTAGTTGCTTGGACCCACGTCCTCTACAATCTGATTGGTTCAGAGAGATAACCAATAATTTTTCATTCTGCCCTCGGAACCTGTTTATGTAAGTAAAACTCCCACAAGCGTGAGTAATGTAGTGAGCAGCAACATTAGGGACTGGCCTTAACTGACCAAACTTGGTGTGTGTGTGTGTGTGTGTGTGTGTGTGTAGTGGACTGGCATTCCATCTAGGCTATACCCATCTCGATACCCATGTAGCCCCCCGAGACCTTGACCAGGATAAGCAGTTGGAGGGTGAATGGCTGGCTGTACTAAGACTAGCTTGTAGCCTGTATTATAATTTAACAGCTTTATGATAGAAAATAATACCCTCTGTGAAAGACTGTTTGTTTGTATGAACTCGTATGTGGGCTGAGCTTGGTTTATTTTCGTAAAGCTTGTTTAGGGAGTCCTGTGTTGGACCTGGATGTGCGGCTTTATTTCCCTAAGCATGCTGGTTGACTGGGCTTTGGGTTACGTTTCAGGTGTGCATCATGTGTTTGACACTGGCTTCAGCAGAGCCTTCAGCCTCCTGGAGAGCCAGCGGGAGTTTTTGGAACGCTTCCACCGGAAGGAGCAGGACCTAAAGGCTTTGCCAATGCTGGCCTCAGCTTGCCCAGGTAGCCAGATCTGTAGGGTTAGGAAGGAGGTGGAGGAAATGCCGTCTGTATATCATGATTAGTGACAGTGAGACATTACTATCATACAATACAGTAACAATATTGTACACTGTACATTATATAGTACTGTATACTCAAATTAAACTCTTTCGAATGAAAGGGATTCTGACGTTTTAACCTAATTCTAAAGAGATGATATAGCAATTAAAATATGTAACAAGGGATGAAGGAGAAGTCATGCTTTTTATACCCCCTAAAGGACGAAAGAACAAGGGGAAAAAAAAGTTATAAATTTTACAGTTTTTTTTTCTTCTTCTTTCTTCAGACTGACACCTCGGATATGGGGGGCTACTGTATAAAGCCATTAACCTGCTTTGTATATTGTGACCATTTTCATAAAACACAGCTGACCTTTTTTTTCTGTGAAAGCTTCTTAAGAAATCATCTTTTTAAATCTTTGTGTATGTTTTATTTGTTATACTTAAAGCCTATATTTAATTTTTCTTGCTGGCTGTTGGGCTTTTCCCACAAGGGTCACATGTTGCTTCAGTTGGCAGTGTAGCAATCAGTTACACAGTAATCAGTTCTTGCAGTGTAAGAATAACACAATTGGACTGGTCTGGGTTGGGGACCAAATATGATATGCTTTCATGGGGCCCAAAATCTCTAGTGGTGCCTCTGGTTTTACCTACAATTCTGAATGTATTTGCGATATCATTGAATAATATAAATATCAATGTTAATATTGTTAATGATATTTTAATTTTTAATATTTGTGTCTTTGACATGATCCTGCAGATAATGACTCCATTCTGTTTCCCTTGTTTACTGTGAACAGGGTGGATCTGCTATGCAGAGAAAACTCATGGTGATTTCATCCTTCCTTACATCAGTACCACTCGCTCGCCTCAGCAGGTGATGGGCTCCCTGGTGAAGAACTTCTTTGCAGAAAAGCAGGTACTTTACTGTCCTGGCCAGCAGGAACGTGCACGAACTCAAACTGTGTATGTGTGTGTGTGCATGCCTGCACGTATATGTAATATGTACACATATCACATCTGTGTATAGGTATGTACTGTGATTTCTGCATTTATTCTTTTTTATTTAGAAGATTAGAACGGTCTATAAGAGTAGTTCATTAAATTGGATAATTAATAAACATAATAAATATGGCAACTTGACAGTTGTCTTGAAAACAGCCTGTGAATATGTAGTTAAATCTCTTTCAGAGTATTTATTTGAACGTGTAAATTGGGAGAACATGTTTGTTTTGTGTCATCGCTTGTTGTAGGAGTAGCTTTGATCTGCTGTTTTGGTTTTTTATGAAATTGAGGTGGTGTGGCAATGAGCTGTGAGTCATTAAGCAAGTGCTGAGCTGAGTGTGTGGTGGTATGCCCTAAACCAGAGGCTGTGGGCTGTTCTTATAGGCTCATGATGAAGCCCTCTGTACATCTCAAAAAAGTCAGTGTGCTCTTTGTGCAGGGCTTGTCCCCACAGCAGATCTACCATGTCACAGTGATGCCATGCTATGATAAGAAGTTGGAGGCGTCCAGGCCTGATTTCTACATCACGAAGTCAGAGATCAGGGAGGTGGACTGTGTCATAACCTCTGGTATGGAGAAACAGGAGGGAGTGTTTTTTATGCACATCTTGCACACACAGACTTGTTTCCCCTGATGGAAACTACAATAAGGAAGTAACAGGTGGATATGGATGTAAGACGCTACTAAACGTGTCAGCCTTTTTTTGCTGACATTAAAGACAAGCAGGCAATAGGATAAATCATCGTCGCAGCAACGAGATCAGTGGTTGTTTTTTTAACAGTATTTTTATTATCAATTTACTAACATACAGCTTTACGCAGCTAATAGAAGAAATTATAACCATCAATGGCTGCACAAATATACCAAAACAAGACCTATATGAATAAATATAGAAAAGATAAACCATATTGAACCTACTCCTATGTTTGACAAATGATAATCCATTTTATATTACAACAGAATTATTACTCAGAAAGAAAAAATAAATGAAAAGTAATAGGTTACTTTTATGGACAAATTCCTACCAAAAATAGAAGAAAAAAGTGGTTATTTTAAGGTTACATAAATACAGTTTAGTGATTCATAGCTGGGTTTACAGGTGAGGTTCTGAAGATGCTGGAGCAGGAGGGCGTGTCTCTGCATGATGTGGATCCAGCGCCGTTAGACACACTGTGAGCTTCCCGTCACTGTTAGCCGGCTTAAGGCTTAATGTCATCCCTTAACATGCCCTAATATCCTGTCACAAGAGATCAAAGTGTCTTGCACTGGTTTTTATTGGACTTTTGGTTGCGTAGGTTTAGCAACGTGCATGGGGATGAGTTGATGAGTCACGCGGGTAGCGGATCGGGTGGCTACTTGCACCATGTCTACACTTATGCTGCTAAACAGCTTTTTGGAGTTGATGTGAAGGAAATCACATATAAGACACTCAAGTAAGTCACACCGGGGCCTTGTCTTCATCCTATCCATCGCACTGTTGCAGAAAACATTAAATGCTAACCCCTTCATTAACAACACCTTCTGTGTTCCCTGTAGGAATAAGGACTTCCAGGAGGTGACTTTAGAGAAAGACGGTGCTGTTCTGCTGTGCTTTGCTGCCACCTATGGCTTCCGAAATATTCAGAACCTGGTGCAGAAACTGAAGAGGGGAAAGTCGCCATACCACTTTGTGGAAGTAATGGCCTGCCCATCAGGTGCGAGATGGGCATTTATCATCACTGTAGGAGTTGGCTTCCATTTTACAGCATGCTGGAATTCTCTGAGATGGAGTTCTGAGAGTTTTCTCTCAGGTTCTAGCAATATACTTAGAATATGGTAGCCTTATGATTGCATAAGAGGGCTTGGGGTCAGTTTTAATAAGCAAGCTAATCAGTGAGAGGCTAATTTTGACATTGAATATGTATTTTTTTCTGCTACAGTTATTCATTTACTATTTGACAACTGGCATGATAAAACTTCTGAAGAACGGATGGTTACCCAGTTCAAAATTATATTTAACTGGAGACTGCCGTAAGGAGATGCATGGATTTTGCATAGATATGGCTCACATAGCTGCATGACCAGGACAGGATCAAGAAGTTGTATAAGCTGGTTTAATAAAGCAAAATGAATTAATATTCATAGTACGGGTCAATTTAGTACATGCTGTAACTATTTCTGATGATTGCAGGCTGTTTGAATGGAGGAGGGCAAATACGACCTCAAGCAGACCAGTCAAACAAAGAACTGCTGCAGCAAGTGGAGGAGCTATACAAAGCAGAGAGTCCCATGAACCCAGAGGAGGATGAGCGCATATCAGAGCTGTACCATACCTGGCTGGAGGGCATGGGGCAGGAACAAGCCCGCAAGCTTCTGCACACTCAGTACCATGCTGTGGAAAAGGCCAGCACTGGCCTTAACATCAAATGGTGAAACTGTGAAGTAAGAATTGCCTTATGTCATTTGGATTCCCTTTGGACTGCCGAAGCTGCAGGTGAGAAGCTGACCATGAAGCTTCTTCATAGCAGCATAACTGAGGGGTGTATCAGAGTAAACTCGCATGCAAGCAGACAAGAGACAAAGGGATGAATGTTTCATTCACTTGCTCATTGGCGGTATGGATCTCTGTAATCACTGGGTTTCAGAAAAGTTTGGAGCACTAATCTGACAATGGTAGTTTTATTTTTGTCACTGGAAATATGTGTATGCCATCTCACCACTGAGTAAAATGAAGCATCACTCGTTCATATACTCATGTTTTTCCCAGCTATATTTATAAAAGTTTATGTAGTGTGGTATCGAATATATAAGTATACACTAAAATATTTAATCTCATGATTGTTGCCTTTATAATAAACGTTTTGTACAAAAACCTCACCAAAATAAAAGTTTTATATGCTATTTTATATTTTTTGTACTTTTTTTCCTTACAATCACGGGTGAATCAGTGTTATCTCTTGGTTTCAAAGCAAGCTGCTCATAACAATATTCTGAGGTGTTTGTGGAGAAACTACACTGTAGTCATAGGTACCTTAATGTCAGTAAATTAGATCAACAGATCAACCCCACATCTTTTACTGAAACTCAGAAACTGTAAAGGATAATCAGAAAAATAGTACGTATAGACCACACCGCAAGAGTAAACAGGACATTTTATTAAATATAATTATGCAAAACAGAACAGGAATCCTACTCAAGAATTTTTATGAATGAAACACTATGTAAACAATTTCAAGTGTGCTATGCTTCTCTATGCGCTCTGCTTCTCAAGGCAATAAACATATTTCCCCATTGTTCATATACTCAGTCTCCTATTCAAAGATATATACAAAAAGTATTTTTTCCTCACATATGCAAACTGTTTATCCCAAAAACCTGAAAAAGGATCAAGTGATGCAAACAGCAGAAATTCTGTAACTAACAGGATTAAACACGCCTGTCTTCATGACCTTCTTCAGAGGGCTACTCTGGTAAAGCTTTGTTTCACTTCCCCAGGGTCAGCTAGTGTGCAGGACAAGATACTCCCTCTAAAGCCATTTCGAGTCTTTGGAGAGGGAAGAATCTACAAAAACGTACACAAATACCACTTAATTTTATGAATTGTAACAAATATTTTGGTTGTGATGTAGGGTGGCGCACTGGTTAGCACTGTTGCCTCACACCTCTAGGACCAGCGTTCAAGTCTCTGTGTGTGGAGTTTGCATGTTCTCCCCATGACATTGTGGAGTTTCCTCCAGCCCAGGTAGTCTGGTTTCCCCCCACAGTGAAAAAACATGCTGAGGTTAATTGGAGTAATCAAATTTCCTGTAGGTGTGAATAGTGATGGAGTGTGCTCTTTGATGGGTTGGTGCCCCATCCTGGGTTGTACCTTACCTTGTGCCCATAGGCTCTAGACCCCCAACCCTGAATAGGATGAGTGGTTTCAGAAAATGGATATTTAGGCTGTGATGTAATAATTGTGTCTATGGTAACCACTGATTTATTATGAGAAAAAAACTGAAATTATTATAATTATGTTCAAATAATATAAAATATTATTTGAACATAATTTGAGCTGCATCCATCCATACTCTAACTGGTCAGAGTTATGAGGGAGAAACAGGGTGTGATATACCCTGAATAGGATGCCAGCCCTTTGCAGGACACATACAAACATTAAAGCATAGTTCATGTGCACTTTACAGACATCACTTATCCTAACTGCTTGTCTTTTCATATCTCATGTAGTATTGGGAAAATCATGAAACCTCCACACCCACAGAGAAGACTATGAACACCCAACCATGCAGGAGCACAATAACAGTGCTACCTACTGAGCCACCTTTGCAAACTGTGCAATACACCAGAAATAATAAGACAGAAGACATAACTCTCACATAAACCTTATTACAACTACAGTTAATGGTGTCAGAAAATATCCAGTTTCTATAGCACCGTTTCAGGCTGTATAAAATTCATGCTTTTTTTGAAACCGAAAAAGGTCTAATCTGCCCATAATTAAAAGACACGTTTCACTACTTGAAAGCTGATATTCGTTGAGGGAAATATGACATATACTACTTAGCCGCATATTCACATGAATAAGTATATCAATAACACAAAACATACATTAATTCAGTTATCATATGAAAGAACATTTTTGTTATGAATGACTATGTATGTATGATTTCAAATACAGTTCATTTCAGACCTTCAATAAGATTTTGCATCTTTCTAGTAGGAATTTCCATTTCAGAGCTATTTTTTCTTGTTCTTTTAAATGGACAAACTCTTCAGCCTGCCAGAAATAATAAAGAAATAGCCTTTTCTCATATATAATTGACTCAGTGAATATACAAGTATTTTACATAACACATCAGGACTGAAATATACACGCAATATGTGCCAATATTGGTTTAATCAATGTTAAGATATTTTAATATATGGAAAATGTTCTTCCTAATGCAAAAACTAAATTTTGCATTAATTATTGCTTATCCATAAGCAAATTCAAGTCACCAATAAACTGCATTTATTTTGATTATGACTGGAACCAGAGCACCTAGAGTTAACCAAGCAGGAAAATGAGAAAATCATGGAGATAATAGAGAAACAGTTTTATGTGAATTAAGAGTAAGATTAACAATCACTGCCACTTATGTTACCTGCCGATCTGTAATAATATTTTTACCTTAGCTTACATCTAAACATATTACTTTACAAATAAAGGAATGAGGTTTGACTTAATAATGAATAATAAACTGACACACCAATACATATTTAATAACAAAAAAAGAATTATATATAGGGACTAGCTATAATTCAGATGCTGGGGAAAAATTAGTCACAGTTAATTACTAGTGTGTCATACACAATAAACCTGTTTTACTCACTGAGTAGCCCAGAGTTTGTTCAGCAGCAGTGCCAGACAGTGTACAAGACTGCAGGGTGCCCGTGTGGTCAGTAATATCCACCAGTAAATCAAAGCTGGTGGTGACCTCCAGCTGTGCCTCCCTGGGACACACCGGATTACTGCAGTTTTGCATGTCTTCAGATACCTGATACCAACATCTGGAACTAAAATGCGTTATTAGTCATGATATTCAAAATGCTGCTACTGCTCCCTTTGTATCCTATACCTCTTTAATAACCAAGAATAAAAAATGTACATATTCATGCATTATATATCTCAGTTTAAAATACCATATTTTCCCCAGGTACTTGAATCAATGATCAGAAAAGTTTAAGAATAATTTAAGACTGTTTTGAGTATCTTATCACATTTCACAGCCAAGGGAATGATGCTAACTGGACACGCCACCTGTCTAACCATAAACTTACATCCACTTGCTGATGCACCACTACTATCCATTTACTTCATTTAGCAATTATTTTCAACATGAAGCATTAACTTCAGCTTTGTTTCTGCGGCAAGAAAATAATTCAGCTCCTGTACACCTATATAAATTGTACAATAAAGTTCAGAATAATACACTAAACTGAACACTTATCTGGGGATTCCTGGGATGAGCTAAAGTGCCAGAATTCCTCTTTATGAATATCAGAGTCAGGATGACCAGATAATCCATGTCAGAGAGGACATTCTAAACTACCATTTAAAATTAAAAGGACCTGGATTTCACTTAAGCACCGAGTTCAAGCTGTATGCTGATTGGTCAGTCTCGTATAATCATGCATGTGTTATCAATGTTAAACAGCTGAATGAGTCTTTCAATCAAGGAAACAAACCAGTCAAAGCACAAGAAGAACCAAACTTTTTAGCCAAGCACAGGAGCCTTTCAGTTTTAAAGTAGTTTATAAAACCTGAAGTAGCGCAAAGTGTCCTCCCTGATATGGATTATCTGGTCACCCTACTCAGAGTATTGTCATTTCAAATGTGTTCGCAAATATTTTTATTTAAAATTTAAGAAAGTCACACAGGGATCATGCAATGTAAATGGATAACGCAATGAAACAGACATTCAAAACACGGGAAGTTCTGTATTTTTGCTTTTAAAATAAATATATGACATACTTCACAGTGCACTATTCTATTGAGGAACATTAAATTTACCAATATTTACCATCTGTTTCGAATCACTTTAGAAACAGAAGCATCAAGATTCAATGTAGTGATGAAGGCGTATACGATTCCATAAATGATGTCTTGCTTGTCAAGGATTTTCTGAATGCTCACTTTGAGCTGTTCCACAGTAAATACATCACTAATAGAATCCACTGAAAAGGTGAAGTTGCTGTGAATATTTCTGCACTGTAGCAAGGTACCAATTCTGCATAACATATTACATGGTTAAGTTTGAATATGAAATACAACTTACAAGACACCTGATCTCCTGAAAGTTTCTCTTGATCATCCAGTGCTCCAGTTCCTGCAAAGTCTCTGGCGTAACTGAACAGCTGAACAGCTTCTTTTGTGTCTTATTATTTGAGAAAAAATAATTCATAATTACATTTTACCTATACTTTCACATTCAGTTAATAATTAAAACTTAGGTTAAAGTTAATTGGAGAAGTCAGATAAGTCAAAGTCAGATTTTCACAAGGAGTTTTAACACCTACATTTTGGTGAACAGATTAGGCAAGTGTGATAAATGGAAAATCAGCGAGTTTTATCATTAATTAATTTTTTTCTCCGGTTTTATCCCCATTTCTCTGGAGCCAAGGAAGCTCATTATGATGGAGCTTAGAGGTCCTTCTAACAACTCCACAAAGCAATTCACAATATTTGTAACTGTGAAATTCTCCATTTCTGAAATGCACAGGCTACTATACAGAATAAATTGGTGGCAACCAGCAACTCCCAAGTGGCCATTAAGTCAGTGAAGTAGCTTTATAGTGGTCAGGTGAGAATCTGTAGCCTATTAGCTCACTTCTGGCTCCAGGTCAGAATTGGTGAGTGAAAGGCACAGATTTGAATTATGATCACTTACTGATCTCTTCTAGTGGCTTTCCTATACCCAAGTGTCTTTCAAGATCTTACCAGGATTGACAGTGATGATAGTTTTTGAGATAACTGTTGCAACCATGCTTTTTCGGAAGTTATCAAAAGTGACACGTACATCTGCAACAAAGAGCACTAAAAGCACAAGGAGTGAGTTGAAAAATATTTGTAAAAAATGGCATTTTAAAAATGCATAAATATAGAATACCATCCTACCTGTTTCTCTGGGTATCCATGTTTGAATAAATTGAATACTTTCCCTGTCCCAACTAAATCAAATATAAAATTTTCATTGGGGTCCATTGAGAATGTGCACCATCTTGCAAAAGTAGCACAGGTACAATCAGTGATCTCACCAGATTAAACAGAAAGACATAATAACTTCATCAAACAGCTTCACTTCACATCTTTGTCCTTTGCGTCCATCGCCAGTTGTGAAATACTTAGGTTCTCCAATCTATGGCACAATAAAAAAACACCTTTCAAGCACTAAATCCAAAATAAATTACATTTCCTCCATCTGTGGCTAATGACAAAAAATCATCCTCTGGGAACATTGAGAAGAGTCATAATTCCTTAGGGGATTATATTGCACTTTTGAGTGAATTCGAGTGGTCTTAGAAGTAAGATCCCCTTACCGACTGAACAACCGCAAGTATATTAATTACATTTCCATCCAAGCTCTGTCCATTTGCAACAATGTCTCCCAGTGAATAAAAATCTCTGTGATCTTTCACTGGCAGATGGAATAAAGAAAGGAGCCTGGAGTCAGCCTCTGTGTCTGAAAGAACCTTGATGGCTGAGTGATTTTCAGTCAACAACAACCTATACAGGCTGAAATGAAGAGAGTATACTAAAATATACTTCAAAATCATTCAGCTATGAATTTGATATGTTAAGCATAAATTATTCATTTGACAGACATTAATATAATTTCATAAAAGCCTAAATGACTATTAAACTTTAAAATTTTTACCTTAAAGTTGAAGGGCAGAATTTATCATCTTTTTCTGGATCTTTGGTGACAATTAAGGGCTTCTCAACAATAACTTAAACAGAGAAAAAACTGTTAATCATAATCAATGATTTGCAACAGATTAAGGTTATCATGACAAAAATCTTGAAATTTTGTGGAGCAATGTGCGATAAAGAATTTTTAAAGAGTGAGAATTTAAAACATCACTATAGGGAAGGTTGCAACACTGACCAGGATAAGTGATCAGATGGGATGGATAAACCTAGAAATCTAAGATCTACATTATAAGGTAAACGCCGGTGCACTAAATGTATGTATTCTGGTGTATTTACATATTTAAATTTCACTTAACGAACAACTGCCAGAAAAAATCTTTTTTGTTAAGCAAAGGCCACCCATATTTTGACCACTCAAACTGAGAGTGTTGGCAATTATAGTCATTACAAAAACGAAATAATCATACTACTACAAAACAGTACAGTAAGAACAAGTCTCACCACAGTCCCCTATTCTGAAGCTGCTTGCCAGGCCATTGACGTATTCCTCAGTACCCCATGAGGAAATGTTGATTAAATGATCTGGTGAGTCTTTAATGGTAAAGCTGAAGGTGTATCTCTCAGAGCCGATATCTAAATTTTGAAGTTTGTTTTCATACATTAAGACTGGCACGTTATAAGGAAAATCAAATAAAACACTCGATTCAAAAGCATTTAGACTTGACTCCGAAATAGTCAGTAGAGGGCAGTATTTGTTCAAGCGTTTAAGTTGCAATTGCATAAACAGGCAAATCTAAACTAAAACCGCGCTGTTAAAAACGGAGGAAGCGCTTAACTTTTTCTGTCAGGAAAGCTTTTCACCTCGGTTTTTCCAACAGCCACACCCATGATGCTCTGCAAAACAGTTCATATTACATTTTCATGCACTACGGTCGAAATGAAAAGTTTCGAATAATTCATTCATTGCATGAATGCAGAAAAACGTTACACCTTTAACTTACTATTACAGCGCATATCAGATCGTCTTTAGAAAATATTAAAAACAAAATACAATGACGAATACTGCATACACCAGTCATGTGTGTGGAAAAAAACGACATAATAACATGTTGGACAGCTTCTCACAAGAACAAGCAATCAAACTGCATGGATATTGACTGACCTACTGCTGTATCCTCCTTCGTAACTATTATGTGATCATTTCACCAAGCCGAGCTCGTTCACAGAGGTCATTTCTTATGAATGAGTAATCTCTGAGACAGCGGCCCTCGTGTGTATACATGAATTTAGTAAACCATGTGAACGCTGTCTTTACAAAATCGACCCACCCGTGAGGCTGCAGGGAAGGGATTCTTTGTATCGCACGTAATATGGAAAATTTCGCTCTCTGTAATACTCCCTGCACTAGTACTAATACAGCAGGCACTACACTAGTTGGAAGCGCTAACAATTTTTAGAGATTGCAGAATTTTATTCAACTGTTGCTCCAGTTATATGTATTTAATGTGTGATATTTCTAACATTCTTTGATTGTTTATAAACATTACCGCCAGCATTCGTATAAAATGTTTAAAGCCTAATGCCAAAAATAATTGGTGTTTATACAATTTTGACCACTAACGTACCTGTGCTGAAACACTACATCCATCTTTGTGCTCCGCGGCCATAGGGTATATTATGATGGATGGTACAATATAGTGTCCCCTCGCCCTGTCGAATGAACTTATACGCCCTGTACTTACCAGGTTAGTTGAGTTTTGGTGTAAATCGGCAATAGCGACGTGCATGTTTGGGACGGCGTAAGTCATCCTTCCGAAATGATGTCCACGACAACCGCTTACTTAATGCTAAGATAAATACTACTAATAACGTTACAACAATTCTTGGCTGCGTGGACTTAACCAGTACTGCTTGTAGCTGCCTTACTGGATGAAAGTGAAGCGTTTTGTGACGGAAAGACGTGCCATTAAATTTACCACAGATGTTACATTTCGTTACCTATTTTTTGGTAACTAGACACGAGGCTTAGCACGAGGAGAAACGCGCGCTGATACTTCGGCCGTTACCTTAAACTCCTAGTATTAATACTTAAAATCATTTCCTAAACGAATATAATCGAATGCTAGTCAAAACAGATATTTTGAGTTATCAAAAATAAATAAATAAAATCGCAGAATCAAACCAGTGAAAACTACTCAATATTTTTCATGTGATTCACTCCAGCTGCCTCTGTTGTGCTCCCTCCTTATCCAGTATTTAAGTGCTTCTCAGGCTTGTGCTCCCCAGTTCCATCACTGAAGTTGTGTTAATCCTGTTGCTTGTGCCATAATCTCCCCTTTTTGATCCCCCGTGTTCCTGTTTGTTTATCTGTACACTTTCTTTAATAAACTCCCTTTCATTTGCCCCGACGATGCTACAGCGACCTCTATTACAAACGTAATGCATATTTCAATTGCTATAGCTTGAGCTTGCATTTAACAGGGTTTTGATCTTTACTTGCTTTTCATTGTAAAGGAAATCACAAGTATTAAATTTGCCAGTGTTTAATGTACATTTACATGAGTATAATTTCAAGCAAATTGTATTGTATGTGACCTTGTGGTCTAGATTAAAACACCTGTATAGTCTGCTTCATGTCCAGAATCAGTTTGGTTAAACCTTTTGTAGGATTACAGATTGATTACTCAGCCATATGTTCTGCTCAGCATGGTCTCAGCAATACATGCTCATATCCTATTGCGATATTGGCACAGCTGGAATTTAACAAGTCACAGTAAACAATCTCAATTTCAGACATGAGCTAATTCAGTGGTAGTACTAAAACAAGGTTCTTATTAACAAAACTAAGCCTAAAATTAAAATTCTGATTAAATAGTTCTCCCCATGCTCTGCGTGTGAGGGCGGCTTTCTTTGGGTAAATGAGTTTCTAAATGGCCCATGGGGTGTGGCTCTATATTTGTGTGTCTGTGCCCTGCAATGGACTGACATCCCACTCTGGGTCCCCCCTGCCTTGTGCCCTTGGCTTCTGGGATAGGTTCCATACTTACACCCTGTAGTGGATAAAGTTATGGAAAATGGATGGATGGAGCTTAAAAAATCAGTTAAAAGCCCTATTCTGACTGCATGGGCCTTTCACTGTCCTCTTGTTATTCCTTGGTCCCAATTTCATTCATAAGATGTGCTAGAATCAAATAGTGATACTTCATTTACCCCTGTGGGGAAGTTATCTTCTTACCTACCCCATTTTGTTCTCCATGAGATACACAGACAGGTCAGAGCAGGCTTGGGGGTGTCATAGCACAGGGTCAGTCAGCATGCAGCACCCCCAGAAACTGGGGTTTAAGGGCGTCACCCAGGGGCCCACAGACATGTGGCTATTCTGCCAAAGCCAGGCTGAAACTGGTGACCTTCTGATCACAGGCAAAGAGGCTTAGCCTGCTGAGCCACAAATCATCCCCCGTGAGCTAAAAGGAAGCGACTCTCAGGTTCCTGGTCTTACTTGTGTCAGTTTTACATCCTCTGAGCTTCCTTGGCACAGTCGGAGTGTGGTACAGCATGGATTGTACCTATTCTGCCACTGCAGGATGAAGTTTCCTGTGAATGATATCCCCCTGAGGACACCAACGCCTTCAATTTTAAATGCGGTTTACAGAAACACCCGCCAGTGCTTATTTGAGCTGTACCTTTACATAAAAAGCTATGGTATTGGCATTACAGTGTTTTGATATATCAATATAGCCGCTTCTATCCTTAAAAGAAACCTCTTGCAGCTGATCAAACAATCCAAGCCCAAAGGGACAATTGAGCTTATGAAGCACCTGTGTATGAAAGCAAAACGAGAGCACTTGGCTTGGCATGCTGTTTCACTACACTGATTAAGAGCACATTCCCACTACAGGAGAGGGGCAGTGCCTCTCAGTCACATTGTCACTGGTGTTTGCTGACTGACTAGCTGAATTTTGAAAGGCTTTATTTGTTTAATAGCAAAACTCCTGGTCTGGTTCTCTTCCAGCCAAAATTTTCAGTCGATAAGCTATAGTTCTCTTGGGTCGAATGTATTTCAGAGAAAGCACATGCAATGAAAAACATTTTTCCATACAGGTATGTGTGCTCCAGTAAATTATACATTTTAAGGTTCCAAGAGATCTTGCTAATACACAACATAAATGCATGAAGGGTTTAGTAAACTATTTGTAAATATGAAAGCCCAATATGGAAAGTAGCATGTAGTGGCTTGATATACAAATTGCTCCCCTGGGTGCCATTCATGTAGTCATTTGCCAAGTCCCGTGTCATATTGCTTGCTGTACAGAGAAATCCCATGAATGTTTGTCTTGGCAAAGCAATGCACAGGGCATTGATGTCTTTTGTCAGGACTGGCATTTTTGATGTGTAAAGAACCATATTGATATATTGATCGTCTGCATCAATCTTCTTTCATTACTAGCTTTAAATTACAGCCATTTCTAATACGTTTTGTCAAGTATAGTCAACTGGCCAAAAACGACCTTTCCACCTTAACTTAGACTATTCATAGTGTCCCCTGCACCCATATTGGCTCTTGTGCCTCCATCCTTTCATCTTTAGCAATTCAGTGAGAGCGCTCCAATTCTTCAGATTTAAAGATTTATATTACTTTATACACAGGCCAGTCATGCAATAAGCATATGTCAAAGATGTGGCCATTTTGATGCATTTTTCAAAATGTCATATTCTTGAAGGTTTCCTGATATTTTTACCCGAATCTTTGAACCTTGTGGATGGAGTATGCTGTAATGTTGTACCGAAGGGCATTCAACGGGGAAATATTAAAATGCTCACTATGATGTCAGAGCAACTGAAACAGAAACTCTATGATCTTTGGAGATGTCCTAATTTGGATGAGAACGATAATCAGTCTAATCACTCCACAAATCATCAGATATTCCGGCTCACACCAACACAATTCTTTGTCTTCAAATTTATGTTGTCTTTGAATTTATGTTAAAATATTCCATATAAAATTATTACTTAATAATTACTATTGTATTTAAAAAAGAACTGAATATCTCTATGGAAAATTTCACTCTCTGTAATACTCCCTGCGCTAGTACTAATACAGCAGGCACTACACTAGTTGGAAACACTAACAATTTTTAGAGATTGCAGAACTTTATTCAACTGTTGCTCCAGTTATTTATTTAATCGTCCAATGTATGATATTTCTAACATTCTTTGATTGTTTATTGAATTGAATAATTACTATTGTATTTAAAAAGAACTGAATATCTCTATTGTATATAACATGAACTGAATATCTTTTAATTGTTTTATGCAGTGTTTTCAGTGTATAAATCTAAGGATGATATGCTTGGGATGTGTTTTTTAATGAAAGCTTGGGTTGATTGGCATATTTGGTTACTATTAAGAATTTCAAAAATTAAATATGTCAAGGAGAATGGGAGTTCTTTGATGATAGCCAAAATAAAATTACAGGCAATGTGATTATCGAGTCCGTGTGTGTTTAATAATCAGCACTGCAGAAGATTCAGGCTTTGTTCCTAGAATGGAATGCAGAAAATATGAGCTTTCTTTATGTATGATGTAATACGAAGATGTTTTAAAATTTAAGAAATTATACTTGATGACATTTTGGAAGATTTCAAAGGACAACAATTTTGACAGTCTGTGGAAACGCTTATGACTAGCATACACTCAAAGCAACATAAATATAAAAGTCATTTAATGAATGAGATGTCAATGCCAGTTTGACAGTCGGATGTCATCATCAAAGCTGTGAAATCTCTCAGCAAGCTTATGTAAGACCATAGACCATATGTGCCCCCGAAGGAAGAAAAGATGAATTATGTTTTGCATCATTCCAGATATCTAGTTGTGAAGTATGACTGTGAACAGCTTTCAGATTTGGACAGCGTCACTGACATCGCTCAGCTGTTCAAAGCTATAGCTAGAGGAACTTTGTATGTGTAATGAGTTTTGTTGATAGCTTTTTGAAATGAAAATTTGGTAGGCAAAGCAGTAAAATGACTTTGGCTTTAGTTTTTTTTTCTTTGCAGTATGTGTGTCTGAATTCTTTCTCTATGCCAGCTTTGAACAATGTGCACAGTCTGTTTCCTGTCTGCCTTGGGAGCACATCGTTCTCATAGCAATCGGCCTCATTCATTTTAATACATGGCTGGTGAAAAGTAGCACAGATGGAGAGAAATGAAATTGCACATTATGATGTAGCACCAGTGATGTATGTGTTCTCATGTTTTCCTCATTTTGGAATTCTGCACTAATTATCCAGATGTGTTGAAACTGAGGCACTTGTACAAAACCAACATTGCTTTGAATTTTATACTGGTTCTTAGAGCTATAACACTAATATTGAGCATTTAAGTATATATGAATCAGAGTTTTGAGACCTAGAATTCAGACATTGGCAAGTGTTTTGTTGTGACCACAAAATATATTATAATTCCAAATAAACTTATCTTAAAACACCATAAAGAAACCAGAATGACAATGAAGTGCAACACCCTGAGGACTAGACAAAGCACTTCATTCATTGGATTTAGATTATAGCCTTTAAGATACTGAACAGAAGACTGTCATTACTCCAAAATGAAGAAAATGCAAGTGAAAATCCAATCAAGCAGGTAAAGGATATGGATGAGTTGATGTCAAAGGTGAATTACCTCTCTCATTCTGACTTCTTATTATCACAGATAATGGAATAGATGTATATCTTAGTGAGCCTAATTCCATCTTTGCGTACACTCAAGAGTAATAAAATAACAAGATCAGATATTTCCACTGGCATCGGTTTCAATGAAGAATATACCTAAGAATGATACAAAATACTGTATCATGCTATAAATTATATGTATGGAAAGGTTACACCTTTTAGGTTTCTCAAAACAATTTCATAATGGCTTCTTTCCATATTAATGCAGATATTTACTATACATGGATGTATTTGCACACTATATGTACACTGTGCGTTACTCATTAAAAATGTACTTTTCAGCAAAATCAAATTTTAAATGCAAGAAGACATTGAATTAATTTTTATAGCGTAAAATCTAGTGCAGTACTGCGTGAGCTTTAAACTTGTTTTCTTATGATCTCACTGCTGTCTGCCTTTTGAACGTGTGTTTTTTGTACTTCTAATGGCTCAACTATATCTCCTGAATGTATCAAGGTCAAAATGTTATATCTTTTTAGTCCTTGACTTTTTGTTTGCTCTGTATATGAAGCTTGAAGCATTAAACAGAAAGGCAAACACATGTTCAATTATTATTGCCGACCAAGAATTCTATGTGTTGGCTTTCACAACCAGCTTGCTTAAGTTCCATGGAACAATGAGCCCCTTTTATTCTTAAACTTTTGAAATGAAAAGTCAATGAATTATTAATGGTGTATTGTTTCAATTGAGTTCTCTGTCATCATAAAGGAATCTATTGTAGTAAAATAAGTGATTCCATAAAAGACTGTTTAAATAAAATGCAAGTTATGAAACAGACTGGATTTCGTCTCATTTGTTGACAAGTTAGGAAAAGAACTTTTTATGGATAGACTATTTCAGAGACCACTTGTTTCAGCCAAAGCTTGACTACAGCAAAAAAAAAAAGAACCTGAAATTCCATTCATATTTTTATTAGAACCTCCCACCCAGAAGGTGTGAAAACTTTGAATCACTGATTTTTGAACAATGTAACACTGAAAGTTTAGTTTTTTGCAAAGTGGTTACATTGTAAGATGCCAGAGACCATGTAAGTCATGTTACTAGAACACAAATCAGTCACTTGGTGGCACTATACCAGAGCAATCCTATTGGCATTTTTCCCCACAAAGTTGTTTCCATTTGATAACAAGTGTTTATCTCAGACAACAGAATACTTCATTTTTCACCATTTCATTAAAAGAAAATGAAATTAATTGTAAAACCAACAGAAACATCCTTTGATATGATCATCCTCAATATCACACTGTAACAAACAGTTTTTATGACATAGTTATTTAAGAACAGTTGAAATAATCTGGACTGTTTAAGCGCTACTTTCTAGCCAGGAAAAAAGTCGTTCTTGCTTTTTTCAGAATAAGTGCAGCTTAGTTTTCTGTCAACACCTTGCAGAACATGGTTGCTATTGAAAAATGAAAGAAAGCCAAGTGTCACAGGCTGTACTGCCAGTAGTGACAGAGCTACTGTAAGACATGGTTTCATTCGCTGGTGCAATTTTGTACTGCTGACTAGAGATTGAGCAGGAATTTAAACCACAATGTTAGAAGACAAGAACATCTCTATTGTAGAAGCATAACAAGTTGCATATCTCTGCAACACATTTTGTGGCAGGCAGGAGATGGAATGAAGGAATAGTGTTCTATGGAAAGTGTGACTTTTATAGGCCAAAGCATTTTGGAATGAAGCTCTCATATATGTATTAAAACAGATATTTGAAAATGCATGTTGCCCAACATCCATGGTTATCTTTCAGTTTAGTGAAGTCATATAGCTTCTAAATCACTTGTCCAAATGAACTGAGACTTTTCACATTTTGCCAATGCAGCATAAAAGTCATTCTGAAAGCTATTTCTGGAAAAAGATCCACTCACTATGTCAGGCATTAATTAATATTGCAATTTGGCATAAAATTTGAGAAGTGTACATTTTATGTCATGGGTAATATACCATATACATTTATTTAATGGGTAATATAGCAGGTCAGATGACTCTGATATAAACCAGGCTTTTTTCTGTGTGTGTGTGTGTGTGTGTGTGTGTGTGTGTTAGATTTAAATTACCTCGTAGGAACCAAATGTCATCCACAATGTAATAAAAAACATTTTTGACATTATGGGGACCATTTTTCATTTCTCTACAAAGATCTGCGAATGCAATCAAAACCCTAAAAATGCCAAAAAATCTTGTATTTTGTTTGGTTACTTATGGTTATGGTTAACTTATGGTTAGGGCTGGGTTGGGGTTAAGGTCATGATGTTGGGGTTAGAGTTTTCCCCATAGAATTGAATGGAGAGTCTCCACAAAGATATAATTACAAACCTGCATGTGTGTGTGTGTATGCGTGTTCCAGAGAATTACTGGACTGTGTTTGTGTGTATGCAATAAAAAAAACAGCTAGTTTTGTAGTAATTAATAGCTAGAATGAATTAATTAAAAACATTTGATATGGCACATTAAGGTGAGGCAAATTGCATATGATCATGAAGGTAATGTGATAATACTTTTATAATGTGTTTTATCATGTGCTTGTTCTTTGCAGGCAACTAGATGATTCTTCATACATTTTAATGCCTCAGAAATACTTGTTTTGGCTGATTGGCTGTTATTTCTGAATTACTACTGCATTGTGCATAGTTACCATTAATATTTCAATCCATACCAATAATAACATCTGGCAGATGCAATATCTTCCAGATGCAGTCATGGTGATTGAGGTTCATAAGCATTTTGACCAGTGATTGCTGGAGGTACATAGCTGTCACTGTGTGAGTTCAGGCTACTAACTGTGAGGAGACGTTAATGAATGCTAAACAGTTTCTTCAGATGTAATTCCCAAATTTGAGTTATTGTGTCTTTCATCTAATGAGAAAAAAAGATCTCAGCAGTCAGTCCAGCCCAAACTGTGTTCCTTGAGGGTAAATCATTCCCACATATTTTAAGAAGTCAAGGTTACAAGTACATTTATGTCTGTCATGTTAAAATAGGAACATTAATCTGCTATTGATCATCAGCTTGATCTGTGAGATATTTTTAAGACATTTGGGATCACATGTTTAGGATCACATGTTTATTTTCAGAACTGACGGAGTCACCATGTCAGTTTATATGCGATATTCAAATGCTCTCATTAATGCTGTTGACTGTATATGTTTATTAAAATTTCCAAAAGGAGTTTATTAACCTGTTTCTATAAATCAACTGTAACTATACGTACTAACTTTGTCTGTTTATGTGTTATTTGGACCAAGAAGTGAAATATTTTACTCTTGTCATTCTTTGCTAAGCTCTGCCACTTTCGGGAGGTTTCAAATCTCTTCAGAATATGTCTCAGCCCAGAAGATAAATATACCATTACTGATGTAACCCAGAACACTACCATCAGCTGAAAACACCAATTTGTCATAGTCAAAATGACGCAGCAAGTGTGAATCATTGATGAATTTGGATAGCGAGGAAAGCTATGGTCACTCACTGTCAACATCTGTTCAAAGATGGGATGGAAATAAAGCAGAACTGAGCTCTTATTCAAAAGAGAGTGGTACAGTCCACCATCCTCACATTAATGAGGAATCCTTCTAGAAACAACACAAAACAAAACAAAAATGGTTCCTACTTAATGTTTTTATGCCTGCAATGGAAGAAACGTGAATGTAAGCAGTCAATAATGACTTTCGGCTACAAATCTGACCAACATACATTTCAAACATTTAAAATAGCAGTACCACAAACAAAGTGTGTCTTTCTCATACAACAAAAGCACACAAATAAAAAACAGCATCTAGCCCTCATATGGAAGAAAGGAGTACTGCAACACAATATACGTCTTAAGAAATGAGTTTGTCAGCAACTGTGAAATATTTTCTGAATCAGTTTCAGTTTTATTGTCAAACCTGTTTTAAAATCATTTTAATTGTAGATGAATTAAAATTCATTTTTCTTCTGACTTGTCATCCATACTGCTTCCCTTTAAAGGCAGACAAAATCACTTCAAAAGCCAATTACGTCAAGGCAAAAATTTATTCAGAGGGAAAATACATGTTACTATATATAAACACTGATCCTTCTTGGATGGTGATCAGAGTGAGCAACAGAGCTGAGATGAGAGGCGTTTAATTGATTCTCTGTCATCCTGTGGCACAAATGGGGTCGTTGAGACGGCAGTCTCCACTCCCAAAACCAGTCAGGAATTAAAATCGCCTCATCTTGGCTCCCTGAGGTTGTTCCATCTCAAAAAAATAAAAATGATCAAGATACACTTAAAAGCAGTCCGATATATGCAGACCAAAAGAGACACAAAGGTATAATAGATTAGCTGTGAAGGAAGGATGAAAATAAACATTTTTTTGTAAAACTGAACAATAAGAGCATTATATGTACTTTGATATGTTACACTTTCAAATATTCTTTGAAATATCGTCTTTCTTAGTCCAACAATAGGCAGTAATTCCACTGAACATGCTCAAGGGCTGTAGATAAATGGCCAGCAGATTCATGTTGAGATTTCTTGTTTTAGTCTGATTTGCCATTGTGCTGTGATCTTTGAGCTCTACACGATACCCAGATCCACTGATGTTTACACCAGCCCGTAAAGATTTAATCACAGAAGACAGGCTTGTACAGTAAACACAAGTACAGGAGAAAGTGCCCACATCAAACGCATCATGCGGCATGTAGCCACTACCTTGTTTGGTACAAATTTTTCTGGTCATCTTTTCTTATGATATTTTCCATTCGGAAGGCCGATACGTTTTCAATCAAGAAATTCGGCATATATGGATTTTTACAGCGCAATCGGACTGGTGACCTTCCTTTACCAGGGCAGGCTTTATAATGACCTGCTGATTGAAATATTTGTTTAAGTTCTATTTAGGACATGCACACTTGGAACATGCTATGGCTGTTGGTCAGAAAGAAATGCAGAAAAATAAATAAAGGAAAATGCTCAGGGCTGAGCAAGCAGAGACACCAACGGGGCTGGGAACGGGGTGTGTAAGCGTACGAGAGAGTGCGGAGGGGCTGAGCAAGGAGACAGAGACTCTGTGGTATGATTTAAGCATTTGGGTGTGGAGGTGGACATAAATTTCTTGGAGTTTTATTTCTGAACTATTCGTCGGCACTTCTCTTTTATTTGGGTTTTTGGCAGCAAATTAGCTCCATAAAATTAACTTTTTAAAATGGCCGAGGAAAATGGCAATTGGCATTTTTCATTAAACGACTACTTTTCGGCAGAAGTGTTCCAAGTCCTGGTGCTGCTCTCATCTGCTTTGATGCCAGCATGCCCTCCTGGAGAGGTAGCTTGTGAGTGGCTGTTATTCCACATATGGTAGTCATCACATTCTGTTACAGGCGAGCCTTCATGAAGAACTAATAACAGTACAGTTTGGGTTTAATGAAAACTTCTATGTATAAAGAATGTATTATTAACCAGGCCAGACCTCGTATATATAGCCGCAGCCAAAAGCCAGCTTTGTGGCATGATGTTCCTGGTATGCATTTGCGATAATTTGTGTTTTAAAGCAACAAAGACAAAACAATAAAACAGCAATAGGTGTCAAGTTTCTTATATCCCGTCTGGCAAATTTGCATTAAGGCAAAAAGAAGCTGCTTCTGGCACTGGGACTGGAGACTGCAGCTTTGTCGAGGCCTTTTGAGAGCATGCGGTGCGGCCCTTCTTCGCTGCACAAACACCTCGCATACCACTCCCAGTTTCGGCCTTTTCACTGCGCCAGGGTATTACAGTGTTCCACACACTTTTTGCTTTACTTTATCCCGCGGATGAATGGCCTGGCGTGCGGAGGGGGGGCAGGAACAGCCACACACCGTGTCATCAGAGGTGACAGGCCGCGGGGGCCCTGTTCACTTTTGGATTCGGTCCGTCCGAGGCACCGTTCCGTTCACTGGATTTCCCAGTCACTTTGATCGAGGGAGCGTCCAAGGGGGTAGAAGAAGAATGGCTGGAGGGGCCTTTCAAAGAAGGGCGTCAGGACACTGCCCCCCCCCCCCACGGCACACGGACATGCTGGCACTCGCACTCCAAGACAAAGGGAGTCAATAGGCGCCTGTTACAATGTTTGCGTTCATTGTTTAGCCACATAGGTTTGTTTTCTGAAGGTCATTTTGCTGTATGTTAAGCTATCAAAGGAGGACGCCTTTAAATAATACATTTCTCTCTAAAATGGGGTTTCCCAGGGACGCCCGCTCGCCTTTTCCAATGGCTCCATTTGTCTGGAATCGCCAGCCATAACATTCACTTCAGAAATACGCAGAAGGACCCTCTGTGGCTGCCCGTCGCCTGGCTCATCTCAGATGTGGTGTAGGTTTCGGCGCAATCGTGGAGGCCCTATTAACAGCGAGCTCTCAGTCTCATTGATTTCCCAGGCCATGTGTGCACTGATACGTTGGCCTAACAAACATGGACGGGAGGGAACTGGGCCAGCCAGCATCATAAATGCAGTGCCACAGCATCTTGGAGAGCATCACATGAAGGTATGTCTACACTGCCAACTGACACCCCCCCCACCCCCCACACACACACAGCCCTGGCTCCTATCTCTTATGGTTCACACCAGGACCATCAATATTTTATTACCCATCCTTATAGTTTGTATTGATCTGTCCTTGCATGACTTGCACGTGTGTGGATTACAATCGACTCTATTACCCACGCACTCGATATCATAATGTCAGGTATTGGTGGGGAGAGAATTACAGCAGCCCTAGTTGAAGCTCCTCATTGACCACTGAGGTGTCTCTGCAGGGGAGATAAATGCCCCCCATGTATTGGGATGAGCCCTGTGACTCAGGCTGCCAGCTCTCCTTCACAGCCATTTCCTGGACCTCGCAGGTCACACGTACTCTAGGCAGAAAGAGGTATATTTATATTAAGAGTTCAGAATTAAAACTTATTATACGTTGCTTTGACCTCTTCCCATTTGCAGACACGGTGAATCGGTGGCTCCAATGTGCCATGAGTGTGTACCCTGCTGCTCTGCTCCCTTAAGCTTTCCACTGTGGGCTCCAGATCCCCGCAAACCTAAATGAATAAGTGCTTATTGAACATGCACTAGGGGAGGCATGGTGGTGCAGTGGTTAACACTGTTGTCTCACACCTCTGAGACCAGGGTTTGAGTTTCTGCCACGGCTTCATGTGTGGGGAGTTTGCATGTTCTCCCCATGTTGTTTTGGGGTTTCCTCCAGGTGCTCTGGTACTCTCTCCCCCACCCCCCTAGTGTGTGAGTATTCCCAGAAAAAAGTTGGTGCCCCATCCTGGATTCCCCCTCCCCCTTGACCCTGAATAGGATAAGCAGTTATAGAAGATGGATGAAAATGCTCCAACTGCGTATAAAGTTAGAATTAAGGAACATTAATTTGCTTTATTTCATCCTTATATCTTACTGATGCATATTTAATGAAACACCAGGCAGGGATTTCCCAAGCGATGTGTAGTTACACTGCAGATGGTGATATAAGCATCTGGAGCGGTTAGATTTTTATTAAAGAACTCTACAAATTTCTTAATCTGAAAACCCAAGTACAGTTGCAGAGCAAGAATGTGCTGTGAGCATGTACCAGAGTGGTGGTACCATTGTTTTCCTCACAAGGCAGCCTTAGCCTTTGTTTACAGCCACACGCTAAAGAAGCACTGAATTACACTGGGAAAAAGGGGAAACCGGCAGACTAAGGCAGCCATATTGAGACATAAATTTATAGCTGGCACCAGCATAATGGCCGAGGCATTTAGTTGTATGAAAACCACTAATTGGCTGTGGTGGTAGGCCAGACCAATATAAATGCCCCTAGAGGGGACAGGGGTGCAGCGCGTGATTTGGAAGGAATGTGACAGCGCTGTGGAGCTGGGGAAAGGTGTGGAGTGGGAATCTCCCAGCGGGCATCTGGTACCGGTTACACCCCAAACCTGTGAAGAGTGAGACGGGTGCCAGGTTTCGTATTCTTACAGCGGCTCGGCCTGCGGGGCCAGTCGCCGCTCTGGGGAATTAGCATTTAGCACCTCTTAAACTTGTTTTATTAGCATGGCATTTTTAAAGACTTAAGTCACTTCTGTGGCTCAATTAATGAAAAATCACTCAGTATTTTCAAGAAAGGACGGCAAAGACAAACATTACTTATCTTGTTTGTTTCCCTAGCGTGATACAGTATAATTGTGTATTTAATTGTGACAGCATGACTGCCCATTGTCACAACATACTAGATAAGAGGATCCATTTGAGGGTCTTTTTCACATGCATCAGAAGCTGGCTTTGTTGCTGCCATGACTTAGGATGGAAGATTCGAGTGCGTAACACTGGACAGAGCTATTAGCCACGAGTCTGTTTATATATGCTTAGTTCTGGAATGCGGCTATAAATCATGGACCTCCTACCAACATTGGCAACAAAGATTAAGTAATGAGTTTTTTTTTCCTTCCTGGCTAGGC
Source organism: Mormyrops attenuatus (assembly GCA_026777985.1). NCBI lineage: Eukaryota > Metazoa > Chordata > Actinopteri > Osteoglossiformes > Mormyridae > Mormyrops > Mormyrops attenuatus. Next base: position 16,220,819 of record JAODKC010000095.1, on the reverse strand, counting down.
TTGGAGATCTTCTGCTTCCATGATAATTTCCTCTGTCCCTAAACATGAGAATTACTACCACTTCCGCCTCCCACAGAAGGACAGGAAGGGGAGATTTGTCTCAGATCTCATCACTAATCACTGGAAATTACACTCTGATGCTATTTGAGATCTACTGTGGCCTTTGCTATTTTTTCCCATGTATTTCACAGGCTACTCATCATTAATATGTAAATTTACAAACGTGAGCAGATGATCTTAGAGATAAGGAAACATTAGCTTTGCAGTTTATTCTTTGGTGAATGCCTGATAAGTAGATGATGTTTAGCAAAATTGCCCAGTATTCTCCGTATTATGATATTATTAAAAGGAAGAGTAAACATTTTACAATTTTTTTATCATCTTGGCCCTGCAATGGGTTCTTCCCTGCCTTGTGCCCGTAGGCTCCAGATCCCCAGCGACCCTGAATAGGACAGGCAGTTACAGAAAATGCATGGGTGGATGGATAATCATCTTGTAGAGCAGTGTTTCTCAACCTAGTCCGCGTTCCTGCTCCCTGCTAGCTCCTGGTAGGCCCGTGGAGCGGTCCCCAAGGACCAGGTTGAGAAACACTGATGTAGAGGAATTTATAGTACAATAAAATCCATCCATCAGTCTTCTAACTGCTTATCCTGGTCACAGGGAGGCCTGCAGCCCAGTCCAGGTAACATAGAGCATAAGGTTGCGGGTTCACCCAGGGTCTTATGCAGTAATATATACAGTAAAACTATTGAGGTGCTTCTGATTTGGCTCAATTATGCTGCTGTCTGGTTTTCCATACATTGCTCCATAAACGATTTGTCAGGAAGTGCAACCTGGCTATAAATCACCTAGCCCTTCTCACAATGGCAAATCACAGACTGGGGGGGGATAATTATAGGTTTCCCACAGAGTCCCCCCCTCACCAAGCAGAAGAAGCGCTGGCGTGTAATAAGGGCCAGTTCTGAGACGCATCATCGGCGCGGAGATGGACATTCTCATTCGGCTCCACCCTGTGCCGCGGTCGACATCTGCTAAGTGGAGCGACGTTCAATTCACCTTCCCCCACAGTGCTCTCGCTGGAGGAGGACCGCGCCGTTCTGAGGGGATGCAGTACAGGTGGTAAGCGTGGGCTCTGTGGCCAGCTGCATAATCACAACCCCAACGACGGCGGACGGGGCCGACAGGGCTCAACGGGGCCGGGTAATCAGCGCTGTGGGGAAGCAGGCTGCTCAACCGCGCTGTGAAAGACGCGCGATGGCCATTGTCTCTGCCTGCGGCCTATTAAAACAGGCAGTGTGTCACCAGAAATTAGTGATGCCTGGGTTTTTGGGCTAAACACAGGGAGTTTATTCATGGGCTACTGTAGCTGGGGGTGCACATATGTCATCTCTGCTTCCAGTTCAGGCTCATTTGTTACTAATAACAGGACCGGGGGCAAGTTGTCTGTTATATTTACTTCCATCTTTGCTTTACTTGGGATGATGAGGCTTTCATCATCCTGCTATTAAGACTCAATCTTTGTCCTTCTAAATGCTTGCCATCCCTGTTTGCTGCTACATTGTCTTTTTGAGATATAAATACGGCAGGTCCTCAGATATAACAACCACGGCCTAAAGTCACTGAACATAATCTCCTATTTGAATTTATGTTCCAACATGTTTCTATGTTTGTTTTTTTCTTATCATAAAAAATGATGAGTATCTCTCATAGAAGGGGACCACCAGCACAATGCTCGCATTAAAGGAAACAATCAGGCACACTGTGGAAAATCAGATGGCTGGAACTTGTTGGCTCTGCGCACACATGGGCTGCCGATGGGGGACGCATGCGGGAAATGGAGGAACTGGAGCCAAATGGCATCATGCAAATTTTGTAGGACACCGCATTTGTAAAAAAAAAGCACTTGTACAGCTTGAGTCAAAAGGTAACTCCTGGAAAATGTTCCTGGAGGCCCATGATCAGCAGCCGCACCGTGTGCAGTCAGAGCCGTTCTGGTCCCTGACTTCTTAACACTAAAGTTGTTTCCTCCTTCATCATGCTCACGTTGCACTCTGCTTCCCAGCGATTAAAGAAAAATACGGAGGACCCCCCCCCCCCGACTCTGTTTTTGCTGTTGTGTGTTGCAGGTATCAGAGCGATAGGGTCAGCAGTATCCTGATACACAGGAATCATTTTCTTACATCAGGTATCAGATTCAGTTTGCACCATCAGCAAAGCATGATTTGGGACCATGAGGTCCGATGACAGGGTTGCCAATGTTGGGCAGCTGGATGGAGTGAGATTTTCAATTCGACACTTCCAATTCAAGTCTGCAGACATATTTATGTGTATGTCAGTGTTTTATTACTTTGCAAATAGTCTATGGGGTTTACAAACTGCTCAATGCTTTTGATGCAGCTAATTTTAGGTTTATATTGGAATAATATTGCTTTGCCATAAGATTTCTTGCATGAGTGTCACGCCAGATGCGTGAGAGTTGGTAACCTTGCAATATGCCCGTTCTTTATATAACAGTTTTATGTTGCAGTTACCTTAAACTTAACCGACAGCTAGCCTGAATTTTGTGGTGTCAAAAAACTAACATTGCCTGAAGTTGTGAGAAACCTAAACGGCTGGGGCTATGTGACTGTATAATTATGATATATGGCTGTGTAATACAGTACTGTACTGAATACATATATCACTGATATGCCTTGTTATGTAATTGTATTTTTCTTGTAAAGTTTTGTACTAAATGGATATCAACACATTTTTCCTGTCTGCGGATTTTAACTCCTTATTTTTATCTGCCAAACTGTCATGGTTGTATAAACGGACACTCTTTAACACATGTATCCCAGCATTCACTTTCTTCTAACAATAGCTGGGATGGCGGTGGCTCAGATGCACACAGGCGACATGGTCTAGGAATGTTCTTTGGCTGTGACCTTTCAGTTCAGTAGCCTAGATTAGACCCCTAGTGTGAGGACAATTTACTGGACATGCTGGCCTGGACAGTTGTTCAGGTCAGTTAAAGTGTATTGAATCTATGTGGCAACTCAATTGGGAAAGAGAATTGATGCGAATTTTTTTTTCAACATGGGTGGTTTATCTGCAAGTGAACATGATGTGAAATCAGTCTGCTGGCCTTACATCCATCAAAAATAATGGGAGGGCGGTTATACGTAAAATAATTCATTAACATAAAATCAAACATAAGCCTTTGGGTGAACTTCTTTTAATACCCTTTCCAAATACACTGTCTAGTACATTTCTAGTATAGACTAGAAATTATGACTTGAATTCACAGAATGTTGAGTATTTTTAATTACCCACTCTCTGAGAAACATTTGCCTGAATTTGGTGTTTTGTTTAGTTTTTTGTTTTTTTTCGTTACTGGAGGGGTAGCTGTGATTCATATTTATATAGTTTAAATATATATAAGGTTACAGTAACTACTGTACTGGTAGCCTTGCTACATTAAATAACACACATGCCATTGGAACGTGCTACTGGAGTTGGGGATGATGCGAAAGTGGCCTGAGGACCCCTGAATGGCTGGAAAGAACAGCAGGCCCCTTGTATTGTAAGCACACAGCAGAAAACCAAAAGCCTGTTATTACGGAAAAAGTGAGCTTGCCAGTAACTGCATAAATACAAAATCTGCAGAGGTGATCCCCGGATATGTGGTACTGATGATAGTTAGTTATATACAGTAAGGATGTATACAATGCACACATTCTAGTTCTGTTTCGTATTGTACACCAAGCCATGGCTTCCGCATTACTAGATTCATGAACCGCATGGCAGGTGGACAATCGAGTCGTCGTCCGTCACCTTTGCGACGAAAGCCGGTACTTGACCTTCACAAAGGGGAGGGTCGCCATTTGCTTCCGCACGGTGCATTGGTCAGATTCGATCTGCCCAGATGGGTTTGATTTCACCTCACGGGGCCCAGCGTGTTCCATCGACCGCCATGCGGCCTACTGGCGGCCCGGGGGTCATTTTCCGGGTTGGGCCTTTCAGAGATGCCCGGCGTGGCTCTGCTTCACGGAACGCCGCACGTGCGCTTTCGCCACGGCCTCGGACCGAGACCTGCTTTACAAAGGCCCGGTTTGCAGACCCTGGGAATGCCTCTTTGCATATCAATATGGTTAGGCCTGAATGCAGCCACTCAGCTGATAAATAGGATCACTATCTCAGCTTTTCAGGCCCCTAGTCATGCCTCACAATAGCAATTTATGCTTTAGCAAGAATAATCTCGCAGCCCGAGAGCGCTGACTTTAACACTCCTCTTTTGAACAGCAACAGAGCAGCTTATGTTGAAACCAGGCTGAAAGCTCTGTCTTCTACGCACAGCTTGTCTGTCAAATGCACCTCTATATCATACGCCATGCGTTACTCCCATTTCTCAGAACGGCTCTTTGTTATTTCAGTGTCAGATTTCCCTAAAAACAGGCCGGCTTGAACTGGAGATATCTGACTATAAAAAAGGACAGTACAGCCTGTATTCTCAGTTTTAACTACAACACAATAATCTCACACATGCATCTCTTTCCCATAACTGCTTATCCAGTGCAGGGTTACAGCAAGGATGAAGCCAATCACTGAAAGCATAATGAAACAAGGTACGCAGTAGAGGATGTGCAAGTCTGTCACAAAGTTCCTGGAGACCCAGTGGCAAGCTAATCAAATGCAGTATAATCCCCCTGGAATGTTACCCATCCTACGTAATACCGCGGTACCAGTGATATTTCGCCTTTCCTTAAGTGGAAGTCCATCTGCTGAGAGCAAGTCACTGTGATTTAACATACTTACCTCATCCTGCATTTTATTCTTCATTTTTAAATTCCATTTACATCAGGTGAATAATTTGTTAGTATAAATGATGGACTACATGAATAAACTAACTGTGTACGTTTACTGTTGTACAGACAGGTACTTATATTCCATGAGCTGTGTATGAATGCATTTAATCTCTCTGTTCAGATTCTGTATTGACTGAGTATTTATTACGCATATATCATTTGTTAAATAATATAAATTATAAAAAGTATAATAAACTTTGGCTCAGGTAAATCAAATCGACACTAGAGCATAGTATCTATAAGCACATTTTGCTGCGCCCATAAACAAAGAAGGCAGGTATCGATCCAGTCATCTCCCTGCAGCCTTGGGCTGGCAGGTTGGGTTAGCAATATTAATGGACCCTGAACAGAACACAGCCCAGCAGCTCCCGTGGCTCCTGCCAGTGGTCAGCCATTTAATCCAATACTGGACACAGGTCAAGGGAGAGACAAGGGTTAAAGGTCATTGTCCCAAAGGTCTTAAATGACCCTTCCAGATTGCTTACACATCATGGCTCAGAGTTAACTTCAAAATTATCCCACTTTGGCTCAGGCTTCCTACCAAGCTCTGCTGTAATACTTAAATAGCCAGAGCCTGGGTGTTCTCCACAAACCATATATGTCCACAGGAGAAATCTACTCATATACTTAATACACCAGTTGACAAGAAGTGCATCCTCTATACGTAATATGGAGCAGTCAAAGCTCAGCTTACTCTGAGCTTTATTAACTAATCAATCAAGACATATTCCATAATAGTAATTGTTCATGTTAAAATATATAGATTTGTAAGGGAATCTTCTTTTAAATCAGGAGACTCACACTGATTTGTTTGTTTTCTTAGTAAGATTAGCTTTACTAAGACTTTGAGCAGATTTAAAGTACATACAAAAGAACAATGTAATATCCCAACAAATGGAACATTACCATGTATATGCATGTCATCAACCATCTTCCAATCAATTAATATATAAATTAATATAATTATTGTACATGAAAGGTTATAAACAATATTAGTCCTGGATAAGACAAAATAATGATTAAAACAACTTTTCTACTATATATTGCTCAGTATGATTTTAAACTATTACAGTATAAATTATAGTGGATGATTTACAGCAAAGATAAGCGTAAAACTCTTCTTTTTACAGTCTTACATTATCGCACAAGCATAAGGCAAACTGCAGCCTAAGTCCAGCATTAATCTCAGAGGCTAAATCTAAAGCATAAGAGAGAAGAGAGACAGAGACTTAAAGGAATAATTAAAAAAAATCTTTACAACATGGAAATGAAATATTGCGAATGCATTCTTGAATCAAAAATAGTTATCAAAAATAAAAATATCCAGTGAAAGTTTACACTTTTCTACTGTAGGCAAATGTCTTTGTAATGCTGCCGTTTGATATATAAATGGTCAGCTAAAGATAAAGAGAGGTCATTATGAGTGACTTCAGGTCTGGATTTATGGCGTGACAGTATCACCAGGCCAAACACGGTGCCTGTGAGTTTAAGTGTTTCACATCTGCATTTAAAAATGCATAACGACATGCTTAGACCAGACAGAGCTGATTCATTAAGCTGGCAAATTTGTGTGACACTCCACAACCCGAGAATGTTTAAGCATTAATGGCAAGCTTAGTTCTGTCAGAAAGTTTACATCCAACATGACTGTATGTACCTGGAAATTGTAACTGTTGCAGCATTAAGCTATACTCTACATGGCCAATAACTTCTAAGCTGGGATGGACAATGATTCACAAGTACATACGTTTAACCCTTTATTGATATGTAAATAACTGACTGATGTACTACTACCCATTAAGCCACCAGTTTTTACCTGTAAATGTGTCGGGCTTCATCCAAATGAGGACTTCAGTCAATTAAGAACTGAGACACAACAGATTTGTGCATCACATCTCTGTCCCAAGACATCAGCAGGGAAAATGCTGAGTGATACCATTTCCAGTTAGGCTCAGTTTTGTTGGGAGGCCACCTTTGGAAAAAATGATTAGCTGGCCTCATTATTTCCTACCTGGTGCATGTCATTTTAGATTCCACATGTTAGTCTGCTCAGCTGAGAGTGTGCCTGGGGGGTATTTAGATGACTGGCAATAGTGATGTGTCAGCACCTGGTAATTAGTATGTGTTGTTCAGAACAGATACCAGAATAATAGCAGTTTCTTTAATAGTACAGACTGTTTCATAACTGTATGTTTTTATTTTTTTGTTAATTTTAACCAGCCAGACTTGATTTCTCTACACCTTGTTCCTTTTTCATTAATGGCTGAGCCTTATAATAATCTTTAGGGCTTGAACCAAAGGCAACTCTACTTCCTTTTCAATTTCTTGAAGGCGTTTCATCTCTAATGAGGATAAATACTTGGAACTCCCCATCAGACTTTTAGTACTGACAAAGCCTTACGAATGAGAGGTGAAACGTCTTCAAGAAATTGGAAAAAAAAAAGAATTCCAGTTGCCTTTGATTCAAGCCCTTAAGATTATCATGTCCTGGACGACTGAGAACCTACATAGACATAGCGTTATAATAGATAATCACATTTAATAATGCCAATCCCAGTTCCACTACAATGGACAACTTGAAAAGGCTTGATTGAGTACAGATTTGCATGCTTTTGAGCTTTTGTACCACCTTTGCACCATAGAGGTATATTGATGTGGTCAGATGATAAACATGAATAATATGTACAGAGACGAGCATAAACATAAGGTACATCTTAGCGCCTAACTTGATTTCACAAACAGTGAGACAAGCTGAACAGGTTTTCAATCCAGAAGGGACCTTACGTGATGTGATGTCGGTTTCCGATATCCAGATTCTGAATTTATTGGCTTCACTGCTTCCAGAGTAAATAATATTTTGAATGATACTTGCATGAAATCCCTTAATGCTTATGTTTTGACACTGCATCTGTTGGCAGTCCTTATTATGATGTGATACTATTAAATTAAGGACCTAAAAAAGAATGTCAAATCAAATGATGGCCGAGGAAGCCCCCATTTTAAAGAGATATTGACAACTTTGTACACAAATGACAGGTGAACTTTAAAATATAATGAATTGGATTTGTGTCACTAATTATTTTCCGACATCGTGATGGGGTAATTTCTGAAACACTCAGATCACAGATCACAATGCAGACTCCAGGTAAACATGTGACTCGATTCCCTTTCATATTTTCATTGACCGTTTCTTTATGAACTGCTACCAATTGCTACAAGAGTCACAACATGGATAACATCCTACACAATTTTAATGAAAAAGCACACATACATATGTTAATGGATGTGATCTGAAATTAACATTGGGACTACTGGCATTCAGCTGTTTACAATGAAGCATCACATATCAGTTTCTGTTTATGCAACATTTCTCTATCTTTACAAATTTCAGGCCTTGCTATTCTGTTTATTCATGGCAGGACTGTGACGTCAATCCCAGCCAAAGTCCTGGCCGGTCATTTGGTAGAACTTGAGGTTAAAAGGTCTGTAGAAGTCCCTGAGCCTCAGTAGCGCTTCCCCGGGAATGTGCGGATGGGGCCGCCCTTTAGACTTTCCCAGACAACGGGGGCGGCTGCTGCCCTCTGGTTTCTTCAGGCAGGGGAAGCCCTTGGTCTGGTTGAAGTAGAAGTGTTTGTCACTGATGACGCGCTTCAAGTCCAGGAAGTCCTGTACCCGGCCAATCTCCCCGGCCGGGTCCGTCACCAGGCGCTCGCCGCTGACAAACAAGAGACTGGAGAGCGGGAAATACTGGAGCCAGTTCTCCAAGTGCTTGGCGTATATTCCGATGCGGACGGCGCTCCAGGAGGTATCGATCAGACCTCTGCTGAAGTTCTTGAAGGCAAGATCCTGGAAGGCGGGCAGCCCCGGGTTTTTGGAAAGGGTCTGAGTGTAGTCAGATACCGCCCTGGTGACGGGGTCGCGCACAACCACAATGAGTTTGGTGCTGCGGCTCATGGTGAAAACCCGGCCTGGAGCTTCTTTGGTCACAAAGTAACTGGGTGTCTTCTCCATAGTGATCTGTCCATCGAGTGTCCGGGGCATAAGGTTTCTGATGGAGACAGTAACAGAACAGAAGTCAGAACATAATATCACATCAGAGTTACTTCACTGTGGGCATATACTCCTAAATTCATCATTCTTACCTCATATTTTTCCATAATTATGTATACATCATACCATATTTTTATACATCAAAGTATATTACTAAATCCTTCTAGTCTCATTTTGACAGCTATCTTCTAAATCTAACAAACTGATTCTAGCTAGAAATTAAAACTCCAACACAAACTCAATATATTCATGTTGTGCCAAGACCACTTCAAAAATCTATTTAAAAGCTAATCAATATTATACAAAATAAATTGTAAATTGTCTGGAGTAATGTACACTGGTACGGGGGATGCGGTATAGTATAAATAAGTAATACTTATTCGCATGTCAATAGAATGAATGTAAATTATTATAGCATTCGTGACTGGTGACTTGGAAAATGCGGTGATTACTGCCCAAATTCATATCACATGACCCCAAAGTCACGCAAACATGGGTCCCCACCAGTGCCAGCATTAAAATAAAATCATCACCCTTAGCTGAGCAAGTTTGGTGATGACAAATCTTTCATGTGAGCCATGAAAATTTAACTTGTGATGTAATGACAGTCAACATAGTGGTAATAGGGAAGAACTTAAAAATCTAATTTCTCTGCTTGTCTGAACTGTAAACAGATGAGTTTCGAAAATATCTTGAGTTGCAACTGACTTGGAAAGAAGGCCTATAACCAGAGCAACTGACTTGGAAAGAAGGCCTATAACCAGAGCAACTGACTTGGAAAGAAGGCCTATAACCAGAGCAACTGACTT
>JAODKC010000095.1:16152031-16210090 GCA_026777985.1 Mormyrops attenuatus | reverse complement strand
CTGGGGGAGCGAGGGGGAGTTTGAAACCACAATGCTGGAATACCGCCCTTACTTAAGGACATCCCCAACTGCAGTTATCAGATTTATGGCCATATTATCAAGGTCTTACATGTTTTCTTGTCTTGCTGTATTTATGGTCTATGCAGACAGGATGGGTATAGCTGGACTGAACAAGGCTGCATTGTGCTCAGTGTTGCAAAGACCCGTTTAACAGACATGTCAAGAATGGCGACGGCGTCAGCCTTACGAATGCAGACATTCTTAATCCACACATAGGCGACGTATTACATCAAAAAGGCAGGACCCAAAAACCAGACTTACGTCAGTTTCACACTGGTTGGTCCTCACTGGCATGATATCTTGTGGAGGTGAGGTCTGAAGTCATATGGAGGAAAACATTCTCTCCATAATTCTGGTTTAGAGGTTACCCAACATGTTATTCTCTGACATATGCCTTTTCCTTGTGGGAGTTTTTTTCCCATTATATACAAATAAGAGTACAGGGGTTGAGACAAAATCTAGCACTGGAGTACAAAAATATTAAAGACCAATGACACAGCTGTTGTGTGAAAGTGGAGGTTCGTGCCATATTAGATGTATACCACCAAGGGATGGAGTCATATAACAGTGATAAGAAGAGGCCATTATTTAGATACGCTATTTCCACTCTATCATTTTAACTGACCAGTTCCATAAGTCAATAGCCAAACACACAGATATGTAAACCTTATTTTTTTCTAGCCACAAAGAATTTTTTATTTTGCCTACCCTAAAAAATAAGGTACTTGATTTGCTTATTTAATAAAAAGCACAGCTAAAAATACATATTTCAAAATATTATTGCGACTGCATTTAAGTCATGTGGCCATATAGTTACTTTTCTCAGTAATCTTTCGGTTTTTGGGGGGTCCAGTCTCAAACACCAGCGAATCATCAAAGGAAGGGTTGAGATGTCTTTGGTTTAGCCCCCCCCCCACTCGGCAAGCGAGGCCATGGGTACTGCTGCAGGGCTGCCTATGAAAACAACTCAAATAATTCCATTCAAAGAAATATAAGGCCGGTGCATCAGCCTGTGTCTGTGACTGACCAGATTATTACATGTAGAGTTGACACTTGATTGATGGGACTCTTTGCTCCATTTTCACATTGGAATGGCAAGGACTTTCATAAAAGAATATTTGCCGGCTGCACACTGTACCAGAGAGGTAACATACTACTTGGCTAAGTATATGTACATAGCTAAGTGCATGTTTAATTCAGAGCAATCAAGCTAATGGAAGCCATGCTGGGCACGTATTGCATGTTGACATCGTGTTTACATTTTGCAGCCCTGGCTTGTAATCAGGGGATAGTTTGGATAATATACAAAGCCAGCGAGGAGGCCACGCACTCTGAAAAGCCCTGCCGTGAGGTAAGGCCACGCCACATGTGAACTTCCTCATTCCAGCCTCAGAGCGGCAGAAGTGTTAGCATTGCAGTGCTGACCGAGCCACGTGAGGTACAGTACACAAATCGGACCACTGCTGTCTTCCTTTTGGTCTCCATCTGATAGCCCCGGCGGCATTCTGGGAAGGCTCGGGGAGCTTCTGTTCGGCTGTTTGTTTTAATCACACCTTCCAGAAAGCAGCTGTGTCCCAATCACCTGCATGGTGTGTGCAGACGTGTTATCACCCCATTCAGACAACCAGCACATTGCTTACAGGCCTGCACAGGAAACGTGGGTGGCCTTAAATTAGCCTCTTAAAAGGACCCATGCTGATAGATTCCACTTCAATCCACATAAAAAAAAATCATTCCTTCTCTGACCCGATAATTTATCTAGAAAACTTTGCAGAGCTGTCAATGAAAGCTAAGAAAACAATAATTAAACCAATCCAGCTTGTAGGAGTTTGGTGTCCTTGATAATGAAAATAGTTGGGTCAATTAAGGTGAATAAGACCTTTCTAACTGTGGTTCTTTTAAAATAAGGACTTTCTAAAACTTTAGAGTGACATGCTCCTCTGAGACAGTTTGCATTTTCCAGACAGACCCTCTGTCTCCACTCATAGTAGCTGAGATCAATATGTCCATCTTAGGAGAGGTAAAGGATAATGGAAGTGAAGCACAGTGAAAACGACTGGCGTCTAAGAAGCTTCCATACTGTCTCCCAGCTTGTGTTTCCTCTTGGGGCTAAGCGTCATCTTTGTAACAATATTTAAACAGTTTGAAAGGTGCAATATCTATGTATATTTAATGATGTAACATCTTCCTCCCTCTATAATCATTGTGAGTTGTTTATTGCTGGTCCTAGCAGTGGGTCCAAACCAGTCAGCATGTCATCTGGGCCCCTATCAAGGACCTGCCCTTGGATGTTCCATATGTTGCCAACCATTTATTCAAAATTACTTCAATATCAAGCCAAACATAAAACGTAATCATGTACACAGTTATGCTCATCAAATTATTACATGCCTGACGCATAAGAGAGGATCTTTTGTTTTGAGGTATTTTTGAGCTATTTTTACTGGTCCTTGAAGCTTTGCTCTGTTTAACAATATTGTGTGGTTGGGCAACTCTCTTCATTCACAGATTATCACTAGAGACAATCAAAATAATGATAATGGCAGTAGAGTCTGGATGAAGAAGGGACACTTTTTAGGACGTCCATCTGTCATACAGCTTAGGGTGGGGCTGAGACTAGAGCGCTTCCCAGGTGGCGTAGGACACAAAGCAGGGAAACAACCCAGATGAGATGCCAGCACATCACAGGACAAGTGCATGTTATACACACTAACTATACACGATGTAGAGTCGCAAATTTGCCTAACCACATATATTGGGTTATGGGAGGAATTTGATCCTGCAAAGAGTTGCCAGGCTACAGTTCTGCCTGCATGGTCCCTCCACATGTATGCTGATGTCACTTCACATGTCCATGAAGTCAGTATGTCCTGTCCAGAGGAGCCACTTCCAAGTATACTAAACCCAATGGGCATTACCTTCAGTCCATTTGACAACTAATGGAGACCACATTGAGACGGCTGCCACAAGCTTTATGGTTATTTGTTCTCTTACCACAGTGGTTAAATTCCCCACGGTAGGTCACAGCTCAGTAACCCACAAGTGTAAACAAAGGACAGGCGTTTTGATGGCTCCAGTCTCCCCGGTGTTCAACCCAGACGTCTGTCAGACTAAAGGGAGATCCGGCTCCCAATGTCAAAGCCCAGGACACAGGCAGGACATGACTGGGCGTTGGGGGGGGGGGGGGGGTCACCCTTTAGGAAGTGTCATCTGCAGCTTCAGACAGTCCCCGAGACATTGACAGACAGCTTACTTTCTGTAACATTAGTCCAGAGGCCCAGGCAGATCTTTGTCAGGAGATATGGGTCAAAGCCAGATGACACCTATTACTCAAACAAGCCAAAGCCTCCCATGTTCATTGTGCATTTGTATGTATTCTCAGTCCTGACATTCAGCTTGTGGATCATAATTGTTAAATGATGAATGCTTTAGCAAGAGGTTAATACAAGAAGTTATTATGGTCTGTAAGCCGGTCACCCAATGAACATATCTGGGTTAAAAAAACTTAAGTACCTGGCATTTTTTAAGCATGTTTGTTATGCTTTTATTGTCAAACATAAGCATTTTAAGGTTTTTCAAGTCACACATAACCACTAAAAAATGTTCCTTTGCTCAACTGAGCTCAGTTTCTCCGCCATCAGAATCTCCATACATCCCTGTACCTCTACCATAGTTTTGCAGCAAGCCCTCACCTAATAATCAAGAAACATACATGGGGTTGGGGGGTGAGGGCAGTTTTGGGGGGGGGTTGGGAGAGCTGTCTTTGAGTCAGTGCTTTGGTGAGAAGGCAGTCTGTCATTATTCAGAGCAAATGAGAGCTTCATAAGTCTGTGGGATGCAATTAAAATACAGCTGGAAGCAACAGGAGGCCCAATAAGGGAGGGGGGGGGGGGGCAGTGCCGCAGGGACACCACGGCAAAATGCGATGGTGCAAAGTGGCAGCAAGCGCTACCATCCACAAATGTTGTGCTGTTCTCTCTGTGGGACTTTCTCAAGTTCTGTAATGAACCGCAATCATTTCTGGAAATTTCTAAATGATCATGCATAAAGGACTACAGTTATTGAAAAACCTTGTTCTTTTTGAATTTTAAGCTGGGGAACAGTAAAGTGTCTATGAATATCCATGACTGTCTATACAGCCAGACGGTCTTTAAGGGGATCACAGCACACATTCCAGACTTACGACTCAAAAACAAAAGCAGAGAAAGAGTGAGATCTTTATGCCAAAGACACTAAAATTGTTTTCTGCTGTATCAGATGGGAAAATCTAGTGTTCGTCACCCCAATTCAGTGCCCTCAGAGAAAATTTGTGGGTCTATCACTCATTTCCATAGGACTGTTGTCCACGCCCTCTAATGAAAAGACGAGACTGGAGCAGTGATGATAACATTGCTCTGGGCCACTTCCACATTCTTCATCCACATCAGCTTTCCTGTCAATATGTCCAGTTGTCCTAAATCCCAGCAGGAAGGACTGTCATAGCTGTTGATATGATACCTTACCAGTTACACTCCAGACTCCAGAGTATACTCTTAAGAGAGGTCAATATGAGCTCCAGATCCCCCACCGCTAAACAGGAGAAGCAATTAGGAGACGGATGAATGTACAGATATCCCTTTGCATTTATTTTTGTTTTATTCGATTTTTCAAACTCAAACAAATAAATCAATAAAACTGTTTTTAAACTGATTTAACCGGTGTCCAGTATATTGACTGCGGTACGATAGCATTCTCAGATTTGTCTTCTTCAGTCAAGAACACTGTCTTACACTCTCGCGCTTTTCTCCCTCAGCTGAACCGGTGAGGAAATTCGAATATTATAAGTGTCACCATATGGGCCCAGCACCTCCGCAGCTTGACACCATTAAGGCAAATCTAGTCTGGGCTTCACACAAAACCACTTCCTAGCCTGTTAAACGTTTCTCTTCTTAAAGTTGATGCTTATCCCTGATGGCTGTATTTAACTAATGAATGAGGAACACCGTGCGTGTGTGGGTGGCTGGATGGGTGAAAGAGTGTAGCGCCAGAGGAGGAATGTGATAGATCAAAAGTGTGCTATTGAAAACAAGTGGGTGGAGCTGAAACATTTTGATCTAAATATTGTCCTATAGACTTTTCTGTTGATGTCAGATTAAATACTAAAAGTTAATCGGGTATATTTTTGGGACAGTTCTGACAATTAACATTTCATTGTCTTCTGTGAGTGTCGGATGAGGTACCAATTAACCACGTATAATTCATAACCATGCACACTACAGAGTGAACCTCCTTAAGTAAATGAGTCTTATGAAACTCATACGAGATCAACCATTTCTGTTGAGATCAGTTTAGACAGCAAAATTCTTTACTCCAAGACATATATATTTAAGTTATCTAACATGAAAGAATAACTTAGTTCAGATTTATATGCTTGGCATGTTAGTTGCTTGAGTTTTACAGTAACAGGAAACTGCTAGGGCAGCACACAGACATAATCATACCCAGAAAACAGACGTGTCCCTCAAAGCTGAACTGCTGCATGAGCGAAATAAGCCATATAACAGCTAGCTATTGTCACCATACACTTTAGCTTTTTTAGCATACATACATTCCTACATATGCTGACAGCGTCACTGCACTTCTGATCAGACTTTTGATATACTTGACATCTGATTTTACACATACCCCACACCACCTGGAAAACAAAATCTTTGTATCGTATTATAAATGACCTGGTGACAGACCAGAGCGGACAAAACTTGTTATTGAAACGGAAGAAGCAAAATACGCAGAACAGGGTGTGGCACTGCTGCGGTTTTTTATGAAGAAACAGCAGTTGGCAGTTAGAGTGAACATCAAGCGTTTTCTGTTAAAGCAGAGAGTAACATAACATCCATTGTGCTGAATTTTTACTACCATACCAACAATGTCAAGTAAAGGTTAATTTTCTACAACACAAAACAATTAACTTTAACTTCAAATAACACCACCGCTACTGTAACAAAGAGGTATACTAACCATAGTACTAATGATACTAAGCTACTAATAATATATATGATTGTAAAAGAGATTTTCCTAATATTAGTATAATAATTACCATAACCCCTGCAATCATACAGCACTAAAAGTTTTAAAGAACAAAAGTGGATATTTACTACGGTTACATCCCCATCAGTCACTGGAACCAGGAATCAGTCAATGGTGTCATGTTAGGGACCTTGACGAAGGAAATTCATCTGGTCTGATCAATAATCTGCCATTGTGGATCAATCTGTTTAAAATGCATGAATTGAGTAGATTATTTGATTTAGAACATTAAGTGTCAGTCAGAAATATTTATCTTTGATCAACATTTTTTTTTTTACATATAAAGCTATTTGCATAATTTCTAAAAATTTGTTTTTATTTAATTTATTAATGAGTAGAAAAACACACAGCTATAATTTGTCTGCTTTTATCTAGTTTATTGTCTGCTGAAAAAGGATGTTCATTTGAAAGACAGAATAAGAAGACTGGGGCTTGGAGTCAACTGTGCATTAAATAGCAGAAAACAAAGAGATCGTTCTCACAACAAGGCCATAGCCAATCGGTTTTATTAATTGCAGTTTATGAAAGGGCAGCTCATGTCAAGGAGTAATGGTCAACCAGTTGATGAGGTTTCTAAATAATGATGACACATTTTATAGATGACTTTTTCTTTGGACTGAAAAACCATAACAATCCTCGGCCTATTTATCCAAATACTCCTCAAGAATGGCCCACTACGTATTACACTTACACTTGTACAATCATACATTCCGAAGCATGTTTTTTTGTTATTTTTTTGCACGTAATGTAGAAAGCACTGTTGTCTTACATCTCTTGGCTGTTTGATTCTTACCTCTGCTTTATGACATGTGTGAGGATTTTAAGCGTTAGAGCAGATTTCCTTCCAAAGACGTGCAGTTAGGCCACACTGAGGATCTCATGTGCCCTGTAATGGTCAGGCCACCTGGGATGTACACCGGCGTTACCCCGGTTTTGTGCCCTATGCTGCCTGGAATAGACTCCCAGAACCTAGCCCACAATCAGCGGTTAGATGGATGAATGTAGATATGGGAGAATGTAGGGCTATTCAATCATTTATTTAATACAGTCAAATGAAAAACAAATGGCACATTTCTGCAAAATCACAATTTAAGGCAGAAACAGGAATATCTTTTAAACTTTTTCATCCTGCCATATATGTCACAAGGCAGACTCAAACTTCACTAAAACCGGTTCTGTTGTTGTACAACTGAAAAGGAAATCTGACACAGAGCTCCCCAAACCGGACTGTCCCATTCGTACTGCCAGGTTTAATTAATGAATACTCACAGAGTAGCACAAAACACATATGAGAGTGAAAAGGAATGGCTATTGTGATAATTCTGTTACACCCTTGTACAAATTAATTGAAACAAGTTGTCACACAGACCTGCATGCAGTGGCCTGGGACCTGCTGGTTTGCACAGCCATCAGGACAGAGAGTGCACTAAATGGATGGAGAGACTGGCAGGCCTGCTTGGGTGGGGTTAGAGCTGAGTGGATGGACAGAGGAGGTACTGTGCCCACAGACTGGCAGGCCTGCTTGGGTGGGGTTAGAGCTGGGTGGCATGACTGTGCTTCAGCCATCCATGTATGTTTCAAGTGAATGCTCTGGGGGTCGGAAGCCTCCCTGTGCTGTTGTGGGGTTTCCTCAAGGTTCTCTGGTTTCCCCCCACAGTCCAAAAACATGCCAAGGTTAATTGGAGTTGCCAAATTCCCAATAGGCTCTACATTCATTTCCAAAGTCACTAAGTGCTCTGCTGCTTTTCATGGCCAGACCCTGGATGCTGTGAGACATGGATCTCAGTTCCCCTGGTTTCTGTACCTGGAGAAGGAGCTGCGGACAGAAATAGAGGGACATTCCTATCTCCAAACTGTCTCCTTTCTTTTAAAAGCGCCCACAGGGGGCTGAGACACATATCTCCCTGAACCCAACCTTCTCTACCATTAACTGACAACAGCAAGTGCTGCGACCTTTCAACTTCCCCCTAGCGTCACTGTGAGGACTGTTTGAAGACCACATGACCACCCAGTTCAAAGTCAGCTACAACCTTACAAGCTTTGAAAAAAATAAAGCTTTTTTGAGTCAGGAGATGGATGGTGGGATAGTTTGGATGAGCACAGTTTGAAAAGTAACCTGCAAGGAAAACACTTACCTCTAGCAAGAACAACAAAGAAAGAGTGCTTGTAGATTAATGGGGATTTGAGTGTATTACAGTAAGCTACTGTAGTTCTGACTGCATGAAATATCTCAAGCTTCAAGCCAGGGCAGGAATTTCATTAGACATGATGTCTTTTTCATCTGTGGTGGTGATGATGTCTTTCAAGTAACTAATATCTTACTTTCCTGCAAAAATGGAAAAAATGCTTCTGTATAGTTGCAATTGCACAATAATAATACTTACAATCCCCATGCTACACTGCCAACAAGAGGTTTGCTGTTAGCAACTGTTTTGTCTGGGACACTTTCTCAACATGCTATTTTTATAAGAGAAAGCCGTAAAATATAAGTGCCTATGTTTTTTACTGATATAGTTCATTAAAAAATCTCTTCCTTGTTATTCATTAGTCCCGTCTTCATTATGTCTTAAACATATACTGTTAAAGCAATTTTATTTGGCATTGGCACCCTCAGCACCATTTAAATTTTAATAATGTATTTTGTGGGAGACTTCAATAGACCACGATATCAGATATTTTGTGGTAAATAAATCATATTGGCAGTACGCTGATGAAGTAATATAGAATACATTGATGCAGTATGAGTAACCTAATCAAAAGGGGCATTATTGGAAATGCCATTTCTTGCAGGTCATATATTTTATTTATGATTTTTATTAATAATGAATTTAGTAGCAGTACCAAGGACACGGCTGTTGAGTGCCAAAAATCAGCACAGTTTATAACCAGAGATTAAGTAACATTTTAGACATTAGTTCAACCCAGGTTTATATTTTCATCATCACTGTATATCTGTCAAAATATAAATAGCACAAACTTTAAATGCATTCAAATCTCTCACCATTGCATATTGCTGCCCATAATTGTTATGGTCTCAAAGATGTATGTAGTAGACATTTGCTTAAAATGACATCTTAATGGTTATGTTTCATTGTTAAATGAGCTCTTTGTTGTCGCTGTGGTTTTCAAAGTGCCCAGCCATCTCAGATGCGGCATTTTATTTGCCATTCTCCCCATGCGAAATGGTAAACACCGCAAGCAGAACAAAACCGCTGCTCCTCCTACAGACCGACTCCTGGGTCTATTGTTTCAATAAATAGCTAACATCACGCTAGTAAGTTATACATACTTTTACCACAGTAGCTGCTAGTATTACCCAGTTACCTCGTAGTGTAAATGGTCCTATTAGCAGGCTATCATAATTACTTTGCTGTGTAGAACTGATCGACTTTCAGCATCAACTGAAGCAGTGCACAGAAATTACCAGCCCATATTTTAAAATGAATGATAGATATTGTGACAGCAATGTCTTC
Organism: Mormyrops attenuatus; assembly: GCA_026777985.1. NCBI lineage: Eukaryota > Metazoa > Chordata > Actinopteri > Osteoglossiformes > Mormyridae > Mormyrops > Mormyrops attenuatus. The sequence continues at coordinate 16,200,491 of JAODKC010000095.1, read as the reverse complement.
ATGTAGCCATTTAGGGCATATATATATATCCCTCTTGGGAGTTTTACTTACACAAAAATATTCTGAAGTCAGAAGGAAAAATGACTGGTTCATGGCGATAACCAATCAGATTGTAGATGAGGTGGGTCCAAACAACCAGAGGAGGTGGAACCAACCAATTAGATGTTTTGGGCCCACTTCCTCTAGTTGCTCGGACCCACCTCCTCTATAATGTGATCTCGCTGGACTGAACATTTCTCCTTCTGCCCTGAGAACATTTTTGTGTAAGTGAAACTCCCACAAGCATGTATATCTTGATGATACCATGCATAACTGTTTCTAATAAGATATCCAAGTATTGTATTTAAGTCAAACCCAGAAGCTTGGGGTTTCCAAAGACACAAACCACTGGGCAGGGAATAGGTTTGTCTCTTTGCTTTAGCTCACCACTTCATACATTACAAATAGCTGAGCCATAAATCATTAATTAAACCCAGCGTCTCTTTAAAGTGCGCTCAGCTTGCGAACAAACCACGCTAACATACCTGCTCTGCTCAGCAACGTTCAGCCACTCAATTTTTTTCACTTTCATGTTACCCAATTTCTTTCTTGAACAATAATTACACACTTCAAATGGTAAACTTTACTGTTTTGATAAATGACACACACTTGTCTCACAATGCATTGTTGTAGGTAGGCTGCTCACAGTATCCAGTCCACACCATGACTCAGCTTGTGCTTACAATGGCTAGATGGTATTTAACCACCTCTCCTCGAAAGGCCACTGCAATCCCTCAAGCAGATTTTCAGCAATGCATTAAGCACTTCCTACACTACTACTTAAAACGTCTTATGGATAATACTTTGAGACAGGAGAAAACTGAGGAATTACATGCTGTGAGCATATAACTTCTGACATTCTTCTTATATTCTTCTAAGCATGTAAAATTGAAGTAATGTACCGCACCCACTCCATCCCTTTTGGACCCGCGGTCAGATTTTAATGTCAGGTGGCAATTTTTGCACTTGAGCTCACTTGAACTGACAGGCCTTTAGTCAAGTGCACCTACTGGAGAGCAATGGATGGGCGTCACCTGACTGGCTACTTGCCACACTCTCCATGTGCCAGCACCTGTCAAGTTAATGCAGACGGATGGCACGTTACACAAAGAACACACTCCCAAATGGGTGTAATACGGCAGGCCCTAGCTCTTCCAGCTATCCTGCCTACATCTTCATCTTGTCACGCAGACACAAGGGAGAGCTGGTCGTCCAGCTCTGTGTACGTCCTCCCTGTTACACTGCTGCACAAGCAATTTTCCAATTTGTACCAAGCAATGCCTCTTGGAAGCAGGGTCCGCCACAGGCATTTCCAGGCAAACACTTAACCTCTTCCAAGCAGGGCTTGACTGTGATTACAAATCAGCCTTGGACTTTGGGGTCTCCCACAGAAAATTCTGCCAACCGTGGAGACCCCCCCAATCAATTTTTCCAGCCCACATACCGATCAGCTCACCAGGAAAATGCCCGGTGTGCCAAACAGTCAGTGCAGCCCTGCTTCTATGCATAGGTAGACAGAGCATTTGTAGGAATCATGGGGGCTGAGGATGTCCTTCGGGGGGGGCGATACCAAGGGCTCGTGGAGGAAAAGCATCAGTGTAAAAGTGTTTCCATGTGTGCCTTCACAGTTTGAGCTATTCTCTACGAAAAAAGATATTGAAGTACAGCTGTGAATGTTACATTTCTGATGCATTTTTTTTTTCAAACGTATGAGCAATAGGGGTTCTCACCAAAATTACAGGGCTCTCGTGCTGTGGGGTTCTCTAAGATCTTTTTTCTGTTCTTGGTCTACTTTCTACAAAAGTTAGCCAGGAACACATTACTATTTAAAGACACTAGGTCGGTACGTCCATAATTACTTGATAGCTGTCAGTTACACTTCAGCTTTTGTGAAAATAGGGACAATGACTCCAGCTTTCATTCGTAATGTTTGTATAAAAGAATTTAAAAATATGGTCAAGGCATAGGCTACTACTTAAATATTGATTATCCTTGAAATCACTATTTTGGTCATTCTCAGAATATGTGTACTTACTATGTCATTACATTAATGTATTTGTTCAATGATAATTCATTGAGATGAATTGATTCTTGTTAAAACATATTTGTCTTTTCAGATATTTTTTGATGTTTGGTTGGTTAGCTTAATTATGTTTTAAAATCTATTTTTTATTACTCTATAGCATCCTTGACGGGTTTTGGTTTTGCTTGAAAAAAACATTCTTCTTTGAGGGTTTGTCTTGGGACATTTGTAGAGTGATAGCACTCATGAGACCATGATCAGATGATCAGAAGCTCCCTGCAAAATGTCAGAACTAACTGTGACAGGGCCCTAATCTCTAGTCCCTCTCAAATGACCCCAACTGGCAGAATTAATACCTAGTCATCACTGCCAGTGCTTGCTTCCCCTAACATTGTTAGTGTTGTCAATAGATTAAACACTGCTTAAAAAAAACAGAAACAGTTTTCTATTTCACAAACAAAAGCCTGTGAGCTCTTACGAAGCTGTTTTTTTCTTTACACAATTGTTTGCATGTCAAACTAAAACTCATAGTTTAGACCAGTTTCACAATCCGGTCCTCAGGGACCCAGAGCCGGTCCATGTTTTTGCTTCCTCCCAGCTCCCTGCCAGACAGTCCACATTTTGGCTCCCTCCCAGCTCTTTGGTAGGGTGCTGAGAGGGAGCAAAAACGTGGACAGTCTGTAGGTCCCCAAGGACTGGATTGGGAAACACTGGTTTAGGCACTTTCAGACTTGTTCCATACTAGGAATCTTATGAACCAGAGACCATCTGATATTGCTTTCCCATTCCATTGCTTAACTCCTTTGACCTCCTGTGTCATCATAAAGTCAACAGTAGCCTTACAAAAGAATGTTTGCACTGAAAAATGTATTCATTTTCCATTTCAGCAAGGCAGATAGTAAATATTGTGCAAGTGACATAGATTATTATGTATGCAAAACAAATAACTTCTCTGACTCCACATTTAAAAGTGTAATATTTTATGCCTCAGTAGCTGGCAACATAATGACAGAATGACGATATACGTAAAGTAAAAATTCGATACTTTTCAGCTGAGGCATCCAGTGATTTTTAATTTGTCTAAATTGTTTTAAACACTTAGCATATATTTGTGCATTTTGGAAAACATAAAGTCCAGCCTCTTTCGGCCTTGTTACTGCTTTGTATAATTGTGGGAAAGCAGTCTTGATTTTAGCAGGAAGCGTCACAGTCTTTGCATACATTCATTATGGCACTTTCTGCCTACTGTCCCTGCTCACGTCAAATGATACAAATTTACACTCAAATATACATGTTATTACTCATTAATGTGCCATGTCCCTAATTCATGCCACATCTGCACAACAAAAAAAGTACCCTATTACATTTTTTTCCACTCATAAAACAGGATTGAATTTGGATTTCTGATTAAATGTTTTCACCATCTCTTTCTGTCAACTTCAATAAAATGCTTTCACGGTGGATAGAGAAAACATAAATTATTCTGCAAATTGTTGCTAAATTATGAAAAGATTGCATCAAACGGGGGCACTCCGAGGCATTTGCATTTACTTTATGCCTGATTGATGAGAATAACCAGGATGCCTGACACATCCCTGACAGATGCTGACTATCTTCTTCCAAACCATTTTTTTGCTTCGTTATTCACCTTTATCAGATCCTAACCTTGGCGCTGCTGCCCCGCTGTGCCTCACAATTTAAATTGTGAGCAATTTAACAGCAGTTTCCCAATCTTAGCTGCCACTACGACCAGTGCAGTCTTCTGTTTTCATTTCCATTTTGCCAGGATGTGTGATTGGTCATTTTGAGCTTTTTTTCCACAACCACACATTTGCTCTTTAAAAACCTCGGCTTAATAATGTTAAATACATTCATGCTTTGAGTTTAGCACGGCGGCGCAGTAGCTTTCCAGGCTTGTGGATTTCCCACTGTGTGTGCAATTTGCAGCTCCTCCCACAGTCCAAAGACACGGTGCCTGGCTGAATGGTGGCTCTAGTTTGCTTGTTGTGTCATCACTGATGTACGGCGAGGTACATTCCATTCATAGGAATATTCTCATTGCGTTTTTAACAACTACAGTGCATAAGTACCATTTCATAGTGGCAAGCAGCCAACATATTGTAATTGTATTCGTTATGGAGGAACAAAATCTAGTTTTGTGATGTGAGAGAAGCTGATGCTGCTCTCTTTGTTGGATGCAGGTCTGAGGTGACCATCAGGTCAATAAACAACATTTTATTGACAAGGGACTGAATGGCTTGCCAATGAGCGCGTTGCTAAGTCCTGGTGCTTATTGACAGGTGATATTAATGAGAGAAACACTGGCAAGGCATAGAAGGCGCTTGTGGAGGAATGATCAATCACGCCTGCATCCAACCCCCCATGGCACGCCTTGTGAATTATCATCTCCCGTGCGGGAAACTCCCTGAGTGTATGACTGCTGACAGACTTTCAATAATGAAGTTAATAAACTGGACTGTTGGAATGAGTAGAGTTCACTCTGAATCCCTGAGTACCAGTAAATCCCTGCGATTTGGTTTTATTTACATTACATCAATGTTTTCTACATTTAAAACAAAACGACAAACAGAAGGGTCCTTTCACAAAACCGTTTTATATCGGAATACAAAACTAACCAAAATTTACAAGGCTAAATGTTGTACAAAGTGTTGAAGACACTGTTTTGAGCCATTCTAAACTGCTTAATTGCATTTATATTTCACCTTATACAATATTCAGAAACATCTGAAAGCTAAGAGTAGCACAATCACATGCTGCGCGCACCTGTAAGGCTCCTGATTCTCGTTGAAAGAAATAACCACAAATTCGCTGCCAGCGCCCTCTAATGGAAACTAAAGAGCACTTAATCCACGCAGTACTCGGGCTATAGCCTTTGAGTTTCCATGGGTACATTGCATTTTATTATGGTGCTTTTCAGCTTGATTCAACAGCAGTACCCAGAACTCAGCAAAAAAGTAAACGTAGATATGCAGTTTTCACACATTCGTAACTGTGGCAGTGAATTACAAATGAAAGAGAGAATTAATAGCGATTTAAAACTAAATTGGATAAACTGGATGTTTTAAAATAATATGGTACTACGAGTAGGCTACCCTGCACTAATACTACTAACGATGAATAGTAGTTACCACTTATACATGATATCGTCATCGTACCTTTATACTGACAACTAATAACAGCATTGCAACAGTCTATGGTATCTTTTCATCATAAAATTTTTAAGTCCTTGGACTAGTATAATTTTTTTAGGAAGCGCAGGAAACTTACTAAGAAGCATAATATTACGTATTTCAAAAATCGCTATTAATAAAAAAATTAAAATCTATCGCCCAACCTGTTGATTATCAGTTCATGAAATCACTTAAAGTCTCAGCAATGAAACTTTGTGAAATGTTGATTTTATTTCAAGCAAACTGTGATGTCTGTAGGCTACTGTGACACATTTGTTATTTTAACAGATTAGGGCCTAATCGAATATCTTCTGACGTAACACTGTAGTAAATTCACTTAGCAGCGAGCAAAGCAATTCATTAGTATTATCATACAATCGAAAGTATATCACATAAACGTCACCCCTTGTCGCCGCAAGGAATAACATTACGATTTACAGCATGCATGGGATCGGGATGAAAAGAAACAAGCCTACCTGTACCATTCCAGTCCTCTCTCATAAAACCTGTCAAAAAAGTGCGGCTCCGTACCGACAGCTCTAACATCAGGATGAATTCGTAGAAACTCAAGCAGCGCTCTTGTCCCCCCTTTCTTCACGCCAATGATGATCGCTTGTGGAAACTTTTTCGTGCCGAAGTTATTGAACACAGATATGCCATCGGCGACGTCTTCCTGTGCCTTGACAGCATAGGGCATGGGTGGTAGTGCCTTCCCTCCCTCGTACGGGATGGTCCTCTTCTTCTCCTCGGGAAGTTCTGCAGAAGTTCGGTTCTGGTGACTCTGTGCGCTGGACTGGTGCTGAGGTGAAGATGTAGGAGAGCCCGATCTGTCCCGAAAGCCTCCCAGCGCATTGTATTTGTTTGCGCTGGTTAAAGTTTGACGCTCGTTTACTAGCCTCGGCAGTGGGTCGCAGATTCCAGTAAGACAATAAAATAAATAAGTAAAAATAATGATCATGGTAAAGAAGAAAGACACTTTAGATTGCGCCTTCAAATGTCCGAAGTTGTGCCTAATTCTCCATATGCTACATCCCATGAGTCGTTATCCAGATCAATATGTCAGAGTCAGGAAGCGGAGGTTGCATGCCTTATTATCCCACTGTGACTCTTGCTCAAAAACATGTTTTATGTAAATTAAATAACATGAGATTCGCACTTAGGATGTCGGGCGGCATCAGCGTACAATATCCCAAATGTCGCCATGGCTTTAAAAACGCGTTTTTTATTTTTATTCTTCATATATTTAATTCCTTTAATATTTTCTCATAAAATGCAACTTAAGTGTCAACATCAATTTGGAAAAATTCGATATACTTAACTAAACGAAACCATTTAATCTTAATAATGATTGTTTAATGCCGTCGTCCTGCTTTGGGCTCCCTGCTGTTAATGTGCTGCCGGCCTCCCGTAGGTATCTCTAGTTCTCTCTCTCTCTCTCTCTCGCTCTCTCTCTCTCTCTCTCGCAGTTCCGCTCCCGAGAACCAAGATTTTCATACTAACTCCTTCCTTCTGGGTCGTTGTCCACGCCCTATTTTTTTTCCCCCTAAACCCACCCATTTCGCTTTTCTGGAGTTACTATAAAATGTTCGTGAACAGCTGATGAAGAAATATTTACCTTGCAAAATATTTAGACCTATCTTTAAGTTGTAGTTTTTCAAAAGAGAATTTTGCATTTGCCTGTATTTGTAAGGTCAATTTGCCTGTATTGGTTTAACATTTTAGTTTTACGTGTAAAACGTGAAATTGCAGAATTATCATTATGGTTAAAAATAAATTCTAATAAATATATGCGACTGGTACTTATCAAGGGCGATTATATAAGTTGTCGATACACTTTCTGAAGGAAGCATATTGCAGAATTCGTGCTAATCCTGTATAAACTTGCATGTAGGCTATAAACCTTTGTGGGTTTCAGATATGTTTATTTAAACCGGTTTTATAAAGAAAGACATAACATTAACCCGTTACATCCCGATGTAGTGAAGAATACTTATCATTAAACCGCAAAAGCGAGTTATGTTAGATCTTTGAGTAGCCGGTGTTATCCCGAAAAAGGAATGTGCAGAATTATTTTCATGTGTGAAATGTATGGGCAAATTAATCACAACACTTTCTGGGTGACACTAATTCTGAGAATAGTGTATGGAGTTTTCCATTTGTATATATTTTATCATTTTTATTGTTTAAAGTTTGGAAAATGTAAACTAAATGGTACCATGTGTAATCAGTGTTCAACTTGTAGTCCAAAGTTCGAAAACTCCCAGTATAATCCCAATATAATCCCACTTACAGCTGTAAAACACAGTTTTCACCTAGCATTTGTTGCAAAAAGGAATATATATATATATATATATATAGCAGGATAATTTTATTTCTGTTAAAACGCAAAGTTAAAGTACAGTGGTTTGGGGGTCAAGGTATTCACCTTTAAATGTATCTAAAGAATTAGTTAATTATGCTTTTTTCTCCAAACAACACTTGGTCTTTTCACACATGTGCATCTTTATGTCACGCAGTAGCAGGAGGTATTTATACAAATGCTCACTGTTTCACACACGTTCGCGCCAAATGCAGCGCTAATGGACCGGTTCCGTTTCTCCATTGGCCGGGGTGAACATCTATCCCGATTAATTCCTGTCCTGCAAAGCCTCCTGCCGCGTGCTTGCTGTCGCCGTCGTGGCGCTTTCTTGCGTGCAGACGAGAGGGGCCACCTGTGCATCAGCGCATTAACCCTGCCCAGCAGAAAGTCTCCACACAGACCTTTTGCCCTTTACACCCTCCCATTAATAAGGTTGCACAGGTGCAGCCTTTAGAAGTAGCAATACACTGGTGCTCTGCAGAATATCAGGGTCCCTGTGCAGAAAGACCACCGCAAAATGGTGGGGACTTCCACTGAGTATTTCCTCTAATTCCAGCCTTTTTTTTCAATGGGTCAATATAGATTATCCATCCATCCATCCCTCAGTTCTCTAAACCTGCTTATCCTATACACCGCCATAGGGGTACGGAGCTTATTTCAGAAGCTACAGGCACAAACAAGAAATTAACCGAGACACAGAAACAGACATTGTGTTAATCATGGACGCAAGGGTAGGGAGACCTGACTATACTCATACGGTATGAAATTCGATCAGAGGAAGCATTTTCACATTCAGAAGTCCTGTTCTCTGAGGATCGTAAGACAAACATGCCTAGTGCACAAAACCAGACCGCAATCAGAGTCTTAATGAACCTGATTTTATGCCAAGGGCTCAAACATTGTCTGGTCTTATATATGGTTCAGCTGAATTAAGCCATTGCTGGGCTGGTTAAAAGAGCAGTTAATCCTTAGCTGCAAATGATCATGCAGTATGTGTGGAACATGCGTGCTTAGTCACGTTTGTATGTTCTGAAAGACCACTCGGTGTGAGCTCAAAGTGAGATGTGTGTAACATCCAATATGCATGGAAGGACACAGTTATCTTAGTATGACTGCATACTAAGACGTATTTATTTATATTTTTATTTGTATAACTCGTGAAGAAAAATATGCATTGACAAGTTTGAGTGGGTTTCTTCTCAATGCCAAACAACAAGAATTTACCTTCAGGTGGTAGGAGAACTTCATAAGTCAGTATCTGATCTGGATCTCATAATTTATTAAAAAGCATCATTAATCAATTGTGTAAGTGAAATCCATTCACAGACGTCTTAGTTTTTTTTAGGTAAACCTTCAAGGTGAACTTATATGCACACTGTTTACAAAACTGCTTGACTCTGACATACCGGACTCTCCATTCTGCAGTTATAGTCATGCAGAAAAAAAGTCCTTCTGAAAATAGCAACTCTATTTCATCCATTTTCCAGAATCCCGTATCCAATGCTGGGTTGCTGAATGCTGTGGGCCTATCACAGGAAGTATTAGGTGCAAACCAGGGTACACCCTGGATGGGATGCCGGCCTATCACAGGAAGTATAAGGTGCAAACCAGGTACACCCTTTTTCAGTCATGTGAAAACCCTCTTCATAGGCAAGAGATCTTGATATGCTAATTATTCCATTTACCTTAAACAGATGCTATGATATCAAGGACATCTGTCAGAAGATTAGACTCATTCTTTGTATGAAATAGACAAGGAAATGTTTTATGAACAATGGAATATTTTTTCTCAGATGAGAGGCAGCCTTAAAAATAGATGAGATGTCATTTTAATATTAACAGACCCCGACTTAACAGACCAATTAAGGTATTGGTGACACATTCAGCACTTTTCCCATATTAATGAGCACATCTGTAGTTCTTAGTGTTCTTAGCCTAGGATTGAGGCTACTATGACACAAAAGGCAGGTATTAGGCTTTCAGAGAAAGGGGTAATAGGAAGATTCACCCAGACTGAGGCATCACAGCAGAGACTGCAACACATGGTATGGTACGTTACGATACGGTACGGTATGGTACGGTAGGGCATGACGAAGGAAGAAATGATCCCCATAATGGCTCCAAAAAAACGGGGTTTTATTAACAAAACAGAACATAAAGGAAGAAACAGAAAAAATGGACCATGAGGGGTCAAAACTAAACTAAGGCAGGAGCAACGTATGAGAGTATGAGACAAAGTTCAATGAAATATATACATTGCATGCAACACTGAGTTTATGTGCGTTTTGTGCATATTTCCGGGAGGGGTCCGTAGTTTTCAGCAAATTCCAAAAGGGGCCCATGACTCAAAGAAGGTTAAGAAGCACAGCACAAAATACTAGAAAACAGGGACAAGCATGCAGGGCTATCAACATTAAGAGAAATCAAGGAACATGAGTGCAACAGAACATAAACAAGGCATAAATTAACCATACAGACACCGAAATGTAACGCAGGCTTCAGGCCAGCCTCAAACTCATGACAGGAGGAGCGTTAGTCTCTGAGCCACATACTGAGCCCATAGAGCTACGCAGCGGCCCAGGGAGCAGGGAAAGACTCTTGGGGAACACCAAACAGGATGCCAAGCGGGAACTGCTGGCCAAACGGGGAAAAGACACCTGGGACAGGGCCGGATGGGTACCTTCCCTGACAGACATGTACCTGCAAACGAAGCAGCGTTTCGATGACTGACTTTCATGCCTTTTTTAAGTTCTGGGATTTTTCACTGCTCAAAGTTGAAGTTGATTTTTAAAACCCAAAACGGGAACATAAATAATAATCTTGTACTAATGAATGCAGGGACACCTTATCTTCTGCTGTTCGTGGATCAGCTGTATTATCCCACTACATCATTTATCCTTATTTAACAGATATTACATATGTATCAGATCATTTATATAAGTGAAATTTATGAAAATAGCAGGTTTATACATGTATATCTCTAGGGGCTGTTGTATGTTACATTATGGGGAAGAGATGTCCATTCACCCAACCAGAGGCAGACATTTCAGGTCCAGAAAGTAAAAATCCAAACCAGGATTTTGTTTCAACCAACCAGTTGAGCATTAAGAGTCACAGTCACGGAGTACACAACTGGTTGGTTGAAACAAAATCCTGATTTGGATTTTCACTTTCTGGACCTGAAATGTCCGTCTCTGCACCTCACCATGTCTTTGGGAATTTGGGGTACTCACAGGAAAACCACGTTAACACTGGGAGAGCATGTAAACACCTACACATAAACCCCCATCTTGGATGTGTGAGGCTACACTGCTTTAAAATCTGCTTTATGTTAGTATTAGAAAAAATGCAGCGAATAATGCAAGGGTCCCTTAATGCCATAAAACTTATAATTATGCGAAGATTATCAGTTTCACCCTGCTTATTTCATAGAATACAGTCCCCAGTAGGATTTCAGAGTCACTGAAACAGCCGTGGACTCATACAAGAACTTTCAATAATTGCAACAATACAAAATTTTAAAATGAACATTAGGGATTTTGAGGGAATTGTTTTGTAAGGACACAACATTACCACAATATGTTATATGAAAACAATTTTCAACCCAGTAGGCATATGGCGAAAAATGTTTTACACTGCACTGCATTCTTTTTTTTAGAGCCAAAATGACTGATTTGTTGCAGATACCATTAATTTCATTTCAACTATGTCAGACTGCTTAGGGTTTAACTTAAATGGCTGATTAGTTTTCGTGTTTGGTGACACCTAGACAATGAAACAATTGCAAGAACAGGACAAATATTGCTTGTGTTTCAAATAATTTATAATAATGCAATTTATGCTGGAAAGACAGTTAGCAAATCAAACACAAATAGCAAATCAATAGATGTGAATAAAATTTGGACTATTGGTTCCATGCAAACAAAAATCCACAAGCAGGATGAGAATAAGCAATTGTGAGCCTGTGTCCAAAATGTGTGAGGCCAGCGGCTGGGAAAGGCAGGAGGCGACGTTCAGTCTGATCTGGAGGAATGCAGCACGATTGCTTCAGTAAAATAGCCAGATTGCAAGCCACCTAAATCACATTAGATTCTGCTAAGAAAGTAAATCACAATAACAAAAGAATAAGGCAATTTGACTATACAGGACTGATAGGACTTCACAACTGTAATAGAAAAATATGAAGAAGATGATTTATAGTGCGTTGGCTATATTTTGTCTATCCGATGCAATCCAATGGGAGAGAAATGCTAAGCTAGTTCATTTGTTTCATAGCTACATTAATCCTCTACTGACAGTGCCTTAATAATACACAGCTGGAACTATTTACCATGAGTCGCCCTGTTTAACTTCTTTCTGTGTGAGAGTTTAACCTCATCACACTCTGACATGTCAATATTGGTACCAAGTAATACTAAATTAATTGAACTGGTAAGTTACACCAGTATGGGTTAAAATAATTAGCTTGGAATGTCTCTAAACACTGGAATCATCATTATTTCTGATTTCCAAGTTGATGCATCGAAGATAATCATTTTCCGACAAAAGCCAATCATTTCCTAATTTTTGACTTGCCTTCAATGCCCAAGAAAAGGGAATTGATGTCAGGTGCTGTGTTTCACTTGTGAGCGACACCCCCTGTGGTAAATTCCAACGCCCCCGTGTAATGCCTTAGCAGGAAAAACAGCTGAACAAAGTATTGCTGGGAACTATTATTCTGTATAGTCCCTGGCACTGGGCTGTGACAGGGTGACCAGGCCCCTTGAAAGGGATCTGAGTCAAAGCTCTGAATCTGCGAGTCAAAACAGCCCCTTCTGATTGTCGCTTTAAGCAATGACGCGGCCTTGACACCCTGTTTGCAAAAATGAAAATTATTGGTTGAGTTTCCAATTGGTGAGCCAGTAAACTATAATTAGCCCATCTTCCTCTTTTCTTTTCTTGCAGCTGCTGGCAGCAACAGAGAACAGGCACCAGCCCATGGCAACTTCGGTGGGTGTGGATTGTAAAAACGCATGCTTGTGTTCAGCTTTGTGGGGAAGGAGAACGAATCCCAGAGACATTTCAGATCAGCTGTCAGTTAAGACCCAGTTCAATAACATGTAACTGTATGCTTGGGGGGGGGAAAAATCTACTACAGGAGACAAGGGCAGGAAGAAAAACTTCGAAAGGGAGGCTTTGTAATTTAAGCTTTGTGTTCTGCATGATGAAGAGTGCTCATTTTCTTAGATGGAGGCATGCTCTGACAGAATGACTTCCCAGAGCTTGGCTTGCAGGGCTGTCTGCCGCTAGCTTCAGTCAGGGATGGCTGACTGTCACCCGCTAAGCTTAGCTGTCCATGTGAGGGGCGTGTGCTAAAGTTTGAGCCCTGTGTGCAATTGCCAGTTGAGTAACCTGAATCTGACATCTGCCGCGAATGACATATCAAACCGGGCATTACCTGCTCCCCCCATTCAGCGGTACATTCTACGTGCATTGTTCCGTGAGCTTAGAAAGCAAGTATCCAAGCAAGGCGCTGATCCAGGAGTCCACGAGGTCTGGTGCAAGTCCAAGGAAGGAGACAAATTACACTGCGGCATTAATGTCTCAGTGTGAGAACAGAAGGCAGCAGCTTCAAAGTGCACCATTTCTGAAGTCGCTCATTGGTGGAATGTACTAATTTATACTGGCGGTTGGCTTTTTAAGGAAGGTTAATTAAAGGGATTTTTTTCACAACCAACAAAAATCCTTCTCCGATGCTACTTCCTGTCCTTGGGTTTAATTATACTCCAGAACTTTTTGCAGAGTGTTTTTGGGAATTTGCATTCACTCGAAGGCAGGAACTACAAATATTTCAGGGCCCTGAGTGAGACGTCCATTTGGTAATATTCCAATGATATTACACTTTCAGTCACTACCTAACAGCTGTTGTGCGTTTCCCCCCCCAAAAGGTTCCCAATTCAGGTTTATGTGTTGGTGTGCAGAACTCGGAGATGCTGGGATTTCATGTTGCTGACAAGATGAGGGCCGATTACCGGGGGCTTCCTGCAGATATTTCAAATGATCTGATGGTAATAAAATAGCCATGTGCATGTCCACAGCGTGTCTCAGTACGAATGCAGTCTGGCACAAAGCCCAGGCAGCAGTGTAAGCAGGATCATCACAATCTCATATATTACAATGCAATATACTCATATATGCCATCAAAATGAGGATATAATGGCATCTGCTGATGAAATATTGTGAAACTAATATTTTAATGTTAGATTTTATGTAGCTCAGTCCTGAACAGCTGAAACATTATCACACGTGTACAGTCATGGCCAAAAGTTTTAAGAATGACACAAATACTAATTTTCAAAAAGTCTGCAGCCTCAGTTTTTATGATGGCAGTTTGCATATACTCTAGAATGTTATGAAGAGTGATCAGATGAATTGCAATTAATTGCAAAGTCCCTCTTTGCCATGAAAATGAGCTTAATCCCAAAAAACCCATTTCCACTGCACTTCAGCCCTGCCACAAAAGGACATGCTGACATCATTTCAGTGATTCTCTCGTTAACACAGGTGAGAGTGTTGACGAGGACAAGGCTGGAGATCACTCTGACATGCTGATTGAGTTAGAGGGTGGTGCTTGAAATCATTGTTCTTCCTCTGTTAACCATGGTTACCTGCAAAGAAACACATGCAGTCATCATTGCTTTGCAAAAAGGGGCTTCACAGGCAAGGGTATTGCTGCTAGTAAGATGGCACCTAAATCAACCATTTATCGGATGAAGAACTTCAAGGAGAGAAATTCAAGAAAGCTCCAGGGCTCCCAAGAAAGTCCAACAAACGCCAGGACCGTCTCCTAAAGTTGATTCAGCTGCAGGATAGGGGCACCACCAGTGCAGAGCTTGCTCAGGAATGACAGCAGGCAGGTGTGAGTGCATCTGCACGCACAGTGAGGTGAAGACTTTTGGAGGATGGCCTGGTGTCAAGAAGGGCAGGAAAGAAGCCACTTCTCTCCAAGAAAAACATCAGGGACTGATATTCTGCAAAAGGTACAGGGATTAGACTGCTGAGGATTGGGGTAAAGTCATTTTCTCTGATGAATTCCCTTCCCGTTAGGGGCACCTGGAAAAAAGATTGTCTGGAGAAGAAAAGGTGAGCGCTACCATCAGTCCTGTGTCATGCCAACAGTCAAGCTTCCTGTGACCATTCATGTGTGTTGAGTTGCTTCTCAGCCAAGGGAGTGGGCTCACTTACAATTTTGCCTAAGATCACAGCCATGAAAGCTTTTGGTACCAAAAACATCATCCAACCAATACTTGTTTTGGCCATGACTGTAGTGTGTCTGTTATTAGCACACTGTCTGAACTGATCTTCAATGCTCTTAAAAGACAAGATTCCTTCATGTTTTGTTCTCATTGTTCATAACAGGTATGTCCTATGCACATCCAGAGCAGTGACTCAAATACAATCTAATACGTCATCAATTTTCCTTGCAGATTTTTGCCAATGAAACTCCAAAAACACAATGTAGTTACTGCTGACATTTTTTAAATGGAAGAAAACCACTAAGTCCTCGTGTTTTCATATTATGTTTTGTAAATGAAATTCAACGATATACTGCAAAACACAGTGTTCTGGAAGCTGGTGATTTTGGCACAGATTACTGCTCCTGAGTTTTGGAACACCTGTGTATTACAATCTCTTTGTAAAGCTGTTATGGATTTAAAATAAAGCGCTGCCATTAGTTTCATTTCAGGATTTGTCTTAATGTTAGCTTTCATAACTATAGCAGTGTGACTTATTCTGAGCAGTTAACACAAGATGATTCACAACCTTACGCTACAGCTGTATCTTTCAAGGCTCATAAAAGCAAATCTCTGGCAAATGTTGCATAGTGCTTCAGATTCCCCTGGACAAGGGCTTTGCTTAGCTTCAGGTCTGCTGATGATGTGTCCATGTGACTGCAATTACATCAAATTGCAAGCGTTTTCCATGAAAAACGGAATGTTCCTTCGTGGTTTTACAGATCCATGTGCAAAGGCTTCGGCTTTGAGGCCTTCCTGGCGGTACGCTGGCAGATACAAGGTGCACCCTGGGCCGCATTAGCGAGCTGTAGAGGAAAGGCCCTTGGTACAGCTCACGACTCTCCCTTTACCTTTCTGCTTTTCAGGAGCACATACTGTGGGCTGGAAGCCCAAAGCGCTGGGGGTGTATGCAAGCAAATAACGGTCTGCTTGAAAAATGCGACGTCCCTTTGTAAAATAAAGGCACATCAAAGGACGTGCATACAGTGGGTGGCATGCCTGTGATTTATTGCAGCGCAATTAAATGATTATCCTGATTTGTGACACAAATGGATGCCAACTGTTAAACGATTTTTGATGTAAATTAGGAATAATAGCGGCCCTAAAATTGAACCCTGGGGTACCCCACTATGAACTCCTGCAATTGTAAATACTGTCAGTGACGTTCTTCCTCAAATCTACACTAGTGGCCAAAATTGTGGAAACACTTTCAATTTTTAGAACTGCAAAACTTTATTCAACTGTTGCTCCAGTTACTTGTGCAATCATCCAAAGCATGACATTTTGATAAATGATATTTTTAAAAATATTGTATGATATTTGTAAAAATTCTTTGTTTATAAACATTACTGCCAATATAGTAGTAATTAGTAGTATAGTAGTAATTTTTAAAGCATAATGCTGAAAATGT
Organism: Mormyrops attenuatus; assembly: GCA_026777985.1. NCBI lineage: Eukaryota > Metazoa > Chordata > Actinopteri > Osteoglossiformes > Mormyridae > Mormyrops > Mormyrops attenuatus. Next base: position 16,184,194 of record JAODKC010000095.1, on the reverse strand, counting down.
AAGTGTCTCCACAATTTTGGCCACTAGTGAACTTCCACATTAGCAAGGATCCCCAGGCTGTTTTCACATACCTGTTATTTAGTCACAATATACATGAGTTGTACAACAGTCTCTCAAGGTCAGTGTTGTAACAGCTGCCTTTATAAAGCAACCCTGAAAAATCAAATAACTTTTTTTGTAGTGTGACTGCACAACAGAGCTGCAATTGGCAATCTATGTGTGTTTGTGTCTGCGTGTGTGTGTGTGTTTCACTGACAGTCTAGAAAGCAGTACAAACCGCACAAGCACTGTATCCATGCATAAAACACCTTCAGAGGCATATTCTAAAGCTTTGCGTTAAACTATGCATGAATTTCATGGATTTGCTGTGATGTTTAACACATAATGTATTAACACACCAAATGTAGCAAACACCAGGTGAGAACATCAACTTAAGAAACAGGAACATCATTCTTATATCATTCCTGGCCACTACGGCTGTGGAGCAAAGTAACGGGAGAACGAAATACTCCAGAAAAGGACAGTGAATCACCTGAATGGAATGCAGAGTCTGGGCTCAGCCCAGAGCAGCAGCCCCTCTGTGAAGAAAGCGGTATGCTGAGGGGCAGGCCTGCGGTCGGGGGCCATCGCGGCAGATAGTTACGCACAGGCGAATTTGAGCGTGACAGGTGATGATCATCAAAGAGTTCAGACAGGACCTTGAAAAGGAGCAGGATGCCTTATGACTGAACTGCATGTTAATAAAACCCTCCTCCTCCCATTTTAATGGACAGAAGATTGACACTCCACTTGCCTAACTATCAGCACTAAGACTGGGGAGCTCTGAAGATGAACAGTTCGTTATCCAGCATCCTTACTGGTCCCCTAGGCACAAACCCCCAAGTTACTGGCCACCACGGCAAGCTTAAAGCTTCTACAGTAATGTCCCCAGAATTTTATACAGAGAAAATGGGATTTTATAGTCCTTTTTAAAGTAAATAAGATTGTATTTGTAGGTGCGTCTTTCTGTTACACTTACAAATGCACAGGTTTAAGATCTTTGCATCAGAATAATTCTATTCTGATTAGTCGACTCTGCTCAACAGAAGTGGAAAGGGCCTTACTGTAGATCCAGGTTTCCCTCCGTTAATGCAGCAAACTTTTCACCCACTGAAAGCAATCCGCACCAAAAGTTTTAGAGAACTAAAAAGCTGAAACCTCAGATCAGGACCGGTAGTCCCACAGTCATATGCGAGGCTTCCAGCCAAAGAGATATTTAAGATGGAAATGAAATGAGTGGAAACGAACACCACAATGTTTCTATTGTGCTCCGTAGAGAAAACAGGAGATCAGTCACTAACTGGAAGTATGACCATTTCAGAATGATACATGAATTAGACATAGCATAAGAATGGTTTAAAAACACTTCAGTTTAATAATCCTGCTAAAATTACTGCATAGTGTGGCAATTGCACTACATATGCACATGATCCTAAGAGTAATGTAGTAATGTTGCAAGTTCATGTTTTACAAGAAATGTTTAATATGGAAAACCAGACTAGTTTGCAGCATTTGTTTAGATCAGGGGTCTCCAACTCTGGTCCTGGAGATCTACTATCCAGTCGGTTTTCTATCCTACCTGACTTCTGATGAGCCACAGCTGTTCTCAGGTAAATACCAGGAACAACTGTTGCTCATCAGAAGCCAGGTAGGATAGAAAACCTACTGGATAGTAGCTCTCCAGGACTGGAGTTGGAGACCCCTGGTTTAGACATATTTAGCCAAGGAGACCATGCCACACGCTGACCAATAAGTTCTCTAAACCAGGCATTACATGGACACAAGGCAAACTGGACCTAGTCTTGTTTACCATGGCTGTCCTGGGGTGTCATTATCACTGTCACTGGGGGGGAATCACATTTTGCGTGTCTTGCAGCAAACTGCCACCCCTCCCCTGACAGCAGTGGACGTCTAAAGACAGATGCAACGTTTTCTCCCGTACACAGACAAAACTTTTGAAAGAATCAGCTTAATTGAAACAGTATGCGCCAGACTCAGTTTGGTGCGAGTCACTGAGTGTCCAGACCGCATCAGAGATGGTAGGATTTGTGTCTGGTTTCGCTTCATCATGAGGAAGGGCTGCTTAAACATTGGGTAAAATGGCATTTGGTGGTTCATTCCTGAAAAACCCTAAAACAATTTTTGGTGGTGTTCTGTATGCTGTCTAAATAAATAAAATTAAATAACATAAAATAAAATAATTGCAATGGCTATTGGTAAATAACCATTAGTTACACACAATGCAGTTTAGCATATTTTGCCGAACAACTGTCAAAGAAGAATGAAAACACATTTTGTCGCATATAACAATTAGTGGAGATAAATGCTTCATATTCTCACCGTGGGTGTGAATAAAACAACTTCGTTATTTTGACGTTACGCCTAATTTCAAGGAAAACACAACTTCCATCTTGCCGGGTACATTTATTCAGGTGAAGCAGAAGAAACAGAACACTATTCAATATACTGTATACTTTACTGCAATGGTTCCGTCCCTTTGCTCAGCAGCTTTTCGGCTGTTTCCTAAGTGCTCCGCTACATTATACTGCTACACTAATTGCAGTACTTATATGCTCGGGAAGATTCTGTGCTGGTTAGATGCTGGTGGCAGGTCGCACCCGCACAGCCCTATAATGCAATGCCTTCATCGCGGGCTTGCATGTAAAAGTCTGCAACGCAAACGTGTGCGCGATCAAACGGGCGCAGCCGAACACGAAAGACTCTGGAAGACGAGCAAGACGTAAATTCTGGACGTGTCTGTGCAGGAATACTCTTTCAGCATAAGAGTGGGTGAACAAAACGTTTAACGTCAGTCTAAGATAAGATATTAACGCGGGTGACAAACGTGCAATCAAAGGGTCTCAAGGGTTACTAAATGGATGCCGGACCTCCTATAGATGTTATTTGTGCGTCTAACAAACACACATTTATTTTATCTTTCCAATTCAATTAACGGTGCTCTACATTCAATTTTATTTAGTCGTTTTTTTTACTTTAACTTTTAGTTGCTTAACCGTATGTAGAATAACTAACTATATCAGTAGAAATAGGTATTTAAAAGCACCTTTAAATCAGGCATTTCTCAGTTATGGATAAACATAGGTGCTGAACTGGGTACTTATTTTCAAGAAGAGCAGACTCAATAAATTCCAAACTTTTTCATAACTTTCCCTTGCCTTGGTATAAATTATATAATAATGGTCTCTGGTTAGTGAAAAACAACATCATAGAAACCAAGATGGAGCAGTTTTATGCATTTGGCCAAGCAATGAATCATGTGTATTCGTGGTCTTGCAGTGTGATATGGGATAGAGTGGGGAGCAGGTATAGCTTTATACATTGTGAATAAAGTGTTTCGGTATATGAATTTCATCTGTGATCGTTTTTCTTTTTTAAACTATTATTTCATACACATGGCAAGGAAACATATGGAAACTGCACCATGGTGTCCTGTAACTTTTACAGAGTTTCAGTTTAGAGTCAATAACCTTTTTTGGCTTAATATCTTCAGGCTTGGAAGTGAATTTTTTCTCCATATTCCTTAAATCATATTGGACTGGAGTAGGCGTAGATTACTGAACAATATACAGGCACAAACAGGATCAGAAAATGTCCAAATATGCTTCATTTCCTTGCATATGTGTTGTGCCATTCTGGTGAAAGATAGGATTTCTTCCCTGGTCAAATGTGTCCACACCTGAAGAGTTCAGAACACCATCAAAGTGAAACATAACATATTGGTGAGACACTCAGTGTCTTTTTACATGCATGTCAGGACAACGGTGCACAGCTGTACTTGAATCTCAGTCAGCTCGCTGTAGTTAGAGTGTCTGGATAGCTTTAAGGCTCAGGGGTTTAGAAGAACTACACACAAAATCACAAATGATGTTGGCCCATTTTGGAGCATAAGTCAAACATCACATTATGCCTAAACAGGTCCGTTTAAATACCCATGAGCCTCCAGAAAATGCATTGCTAATGTGGCTGATTTATCTCTTGGATGACTGACACCATTATAAGAATCAAGCTGTCCGTTTAATGAGTAGCACACCAGCTTGGCGGAGCGTTTTTATTTTTAATAAATTGGAGCTGCTTTTTGCAAAAACAAACGGATCTAGTTGACCAACCCCTACCTTGGGAGATCCAGCCTGTGTAAATCATGTCAAGGGTTGTGTGCAGCACGGTGTGTGTCTTTTTTGTTGTTGCAAAACTGAAACATGATTGATATTATCCTGAAGATGCTGGGTTCTGACTTCACACCGACTTTTAAACATTTCCAAGCAAACCACTGTGCTGAAACAATCCGAGGGCAAAAAGTATTGGCCCATATTTCCTACTGTTGGCCTGCAAAGAAAAGGATATACCCTGTCATCAACTGCAATGTTTCATTCTTTCTTAGTGAAGAAAAAGTTTTACAAAAATAGAAATATGAAAGGCAAGGCTTTAAATTAAGAAGTAATAAAACTACCATGGTCCTTTTTGAGCCTTTAGGGCACCCTTGTCGATGGAGTGTAAACCACAAGCAGAACAAAATACAACATTGTGGAGGAACCCAGAGGCACCTCAAAAGACTCTGAGTGCCTGTTTGAGCTCTTAAACAGTGCTGAAGTCCTTGAACAACCTGACCTTCGGCTCCATGCATGGTCACGCAGTATAAAGCATCAGAGTAGAAATTATAAGACAATGGCAGAGAGTTAGTGCAGGATTTCGAGAGGAACCTACTCATCGGGTATTAAAACAGATGCCCGAGTTACAGGATCAAGTTCAGAGGCCTCACGAGATACACCACGTGAAATGTTTCCCATCTTCAGACCTCTCCCCCAAACCATTAACTACTATCTATTCAACTAGACCCAACCAGCCAAACTAGAGGTGACACTGTGAAATAAGTGCTATGTTAAAGTATGGAGAGTTTGTAACTTATACTTAAGCATAAATGAGGTGTTTGATTTATATTAGTAAAAATCTATAATGCATACTAGCTGGCTTTCTCTTGATTGCAGATATAAGATTCCAGTTTAAAGTTAAATAATATGATCTAATCAACAGCTATGTATTATATTGTATGTAAGACTATGGTTGACTTATGGCATCATGTAAATAAAAATGAAGATGTGCAGATAGACAGAAATTAATGTTTTGGTTTTGTTGATCTTATATTACAGACACTATCTGCATAAAAGTAGATAATTCACACACCTAATGACACATGAGTATGAGTTCTTAAATAAGAATGCTTCTTAATTAAGCAATTAAGGGCCTAGAAGGCACACGAATTACAATTGTCATACTTGTGAAAATAGACAAAATTATAGGCCACATGACTTACAATATACTATTGTATGTGAATGATACGAGTGACATTAGAGTTGAGTATATTTATGGCAAAAATTTCCCAATTGTCTCTGTCTAGGCATGTAGAATTCTCCTCTGCGGATGAACGGTTTCCTGGATCCTGTTGCATGTTGTGAAGAAGGATAGGATACAAGGACTTTTTTTTAGCTTAAGCCCCTTTGGGGATAAGACTGCGTATAAAGATACAAAAAGTGACCCATAGCTGGAGGGCCCGCAGGGCTGCGTCACACACTTGGATTCCAGAATTTACTCATCTCTTTCATTCGTTTTATAGTTTCAAGTTTATCCCATATACAGGCCATAATCCCTCTAAATCATGTACCAAAATACCCCCCTAAAAATTCTGTTGATAAGAAAATCACTTCCAAATGATGAAAAGTTCTCCTCACGTAAATAAAAGGTAATCTGGATAATGCCTCCATATTGAAAAGAGCCAATAAGGATCTGAGTCACAGAAGAAAGTATTTAAATTACATCACCGACATCCCAGAGAACCTTGGGTTTTGCAGCAGTTAGCCTATCAAAAGCCAGCTGAATGCTATCTACAAACCTATTTGTTTGAAAAGGACCACCCATCAAAGGCTGCCCTAGATCTGGCATGTGTTGTCCGAGAACTTTGTTTTCTGTACAGCACCCAGCCTCTGTTGACACTGAAATCTGGGCTTTATGCAGAACTCACACAGCAAGACACCCCTGGTATGCATAATGATATGGATAGTCCTCTGTCATCATGACTAATGCTAAACCAGCAACTAATGGATCTCATTTTGAAATTTTCCCAACATCCTTCATAGAAAGTCTATCCATCCATCCATTCATTCATATTCAGACTGCTTATCCTAGTCAGGGTCTGGAACTTATCCCAGGTAGCACCGGGCACAAGGCAATGATACCCCCTGAATGAGAAGCCTATTTAATGGAGTTGGCAGAACGTCATACTTAGCATTTAGGACTTCATAATATTAACATACATTTTTTACATAGGTTTGTTTAAAATATATGTGTAACTAACAACCATACATGTGCAATTACTACTGGAAAGTAAGCAACAAAAAGGCATTGTTACATATATTGTACCTGCACGTTTGTTGATCACAAATGGATGAAAAATGCTGTGTATCATTTACTGTATTTGTTCTTGTTTTAGAGATTTTTTGTTTCATTATAGAAGCAATATTTATCTAAAAATAAATAATCATCACAGAATGTGACAAAAATCATTATGGATATTCTATATTTGTGTTGAACCTTTACTGTTTTACAGACATCAAAGTTTCAAGTCTTTATGAGATCTACACTGAATTTCTTTGTAATATATATTTTCTACAAAGAATTCTGTATTCTGCCTGCATCTCTGTAAAGTTTGACAAGACTCTTCCTCCAGAAAGAGTGTGTGTACATTCACTGACATTTTAGCATTTGGACAGCTTGCAGGCTATGCCTCTGAATCAGAAATGCAAACACATCTTTATTTTCAGTTTCTCTTACCATAACATGAGCTCTCAGGAAAGGATAATATAAGATCCTAATCAATTTTCAAATATTATATATTTTGGTTTAAGCGCTGCCATGTTGCAGTGTTCAGAAATATGCATTTAGCCTTACAATCAACATCCACATGTGTAGATTGAGGCAATAAAACGTGTGTAAAGAGGGATTTAAATAAAACAGCTGTTTCTCAAAAGACTCTTATAAACAGCTTTGAGAAGAGAGCTGTGTGTGTGCCTTATGACATCTTTACCCTGGAGATCATTATCTAGAACCATGCAAGCAGGAACACAAGAGTTGTTCTTTGCTGCCAAAGTGCCAGGAAGCAGAGAGCCTGGCCTTTCTGATCTTAGTAAATCGTTCCAGACTTCAGAGCTGTTGTGTACAATATTTGCCCTGCAGTGTTTGAAAGACGTGTTCTTTTTCACACACAGAAAAACATGCGTGCATCGTGAGTGAAAATTAATTAACAACATTCCCACCCCCCCGCCCCGCTGTCGTGGACATCATTTTGGATGGTTTCTCCGTATGTGCGAGGTTATGCACTTTGGTGGATGCGTACGAGCGTTTTTAGGGTAACACATGGCTAGACATAAAAATAAATCGAGGGAATTCAATTTTTATGGATATAACTGCCTAGAAATGGCCTCCAGCACTTACGTCCCCTTCAGAAGCCACGCTGTTAATGCCCAGGAAAGGCTGCCCTTAGTCGCTGCTGGGAATGTGGGATTCTGCATGGTTAGAATCCAGACTCGGGGGAAGTCCAGGCGCAGGCAGATTCGGGTTCCTGGACTCCCTCGGCTGTGCTGGCTGCCCAATGGCTCGACGCCGGTACGCGGGGATGAGCCTGGGGGGAGATTCGCTCGCGGCACATGGGGGCTTGGCTGTGCCCTTCTGCCGGATAAAGATGGATGCTGTGATTATCCAACAGCGGGCAGTAAAAAAGTGTCTAATTTGCTCCAGATGTTTCACACATCCCCGTCTTTGACAGATGTGTTCTCAGGCAAAGCCACAACTATGGAGGGACAGGAGCAGCACTTTCATCTAATTTTTCTGTCTGGGTGGGTTAAGCCTGAGAAGTTCATCGCACATTACTTTAGTCTGACTAATTTCCGCTGCTGGTTTTGCAGCAGAGTCACAGCCGGGTGGGACAACCTCTCCATCCCGCCATTTTCAGACCATGTGTGACCTGAAGACGCATGTGCTGCCTGTCTCTGTGCTCTCCGTGTGACAGACCGACGGAGAGGCTACGTGAGTCTCAGGGCGCCTGGAAAGTCTGCCAGTTCAATGCGAAGCGACCAACCGCATCCTGGCTGAGCGTCAGCTGGCTAATAATTCATTGTAAATCGCAACCAGCAGCTTTCATTAAAACACATTTATTTTGCCATTAACAACAAATTGCTACCTGCTTGTTAATGGCACACAGAACTGTGAAAACAGTGTCACCCACCTCCTATCAGACTAAAGAGGCATTTAAAACAATAATATAATCGCTCTAGCATGTTTTCTTTTTAATTCAGTAAAGCTATAGCTATACTATCATCTAAAACTTTCCACCAAGTTTCCATCATGACTTTTTAACTGTTAAAGTTGGCCATCTGTTCTGGAGAGATAAATTGAGAAGCTCACGCGATGCATTGTTTACAGTTCATTAGTTAAATGGTTTTAAGGTGGAGGTACAGGAGTGGTTTGTGAGCGGCTCTCTAATACGCTAAAATGAACGAATCACTATGCACCTGTCATCTCCATTTACATCTCACTTGGGGCAGGCTGGGTACCGGTCAGTGCAAAGTGGCCACCGTGTGGCGCCATTGCTGCACACAGAGGTGCCCCCCATCCCCTCCCCTCTGTGATGCCCCCATTGACACCAGGCAGACAAACCAGCTGCTGTTCACATGCACCATTAACCCTTGACTTCTTGGTCTTAATGTTGCGTAACCAAGACTGATTACTTACTTTTTCACGCCTCCCTGTAAATAATGGGTCGGTCTCAGCAGCGCCCACAGCACAGCGAATCAAATACGGACATTCTAGGAATGACTAACTGTCCAGTTACCTGAAGCGTTCCATCAGTTTTGAGTAGCAGGAGGTAAACTCTTAACTAAGGTAGATAGTTTACTTATGATAGCAAACACTTTTATCCAGAAAATCATACAACATTTACTATTTAACCCATTTGTGCAGCAAGACATAAAGCCCCCCTATTCAAATCTGGCCCTCGATTCCAAATCCAGGCCGTGTTTTCAGTTCTCCCAGTAGTTAGTTTAATAATTACGGATTCTGATTGGCCAGAGGGGTTTCACACCTGGCTCACAGGTAAAGGAAGGCTGGAAAATCAGCAGTGCTCGGCTCTTGAGGACCGTGAGTTGAATAGCCCTGACATAAAGTGAAACAGTTCCAACTGCAACAGCACACCACTAGCTGGGATTTGAACCTGGTTCCAGGTGTTTGGTAATCCAACTTCTTCCCAAAAAAACCCACTGTGATCAGAAAACACAAGTGTGTCTCCATGACCTTACTTGAGATTTTCTTTTCCTAAATGAGTTTAGCTCATCTTCCTGGCACCATTCATGCATCGAGTGATTTTGCTGGTCGGTGTTTTAATATTTGACATAATTCAATCTCTCACTTTAACAATGAGACATACGCTTCCCGAGGCTGGAAAAAACAAAAATATGAGAACTCTTGAGTACAACAGATCAAAGATAAAAAGAATTTCTTTTGTATCAGTATATCAGACATTGCATCACAGGTTTAATAAGTGCTTATTTCAGCAATCTATCCATATATTCTTGAGTTTTTTTCCATGAAATGTAATTAAAGATATAATCATATTATTGGGTAATGAAGGACTTAAAAGGTTACATTAAAAGGTTACATTTTAATTTCATTCATGATGTTCATGTAACATTGTTAATTAGACATTTCATGTTTTGTTTCTTCACTGAGTCCAGATGTTTTCATTTTTTTCTTTTCATTGTGTTCCTTCTAAAATGTATTATTGGAATTTTACTGGAGTACAGAACGACTTTATAGGTTTTCATCTTAAAAAGCTTTTCAAATCATGGTGCAAGAGGAGACAATAAAAAGGTCATCTGATGCACTATTAAAATCAGCTCTTGTTAAATTGAAGCAAGATTCACAAGCTTAATTTAGCTATTTAACTAATTTAATTAAACAGAAAGCCAACATGTGGTTGAAACCTAGATCCGTGTCTAATTCGCCGGTCATATTAACCCTGAACACACATCAAACGTCATGTGTCTGAATGATAGCATCCGTATTAGATTTCAGAGCAACGATGCTTCTGAAGCAGACATTTCAAAGTTTTTGAATTTATGGCTCAGAGTTGCACCCCCATCCCCCCTTCAGGTAACACAATGCCCATGCTGATCGCCGACCGTCTTCAGCACACTGCAATAGGAGCACAGGTATTACTGTTTTATCATGTGCTATGGGAGTCATCATATATGATGTATGCATTTTTACAACTTGCAGAAATTAGAGTTTTCTACCTTTATGGTATCCTGTGTAGTGCAATTTCTTAGAAAATGTCAGCATATACATCTTGTTCAAACCACACTTTAATTCTTTGGGCTCCTCCACCTGACATCTGTCGTACATTTCTCTGCACCTGATGACCTCCCCTCATGAGTGCATGTAAATTAGACAGTCGTCTCCTCTTCGTTACCCAAAGCGTATAAAAATACCAGGTAATGCCAGTGGAGGGTCTGCAGCACCACATACAGCTTTATTCTAAAAGTGCTAAGGTTTGGCTCCAGAAAATGCACCCATTTGCACAGGTCTGTCATTCTGTTATGAACCGGGGGGCAGCCCCATCATTCCGGGGGAAAATGCAGAGCACAGAGAACAGAAACTCCACGAACTCTACCCTCAACATGCATTAGCCGACATACAGAGGCGAAATTACACCCTCCGCATGCAAGGCTGTGATTAGATACTCACCGTATGGTGAGATCACACGAAGGGCAGAGCATGATGGGATACGCAAAGGGCAGTATAATCACTGGCCCATGTGGGCCTCTGCTGACAGGGAATAAACCAAAATATCGCTTTAACCCAGCATGCTGTGTGCAGACCAGTATGGTGCTCCTTAGCCACCCTGTGGTAATAACTGTGTCTCCCTCCCAGGCTAAACATCATTTGGTAAGAGAAGATGGAAAAACAATAACCTCAGACACACCTCTGTGGAGGCCTGCTCCTCACGGCAAGCTAACGCGACACCCACCCGTTTAACTAACCCGGAAATGGGACAGATCCACTCGCAATCCCTTCCGCGCTACAGCCTGGGAGGCTGGAAATGCAGAATCTGCCAGGGTTCGAATGCATTTACACCCTCATTTAAATCAGGTTGGAGGTACAATCAAATTAGTGCTGCTCAGTCCATTGCAGACAAATGGATGTCCTAAAGTAAAAGTGAATCATACTCTTTTTTTTTAAATAAAATAACAGAAACTAGTCCTAGCAAGAGAATTCACATCACATTATCAGTCATAGGACTTTAAACTGAAGAGCCTTGTTTTGGAAGCCCGTCAAGAAATCAGATGACCAGAGAAGCATTTATCCAATCACTATTGCGCATTTCATTGAAATAAAGTATCAAAGAAATAATATTTTTGCAATCACACTTACAAGTCCTTCCCTGGTATATGTTACAGAATTATGGGTACAGTACTTAATGATTGTCTTATAGTCAGTTATATTCAATTTAAGACACCAGGGCTTTTTTGAGCAAAAAATGTTGGATGTTTCTTTTAACCAGACAAGAAACCATTTCAATTGCATGTGTATTCATTAACATTAAATGAATGTACAGATGTGTCTGGATGAAGCTCTGATGAAAGAAAAGCCACATAAGCCCAGAGAATGTGTGTTCCCTGTAAACATGCCTTATTTGTGCATTAGCAAGAGAGCTGCAACTGAAATGAAAGAAAGGGGTGCTGTGAATGACACCCGGAAACACAGGATCTGCACGGACCAGCCCCACTGTCGGCTTCGGATAACACTGGTGGGCATCTCAGTCTAGGGGGGCACAGAAGTGGATGAGGGTCTTTAATCCCGACTGGCACAGTGATGGGCATCCGTTTCCAGTTTGCTCCGAGGTGACCCTCGCTTCCGCGGCCGCGTGCCAAACCTTGGGAATGACCTCCAGCTGAATCCGCAGAGCCACACGCAGCCGGAACATCTGCGGGGTGAGGCCGCCTAGAGGGGTCTGGTGCAGGTCAGGAGGTGAACGGGAAACAGCTGGCATGGCACCTCGCATCGATGCCCCCCCCATCCCCGCCCCGGCCCGGCCCATTAACTCAGCCAGGAGTCCAATTAGCACGACTCACACGGGCATCCCATCAGCCGTCGAGGTGACGGATAACCAAAGCTTTCAGGCAGCATAGATGCCCAATCAGGTCCCCCCGTTGACTGACTTTTATTTCCTTACTGGAGATGAACATGCAGGACGTGCTGAGCTTCCAGAAGAGCCCGACTGGCAGGAAGGACACAATAAACGTATGACACTGTTATTAATACATTATAAATTACGCATCTTAAACAAGCTGCTTGGACTAACATCAATTCACTTTATGAGAAATTCCAAATAAACTTAAATATTAGTGAAATTACAAAAAGCTATCAGACTGAACAGCTGCATCCAGAATAATGTACATACAGTCACCCCTTCATAAGGGTTAGGGGTAAAAGCGTTTCTGTCATCTTTTGGCGAGCTCTGCAAATATTCCCATTTAACCGTCCACGACCACCTCATGAATAACCGAAACTGTGAATGTGAAATCCGCAAATCTGAAGGGGGCAACTATAATCAGTTACATAAAACACATCAGTGGCAAAACACTGTATTGAAAATCCCTGAGCTAAAACACTGGATTTCGTTTCATCAGCAAGATTAAATTGCAGAACTCTGATCTAGGGCACGCACATCGACCAATTACAAATTACATCTTCGACCTCCATGACTTTAACTGAGAAGAAATATCCAGAAGGTTGTACTTTCAAAGCCCAACCCCACCCCATCTGCAGCACGTATCCAGCTAACCTCCAAAACCATTTATTCAGTCAGGGTCAGATTGAGCCTCCCCCAAAGCACAGGTCTAAAGGCAGGGGGAGACTCTGAATGGGATGCAAGTCCATCACAAGCAACAACAATGGAGAAATAAGCTGAACATATATCGCCATCTAGTGTTGACAATGTTGAACTGCCGTTTAACAGTTAAGGCTTTCACACTAACAAGGAAGAATGCAGAGGTGTCTCTCCTCTTCAGGCACAGCCCAGTAACACAGGAAGCCTGTGGAGTAGTGCTGGCCTCAGTCTGCAGTCGGCCGGACCAGGAATCCGTAGGATGGTGTGTTTGCAAATTTGGACATTTCCATTCGGGCACTGAAGGCCGCAGCTGGACAGTAATTTACGGCCGACTGAAAGCTATAAAACCACAGCAGATGGAGATTTATCTAGATGCAGAGACGGTCATTAGCAGCAGACAAATTTGTTCAGTCACTGTAACTGCTTCCAGACAGCTGGCAAGCAGAAAACAGAACATTTGGCTCATTATTTATTGCATTTAATTGAAAATAAACAGGACATCCAATTGGTCTGTTTTAGACACCATGAAGTTTATTATTTTCTGCAATTAGAGGCAGTTCAGACAACTTACTGTAGTTCTCAAAAGAAACTGCTAGTTACCAACTGTTTTCTCTGCATATTATTAAATGATGTTTAATGACATGGCAACTACTGGAATTATTCTGTTTCACACTAAAACATTAGAAGATGAAACATCACAAGTGGCATTTTAAAAGATATAAGTAAACTAAGTAGTAAACCATTTGTTTTTATGTAAATGTTTAAAATGTGATTCTAAAATGTGAAATCATTTAATTGGACATAAGCATGATACCTTTGTTTATAATGTTATAAAATCTGGTTGCTTTTCTCTATGTAATTTTTCTATTACTTTGTAAAATTAAACTTACTAGAACAAAGAATGTCTGAGGCATGGCAATAATTAACAATGCAGATGGGGTAAATCAGCATGTTTCCAGTGAAGTCAGTTTTGTATGCCATTTTAAAGCATGCAGTCAAAAGCTGATGAAAATATCTCAAGGGCTATAGAGAAATTTAACTGCTCATATTGTACAAGTCTAGTAGGTCTATGCATCAGAATCACAAAACTGGGAAAGACTTCCTATCATTCTTAGGAATAACATTTCAGTAACATGTTAACCAGAGAATAACCATTTTACAAAGGAGTTCCCAGATAGCTATAAGGTACCATAAATATCATTCCAATAATTAAATGTTTTCCTCTAGCCACATTCCTTTTAAAAACAATTTCATTATTGGTGAAATTTCACACAATTGTGCATCTGAAAGTGATGCACTACCAGGGTGTCAGTGCTCATTCCTCAGCATGGCTTGGTACGAATCTGTGCACTGGATGAGACTTTCTCCATCGCACGTCATTAGCGGTCCACACCTGAGAATGGCGTGAAAAAACACCTTCCCAAGATGCATTTATCAAATCAACTCGCTTTATTGTTGGTCAACCTTATCTGGATTGGAAGAAAAAAAAACCCTGGTAAGAAGGCTGGGAACATTGTCTTTCAGTCATAATGCAGTTCAAAATGCCAGGCAACTGAAACTTCATGTGTACAGACCACACCTTTAGGGACAAACTTCAGCGAGCTGCTGAATATTCAGAAGCGAGACTGCCCTTCTTTCGGACCATCATTTATGAATTCATGACCCAGTCCACTGCCACACTTCCCACAGACCACCTGAAACATCCAAAGGTTGCAAAAAAAAGCATTTCTTCTTAACTCCCATTACTTCTTTGGTGTTAGGGCTGGGTATTGACACTGATTTCCCGAAGTGATTCAATTCCGTTTCACAAGGTTCCGAATATATTCGATTTCCGATTCAATTCAATTGAGTATTGATTTGATTAGAGATATTTCAGTAACAATACCAATTTTTCTTGGCTAGGAAAGAGATTCTCAGAGAACCATTGATGTAAATTGTACAAGGAGCCCTCTAACCTGATACATTATTAAAAATATTAATATGTGCATTAAGAATTGACCCCAAAGCAGCTGCATTAATAAACATTTTATTTAACATGACCAATTAGTTTTGGATTGGACGTTTTTGCAGATGTCTCATCTGGATAATATCTCGTTAAATGGTTTTAGGAGATTTGGAGTATTTCCACAGTATTTCATCTCTCTTTTGCACATCTTATATACGACCTTATTTTTGTCCAGCTCTACACTGTCTTCATATTTCTGGAATCCGAAATCCAGACATCTGCCTTCAGGGGAGCAGCCCCCTCCATGGTTTTTTCTGTCAGATCTCACTGCGGGAGGCTGGCCAGGCAAGACTAACAGAGTTAAAGCTCGACACATCCACAGTAAAAGGCCATAAACTGAAAAAGGCATGTACTATTAAAAAGTCTTTCTTGGGATTTCATTAATCGATTTCACATTATGCAAATGAAGATCAATCTGAATCATAAAATCGATTTTTTTTTAACCCAGCCCTAATTGACATATCACTATTCCAAAATCTAAATTCAATAACCTTTTTACCAGTCATGTTTTACCAAACATCTCTATTCAAAAAGCAATTTAGTATCAGAGAATAGTAGAAAACCACTACTGGGGAGGTGAGTGGGTCATGGGGTTAGACCTCTCTGCTTGTGATCTGAAGGTAACTGGTTCGAATAGTCAGCAGAATACTAACATTGCTGTTGGGCTCCTCAGCAAGGCCCATAACATCAAAACATGCAGTGTTTCCCAACCAAGTCCTCATCTGGGATGGAGAAAAAAAAATGTGGAATGTTTGGGAGGGACCTGGCAGGGAGCAGAAACATGGACTGTCACATGGGTGTCACTGAAGACCAGGATGGGAAACAGTGCTATAGAGGCACTAATTGGCTGACCCTGTGCTCTGACCCCACCTTTGTTCTCACCTGAGAGCAAGATGGGATATAAGAATATAAGTGATTTACAAATGAGAGGAGGCCATTCGGCCCATCAAGCTCATCTGGGGAGAACTTAACTAATAGCTCAGAAGTTGATAAAATCTTATCTAGCTCTGCTTTAAAGGAAAACTGTATTCCTATGTTCCTGTACTTGTATAAACGGCAAGTATCATTTCATTCCTTTTAAGAGAACCAAGGGATTCAAGCACTAGCTTAACTTGCGGCCAAGATACATGAATGTGAACTGAAAACTGAACCACTGAAAAATCACCCATCTGTCCTTCACCTTGTAGGCCGTGGGCCTCTCCATGTGCTTGGCGACACTGTCGGCACGGATGGTTTCCGTAAAGGCAGGCCAGGGGGAGGAATGCTCGTACTTCGATCGGCTGGAAAACAGCGGGTGGTCACACTTGGAGCACACATAAATACCTGAGAGGTGAAAAGATGTAGAAAATTACCTAAATGAAAATGGACAATGTTCCATGTGCGTTCCAGTTTTTCCCCCCACTTTGGCTTCAGGCCATAATATCACTTCAACTTTTAAGATGAGAGCTGAAAAACAACCAGTTCCTGCAGCTGGTAATGGGGATTGCTCTTCGGATGACTACGGAGGAGCTAAGAATGCGTGGAAAGGCGCAACATAAATGGCTGGCAACTTCCATTATACAACCAACACCGTACAATACGTATATCATAGTTACCTTTTAAATCCAATAACATACATGTCACTGTCTCGTGACACATAGATTTCATCAGCAAAATAAAAAACATTGGAATAGACAGACTTTTATTTAGGATATGCAAATTACACTAAGGAAATGTTAGCCCTTCTCTGCATAAATTTTAGACTTTTTCCAAGTGAAACCGATGATTTTTCCAACTAATATGTCTAAAAAAACCGTAGTTGAAATCATTTGAATTCACTGGTTTTTCTTGACGGCTGACCTGGTATTCATTACTCTTTGGCAGCTCTACTGGTACGGTTGCCATTATTCAGCCAAATAGTGTGTAATGGATCGCACATGTATTTGTAATCAACGGAGCGAAATCATTATCAAATGATTACATAATAATGTCACGTATCGCGGGCGCGGCCCACCTGCACGCGACATGTCCCACCACTTACCTTCAGCCAGTTTAATAACCAGCTGAGACACCTGACGCTAACGCATAAAAACTCTGATTATTTTAGTCACGTGGACAGTAATCTAATATAACTCTAGTATACGATAAAATTTCATTTTAATTTAAACATACCCACAGATGATGACATTATGAGTTAATATAATTAGCTACTTACTTCAACTTGACTAGAAAACAAACTTACCAGGTTTGAAGTGGTCTTTATAGGACTCTTCCCCAAAAAACGGGCAAAAGGACATTGTTAAGCAGCTAAAGACTAAACTGTCGAATATCGGATATATGACTGAACAAAAATCCCGAACAAACTCGGCTTCAGCAACCAGGCGGATATCAGGTTGAACGGGATGTCACGTGACATGCAAAATAATCACGTGGCTCCAGGTGCATCCTTTCTTTTTTTGCCACAAGATGGCGATGTTCCTATAATGTTTATTCTGGTTTTCAGCATCTCGGCTGCAGTTATTTCACAAAATATATTTCTTTACCGTCATTTAAAATGATGAATTTGTATTGCTCTTCAGTTATAACTCTAGTGTACTCAAAGTTATTTGCATACATTTCGGTTTGGCACCAGGATGCACTATGGTAAGATGACAAGCTGGCGGAGGCAGTGTGATGATCTGGGCAAAGTTCTGCTGTGAAACCTTGGGTCCTGGCATTCATGTGGATGTTACTTTGACATGCATCACCTACCTAGATACTGCTGCAGACCAAGTACACCTATTCATGGCAATGATATTCCCCAATGGCAGTAGCCTCTTTCAACAAGAAAATGCACCCCGCCATACTGCAAAAAAAATTCCAGGAATGGTTTGAGGAACATGGCAAAGGATTCAAGGTGTTGACTTGGCTTCCAAGTTCTCAGTCTGATCAAGCACCTGTGGGATGTGCTGGACAAACAAGTCCAGTCCTTGGAGCCCACACCTCACAACTTGAGCACTTGAAGGATCACCTGCTAATGTCTTGGCACCAGATACCACAGGACAGCGTCAGAGGTCTTGTGGAGTCCATGGCTCAACAGGATGGAGCTGTTTTGGCTGCATGAGGGGGACCTACACAATATTAGGCAGGTGGTTTTAATATCATAGCTAATCTGTGTATTGATAAATGAGACCTTAGCAGGGTAAAAACAAAATTATGGAAGCAATACATTTTAACTTTAATTATGAGTTTTTGCAAAGAAATTTTCACATCTTCACCCATTCTTTATACATACTAAGAAGCTGAACCTCTGATCAGGGAGGAAGCAAGATTAAATGCAAAAAAGAACAAAAGGAAAGAGAGATCAAAAGAAAGAAAACAGCAGGATTAAATAGGTCTTTAATATGCTGTATCATGTACCTAATTGTGATGAGGTTCTTTGTGACTAGATGTAAAGCTTTTCTCCCCTGTTTCTGAATATAGTTCTTAACTGTTTAATGTATGCTTGGCACGCTCATTCACCACTGAATTACTCTCACATATGGGTCTTGCCTTTTGCAGAGTGATACAAAGGAACATAATTGTTCTACCATCACATCACTAATGGTGGTAGGCAGCTTAATTTCCTCTCAGAGCACTAAACTCAACCCTGCTGCTTTTGGTAGCTAGAATTATTCTTCATTCATTAAATCATAACTGATAAAAACAAACCTTCAAGAAATAAAGATATATTAGTAGGATGACAGGTGGCACAATGACCATCAATTGCAGCATAGGACAGAGACACTGGGCAGTAGTTTGGCTTAAGAAAGACAGAGTTTTATTACTAAACAAAAAGGCATCAGTCGGGGACAACAATCACACCAAACAAAAATCCTGGGGCCATATTTCATATTCTGTACTGTCTCCCGCCTCCCTGATGGCCCTATTTAACAAGGATTCCACATAATTATAGTAGAGTCCATACTGTTCATCTGCATGGGACCCACTACAGATGAAATGTGGCTGCACTGGAATTCCCTTCTACCACGTGAGTCATTCATACTTGCAATAATGTTTAAGCAGAGAAGGAAGCTCCAGCCAATCCAGGGCCATTCTGTGGACAATGTGCTTCTGTATCGTCTTGCGACACAGTGTCTGCAGAGAAGAAACTGGGAGGAGAGAAAGTAGAGGAAAACATTACTACACTGGCTTTTAAATGAAATATCTGCACGCTAACCATCTGTTTATTATTATCGGATAATCAAAGACATTTATCCGAAGATGAACACATTTTGCAGTATAAGTGCAATGGCTCTCCAAGGACTTAAATCAGCAAATATTCAGCTGTAAGCTTAACCACCACATTAGCTGTTGCTATTATAACCAGATGGTGAACTTACAGCCGTATTCCACCTGGACAATCCGGACAGACTTGGTGGCGGCAAATACATCCACTACAGCATAGAGCGGTTGCCGGGTGGAAATGCCTTTGGCACAGGCGCCCATGTCCTCGCCATTGATGACTATGTGCATGTCGGCTATTCCCTCCCTTCTGGGCACATATACAACTCCAATACGGCTGCGCCTGGCTGTAGGGGGCAGCATGTTGGTTTTGTACAGCTCATCCAGAATGTGGCTGAAGCGTCCAGGGAGGCTGCGGCCTACCAGCTGGTCCCGGGGAAGGTAGACGTCTTGAATGCGAAGGTGTGAATGAGTGAAGAATGTCTTTGGTTTAGAGTCTGGCTCCCCTCCTTCTTCTGGCCTCACGTTGACTCCTGCCTCTATTCCATTGTCTGCTTCGTCGACAACTTTGTTGTGGTTCCTAGTGATCGCAAAGATCCAGCTGTTACCCAGGTCCACAAGGTCAGGCAGGGAATATTCCGGTACGGCCTGGAGGCTCCGGGGGTCGTGGGCCGTGAGTCCGATTCTTAGGTGGCCGCACCAGCCCAACTCTTTGTCTTCAATCTCAACCAAGAAGATCTCCCCAGGAGCCAAAGGATTCTTGCTGAAGCAGACACCATTAGCGAAGCTCTCCACACGTGTGGCTCGTGTTCCTGATGGGTCCAGTCTGACATTTGTCCCATGTACAGGATGGAATTCCATGTACTGACCAGCGACGGAGGCCATTCGAAAATATCATGAACAACAGCAATATCAGCTCACTCACAAGTCAGTCAGATAGCGTGCTCAAGAAACCGAGAATACATCATATTAATAGATTACCGGAATATAGCCATTCTACACAATCACCTGTTAAAGCTTTGATGTTACACTCCTCCGATTAGCCTAGATATTTCCAGTTATGCGGGCAAACAAACCAGTGAATATATTGCAGCTCTAACTACAGCACTGACTTCACTCAAGAAGTTTCTAGGGTGTCCCTGTGGCTATTTTTGACCAGCTGCATTTGTCACTGACTATTTTGGACAGATAGCAAGTTACGCAGGGGTGCGCAGTGACAGTGGTCAGAGGTGGGAGGAGTTGCACGCACCAAAAAAAGGAACTAAGTACCTCAGTCACCCCCGATAAAACCAAGCTCATTCTATATTGTAATTACTGTACAGTATATGCATATTGGATCCTGTTGTACGTGTGTAAATCGAGACCTTAATCAGCTTTACCAATACAGTAATGCAGTAAGTTTTCAAAATGTAAAAAAAACAAATTGGCGCATTTAGTAAATATCTTGGTAAGTACTGGAGGGATTTATATAAGGTATTCAGTTAGAATAGGGTATCTCTACTATAGACAGGGCGGGGGGGAGTCCCGCAGTTAATGTAAAGGGGATGGACTGTCAGGGCTCTGAAGTGCTGACATTTCCTCTTTGCATGGGGGGGCATGCACTGCACAGGGAGAATAAATTCAGAATGAGCAAAATGGTGCTGGATGAGAGTAAGAAGAGTGACACCAACATCCACAAAGTGCTTACCACTTCCTAAAGCAATGAGAATTTACGACACCGATACCTTTCCATTACGCAATACGTAGACAGGTTCACACACGCATGTGGAGAGGAACATTTTAACTCATCGTGGTCATTTATGTAACCCTGGAAGAGAGAGAAGTTACTGCAGAAGACATCACCTCGAGCAGCATTTTGTTATTTTGGAGGTAACATTTTACATGCATCATGAACTCCTACATTTTTAAGTGATGTTCATCGTTATTCGTTCTGGGTAAGGCATAAAAGCGAAAGACATTTCTTATCTCCCATTTTTCTAGTACAAATATGCATGCTCATATCCTTGTCATTAAAATGAGATTTGCCAAAAAAAAGCTCTTTATGTAACCTGGGATAAGACAATGAAAAGAATTTTAGTGTCCACCCACTCCCTACTGTGCGTGTATAGCCGTGCGTTTTGGTGTGTGTGTGTGTGTGTGTGTGTGTGTGTGTGTGTGTGGGGGGGGGGGGATTTTATCTGGATTACAGTGCCCCTGACTATTAATCAGACTGCTGAGGTCGAAATCTTTAGTCGACCGAAAGTCAGCGGGAGGTGGATGCACTAATGTTACTACAGCTTCGTTTAATTATATTCAGAGTACAAAACGCAAGATTTCCATCGCTTCGGTAAATTTATTTCTTATGGCATTTGCTTCTCTGAACAAAATCAACACGTACTGTAGAAAAAAATAGTATATTAATTGCATCTTAGATCAATTGCTCGGTTAAAATGAGACGATCTGCATTGGCATGGCATCGTTTTTACAGTGTTATTATTATTAAAAAATTATTATTATTATGTTATTATTGTTAAAATATCAAATTAATAGATATTGCGAAAGTTAAAAGTTAACGTGCAGTTCTTCTGCGCCGACTTGGTGGGCGGTGATGCTGTGTAACGCCATGCGATAATGACAATCGGATGTTCACATCAGTAGAAGCGGATTTTGTAATTTAAACTCACCGTGTACCAACAAAAACTATATGCCGAAAAACAATATAAACTCGATATAGAAAACTAAGACGTTGAATCAGAAGAGATTCATGTCAAAGTGAAGGGACAAACGGAATATCCCTTAGATAAGGTGAGTTCCAGGAACTTCTGTCGGCGGTATGTGGTACTAGCTAAACCATTTGTAAATGGATTATATGTTAAGCAATTACTTTGTGCATATGGGATGCCTTTTGCGACATGTACGTCAAATGTTTGCAGCGAATTTAACCAGTTTTATCACAGGCACAATAAGCATTTGTGATTGCATTAGTATCAACAATATCAAGCATTTTTAAAAATCTGTTTTTCTATTTAATTAAAGTTATATCCAGTATTAGTTATTCAGGTGTGCTGTGTATTGAATACTATAAATCAGACAGACCTTTTGTTCTGGATTGTCCACTGAAAATACTTTATTGTTATATTCTACACTAGATTTTTAGTTAGTTTTCTAAACGTTAAGTTTTTAAAAGTGCCAAAAAGTTAAAATAAAATTACATTCGTACATAATCCTAAGCATACAAATCACTAGTACACTCCAGTCGTTAACTACAGCTCTGTTCAATTTAACTGCAAAACCTAATAAACCCAATATTACAGATGTTCATTACAGATCCACCTTCTATAACATGCATATCTGCAAATGTAATGCAGGTGAGCAGTGAACCTGGAGCCTGTTTCAAGAGGCATAAGGCATGAAACAGGAGAGACCAGTGCTGGACTGGGATTAAAAAGCGGCCTTGGATTTTCTTGTCCCATCGGGAAAATGCCCACATACCACATGGCCAGTCCAGACCTGGGGGAAACCCTGGAACAGACGCCTGTCACAGGTGTGCAAGCGTGAAGTGCTGTTAAAACAGTCATTAAGATCTCACTGGGCAATTCAGATGCTGTAGCACATCTGGGCAGTGAGCAAATGGTGGACTGACTTTGGTCAATTTACTGCTGAGAAAAATAACTCATATATTACAGCTGTCAAGGGATGTTAAGATGTTATGGTATACATCCATGATGTTTATGAATGTTTTATGAATGCAATATAAAATCAGTTATGAAGTTGCAGTTAATGTAGACTGTTACTGAAAATCTAAGAGGTTAACATGTATAGTAGGACCTGGGTGACAGTGAGCCGTATCGTCCTCAGAGCTGCTCAGATGAAAGCTCCTCGCTCTAACTCACTGAGACAGCAGTGCGCCGTGGTGCATACCAAACCGCTGAAGTTAGCAACACAGTGTTCCTGGGGCAAGATGCAGCCCCGTACAACCTTTCAGATGCATAACATAGTTATGAAGAGGTGACAACAAGAGAATATTGCCTATATATGCTACTGACAAGACATATGCTAATATTCTCTGTATAAAAATGATTTACTGTTAACCAATATGCAATATAAGACAGAGTTATATCAGTCAGGCTCTGTTATCGAATGTCAGTCATATTTAAGTAAAATTTAACCTTTGTCTACACAAGTGCTGCTCCTGTGAAATTATCCTTTTGCTAAATGATAATTCTTTTTGTAATTACAAAATGCACAATCATTTATGGTACACGGGGCCACTGTGACTCACCCAAGTACAATGCATAATGTTCTGTCATAATAATCTTGTGATGTTGAAAAAACCTATTTATTCATGGGACAGAAAGATGGTGAGAGATGTAAACAGGGCTTTGAAAAGACCTGGATATTAATTCTGTCTAGGTGTGTATTATTTACCTGGCGGACGAGAATCAAAAGTACTTGAAATGAATACAGACAGGCGGTACTTTGCATTCATCAGTCTCTATCTTTTCAGCTATCCTTCAGAGAATCGCTTTTGGCTCTGCCAAAATTCACAACACAATAGAATTGCTATCCTAAAGCTGAAAGGCAACCAAATAGATGGAGTCTGAACTGAGGTAGAGTCTATGCTTCTTTCAGAGTTTGTTAACAATACTTCCTGTTTAATCTCTCAGTCACACTGTGTCAGTATCTGGAACAGTGTAATTCTGGGGAAGTAATATCTTGTTTTAATGCAAGTTTTATTTTCATTTGAAAGGATAATAATAGGAGGAGCAATATTAATCTGACTTTAAGCAATATAACACCGAACAGGAGTCATATTTCTGTCACACACCCATTTTTATTTATTTAGGCAAATTACTTGCTATTGCTTTACCTAATGAATGCTTTTACCTATCTGTTTACTTTGGTTGCTTATAATGAATAATCCTTGTTACTCTCCTTGAGTTTCAATGATCACCTGAGTGGACAAGAGGTGTCATCACTGAATCATTCATCAGAATAAGTAAAGCATTTGTTTGCAATTTGTTTGCTGAACAAAGATACACATGCTAATATGACAGTCCTGATTTGTTATATCTGTGCATTATTTCCCAGATGAACCACATTTACATGTTGTTGCATTCTCCCCCAGCAGAAACAGGACTGGGTTTGTGTTCCCATAAGATATTTGTGCGAAGAACCAAGCTGGTAATTGGCAGTAATTATCAGCTGTGTAATTATCATGGCTGCACTGTAAGCCTCGCAATCCCAGTTCCATTATTCTAATGGCTGCATAGATATCCAGAGATCCAGTTTAAGTCAGGCGGCAAAGCCGGATTGTTGGACCAGTGCCATCCATCTCTAATTTAAATCCGTTCCCTGTTTAATGCCTTTCGATTATCAGATTCAGCAATTGTGTGGTTTATAAAACTATTACAGTTCAAGACCACAATGGTTTATCTACACACACACACGCACATTATATTATATCTTTATGGGGACTCTCCATTCATTTCTATGGGGAAAACTGTAATCCCTACATGACCACCTTAACCCCTACCCAGCCGTAACCTTACCCATAAGTAACCAAAAAAAATACGAGACACACACACACACATAGTTTTAAAAAAAAGCCAGTAGTGTAGCATTTAAAAATGATTATTATTATTATTTATAAAAGGAATACTTTTTATATGCATATTTAGTAAACAACCCACAGTTTCAAATTCTGGGTCCAAATATCAGCATATCCATGAGTCCAGTTTGGTGTAGCCAGTGGTGGAGTTTTTCATGAACGCTGTGTAGCCCATAAACCCACATGCTGAGAGCCTACATGGCCGCACAGCTGCACGCTTCTGTGCCTGCATATTCAATCAAAACGCGCGTATTAGTCCAAAACCCGTAAACCCATTTGCTGGCTGCAGTAATGGATTTTCGGGTGAGATTAAGTGTTGCAGTTTGATGTACTGGATTAAAATCTGTGCGCTGCCCTACTTTTCAGATAATATCTGGGGGGGAAAAGAGTTTTTAAGTATTTTTATTTATATTTAAAACACACAGTGATCCCTGCCCAGCATTTTAAAAGAGAATCCTGCTCAAGCTTGAAAGGGTGGGGGGACAATTAATTGCTGAGATGAACGCTATTTTCGGTCAGTCACAATTGGACTAACATCCCTTTGAAATCCTAAATTGTGACAGGAAATGTAGGCGCCAAGAGAGCCTAGGGGAAGCACCTGATAATGGCTGCAATGGGTCTGAAACTAACAGTTTGTTTGCTTCTTTTGTCTACTCTCAAGTGTTTGGAGACTACAATGCAGAAATAGGAGATGGAGGATAAGACAGGGTATGGAGCAGGATCTGGGTCACCCTGCGATTCCCCAAGCAGACTCCGGCAGAGTATCACATCACAGGACCCCCCGGACCTGGCACAGCAGGGCATTTTGATCCAGCTGACCAGCACGGAGGGGGAGTGGGACAGCCCAAACCATGGCTGCCTCCTATTCCCGCTGGAGCAAGATGACGAGGGATCTTTGATCTCCGTGTGTAGGGAGATACCCCATCCCAATGTTGCACTTTCATCGGACAACCAAGGCCTTCGCTGCCCCAGTTTCCACGTCCCCTTGTCCCCCTCGTCCCCCAGCTCCCTAGGGGATTTCTGCCTCCCAGCTCCCAACTTCCTTAACCCAAACTCGACCCCAGGCCACAGCACGGGCACCCCCATCGCCGTGCCATTTGTGAACCTTGTCAAGTCCCTGTCCACAGAGGTTGATTCCAAGGAGGCCTCCCTCAAGGCCAAGCCCTTTCTCAGTCTGGTCAAGTCCATCTCCACGGAGATCAGCCTCAGCCAGCCAGAAGTCTCCCAATCCAGGTCCGACTCCAAGCTGAACCGACACCTCTGGAGGCAATTTACCCAGGCGAAGGGGCGCAACGGGGACTCCAGGACAGCTCCGCCATCGCCCAGCAGCCTCTCTCCCTCAGAGCCCAAGGGTGGCTTCTTTAAAGTGGAGCTGGAAGATACCCGACGCAAGTTCTCAGAAGCCATGCAGGAGCAATTCAGCATGATCAGCAAAATCATGGGTGATGAGAACTCCAGCAGCCCTAAGTGTCAGAGGCCAGTTAGACCATGTGACTCCTCAAGGGGGGTTAGGGAAGGCAAAACATGTGGGGATCCCTTTGCTGCAGAAGCTCAGGGCCAGAACGCAAGGATAATGGATGCTGATATACTGTCTAAGATAACTCTACCAAAGCTGTGTCTTTCTTCAGAGCCTTCTGGGAAAGTGAGCACCAGGGGCAGAAGATCTGAAATGTGCACCAGTGAGGATGCCATTCAGAGCAAAGAGCCACCCAAAGGGCTGCTGGGACAGCTGATGTCCACACAGCATTCCCCACCTGTGCCGGAGAAATGGCTGTTTGCCCTGGCTGTCCTGGCTTACGGCTATTTTACCCTGCCATTGCCCTCTTATCTTTCAGGTCTTTCACTTGGCTTAGCTTGTGGCTTCCTTCTGGGACTTCTCCTCATTCTCCTGTTGGTTCCCCAGCATCCTGTTCAGCCTCATAAAAATTTGTCTGTGGATGAAAACATTCCACCTGAGATCTTTGTTCTAGGACATAATGACCCATTGGTTCAGAAGGTGAGTCCACAATCAGTACTCTTACCACTGCAACAACTCCTTCACCAGTGTGATTTCTGCTGCCAGGTTTCTTCCCTACTTCAAAGACACGCATTTAGGCTAACTGGTTTCTATAAATTGCTTGCAGAGTAGGATTGTATGAGTGGTTCCTTGTCATGGTTCCTTGTTCTCGAAGGGCAGTCTGAGCTGGGAAGGTTCCCTGCATTTCTGCATTTCACTGCTTTCATCAAGGCGCACATTTGAATGGTACGATTTGCATCACTTTTCTCTGCAAATTGGGCCATGCTGCCATTTGAGGCCGGCGATGGCTGCCTTCCCTGCACGGCATTGATGACAGGAACTGCAGCTGGGGCTGAAACCCTTTCAGAATGCTCCACAACTTCCAAAAATCTGGTCTTCATGGTGCATGCAATGCAATTACCGTCTTCCTTTCCTTATATAGCGGCCGTTACAGCTGAAAAGCACTTTCAATGCCAGATGTAAGATCAGTGCTGTTTGTGCCCTGTGGGATTTGGCAGTGGCCATGACTCTACTGCTTTCTCCAGTAGGGCTGTTCCAGCTAAACGTCTTCATGCTATGAGGAAGGGATGAGCAGCAGATTCTGGATTACGAAGCCACTTTTTCCAAAATGTGCAACATCACTGCGTCTGTCCAGCTCTCCCTCTCTATATATCCAGCCCTCCCTCTCTATCTGTCCAGCTCTCCCAGAGCTGTAGAAGCAGTTATCTGTCTTCACTCACAATCCCCCAAGCAACAGCCTGTCATTGTCCAAACATTCCACTGCTACAACATGAATCACAGCTTGTGCACTTCCGCTGTTTACACTACCACATTTTAGTTATATTCACTTTATATAAAGGAAGACAACAAGAGAGAGTTAGATAGTTCAGTAACCACTGCTGAGGCAGTACAGCCAGGGTGATTTGCTTTAGTGATCTTAGAACTGTAAAAATGAGCAGTACTGTCTTTTCATTGTATGCTTAAATCATGTTGCTCACACAGAATAGAGGCACTTGTGAAGCAAACGGATACTAACCTATTCCCACAAGGGTGATATTATTTTGGGAAAAGTAGCTATTTGTTTTGGTGATAAAGGAAGTAAATCACCATCAATTATCCACCCATCTTCTTGAATTACAACCCCAATCCCATCGTAATGGTTTGTTGACAATACCAGAAAAGTGTGAAGCAATTCTGAAAGACTTCTGGTTGTGTGAGGTCACTGTGAAAAGTCACTGCATGGTAGGTGCTGTAGGCCAGGGAAACTGACAGCGGTAACCCTTCTGTGTCACAGGGCTGGATGAATCAGACCCACGTGTACGACCCAGAGACCCACAGCCCGTCCCTCAGCCACTCCGTGTACGCCACCCTGGAGGGATCATGGCTGCAACTGGCCTGCCCCAGCAACAATATCCCCTGCTGGGCAGCCTTCAGCGAGCAGCCTTTTGAGGCCGATTTTGCCAGCTCATGCCGCTACCAGCTGGCCAATAGCAAGGTGCCCCCCCCCGAGCCCCGCTCTCCATCCTGGGTTTTCCTTGCACTGTCATCTTATCATAGTGAAATACATTTTTGGGTAAAAACCAAATAGACTATAATTCTGTAGTGGAAAATGTAACATTAAAATGCGAGTAAAAATCATGAAACTCAATAAGATGTTTTTTAAAGCTCCCCCCAGTTTACACAGGTGAGGAAAACACACACATGCTCATCATCCCCTTTTTTGCTACAGGTCTTCCTCTTGCCTTCACTTCTGGCGCGCAAGAGACTGTGGAACAAGAAGTATCCCATCTGCATTGTGCTGGCTGAGGGAGAGGAAGGAGCAGAGGAGGAATCTACAGAGGAGGCCTTTGAAGGAGAGCCAAGAGCAGACAGGCAGGCAGCTCCTTCACAGCCCTCTCAGCCGACTACTCTCTTCCTCTTTGGGAGGACAGGAAGGGAGAAGGAGGAGTGGTTTCAGAACTTCCTGCGTGCTTCCATGATGAAGAGCCACAGCGGATGTGGTTCCCAGTCTGGTAAGGGTGAGCATTTCTGGCTGACAAAGCTAATAATTTGATGCTCAATTTTACATAAAATTCTTCATAGTATTGCATTTCATGACATATTATTTACTGCTGGTCTTAAAAAAAAAAGACACTCAGACTTTGCAGTTAGTGATTCCCCAACAAATCTGTTATTGTGTCAGTAATCACAAGGTGCCCCTCTTACCCAGGCGTGTCCCCACCTTGTGGCTCGAGTGAATCAGCTTTGGTGCAGTGCGCTGATGGCTCCAGTAGAGGGAGCACTGACGACATTCCCTCCCAGCTACACATGAGGGACCTGGCTGTCAGCATGAAAGAAAAGATCCTACTGGACTACAGAAATTACATGACACACTTCATTGTACCAGCAAATGCCAGCACTCTGGCCAGCCCCTGCCCCAGTAATGAAGGCAGTCCTACTGAGAGGAGGAAGGTACGGAGAGCAGGAGCAGTTCACCATTTCTCTTTTTAGGCATATTAAGGTCCTTTTAGATCAATTCATACTTCAAGGGCTCCAGATGTACAAATTCTTCAAAGTCAAAACTGTAAGTTATACATCCAACAGAGGAAATCCCATAACTAATGGTGTCAGTTCTTGTGCTATTTTTTCCCTCTAAAGTTTATCTCTAAGCATATGGAGAGCCATTCCGAAGCACAAATTCCCTGGATCAATGCTCTTATTGGGAGAATCTTCTGGGACTTCCTCTGTGAAAAGTACTGGGCAGATCTGGTGGCCCGGAAGATTCAGAAAAAGCTAAGCAAGATCAGGGTGAGTCTGAGAAGTACGTTTTAGTAAAATGCACTCGTTGATGTCGAATGTCTTATTTCCCTAAGGTCATAAGACAATATTTAAGCAGAATTGATTCAGACACAGTTTAGTCTTACATTGGTAGCCTGACATCGGTTTGCAGTTCCATGGGTATGCAGGGCATGTATGTGCCTGTCTGTTGCAGCTGCCATACTTCATGAACGAGCTCACGCTCACAGAACTGGACCTGGGCACCTGCATGCCTCAGGTGACAAACGTCACGAGGCCCTCCCTGGACCAGCGAGGTGAGACTGAAGAGGACCAGGCAGGGAATCACAGGATTGAAGAGACTGAAAGAACAACACTGACTGTGACAGAAGTCACATAGCTAAATCATTTTTTGAGCAGCTATTACTCTCTAATAATCCCTCTCCCCGACTTATCAGTAAGGAGGAGGGTCTTTTACGGCATTGTTGGAACAGTCACCGATTTGTTTACAAAGATAAGTGTGATGGAACAAGCCTGCTGAAGGCTAGCCTTTTGATCAGTGCTTTCCAAACTGGTCCTCAGGGACCTACAGCTGGTCCACATTTCTGCTCCCTCTGTGCTCCCTTCCAGAAAGCCCACATTTTTGCTTCCCCCCAGCTCCCTACCAGGAGAAGAAATGGACTGTGTATTTAGAACAATGCGCTGCCTGTGTGTCACCATGGGCCGGATTGGGAAACACTGCTTTAGATAAATTTTGACAGCTCTGCTGCCTCCTCATAGGCTTGTGGCTGGAGCTGGATCTGGTCTATACTGGATCCTTGCAGATGACCCTGGAGACCAAAATGATCCTGTCCCGGCTGGGCAAGGACGGGGGCCTGGAAGCCGACAGCGCACCAGATCCCAGAAGCTTGACGTATGCAATTTCTTCCCACCACAGCCCAGCCCCAATCAGCCAATCAGCTGCTCAGACTGTAGTTTGAGTAGAGGAAGGGCTGGCCTATAGGGTCACGCTGTTGTCATTGCTGCCATACCCCTTACTCCACAAACTATTCTGTCCTCACACTCTCTTTCTTTATTTACTCACTAAGCTGACCACAACTGGTTAAAACAACTTTAACTTTTGGGATCCTAAAATGCTGTAATCTCAGAAAACACTTTTTGTGTGGACTTTTCAGATTACATCTCATCATATCATAAGCTATTAGTTCTGCACTGACTGAATTTTGTTTTTATGCATCACACATTCTTGTTTTGCTTTCTACTGAAAATGCAATTTCAAGATTATGTACAGTACCAATCAAAAGACAGGACACACCTATTGAAAATCATTTGTTTTTCAACAACATAACGGCCTCGAGGGTGTGTAGTGAGTATTATCTTGTGAACAAGGAAAGAGTTGGAGTGCTGCGACAGATGAGTTGGCCCCAACAATCCACTGACCTAAACCACATAGAGCTGGATGTCAATGAGTTACATCAAAGCATAGGAGCAAGGTAGCCAACTTGTGCCCAGAACTTCAGGACTGTTGGAGAAGCACTCCAGGTAGCAACATCTGGAAGCCGCTTGAAAGAATGACTAGAATCTGCAATGTTGTCATCATAGCGAAAGGGGGCTATTTTAAAGATTTTGAAATGTTGAACAATTGTGTTGGTCGTTGCAATATTTGGTATGTGTTACTTCACTGCCTCGAGGCCTTTTACTATAAGATGAATAACAGCTACAATAGAGAAAAATGCATTAAAAGTAGATGTGTCTACTTTGACTGATACTGTATTTATTTGTACGAAACATTGTTGCATATAATGTATAAATTGCGCAATATACACTCAGTGACAAAACAAGTTAAGCACCCAGAAGTAATGGTCCGTTTTGGATGTAATTTGGGACACGTGCAGACCAGCGATGGGTATGTAAATGATTCGATTTGCACGGAGCTGGCAGGTCTAGTCACCAGACACAGAGGATGCTTCGTAGACGCATTAGACAGCATTACCAGGACTTGACGGAGTTTGATAGGGGTCACATTGTGGGTTTGCATGAGACTGGGTGGTCGTGTCATGCAATCGGCACGTGAGGTTCTGGTCGCAAAGGCATTCCACACGAAGGGAGTGTCATCATGGTGTGGGGAGTCATAGGATATGACTTCATGGTATGGGGAGCCACAGGGTATGACTTCATGGTATGGGGAGCCATAGGGTATGACTTCAGGTCATATCTGGTAGTGATTTGGGGGACCCTGACAGCACAGCGCTACGTCAGTGACATCCTGCGTCCCATTGTCGTACCCCTCCTGAGTCCAGCACCCTGGTACAGTCTTTAAACAAGACAATGCCCGTCCGCATACGGCATTTGTGTCTATGGACTGCCTGTGTCATGTTGAGGTCCTCCCGTGGCCAGCTAGGTCCCCCAATCTTTCCTCAATTAAACGTGTGGGATTAGCGTGGACGTCAACTCCCAGTGCCAATCTGCAGGACCTCCGGGCCAGTAACAACAGCTGCGGGCCGACTTGCGGCAGGAGAAGATACAACAGCTGTACGACTCCCTTCCACACCATATAGCCGCATGTATCCAGGCCCGGGGGGGGGGGGGGGGGGGGGTTGGGACAGGCCCAGGCCCGACCACCCAACCGGGGGGGTGATAAA
>JAODKC010000095.1:16137309-16152021 GCA_026777985.1 Mormyrops attenuatus | reverse complement strand
CCCCCCCCCCCCCACCCCCCCCCCCCCCGGGGGGGCCGGCCGGGGGCGGGGGCCCCCCCCCCCCACAGGGGGACAGTCACATGACCTTCCACCACTCCGTCTGGGTGCTTAACTTTTTTGTCACTGAGTGTATAATAAATGTTAAGAATTTTTTGCGACACAGTAAGACACTGTTTGATGGCGTTAATGTTCCTGCACTTGTTTGTGCAGCACGAGGTCCAGGCTCTGTATCTTGGCTGACAGTGATGAGGAGTCATCGAGTGCGACTTCCTCTGATGAAGAGGAAGTCCTGCCCTCTGACCTCCAGGGACATCAGGGAGATAGAGGCACACTGCCTGGGTCTGAAGGGTAAAAAAATTGAAAACGTTTGATATTTAAAACTAACCGTGCTTGACTGAACGTTTTCCTGTGTACCCCAAAGAAGCAGCTAATGAAGGCATTTGTTTCTCTTCTTCTCCATCATCAGCCATGGGGGGGGTCGCAAAAGCAGGAAGATACTATGGTTTGTTGACAAAATCACCAAATCCAAGTATTTTCAGAAAGCCACTGAAAATGAGTACATCAAAAAGATGATGGAGGACGTGTCCAGTACTCCACTGCTGCTAACTGTGGAGGTGCAGGAGCTGTCTGGGACCCTTGCAATCAATATTCCACCTCCCCCCACGGACAGAATATGGTATGGCCGTTTAGTTATTTAAAAAAATCACTGTGATGAAATTGCTGTTTCTACTTTGTAATTAGAACCGTCACAGGGTGGACAATTTCTCTACCCTTCGAATGGTTGTGATCCAAATAACCTATAATATTGCAGATGTTGTTTTGCATGAAAAATACAAGCCTTTCCACTGCACATAATAATCCCCTGTAGTTTCATACCAGTTATCCATGTAAAACATTCATCTTTGTAGAACATGGACATTTTCTGTTCAGAAGAATCAAATTTAAATTTATTTGCATATTTAGAAGGTAGCATTTACTTCCCTTCAATCATCTTCAGTCACAGTGTGGGGACAGTGAGCCTGGAGCCTATCCCAAGAAGAATAGAACACACGGCACACTCTATGGGCAATTTAAAGACATCATTTCACCTAACCTGCTTTTGGATTGCGGCATGTACGTAATGTACAAAACCTGTCAAATGCTGGCCCTGCAATGTTTGTGTGAATATTCTCCTTGTGTTGAAGCTGCTTCCAGTACTTCAATTCCCTGCCGCAGTCCAAAGGTATGCGATTGAGCTAATTAGCATCTCTGAATTGGCAGTAGTGTGTATACATGTCATACGATTGACTGGCTTCCTGTCAAGGGTGAACCCGTGCTTTGTGCCCTATCCGGCTAGGGATAGGCTCCAGGCCCTTCCTGTAGACTGGTCTAGGATAAATTGTTGGAAGATGGATGGATGGATAGAAAAGGCGTGTGGCAGGTTATTCAGTTAATTGCAATACTGATGTAATACAGGCTACATACACATACGAAAGCATAACTTCAACTGACCCTGTGACCGCGTGTGTAGGTACAGCTTCTGCACTGCGCCCAGACTGGACCTTCGCGTCAGGCCGAAACTGGGCGAGCGAGAAGTGACGCTCACCCACGTCACCGACTGGATCGAGAAGAAGCTAGTGGACGAGTTCCAGGTAGTGTTAAGTGAGCAAACCAGCGGCACAAATCTGTCCCCCAATCCACCCGTCTAACATCAGGATATGTACTCCTTCTGAATCACACTAATACTATACTTACATTAATACACTCTTGTATATAGTGTTTACAAATGACAGTAGAGTAACTTTGAGGTGGATTATTGATTATTTATGGATAAATTTGGCGTAATGTTTATTATGCCAGAGGCAGCTACACTCACTACCCTGCCAGCTCACTTTACCAGAGCATCCACTTATATTGCAGAAAGTTTTTGTGATGTCAGACATGGACGATATTTACCTGCCACTGATGAATCCTGCCCCGACCAGTCCTCCAAAGAACGAGCAGACCCCAGCTCAACCATCTTGTGGGGCCTCTATGGAATTACGGGACAAACCTTGTCAGGAGAGTCCTCCTGAGGGAAAGTAGCGCCCCCCTGCGGTGACGTGCGTAAAACACGTCTCTGTGGAAGAGTTGTGCCACACAGTACGACACAGAAAAACTGAGAGTCCTACACTCCTAAGCATCAAACTGAAGAGAACATCATCGCGGTTTATGTGGTTTGAGGTACATTGCTACATTTTTATTAAGAGCCTCATCTTTTTGCAATCCAACCCATTTTATAAGTTAAAGTAATGCCTATTTCATATTTAAGCTTTATGCACTGATGTACCCACTAGCTTATCTATTATCCCCTTTTGGAAATGTTTCTATTCTGCTTAATCCTACCTGACCCTCAGAGAAAACTCAGCTCTCATTATGGCTCAGAGCCTACAGGCATTACAGAATTTGCTGCTGCATCGCAGCAAGAAAATGAGAAATATTTCACAGTAGCCATTAGCCTTGGGAAAGTCAGTTATTCCTGAAAAATGCATTTCATACTTTTATACAATATTTTGAAATGTGTCGGATGGTTTTACAGTGAGAACACAAGAGAATTTTAAATTGCCAAGAAACAGTCTACTGTCCATTTGTGTACAGCTGAATAAAACTCCTATGAGAATAAAGCACAAATCCCAGATCCAGGGACTGATTCTGCATATGTTTAACAAATTTGCAAGAAAAGTTACACAATTTTTATTTTTGTTATATTACTTCATTCCAATACCAAGATGTCAAACCACAACCAGAAGGTCCAGTTTTTTTTAAACTTCGACCATCTTTACATAAAACACTTTAAGACTGGTCTTGAACACAAAACTGATTCAAGTGAAGCTACTCATCTGTTGCATTTAGGGAATACAGGAAAAAAATCATCAAGGCTAGAGTGAGATGCATGGTGCCATTACAGGTTTACTCCCAAAGACAGGCTCTGTTTTCAGCACGTTTACACAAGCAGCACTACAATGACCCAGAGCCAATCCCAAGAAGCCTAAGGCAGGGTGAATCCTAACAGGACACACTGTAATACAAGCATAACCAATGAATCTAAACTGCTTTTTTAAGCTCTGAACACAAAGTAGGACTAAATGCTAGAATGTTTTAATCACTTGAGCAGTGTCAACTGATCCTTATTTCCAGTTAAACACATCAGAATCGTGATCGTATCATAAACCAAATTACTGCAGCTTTCATAAGAGGAACACAGTAATACAAACTTGTGAGCATACCAGGTCCTATTATGCAGACACTGATAGAACCATATGTTTATTTTACAAGTCATTTTTGACACATGCATCATGTAGTTTGTGGAAAGTAACAATATGAAGAGGCTGTCTAAGCAGAACACACATCCCCCTAATAACCAGCTCCAACTTCAGGGCACTGGAGTTCCTAGAGGAAGAGGATGCAAAGTTAAATTCTGCATAACTAATCAGGTCACAAAAGGTAAACAAAGAAAAAGGTCAAGGTTTCCCCGTCAGTCTCACCATGTCCAAACTGCAGAGCAACTTAATCTTAACATTTCAAATACTGTCTCATAGTCATTAAATGACTGTACAAAGGAGCAAAAATGATATACAGGCGCTCCTAAGTTCCAATGAGACCACCGTAAATGGAAAATATGATTAGTAAAAGTCAAATATGACTGAGGATACACAAATAAGTACATAACTACTGCAATCGAATAATTATTGTAACAATACCAGTAACTGAAAAATTAAATACATGAATACATTGTCTGGAAAAACACAGCAAAAAAACTGACACATTGTTAAAAACACTGTACGTGATGTTTTTGCTCATGATTGCTACCGAGACTGGAAGTGTGGATGTTGTCATTGTGTAGAGTTAGGAGATAGTATCATACAGCATATTGCCAACCTGGGAAGAGATACTCAAGCGAGGAGCATTAGTATGTCTGTCGAGTACCCAACTGGGAACAGAGAGACAACAGATAATGTCCTTCTGCCGTGCATTAAGAGACTCTTTTCATTTCTCTCCCTTTTAATGACAAATATACCACTGACAGGTATAAATCGTCAGAGCTGAGAGAGTAGGAAAATATTCTCCCTCAAAGCAAAATCTTACCAAATATTCTCAGAATAGCAGAACATTCCCCAGTAGATATGCAGCCATCTTCAGTCCCAGCTACCAGCTGGATCTTGGCCACAAGAAAAGCACTTGTATCAAGTGACAGGGCCACTCATCACCTAAACAAATTCAGGGGGGGAAAAAGGCAGTAGCAAAATCACGTTAAAAGAAGTCCATTCCTTAGCAACTCAGATGTGATACTAGGAGTTACACTTACCTTTCAAGGAATGGTGTGGGATTTTGCAAAACTTGTGATGTCAGAACTGTCCTACGCCAAATCACTTGAAGACATTCCTGCGTCTGGCGATCTGCCGTCCGCATGACCCGCTAGTTCACGGGTTAGTGCAGTAAGCACTGAAACGCGATTCATATCCAGGCTAGTACCTAACCAGAATCAGAACAGCTTCGCTACACGTGGAAGCCTTGTACCTCGCCTCAGCCACGAGTATGTTTTCTTTACCTCATCTTTTCTCTCGGAGGAAGTCGCGTCAACGGAAGTTCAAATTTGATCATCACGTGCTTCATGAAGCCAGGAAGTGCTTGGCGGGAAATTTGAATGCGTTAAACACAGAGGCAGAACAGCGATTATGCAAATTAATAGTCAATAAATTCATTGATTTACGATATTTATATATCACACCGACTTCTGTATGTAGTTATATCAATATGTTTATCAAAAAGTAAAATTCGGTATTATTAATAGCTAAGGCTACCTGCCTTGTTGACATATTTAAAGCTTACCTTGGTTAAAGAGTGTGTTGCTGGTGTTTATTGCTTACAACTCATTATTATTATTATTATTATTATTATTATTATTATTTAAACTGTTATTTGTTTTGAACAGTATAGTATTTTGAACAGTATATTCAAACATGGTGGTCAAGAGCAATCACATACTAATTTTGATGGATGTATTTAGAGGGAGGGAAAGGGAAGGAATGTTCCAAAATTCAGATCAGATATATTTTCTAACATTTCTTTAATTCATGGTAGAATTGGTATTCCCGTGGTAACTGAGGGCCTAAGACTTAGTGACTTAATCACTATTAAACCCAGAAATATGAATAGCATGTCAAGCAATTTGCATTTAAAAATTGTTTGAATTGGCAGCCATGCAGACACAGTGGATTTAGTTGCATATGCTTACATATAAATTGATTAAAATCTGGAACAGTTCGGTTCAGTGACCACAGTGCAGCATCAGCTTTTCTTGAAAACAGTAAATAAAAGTGTAAATAAATACACTGGTTCATTGCAGTGTTTTCTTATGTGCTCCATTTCTGGCTTAATATCCTATGCTTAAAAAATGGTTCCTGGCTCAGGCAGTTCATACTTTGAAATCCAAGGGTAAACACGACGATGTCACACTGAGGAAACAGGGATAGCTTGTGCTACTTTTGCCCAGTTTCACTTGTTTTTTTGATTAGGATGGATATTGATCATTGGACCCTTATGGAGGTATGGAATATTACATAGCACTGCATAACACAGAGCGAATGTAATCATTAGGACACAGTTAAGAAGATGTAACCAGAAGCTGATGTAAACCGTGTAGAGTGTGACCTTGTAACCTTTATAGAATGTCCACTAATTACTGCTGCAAATATAACCAAAATAAGTATGAATAAGAACTTTGTGTTAGTTTAGAAGTTTCCGTATCTGTTAGCTATTTTATGCCTCGGTTGTATGAATATGCATTTTAATTAGTTCCATAGCTTATCACTATTTCATTACTAATACATATTTAATTACTTTTATTTAATTAATTTATTAGTATTTTGCAATTTGTATTTTGCTGGATGGAAAAAAAGAGATGTAATGTATAACAAAACACTTTGAGATGGCGCACGGTGGTGCAGTGGTTAGCACTGCTGCCTTACAGCAAGAAGGTCCTGCGTTCGGTCCTGTGTCCTTTCTGTGTGGGATTTGCACGCTCTCTGGGTTTCTGCTGGGGGCTCTCGTTTCCACCCACAGTCCAGAAGCGTACAAGGCAGGTTGATTGGTGAGTCTATATTGGCCCTGTGGCTGCATGTGTGTGCCCCATGGTGTGTTGGTTCCTGCCTGTGCCCCTTGTTCCTGGGATAGGCTATGTGACCCCAGTTGAGATTAAGTAGATACAGTAATGGATGGATGGGAGATACTTTGAGAGATTTTATTTTAAGTATTTAAAATACTTAATAAAATATGTCATTTTATTGATTTATTTTCTCTCTTTTTGAGAACTTTCTTTGGCTAGATGCAATAAAATCACGTGACACATTGCTGTTGGGCCCAGTTTGCTCGTTGTGAATTTTGTTTTCCCATGACCAGTAATCAGATATGTGTGGACCTAAAGAAGCTTAACAAGAGTGTTAAGCAAGAAAAAAAATCATTCTTCCAACCACTGACCATTTACTTCCCAAACCAGCAGGGAGCACTGTGTTCTCCAGCTTGGATGTGGCCAGCAGATTCTGGCAGATTCCGCTAGAAGAGGGAATTGTGCAGCTGACTATGTTTATAACACTCCTTGGCAGGTACTGTTTTAAATGGATACCAATCGCAATTATGTCAGCACCAAAAAAATTCAGTGCAATATATCTGAGCTGTTATAGGGGCATATGCAAAATACAAAACATATTTTTGTATTGACAGTCCTGTGATATTCCCTTGCAAACATACATGTTGCTATCTTCAGAATGGCACTGGGTGGTATAGCTGTTCATCCCATGCACTGGTTATAATTTCCCTTACGGTATGAATTTTTTAAAATACCGCCTTGCCATAACATACTGTAGCTGAAACAACAGCTGTGATCGTGGGTATAATAATAGTTTTCTTCATGTTTCATTCATTCCTTCTCTTTGTGGCCAAACATTTCGTAGGAAATTATATAAATTACCAAATAAGAGTACTTCTTACTTGTGAAACTTCACAAATAGGCAATAAAAATACAAGACCATCGAACCTGATTTCATACATTAGTACACACATTTTATTCCAAAAATATTTTTCTGTACTAATTTATATTCTGTAAAACTTGATATTTGATTTCAAATCTATCCCCTTCAGTAGGTAGAGGCATGAAGTGGCATGGTGGTGCAGGGGTTAACACTGTTGCCTCACACCTTTAGGATGAGGGTTTGAGTCTCTACCATCATGCTGTTCATAGCTTGGGAATCACAGTAAAGCATCAACCATTGGACGGCATCCCTGGGGTTGAATGTTAAGGACCTTGCTCAAGGGCCCTTGCCATGTGACTGTTCTGTTGAGGCTGGGGTTGAACCAGTGACCTTCCCATGCTGGGCATAGAAACTTAGCCCACTGAGCCACTTGCTGCACCCCCATTTCCTCTAGGTGTTTATGTGTGAATGCATGGTATATGTGTGTGTGCACTCTGTGGCGGGTTGACACCCCATCCTGGGTTGTTCCCTGCCTTGTGCCCATAGCCTCTGGGATAGGCTCTGGACCCCCCACGACCCTGAATAGGACAAGCAGTTATGGAAATGGATGGGTGGATGTAGAAGCACTATAATATTTACAATAATTAATACAGATTTACAAGTTCACAAATTTATGTGAACATGCGATTCCTAGAACGAATTTAAAAACCTCAACAACAATGGTCCAGACACCTATAAATTCGTCCCAGAAGGCTGGTCGAGATTTGTTGAAGTCCAAGTTGAATTTAATTCATTAATCCATTCCAGACCCCCAAATGATTGCCTATTTAAAGCTATCTACCTACCTGACTAATAAAGCATCAACAATCAATGTAAAACTAATACACACATGAAAAGCTCACATACAAAAGCAATAAACATGAAATAAATGACCATTTATGAGCACTTTACCTGCTTTGAGGTGAGTTGGTGGCATACTGGAAGGGGCAGGTGGAGAGGAGAAGGGATGGAGGGGTTATCCCTCCCCCAACTTGCTCTCTGTAGGTAGCAAGCTGACCACAAAAATCAGGCACCTCTTGGGGCGCCCAGGGACATGGGGGTTAAGGGCCTGGCTCAAGGACCCACAGACATGCCAAGGCTGGACTTGAAATGGTGACCTTCTCATCACAGGCCCAGAGGCTTCACCTACTGAGCCACACACATTACAAAATATGATACAGTGGTACCTCAGTACTCAAACTCATTAGAAGTCGAAAGTCGAACCAACCAGTTAAAAAAATGACCTAGACCTCAATCTGAATCTCAGAAGTCGAACCGTGAGCGCTGACCTAAGATAACTTGTACATGCGGGGAAATGAGTCACATGGTATGTCGGAAACAAAGGGTAACAAATGTTACAACCTAAAAGTTTGCGATTTACGAACAAATTAACGAATACAGAGTAATAATAAAAATAAACAATAGACCGCATGGCGTAGTCTAGTGTTGGCGCAGTGTTGGGGCATTGCTTGGGGTAGTGTTGGGGTACATTCTTTATCGTTTTGGAAGCCATTAAGAAAAAAATGTTACGTACAGCATACAGTGTTGGCGCAGTGTTTGCGAAAAATTAAGACTGCTAATTTTTTTTTCAGGTTAATCTTTAATTGGTAGCCATGGTTCCAAAAAAAGCAGCACCAAAAGTGGTAAAACGCAGGACCCACAGTTGAGTTAAAAAAAAAGAAGAAATTATTGAAAAAATGTTTAACTTTACACATTGTTTGGATACATTTATTTTCTTACTTTACAAATTACTGTTTTGATAAATGTGCTTAGATGTGTTTAGTATATGCTCTTCTTGTTTTATCCTGTTCATTTTGTGTTTAAATACAAAAAAAAAAAACATATTTAGGTGTAATTTTTTTGGGGCCGGGAACCAATTAATTGGTTTTCCATTATTTCTTATGGGGAAAATTTGATCAGAACTCAAACTTTTTAGGATTCGAACCCGAGTTCTGAACGGATTAAGTTTGAGTTCTGAGGTACCACTGTATATACACCCAAAATAAAGAATAAAATGTTGCCACTGGAAGCAAAGAAACCAGCAGCACATTATTGTTAGAGGGATATTACCCAACAAAAGAGTGGCATCTACATGGAGACCTGCGGGCCGCCGCGCCTGTGGCTAAGGCCATCTTGGTTGATACTACGTAATTTACATTGTTACGCTGGAGTGGAAGAGCGAATTGGCTGAAACTACATTACAACACTGCATTCTAGTGGTTAAAACAACACAAAATGAACCACCGTCTGCAACAAATTTTTGCATGTAAATAATAAAAAATTGTGTTAAAAAAAAGTGTTTTTGAGAATCGATGTACTGTATCACAAATCATATCGCATGAATCGATATTTTCTTGCAACCCCTACTGATAACCGCTTCATTTGATTGCACTTGTTCATTGTGTTGTTTACATCTATTTGCATTTTCTTGCTGTTAGTTCTTCTGTCTTGTTACTGCATAATGCAAATATAGATTTTCAGCATTACTAGAATTGTCCTACTGAACTGTATTAGTCTTCTTACGTAAGGGGGAAATGTTTGTTCAATGATGTATACATACACCACAGCAGGGGCCAGGTGACATACAGAATAGGCAGGAGACGGAAGAGGGAGGTTTGTGAGTAAATGAGGAGTAGTAGGGAGAAAGTGTCTGAACCAATTGTTCACCGATTTTATTGTCATTGTACGTGCTTTCATTAGTTCAAATGATCAATTCTTTTCATGATATTTCTTATTTTTATGCTGATTATATTCAGATTTATTGCTCTTTTAAGCTTCAACAACTATTCCAGTTCTCCCTGGTTCACTGTTTGATGGAGGTTAATAATTGGCTATATAGCTCTGCTCGGCCTCCAACTGACAGTAACTCAAACACTATCTACAATTTTTCTCCTGTCGTGTCCTTGCATAACCTTGGGTGTTATTTTTGAACAATCCCTGAGCTTCGATGCCCATGTCAATCTTGCTTTTTTCAGTTAAGAAACCTTTCTAAGCTGCAAGCTGCCGTTTCCCTGTAACTCACTTTTTACCTGTCTTAGTAACGCAGGTTTGTCCTATCTTCAGACTATCCGAAATACAGCTCCTACATGCTTTCACAAATAGCCTCATATCACCCCAATCTAATCCTCTCTTCACTGGCTCCCTGTCGAATTCAGGATCCAATTCAAAATTTTGGTACTAACTTACAGAGCCCTCCACGGTCAAGCCTCCTAATATATCACTGACCTTCTGCAAAAATATTCCTGCAGCTGTACTTTGAGATCTACTGAATCACATTTCCTTTCAGTTCCTAGGACCAGATTAAAGACTCGCAGGGATCATGCATTTCAGTCTGTGGCCCCAAATTATAGAAGTCTCCTAATATCAGTTAAATATTTCAATTAATTGAGCAGATCTATGAAGAAACTCAAAACATTTGTTTAGACAGGCATTTGGGTAGCCTTATTGTGGTTTTTAACTCTAATGTTGTTTGGATATTTGTATGTGTCATTTATAGGTGTATATATGTACACATATACATTTATGTACATATATACAAATATCTATTTTTGTCTGCTGTATTTTTATCTTGTGTTTTGCGTTTTGCATCCGACTTGTTTCAGTATTTTCTTTTCCTTTAATCTCTGCCTTCTGACGTTGGTTTTGTAGCTTGTACTTAACACACTTACTATATATTAAGCGCCTTGTGCCCGCGGTCTGTGGAATTTGCTCCAAGTAAAATTTCCTACCTTTTTTTCTTTTTCTTTTAAACAAGCACTCAAAAATGTTCCAGTCTGCAAATTCTCTGCACAGTGTCTGGCAACATTTGCTGCATTGTATTCCTGCTTAAAAGGCATTAACTGTAGATGGCAGTCAAAAATCCTGTATAAAATTACATCCAATTATAAGACCTTAGTCCTCAGCTTCTTATGAATTGGGGGCTAAAGCACAAAAATGCATCTGGGGAAATGAGCAAACCAAACTTTTATACCATCTTTGATCTGTATGGCAACAACAAAGCAAATACTACAAATCTGGTCTTCCTATTAACAATAGGAATTCTGATAAACATTCTGACTAATTTGGAAAATTCATCTAAATGAGAACAGGGATTGCAACTGGTTTGGATGCGAGATGCAGATGTTTATGCAAAATGTATGACTACCAGAGTAACAAATGAAGTGAGCCAAGATTCTTTATTAATCTATAGTCCATTCTTAGATTATGTTAAAACACAGAAGGATTTATTTATTTCACATGAAATCACAAAATAATACATTAAAAGAATATAGCAGGCTAATCTTTCAAAAGCTGGGGTCTATTTGAGTCTAGAGGCAAGCATGGATAACCAAGGTGCAGCACTAAAACTTTGGCAAGCTCTGCTTGGAGGACAACACAGGACTGTCAGGTGGGTGTGTGTCCTTAAAAAGCCACATCCAATGAGAGCGCAACCACCCACTTGCCATGGTCCCTCACAGTGTGTAAAAGGCTCTTATTTAGCCAATGTGGTCTGAACTGATTACCCACAGGGGGGGGGGAAATACCCGGACAGAAACCAGGCAAGAGATAATTAAATCAGGATATAATATCCGGTATATATTCAATTAAACCTTTAAAATTCATAACAAAAAACCATAAGGAAAACAATACATTAAGCACATTTCAATATTGTTTAGTTTTGAGACTAAAAGATTAGTATGAATTTGGTATTCTAAGACCGAAAATAAGACAGTCAGAAGTTGTCCATATGATACTCTGGTCCAGTCTCTACGTGGCCCTAGTCAACTAAGAACTGCTCAGACCAGATGAGCTGTGGTGCACACAGGTGAGTGTTAAACGTCTTCATAGTGTTCTCCAACAACAATGTTCCCACATTTACACATTCATTGCCGGGTACGTTGCCTAATAATTTGACCTTAAAACGTGCCCTTAAAACTGCTCGAGAGAGTGAAAAGTACTATGTATTAATGTATGGGTTCTCGATTCCTTCACTGGACAATACATTTGGATTTACACAGCCCCTTCTAAAGGCCGCGCAGGGGGACAGAGCTGTCGAAGCTTTAACAGTGCTAGCTGAGGTCTTTGAAGAAACAGCAGCGAGACAGCAGCAGCAGCAGCAGCAGCAACTGGTCTAATGGATGGAAGAGTAGCTGGCTTTGTAGAGGTAAGCAAGCGGTTACCTAAACAAGGTCCACAGACAGTGTACCGAACACAGGCCAGGTTGT
This sequence comes from Mormyrops attenuatus, assembly GCA_026777985.1. Lineage (NCBI taxonomy): Eukaryota > Metazoa > Chordata > Actinopteri > Osteoglossiformes > Mormyridae > Mormyrops > Mormyrops attenuatus. The sequence continues at coordinate 16,139,792 of JAODKC010000095.1, read as the reverse complement.
GTGTCCAATAACACTTTACCATATCCAAAATAATAACAATAAAATTCCTGCTAACGATCTCCCACATGAAGTACCACCTCAACTATAGATTGCACTGGTTTGATTAGGTTTTTCCAATCAAGTTTTGTTAAAACTAAAAAAAAAAAAAAATAAAATAAAAAAAGCAAAAAAAGACGATGTTAGTCTTCGGTGAGGGCCTATAAAGATCCCTCCTTGTCCTTTAGTGTCACAATCAATCTCTTCTGTATTCACCAGCAGTAATGAAGATGGAAATGAAGGTCGTCATCCTCGGTCTGCCAACTGGGCCTGGTCCAGTGTTCACGAAATTACATGGACATGTGTTCTGGAAGAACGTAGGAGATGTCATCCCAGGGATGGCGGTACAAACCCTGCTTCAGTCTCTTCTGGTCAAGGTAATGTCCTGTTGGGAAGGAGGGAACAAAAGTAACTGAAAGGATTGTTTAAAATCTCACAATACAAATGATGTTTCTTAGCTTTCTTGGATCAGGTTGTCCATGTGATTTGACTCACCGATGAAGCCCATACTGCGGCCCAAGACAAAGATTCCATTCAGAGCACCAATCTCCACAAACTCATCTGCCTCGTCCCTGTAACACAGCCAATCAGCCGCAGCCTTGAGCAATCAGTGAATGCAGTGTTACAGAAGGCAGTCATAGTCAGCGGGAGCAGAGTTCAGGAGCTCATGATACAAAGCAGACAGGCGCAAAACAGCTGTACATGTTCAGTTCCCTACCTTGTAAATCCACCACATGTCCTCAGTAGGTCCACGAAGGCCACGCCAATGAAACCGTCCACATTCAGGATGAGGTTGGGTTTCTGCAAAACAAGCCCATCGCGATGGTATGAGCATCCTAAAGTACCATGCCGAGATTATGATGTGCTGAAAACGTGAAGATGATGCTCCAAACTGAAGGTCGAGAGGAGCGATGCTATACAGTGGTCACCTTGGATGTGGTGATCTTCTCCACATCCAAGGCATAGTCCAGCAGCTGTGTGGCTGGGAAATGCTGCTTCACAAAGTCTTTGAGGATCTGAACTCTCATGTCCGGGTTGTTGATCTGATACACACACACGAAACACTCATGAAACATCGACAGCTTCCTGACTGAAACAGCAACAAATTAATCTGTCACTATAGGGTAGCAGTGATGCCTCAATTCTATCACCAGCAAGTAGTGCTGAATATTCTTCAAATGATTTAATATTACGAAATGCTATGTACTTCTATGATTTTGTTTAATTGATCTGCGTTTGTTGGTTTTACACTCTCCCAGGATAGTTGATATTGTTCTTGATGAATTTTACGAGGGAGGACGGTAGGACTGCGCATGGTTCTCACCGACTTCACCCTGTGCCCGATTCCCATGATCAGCTTGCCCTCCTTCTTCATCTTGTTGACAAACTCCATAGGGAGCAGGCCGCTGTCGAAGGCCTTGCTGAACTGCCTGGCGGCGGCGTCGAGAGCCCCGCCGAAGCGGTCACCCTGCAAGAGCTCATTTCAGGTCATCATACTTGGACACACTTAAAAACGCTAAAGAAAGGGCAGTTTGCTGGCTCCTTCTGTTGCTTCAAGGCTATTTGTGCATTTCTGAAAATGGTCAGTGCTGCTGGGCATCCGAAATAGAATATTCCATTCAACAAAACAGGAACAGGGCAACTGGTGTTCTGACTGTGTAAAAGGGGCCTTTATGAATAGAGGGGTCAGAGAAAAGCACCAGGGAGCTGAGCCACTACAATAGGACGTTTGTCAAATGGACATTTCCAATTAAAGGATAGGCTTTCCATTTGAACCTGGGATCTTGGGCCAAAGGCACTAAAAACTAGACCCCATATTCTGAGCAGGCTGGGTGGCCCCATTGGAGAAAGTCAGCTGAGAATTTAGGGACAAATCATGTTTAAATCAGCAATGTTTAGATGTAGCTACAAAATATGCCGCGGCACGGACCGGACTATGGGCCTCAAAATGAAGTCAACTTTTACACAAATCATACAGATGGGCAAACAATATAACCAAAGGGAAAGGGGCAGCATAAAAAAAATATATATAAAAATGAATACAAATAAGTATATTTAATAATTCCTGTTTATGTATTATGAAATACGGAAAACTTAGAGACTGATACACATTCAGACAGCATATCACTATGGGGATAGAAGGAACACAGCGAGCATCTTACGATAGTTAGTAGGCCCGATGTCAGGCTGGAGATGAGGTCCTTGCCCGCACGGGCACAGACGATGGTGTTGTGGGCACCGGAGACAGCAGGGCCGTGGTCTGCGGTCACCATCAGGCACATCTCAATAAACTGACAGGCATACCGCGGCAACCTGGCATATACAAGGGGGGCTGTTTATGCAGGCATGCACACTTGGCCATCATTTAGGACACAAGCTCCTAGATTGTGCTGCTGAAGCCTTCCATAGGGTAGCTAAACTGAATGGCTTATATATACGAGTGGGAA
>JAODKC010000095.1:16095299-16117495 GCA_026777985.1 Mormyrops attenuatus | reverse complement strand
TTTTTATGAAATTTTGTTATTTATTTTTTAAAAATAAATAAAAAAAAGGTTTTTTAAAAAAAAAAAAAAAAAAACCCACACACACAGACTGACTTTACTGACTGATCCAGAGTATGTCCCACTGCTTTACAGAATTTAACACATGGGGTCCAAAAGAACAGCTTGGTTGGTTGATCTAAGGAGGCATTCAGAAACAGAGCATAATGCTGGGGTCTGATTGGTTAGTTAAAAGGCCAAGTGCCAATGACAGCTTAGAACCGTAGGTCACCTGCTTGGCGCATGACGCCAGCAAAGTGAGCAGCACGCACTCATGTATGAGAGTTAGCTGCTACCTGTTCCTTGAGTGCTGCAAGTCATGACAAAAGATGGAGTGATTTTGTCCACCAGCCTATTTGGGATGCCCACTCGTGGTGTCAAATTACTTTTACCGTTTAGTAGCTCCCAGTGACTACTCATTTAGGTACTGAATCGCTTTTGCAGAATCACTTTTGTTCACCAATCATGGCTCACACACATACATGAGAACTGAGGAATAAATAGAATGTAAGCTTACGAGTGAACAGAGTTATTGTGCCGGGATGGTAAAAATATGCATCTGTTCAGATAATTGCAGAAAATGACATGAGGTTAGAACAAGAGGATAGGCAAGTCATGTGCAGAGTTAATAACCAATCATGGGGCGGGGGGGGGTCCATCTGCTCCAAAAGAGCAGCAACAGAGTCTCAGCAATAACAGCAAGGTCAATATGAATGAAGCACCGCTTACAGGCACCAGAGATGCTGCGTGGAACTGGTCTCCTACCTCCGTGAGAAGCCATGGGTGCTCCTGCGTCAGCCGGTCCCAGTCAGTGTCACATGTCACACTGGCATATTTGAAGCGGTTCTGCACAGCGGCTGAGGTACAGATGTACTTGTAGAGGAACTCCTTCCCCGTCTGCTCAGAGATGGCTTTGGCGGACATGGTGGATCTGAATGAGGAGAGACAGACGTCACATCGGGTGTGGAAGCCAATTTCTATAGAGTCAGAGCCCTGGCTGGCTGAAGACAGCAGCTAAATCTGTCTGATTGTCAATAACACCTTCGTAGGAGATGTGCTGGGAGATGAAGGAAATCATTCTTTCATCCATCCTCTACAGTATAAGCTTGTCACAGTGACCCTGGGGCCTTTCAGGACAGTGAGTGCACGAGCAGGTGCACTTCAGAAGACAAAACAAGGCTGTTCCCACAAAATGAGAAGGAAATAAAAAAAAACCAACAGGCCAGGCTGTGATACCAACTCAGAGTATTTAATCAGACTTAAACTGCAATAATGAAGAAGGAATGACAACAGAAACAGCAGAGACCAATTACAGCTTCATGGATAACAATAAAGTTGCATTTGCTAAACAAGTTTTACCTCATATCATGCATTCGTTTTGCATGACTAATGCATGCATGTGTGTGCTGCCACATTCCTGACATTGAAAAGCAGCACACTGATGATCACCAAATGCGTATTAGAGATGAGACGCGTTATGACTGGAAGGAAAGGTCAGGCATGACAAATAGGCTTGCCTTCCATTGGAAAGCATGGCAGGAAGTGGTTTAGAAATTAAAAAGACCATTCACTGTAATCAGCACCTGCTACACAGCAACAATCTTCGTTATTAAGTCTATCAGGCATCTAATTAAACAGAAACCTTAAGAAAAAGGGTTTTGTATGTACTGAGTACTATGGGGAGCAGATCACATGGGAGCAAACAAAGGGCTGCAGGCGGATGCTGCTGTGGAATGTAACAATCGGTGAGCTATGTAGATGTAGAAACACTTTCCACTGTGACAATAATTAAACTAGTTTAGAGCCACATAAACTGCAGTCTCGGCTGTCCAATGGGATTATGGTAACACTTCTGCCAGGATGGAGAGGGCTCTCTCCATTGCCTCATTGTTGTTTATTTCCTATTTACAGTATTTCCTCAAATACTGGCTGGGGCCTTTACTTACCCAACTCAAAAGTAGCAACAGGCCTTTGAGGCAGGCTTGCATTGGAGGCAGGCTTTTAGTTCCAATTCCTTCCGTTATTGAATTACGCCATTAATACAACTTTCATATATGACAATTAAATATCACAGTTGTCTCAGTTTGAACTCTGTAACCAGGTACATTTATTGCAAATATTCTCTTGAAACAAAAACGAAAGAGTTGGCTAATAGTGGTGTGCGATACTACAAGATTTGGTATCGATCCAAGTAAATACAGGGCAAGTATCGCAGATATGATACTGATATCAATAATTTTTAATAATTAAAAGGTTGATGCATCAAATTGTTAAAGCTGAATTAATTTTCATTACCTTTAAGTGTCTTTGTGACTTTATTAATTAGTTAAAACCCAGGACAGAATTTGGGCAAAGTTTACAGTATAAATAAATACTGTAGCACGGAGGTATCGGCGGGCAGCGTGGCATGGACTGATGCCAGCTTGTAAATAGTTCAGTAAATCACTTGTGTGATTATAAATGTGCTGTGTTTTATGTCCATCCTGTTATGTCATGTATAGCGGTTCATGTCTATTGTTGTACCTTTTTGTGTGTGTGTGTGTGTGTGTGTGTGTGTGTGTGTGTGTATATAAACGGGCGAAGAGCATGGTGGGCAGTGCGAGTATGTGGGTTGTAGTAGTGCGGGTGTAAAACGCCATCTGGTGATTAAACCCCGAACTATCTCTGCTGTTTAAATTATTGCGAGCATGGCTCAGTGACCCACTATTACAATACTTTATTATAATGTGCGCGCGCGCAAATGGGCCTGTTTGCTTGCCAAGTGCCGCTGAGTCATGTGACAGCCGGGAGAGCAACAGCGCTTACACGGGGGGTGGCCAATCTTATCCGCAAAGGGCCGGTGTGTATGCAGGTTTTCGTTACAACTCCATAATTAGGTCACTAATTGGAGGACTCATTGGCTGATTGCCTGGGTTTGAACAGCTGACCTAAAGGTAACCCCCAAAAACCTGCACACACACCGGCCCTTTGCGGATAAGATTGGCCACCCCTGGCTTACACAGACAGCTGCAGTATATTCAGGAGAAAAACTGAAACTAAAGCATCGATCTCATTAAACTGGTATTGATCAATATCAATGCCAACATTATTAACGATATTATCGATACTTGGATCGATTTTAATCTGAACCTTTAATAATTTAACTCTCACCATCACTTGTGCCAGTCTCAGGATCTCTTTGGCTCTTCCTCACCATCAACTTCCTCCTCTTTCTACTCATTTTGTATTTTAAAATAATCAGCTACAGACCGCTTTATTTTTGACACGTTAAAACCAAAGCTAAAGGGATAGTTTTGTGTGTTTTAACATCAGTGTGCGTATACGAATGTTCTCAGCATGCTGGTTAGGAGATATCAACTGTGAAAGGGAAGAAAAGACAGACACACTAAACCAGGGATACCGAGGGGAAAAAAATAAATAACTAATCACAATTTCTTGACGCAGTACCCACGCTGGAGAAAAACATCCTAATGATTATCATACAGTTGCAGATGACACCACTGGAAATTTTTAACTTGCACACTCTCAATAAATGGTCACATATGCAACTGTTTGGTCACAGTCTGCATTTATATTGTTCACTTGCATTTAACCCAGGCTACCTTAAATCCAACAAGTTACCTGCTTTGTGAAACAGGCCTCAGAGGCCTTGAATACATGCTTCACAGGCTGATATGAGACCACGTAACTAATAGACAAAAGCAAGGCGACCTGTTAGCAGTAGGGCTGCACAATATCACACTGCGATACAAGATTTGTGCGCATGCACAATAATCACCAGGGCTTTAGATGACGGACATAAAGATTTGTCCGGATGCCAGCTTTTTTCACACCATACAAGCATTTACTTGCACGCAGAATTTGATAAGTAAAGTAGTAGTATGCCTAAAATATTAAGAGGTGCATTGTGACAACCCAAGAGTAATGTGTATATAATTAGCATTTCCTTGCCTAAACCCTTATTCTACTGTAAAACCAGCACCTGGACAATTTTTGAAGCCCATCATCTAAAGCAGGGGTGTCAAACTGCAGTCCTGAAGGGCCAGAGCCCTGTGTAGCTTAGTTCTTTCCCTGTTCCACCACAAATGATTCAGCTCAAGAGCTGTGTATTGATTAGCACAAGGAGTTGAATCATGTTTGTTAAATGAGGGGAAACCCAAAAATACGCAGGGCTCCGGCCCTCCTGGACTGCAGTTTGACACCCTTGATCCAAAGCCCAGTAATCACCTCGCATTTGTTGGCACTGATTCACGTCTGTGGCAACAACTTAAACAACTTATCTGACACACTTTGTTGGTAATAACAGGTTCTGTTTCTGAAAAACCATATCGCAATATTTTAAGTGACACTATTGATATATTGAATATCAACTATTATTATTATTATTTTTTTATTTTTTTTTTTTTTAAGTAGTCAGAAAGAATTATGGTTTTATTCACATCAGTTTTTTCCCCAAGGGGATAAAATATAACAGATAGTTACCACATAAGGAAAAAAAAAAAAAATCTTAGAAAAGAGCAACTGACTAGGTGCCTGAAACATAAGCATTTCAAGTGCTAGGTCGCTCAAACGTTAAATGGAGTGAAATTGTGGCCACATGTCACAGCTTGCAAACAAATGTGTGTGCTGTAAACAAAACAGGGCAGTGGACAAAGCTTTCTGGGGGGTGTCCCTCACTACCTGATCCATACCGCTTGCCCGATTTGTACCTTGCACATCTGCTCATATGAAGCATTTGAGCATGTGTACTCCACGTCACTTCGTCTGGCCCTGGCCGATACATTCATCCTGCCATTTTATGGCAAACTATATAGTCTATGTTTACAATACATATAATCTATATAAAGATACAAAATGGCAATAATGTATCTAAAAATGTATCAAAGATAGATTCAATATAAATCACCCAGCCATATTTGGCTATAGTTTACTTTGGGTATGTTATCTTTTTTTATTTTACAGAGAATGAAAACCTGCACCCAGATGCCATAATCTGGCCCCTGCACCCGACTAGTCTGACTTCTCATAAACGTGGAGTGCTCATGTTTCCCCTGGGGTCAGCTGTGAGATCAGGTGGAGACAATTATGCAAGACAGCTGCCCCTGACAGTCTTATGGCCCAGGATCCCCCCTCCCCCGGGCACTTCTGAGAGCAGAAGGCTTCCGCACAGATCTCCTGCCACGCGCTGCTTGGTGACAGTCAGCACCCAACCCGTCCAAAGCCACAGCAGTAACTTACCACCTTCCTGTGACATAGCCAAGGTGGCTGCTAAAATACCTCGTACAACCATCCACATTAATTACCATCAGTTCTGGATACAAACATTCCATTTACAACTTAAAAAAATAAAAAATAAAAAAAATGAATCTGTTACAACTAGAGAGACTTAAGACAGTCGCTCCTCCTGCTTTGCGGAACTGTAAAACCCTAGCTTTTCTGCAACCTGCTCTGTTGGATCATTATTAAATCTTTAGAAAACAAAATGTTTACTCCAAGCAATAGTTTCCCATGTTTCTACCAGGGACCAATCTCATACATCCAGTTAAAATAATTTGGGCACACATGAAAATTTTAAATTTACTAAGTAAATTAAATTGCTGTTACCATCTCTTACTGCTTCTAATGAGGGCTGTAGTGGCAGGAAGCTAAGCCGGTCACACCAGACCTCTCCTTCCAAGGCCACAGTCCCTTTACATAGGATCTCCAGGCATTCCCAAGCTATCGGGGAGATATAATCTCTCCAGAATACCCCAGGGGCCCAGCAGGTTGTACCCAGTAAGGCATGATTGGGTGGAGTCCTAATAAGATGCCAAGACCGCAATGGCTGACTCTCCTCAGGTACTTCTTCACTCTCTTCACTAAGGGAAAATGCTGCCTCTCACCTGAAAGGAGCCATCTATTCTTTTCTGAGAGCACCATGGCCTTGGATGACTTACTCAGCAGTACCATACTAAAATAACTACATCCATTTTTTTATTTGAACAAAAGGACATTTCATATGATTAATTACAAACAAAGTTTTGTCTTTAGTTTCATGCTTTGTCTAACATGTAGATAGAGAAACAAAAACCAAGTACACCAGTGACACAATTTCCATTTAAGGCTGATTGCGTAAACCTGCTAGATTACTGCACCAAAACATCACTGGTTGGTTGCCTGCTAGACTGCTGGTTAACATTTTCCTCCATTTTGGCCTCTGATGGACACAATGGCTCCAGGAATTGCCAGAAAATGTAAGCTAGATAGAAAAAAAAAATTCACAAAGATGGAAAAGGGTACAGGAACATTGGTAGGCTAATAGACATTAGTGTAAACAGTTATAGCACGTAGGAATTATCAGAAAAGGCATACCACCAGAAAGCAAAGCCGCAGTGGCCATCCTTGACGGATGACAAAGCATGGCATTTACTCAAGCCTGCACTGAAACAGACAAGCCAGGATTCAAGCTAAGCACAAGATTTACCATTTAAGAAGCTGCGCTCTATGAGTGCCTAGACAGTGCAGCAAACATTAAATTAAAGTTCTTGGACACTGTCCGTAGAGGTTAACGGCCACTAACACTTCAGCAAAGCTGCAACATCAAGGTCAGCCAAAGAACATAAAAAAAATGAATACAGCCAGCAGATTCCCTGATATGATGAAACTACGATAAACTTGTTTAGATCAGATGGGGTTCAGAATATTTGGCATGGACTTGGACAAGAGTATCACAGTTAACGCATCAACGCATAACAATAACAAAAAGGGGCTGTGTGAATTTATCAAAAACACAGGAGAAATTGCATTTATAGGTGGCATCATGAACACCAGTGTGTACACCAAAATACTAAATGAAAAGCTCATTCCCAATCTCAAAACACAGGAAAATGACAATGATCCTAAACAAAGCTAAAAAAAAAAAAGCTCATAAGTCTTTTAGACGAAGAAAATGAAATCACCTGGCCAAGTATGTCACCAGACCTGAATCCTATCGATAGAGGAAAAGCGCCGTAGGAAGAGTGCAACCCTTCCAGCAAAGAGGAGTTGAAAAGAATTCTGTGAAGAATGGCAGAACTCCTCTCCTCAGATTTATGCTACACTGGCATCATCCATGCTAAAGTGACTTGAAACTGTCATTTTATGTTAATATGTAGTAAACTGAGTGGATTTGTAATTTACCAACATCTTAATGATATTGAAGTGAGTTGTAGCCATTTTTTGCTGTTTACTGTATCTGGCTTATTTGTTTAATATTTAATTCAAGCCCCCATATTCAAGTGCATGATCTCTAATAGAGCAATACATAGTCACTTGCTTGACATATTAATGTTGCTTTGTAAGAAAGGAAAACATATACACAATGCCAATAGGAAAGTGGACCAAATGGGTTCATAAAGCAGTAGGAAATGCTGGTTTCCCCCTCAACATTAAAAGCTAGGCTAAACCTCCCACGTAAACATAATTTAAGCATTGGTCTTCCTCAGGCGTTTGAGGAGGCTGCATGCTTGCACTTAGGCCCTTGGATTTCAGGCTGGGAAATCATGTTTCCTTCAACGCAGAATGAAAAGCTGCACCATTCTGGTTTCCCGTCCCACACACACACACACACACAACCTAGTTCACAGAGAAGCCTTTGTGCGCTGCAGCATCCACCCGGCACGCCTCTCCTGCATTCTGGCACATTTAACCCATGCTGATCGCTGCTCATAAAATGTGTACTATGTTCATTGTTTCATTTATGTGAAAGGGGGTCCACACTGTCCCATGTTTGCTTTCAGAGAGACTCCGGCAAGAAAAAAATAAAATTACTACCATATAGATAATTATAGACAGGTAAATTATATTGATTTTCTATAACCCCAGATCCGATGCAAGGTACGCCTGTGGAAGCAGCGGGTGCATTTTGACCCAGTTAAGTTTCACAGAACACACAAACAAAAATACAATACGAGTAAATAAAATTACAGACCAAGGGCACAAACAAGGGCACCATGGTATTACCCACCGAGATACCCACAAAGCCACTGTACCACCCCTGAATAAACTAAGGGTATTAACTAAACTCAGTGCCCTTTAAGTGAACCAGAAAAGTGGGCCAAGAGAAAGATAACTAGCTCTCCTTGGAATCACATTGCCCACCACCTTACAAAAGGACTTGCTTCACTTTCTGGTCCACTTCACATTCACACTTGGTCTTTTTGGACATTGAATTGACCACGAAAGTTTTTTCTTCCTCAACAAAATGTCAAGTTCATGAGAATGACCCATATTTTAATAGTTGTTTAATGGTTTAACTTAAACTTGCGATGTACAGATTTATTCATTTTCAACAAAATACTATTTGCAAGCAAGCAGAAGCTGAATTTCAAAGCTTTCAAAAAGGCTCGATGAACAGAGAAAGAAAAGAGAGTGTATTATAAATAGGGATGTTAAGTGATGTAAATTTTTACTATTTATTTTTTATTTTTTTTAAAATCACACACACCTTGGGGATTAATGGTATACACCAGATATACATATAATCACGTGCACTCAACAGGTGGATCGAAACACCTGACCTTATGATCGATCTAAATTCCCAAAACTATTTGCCGATTTGCTCTACAGACAGAAGGAAGACAACCCCTGAAAAGTACACTGCATAGCATGAAAGATCTTAAGATACAACCCATCCATCCATCTTCTGTAACCGCTTATCCTAATCAGAGTCAGAGCCCATCCTGGAGGCTGGGGGGGGGTTAAGGGCTCAAGGCAGGGAACAATCCAGGATGGGGTGCCAACCCATCACAGTATATGGTACGACCCTTCAATAAAATTACAAATGCTGCATATTACGATTTTCTTTACCCATGAATGCCTCCCTCACCTAATTTTTTAAAAACGAAGTAAACCAAACGTCAACTTCCCCATAAGACAATAACTGAATGTTTAGATTTTAGCTCTAATTATGGGATTCTATGCAACGTCACAATCTAAGCTCTTTGCAACCAGAAAAAAAATTATAGGTCTCTGATAAATTCTATGCCAGGGTTATTCAAATCACGATCCTCAAGGTCCGAGCCCTGCTGATTTTCCAGCCTTCCTTTACCTGTGAGCCAGGTGTGAAGCCTGTGGCCAATCAGAATCAGTAATTATTTAACCAACTACCTGGGAGAACTAAAAACAAGGCCTGGATTTTGAATCAAGGTCCAGATTTGAAGAGCACTGTTCTATGCTTATATTTTTTCCATTTGGGTAACAAAATACTACACATTAACGCAATAAATTTCCCAGCTCTATAAATTAATATATTCTATCGTTATGAATTCATGACTACTATTTGACAGCTGTTTTGACGTTAGCACGGTATGGTATCCAAAAACCCTAAACAGCAGGAAAGCAAGCCAGCTGCACTTTTTGTTCACATATCGTCAGCAAACAAACCTGCTAAGTGGAATCGAAACTCAGAGTTTGGGACACTTTTGGCTCGTTTCACAGGGAAAATGCACAGAGCCCACTTAAATTAGCTGAATCAAGCCAAGTGTGAACACACCCTAAAACCAATTAATTCAAAAGTGGTGTCGCCAATTAGGCCAGCACAAGCAGCATGTGATTGGAAGGAGACAGAATTACACAATTGCACTTGATGAGCACAAGTCCAGTACATGAACATCCTAAGAAGTGAGGTTGGTGTCACAGCGAAGGAAATTCACCAGCCGTTGCCATCATCATGTAATTAGCACAGTATTCAACAATATGGAAGACCAGGTTTTATTACTGTGACCTACGTTCTGTCAACACAGGTATTGGAAAGAGTCTCTAAATCACTCCCATTTTCATGCCAGTGTAGGCCAAAAGATACCAGCTAAATCCTGAAGTGGAAAAGTAAGCTCACCATAACTGAACTGCATAACATGCATGGTCAGAGGTGCACAGTGAGATTAACATCATAGAACACTGCTTAGATGAGACAGGAACACGATAAACAGGACAGTATCCATATAGCATTACCACGCCCCATCAGACAGGATGTGTACTAAGGACACACTACATCAGCAAACATCAGAGCGAGCAGGGATGAGTCTTGGAAAGCCTGTGCAGTTTAGGCCATCGTATTTCAGGTAACCAAGAGCAATGTCATTAAAAATTGAACACGTACTGAATTACAAAGGTCATACAACCTCTATCTGAATTGAAGAAAACCTAATTTCCCTTCCTGGAGATGTTGTTCACCACAACTTTTTCACCAATTAAGTCTCTTTTTCACATAAACAATTAGATTCAAAAAGGTGATTAATATACACTGAAAAGAGATTAAGTTTGGCATGCAAAACTTGATCTTCAGTCAGCACTGCAGGACAGGCCAGTGTGCAGCACCTTTACTGTCCTTTCCATCTCCAAGAAATTCCTTCCAAGTGTACGTTTTAAATAATATAAGACACTTATGCATCTCGCAGCAAGCCCCCACAAACCAAACCCCCACCTTGGATTACAAACCACTTATGCTCTGCCCAATATGAAAAGACCTTTACAAGAAAAGGACTCCAGGAATGAAAAAATTAACTTCCTTCTTGGCAGCAAGTGAAAATGAGGTTCAGAGTTGAATAGTTTCCTGGGCTTGTTAAAGGTGTGTTCTCAAGATAACATGGACGGGGTGTCCTAAAATTAGTTGAAAGGGACAATAGGAAGTCTGCATCACAAGTTACCTCTGAAAACTTGAAAATCTTTAAGAGACCAGTGTATGTTGACTGACCTGCTAAGCTGGTTATTCTCATACAATCTGATTCAGTGTGACCTTTTCACGTTGGTAACCACACCTCATAACCCCCAACACAAATACTTATCTATGTCTAAATACAACGAGTCGTAAATACATCAGTATAGATACAATTAACTGTAAAGTAAAAAGAAAATCCGTTGCCAAATTAAACAGTGTTATCAAAATCTACAAACTATACACAGCCAAAAAACGTAATGGCATGTATAGATACCATACATGCAGTTTTAACAAGATCGCTGCATCATCTTCTCCTACCGCACACCATCTCAGTAAAGTCAATTCGATGCTTAAAACTGATAAGTGAATTCGTTTTTCCCCTAAACGAGTAACAAAACACTCAGAGAGGTGGTGGGTGATGCAACCAAAATGTTCTACTTGGCCACAGGGGTTTCTCCAAAATATGACAGACTTAGGGACTCACATCCTGGATGTGCTGTGTCGGCCCACGTCTCAACACATTGTTTACAACAACAAAACCGATAACAAAAACAGATGTTCGTGCGCCTCGCGCTGGTAATCCCGTTACCCCGATGATTTTGCTGTGCAAGGACACATATAGCACTCCCGACCGAACTGGCACTCCGGGAAATACGCAGCTTCAGCGCCCAGCGAAGCAGAAGTTAGGCTTACCTGGACTTAGCCTGCTACTGATACACAGCGAAATTAAAGAGAATAAGTGGGAAAAAAAAATATATGAAAACTTAGCGCTAGAGCTGAATATGGTTCGAGCTGGCTAGCTAACCGGGAAACATCGGCAGACTGATCTCCCGGGTGCTTTGCCTCCATTGGGTTTCCCACCGCATGTTTTAATGATAACACCCGGGTCGCGTTTAAATCTCACCTTCGCGTAGACGGGACTCAAGCAATCGCACAGAATCCCTCCAACCGTCTGTGTTACTGTGTTCCGGCGTGTGGAGCTCGTAATAAAGGCGGCTGTCGCAGGTCCCACCCTCCGGCCCTCCCGTGCCTTTGACTCGACGCTTTCTTCTGTCTCCTCATCAGCGGAGCTCGCGGCTCCGGCGCTCGCCATTGGTGCACGCGCTGCCATGCGTGAATCGCGTCATGACGTTCTCGCCAGCCATCGGACGGTTTGGCAAAGATGCACGGGGGGGGGGGAGTGACTATTCTAGCTAGCAGGGCGAGGGAAAGCGGTTTCCTTGTGTTGTGTTTAAATCTCAGTTTGATCATTTCAAACTTTTCGCTCATACTATTCAAGGTATAGTTACATTTAAAGTATATAGTATATTGAAATACATTGTTTACTATACTGCCATCGGATGCTGCTATTGGTTTTGCATGCAACAGCATATTTTGAATATGAATAACGTGAACCTGTTCTTGAACAATGAAAATAGGTTTTAGGACACCAAGCCATTTGGTTCCCCAATCCCTACCCCGAACCCCTCATGTTGTCTCTCTTCCATACTGTTCCATACATAACCAGATCCATACTATCCCTTATCCTCATCCCACTAGTGATTACCACCTATCCCCCATAACCCTCACTACAAATCCCAGTCATCCGTTTCTGTAAACACGTATTACTTCCAACCTCTATTCTGCCCACTGTATGAACCCAGCACTGTATGAACCCAGAGGCAATAGTGCTGATAGTGTCGGGCCTTGACATGGATGTAGATGTCACTAACTGAGTCTCCCACCCAAGCAACTCTTCTACATCTTCAGCATACAAAGCCATGTAAAGTAAGCTCTGTTTGGGGTGCAGACTATGTGGTTTAGATTGATTATATCAACCTTCTGAAACACAGGAGATAGGCAGAAAATGCAGTAGCTCCAGCTCTTAAAATCAGCAAGATGCTCAGAATCACTTTACTTCACCAAGTATGTTACAAGTGAACAAGTATGTTGAAATTGTCATGGTGCCTGCACACATGATTGACGTAATGTAACACATTACACAAACAGGACAAGTACAGACTATTACAAATATTCGAAGATACTAAACTAAGGAAATGATAAAAATAAGAATATGAATAGAGTAAAAATAATATTATATATGGATCAAGCATGAGAATGTGTACTTGTAAGGAACACATAGAATCTATTATTTGCAGTATGTTACAGAGTTACAGGGACTTTGAACAACTGAGGAACAGTGCATGATGGAAAAGGTGCAGAGTGTCCACCCCTGTTAATGAGTGCCACAGCTCTGGGGAAAAAGCTGATTAATGATGATTAGATGATTAAGGGTCCACCTGCCCCATCTGCTTAAACAGAACAGTGTAATGTGGAATGAATTAGCTAATTTTTTCACAGTGTTAACCACAGAGTTACAGATCTTGTGTTTTGGCGTAGACTACAGGAAAGTAACCATGGTGTTACAAATCCCTGGCATAGTAAGGCACAGCTTATTACGCTCTGGGGTAGCCCCCGATGTTGCCCCCTGAACTGCATGGTGTGGACCAAGAAAACGAAGTGTGGAAACACTGAGGAGGAGTGTGCACAAAAGAGATTGCTTAGCAGTGAAAATGGATTGGATGGTAGGTGGCGCCATCTACTGGCTAAGCTTCGAAAGCAAGCTTGAAAAGTCCTTCTTTGGAAGAAACTTAAGTTTCAGTGCCAGAGTTACTAATGAAAGGTTGCTTTTTTAAGTCCTGTCCTGCTTTTGCTTGATCAAAGGTGACATTTTATGAGACATCAGATGTAAATTACCAATCTTCTGGAAATTGTAAAGCATTTTAGGACAAGGGGTTACTTTGTTTCCCAAAGTGATTCTTCCTTCAGATGTAGTTGAGGTGCAGGTTTTAGTACATTTGCAAGGGAACCCCCATCCTCCCATGGTCAGCACAAGTATATTGGAAAAAAACACATAAAAACCCATAAGGAATTAAGCCCAAAGTGAATGTGGCTGAAAGAGCTGTAATTCATGTTTTGGATTTCATGAGCATAACGCTGATCAACACAGCATCCAGCAGGTGGGTCACTTAGTGGGCGGGGGAGATATCCAGTGTTTGTGCAGCAGCAAGGAGTCTAGGGAGGCAGAACTTCCAGCCACTGTTAGTGGATATTTCAGTCTTGTGATAAAGCATCTTACCCAGTACCTCTTGTCTCATGCTCTGCTTTGAGAGGGATGCAAGAGGCAAGGTGATACACCATTAAGGAGAAAATGATTTACATGTAAAATGAAAGACTTATTACTGGGGGGGAATGACCACTACATCCTCACAGCCAGTCTCAGATTTTATTTGAAGTACAAAAATTCATATATGTAACAAATAGCTTAAGTGCTGCACTGCTAGAGGGATCATTGAAAGGAGAAATGAAAGCATAAAATATGCAGATTTAAAGGCACCGTCAAGTGGGACACTCATCGAACGCTTGAAACTGAGCCTCTTCGAATATACTAGAACTCCAAAAGCAGTGAAAACCCTACATCTCACCCCGTGAGTATTGTGCTCTGCCAGCACACCACTAAACTGGTGTGGCCCAGAACCACCACCAGTGAAACTCACATTATGTTCCATAACGCAGTTTTGTAATTAAACCAGCATGCAATGTTTCAATAGAAGCAAGACTTCCACATTCGCATGGAAAGCTTTGATGGAGATACCTCCGGTTAACCTCAAGCATAAAAGTGGGACAGAGCACAAGATGGACTAGTGTGGTTCTCAATGGTTTCAGGGCCAGCTTAGCCACCATGGTTACCACAAAGATGACAGTAAATTACTGCTTCAGTGAACTGTGCACTTGGATCTTTTTATCTTCTTCTCAGTCTCCTTCTCCTCCCAATGGCCATAATAGCTAGAGAAGCAAGCAATAGCCAGGAAGGGATCGCGCAAGCTCAGGGCCCACATGCCTTTGCCATAATAGGTGAGCGACCCAAGCTCCAGGTCCTGCACAAGATCTCTAGTTTGGCTCTCCTGCTCCATCTGAACCAACTCCAGCAGGTCTAGGCCTGTCTGCACCAGCTCCACACCCTCAGCGCAGCCCAACGTGACATGGGCATGACTGCCCCGGGGCATGTCCATGCCAGACCTGGCATCTTCTGTGTCGCCGGGCCACAGCTGCAGCTGATCTTCTGTAAGGGACACCCTGGCACCAACAGTACGAGGAGTGACAAACAGGGTGCTCAGTACTAGTTCTGATACGCAACCATAGGACTCCTTCACAGACTGCAGGGAGAGAGACAAGTTTAGCAGCATACTGGTCATTTGGGAATCAATTAAAGATTGAGATATTGGTGGGCACTTGTGCTTCCACCTACCTGCTTCTCTGCATATTCCTTGGCTCCTTCAGCTTTCCCATAGTCACAGAACTTCGTAGTACAGTGAAACACCCCTTCATGGTGAAAGTATTCCTCCAGGTCAACCTCCTTCTCAGCTTCCCCAATATCTACAAAAGCAAGCAAGTTGATTCTGGAATTCAAAGAATACCAGTTTTGCAGCCTCCCCACTTTAACCCACAGAAAGCCTTCCTAACAGTGAAAGCTACACCTCCAAAAATACTTACAGTCACTAGCATGATTCTTGAAGGCATCCAAGCTAACCAAGGTCTTGAGAAAGTCAACCTTCATTGTTTTCATGTGTTCCTGGGATTTCAATACCAGGAACCAGCCAAAGAAAAGGGGTATAGAAGTCTCCTCAAGCACGACTTTCAAAGCTTGGATCTTGTCTTTGTCCAGTCCCTGCTTACTCTTCTGGACTAATTTCTGAGGGTCTCTACGCCACTCAGTCAGAGGTTCCAGGAATAGAGTACAGTATAGGTGCAGCTCTGCATGTTGACCTAGCAAGGCTAACCCATCATGCGTGTGATTGGCATCATCAATCACCACCACTGGCGTGCCAGACATGCACCTTGCTTGTATGGCTTCATCCAGGGCCTTCTGCCCCTCTCCCGATGCGTGGTTCTCAGACTTCGCATTTTCATCAGCACTGATGACAGAACAGACACCCTCATAAACATCCTTAATTGCAGCGGCGAGACGGGTCTTGCCACTTCCAGGAAGACCCCGAATAATGAAAAGGGTGCGGGACTCGCGCAGGACTGCCTTAGTCTGCTCATCCTGCAGAAAAGCAAATGCAAGCGAACCAGCTGCAACAGGAGGATCGTCGTCCTCAGGTTTCGTTTCCGGGATCACGGATTCTGGCATTGCCTGTTCTCCCTTTCCCACATCATTTGACTGTTCAGGATGTTCATTTCTCTCAGGTATGACATCCACATTTCCCATTTTCTGTGCTTCATCCTTTCGCTCTTTAGCTAGCTGCTCACTGGCACTGGCTTCCTGTGGTCCCTTCACTTCCTCCTCTCCTACCAGCACCTGCTCCTCCAATTCCACTTTAGCTTGCACCCCAGCTTCTGGTTGTTCCACTTCAGCCTGCATTTGGATCGTCTCTGTGCAATTGGGATGTGTCTGGTCTGATTGCTGCTCCATTATTAAATTTTTTGAAAAAAGGTTCAGCTGCAGAGAGTAAACACCATTCAAAGTTACAACCCAGTGAAGTCAGGAAAGCTGCAGTAAACGTTAAACCCACAATACGCAGTAAAAGGCTCAGCATAAGTGGAAACCATTAGAGATTCCTGCAAAACTTGTTAGACCACGACAAAGTCTCAGACGTAATAATAGACAACAAACATATGGAAAATGGCTTCATAGTGTGGTCATCGTTTTATGAGTTACATTACGTTTACACTACGCTTAGAAAGCAGAGCAGCGGTCCCATGTGTTATAAATCAGAAACTGGTTTCAGACATGTAGAGGATGACTGAATCCAAAAGCTGAACTTGCATGTTACCAACGCAGTAAGCGCCTAATGGCATTTAGAGACAATAAACGGAAGGACAAGTGAGGTGTAAATTACTGGTAAGCGCTATAGCCAATAACTTCAACTGAAAATGGATGCGGGCATGAGCTTAACGATTAACCACCTGCGCGAAGTGCAATTCAGATTCAAATACAAGCTCATGCCATAATAAAACCTGAAGTTCACGGACTACGCAAAGAATACGGGCGAACCATAAAAATTACGCTTTCAGGGAGACGCAGTACTTGCAAAGATTGTAGATGGCTTCTCAGACGTGTCCCGCCACTGCCGGCGACAACCTGGTAAAGTACCGACGCGCTTCTGTCCACCTACTGGGCTCAAGGAGGCAGGGCTGTCAGGAACCAGTACCCCAACAGTCACCCTCTGCCTTACCGCTCATTAATCAAGTCTCGCCTCATTATAGAGTCCGCCGAGTCATTCCAATAAATTCATTTAGTTTGTTACTTCCTCGCACGTGTCACACCAATAATTAATTTAACCAATGTAGCAGTCGTGGTTTTGTGACCACGGAAGTTATTTTTATTTCAAGTCGAGGAGTGTTAAGTGCTGGGTATGTTTTAAAACAGAAAAATCTACAAAGCATGTTGCAGTTGTATTTAAGACTATTACCGTGATCGTAAATAAAACTTAAAACTGAACCTGTTCACCAGAAATTGGTGTTTACATTTTTGGGATTGCATTTCAAAGGTCACATTAAAAGAAACAAAAGGTTGGTTACATGAACTAATTTATGTAATCACATATTTAAAAATGTACGCTTTATACCCGTGGGTTTACAGTACATGCCATGGTAATGCAACTTCTCTTTCATAGATTTTATACTGGAGAAAGACCAAACCTTGTCAAATTTAAGTATTGTTTACAAGACGGCAGATTATAGGTTAGCTGCATCACAGTACTTTATATAGCTGTTGCCAACAATGTCATTAAAAAGTAGTTCTCAACTTAAAATGAACTGAAAATGGAAGTTTAATTTACAGATTTGTCATTTATGCATTATGTAAATTAATTATGAAAATATTCTGCCATGCTTCGTGCGGCCAATACCAGAACCAGCGGTTAAGACGGAGATATTAATTAGCAGGAATAAATAAAATCTTACATAATTTATACTTATTAATACAAGGAAACGCCATAACGTCCAATTTCGATATTAATCGTGTTACACTTCTAAAAACACGTTTAGCCAATGGTTAAATCTAACACGACTTAGGGATTTTATCCATTTTACCCCATTAAATGGGTAAACAGAAGGAAATTAGGGAAAAAGGAACGTTTGAATTTAGTGATGAATCTTTATTTTCTATTACCCAAACAAAAAGGTTTTCTTAGGAACTCCCTTTAAATGACTATGGCGGTATATTTAATTATAAAGATGGGTCATAAGTACATCAGTGAATAACAATGCGACATTTTCTCCACATTCAGACTGCGCATATAGAGAGAAATCACACTGGGTTCAGAGGTGTAGCCTTTGCCCCCAACGTTTACGTGTGGCTGACACAGACAGGTCAACGTTACAGAAACCCTAAAAAAAAACAACAGGTCACTGATATGGCGGACAAGTTACAGAAAATCACAGCTGTGGTGCCGTTTACAAAACACCGCAGCGTACAACAAACTGACAAAAGCATGCATGACGCATCAATGGTTACGGAGATCCAGAGTGAATAAAGAACATTCATTCTTCAGCCGCACAAATGTGATAAAGTTTGAGCTTCCACAAACTGATCCTTGTGTCTGAGAAAGAAAAATGGAGGCAACGATCTATCAGGACTTCAGTCTACAACGAGCTCCTGACCATTCATAAGAGGGAACGCATAAAATAAACAAATGGGATAAGCAGTACAGGCATTTAAAAGTTCAATTCACATTCCAGAAAAAAACTGCAATATTAAAAACGGCAGGGACGAGAAGGGCACCCACACTTAAGACCTGTGGAGATTTGTGTTTGAATTTACAAAAAATATAATTTTATATATACAAATCTAAACTAAAAAAGGCATAACCACAGACCATACATACAAATCAACGGCTTACATTCCAGTAAATGCAAGAGATGAATAACACAAAAGTGATAAGATATATAAACCTGCAGAGAAACAAAGTACTGAGGTAAGAACAGGACTGGGACGAGTGGCCATGTCCTCCGTAAGACGCATGTGTGCTGTACCTTCATGACTGTATCCTTTACCTGGTTGATATACAGAAAAGAAATATCTTTGTTTCTAAACATGATAGTTACATTAATAAAGCCATGAGGTTAAGACTTCCTGCTTTTTTTGGTACTTATTCTTCATAAACCCAATGACATCACACCAGTCACTACGGGCTTCTCCACAGGCTTGCTGACGTGCTTTTACAATACCATGGAACACATAAGGTCGTAACAGGATTCAAGTTTTCTGTGTCTACCTCTGCATATTACCTGTTTTGGCAAGAATCTTTCTGAGCACCAATGAAATGATTATGATTCTAGGCTGTTCTGCTCTTATAAGTCAGCCAGAAAATGCAGAAGGTTGACTTGCAGTTTACACTGAAGAACAGCCTGAAAAACAAATGTTCATAGACTTTAATCACTGTTTTGACGCATACTTGTCTCCATATCTGATGAATGACTTACCCCAAAAAATAAATAGTAGTAATAACAATAATTTAAAAACTACAGATGTTAGTTCTTCTGTTGAATATCAGATTCAATTTTAAGGATTTGAAATCATGCTATCTTTGTAGCCAAATTACAACAGTCTTGAGAAAATAAAAAAAATTAAGCATTTTCATGCCCTTTTTCACACAAACTTCTTTTTCATTTTCACAACTGATTTATTAGGACTGTTATAAAATAGAGGGACGGGGGGTGTGGTCCGAATGATGTCCATAATAGGGCTACTGTGAGCACATAAGCATTTCCCAATTTATCCAAACTGGAAAAAGAAATTTCCTGGTCCAGATGCTGGGGGTACAAAAAGGAAAACATTCATTAGTATTATACATCAGCGCAACACTTAAAGTAGGAATAAATGTCAGACAAAATGTGGATATACATACATGAATTGCTTTCAAAACTGAAGCCTCCGGGGCCTCCAAAGAAAGCCTTGAAGATGTTGTTGGCATCAAAATCTGAAAGAGAATGAGGCAGATTTTCTAGTCGTCTGTCTGATTTTTAAAAAAAAAGCTAATTTAAGCGGAATTCCCTGCCGCAGAAATAATCACTGGTACGTAGACTCATAAAAATACATTAAATAAAAACTGACAGGCAGATCTTCAAATTCTACTGTTAGTGGTGCTACCAATCAAGCCAAGTTTACCAACGCTGCGTTTGTATGAGCGCTGCATACGTTCTCAGAGACAATCAATCATTAACATCCATGCCGTTCAAATCACTCGATGACGAGATTGTGAGAAATTTATGAACTCCTTTGTTATTTTATAAATACCCCCATATTCATTACAAATAAACAACATCATTATATTTATAACAAAATCACATCGGTGGGACAGCATGCTATATGTGCGCTGTTTTAGTATATTTAACAAAACACTTTTTAATTTCTTTTCACGGCATCCGGATCTTTTTGTTGTATACGTTCTTACGACCAAATCACATTTTTTTTTTTTACTTTGTTTATCATTATTTTCTGAGTTTGCAACTGTTTTCAAGGCAGCGTTTGTATTGTGTTTCAGCGGCAGACAGGGGCAGGACACAGCAGGTACACAAGCTCACCTCCCATGTTTATTCCATCATCTTCCAGGTCATGACCGCTGTCATACCGGGACTTTTTCTTGGGGTCTGAGAGCACAGTGAAGGCCTCTCCCACCTCCTTGAACTTCTTCTCCTCCTCTTTCTGAACCTCAGGAGTGGCGGCACTGTGGCGATCTGACCAAGACATAGAGAAACAAAGAATCAAGATTAAACGAGGGATATTATCTTCTCTGTGGACTAAAGTTTATCATGAGAAGATTTCCAGCACAACAAGTGTATATGCATCAGTAACTTTTGTCTAAAAACAGGAAAGAACTTTGCCATTCTACCACTCCACCCTAACTGGGTGAAGGGTTCTTCAAACAGCCTTCTAACAGATTAGAAACATTGTAAACTTATACATTGTCATCCAGAGAGTGCTGGTATACCAAGCGAAGGCATGGGCAATCATTATATAGCGAAGGAGGGTGTCGGCTTTTGGCATACCCGGATGGTGCATGAGTGCCCGTTTGCGGTACGCCTTCTTGATCTCATCCTCCGTGGCATTTTTGCCCACCCCGAGCACCTTGTAGTAATCTTTCCTCTTGCTTTTCTTCAGTTCCAGCTGGGCATTTTTTAGGAGGTGTTTGTGTTCTGGGAA
This sequence comes from Mormyrops attenuatus, assembly GCA_026777985.1. Taxonomy (NCBI): domain Eukaryota; kingdom Metazoa; phylum Chordata; class Actinopteri; order Osteoglossiformes; family Mormyridae; genus Mormyrops; species Mormyrops attenuatus. The sequence goes on along the minus strand of JAODKC010000095.1, from coordinate 16,096,595 downwards.
AGGATTGGGGGGGGGGGGGGGCATTGCAGAATTAGAAATATGGAACTTTCTGAGAAAAGACTCCTGGACTCTCATGATAACCCAGGAGTCATTCACTTGGACACTATATTAGTCCCAAAACTTCTAAAAGCACTGGGACGATAGTGGGCCACAAACAGCAGCTCTGAGCAGACAAGCACTGGAAGACAAGAACAGCAGCAGTGTTTGGAGCCCTGTTTTACAGTGATTTTCCGGAATCTGCCTGATAGTCAGTCTCTAACTGCAAGCCAGAGGTATGTGTGAGCGAGGTCTGTGGTCGGCACTTCCACTGGCCTCTGGAACGATGAATGTCAACAGTAAACTGTAAATTTGTGGACTATTTAACCTCTTTGCTCACTGTCAGCGTACATTTTTCGAGTATCTATATTTCTTGAGTATCAATTTTTTTTGGAGATTAATGACTTTAACTCCACTACATTTCAAAACAAATGTTGTACTTTTGACTCCGCTACATTTCTACAAAGGTTCTCGTTACTTATTACTTTGAAGCATAGCTTTGAAGTCAGCGGACAAATTTTCTTTTCTAAAATGCGACAGGCCATACTGTGTTTGTCACAGAAGAAAAAGCAATCACAGTAAACTTCTATTCTGTCAGTCAAGTTGGGCAGTTAAAAAGCTAGAAGTGTGGAACTGGGTTGCTTATTTATTAATTACCTCCTGGAGAAGTTGCATGTGCAGCCAACCCACTGGCTGCCTTATGAATGTATGTGTACCTACACACACACACAGGGGTTGGACAATAAAACTGAAACACCTGGTTTTAGACCACAGTAATTTATTAGTATGGTCTAGGGCCTAACTTTGCTGCCAATACAGCATCGATTTGCGTTGGGAATGAGATACAAGTCCTGCATGGTGGCCGAAGGGATTTCGAGCGATTCCTCTTGCAGAACAGTGGCCAGGTCACTATGTGATGCTGGTAGAGGAAAAGGTTTTATGACTCACTCCTCCAAAACACCCCAAAGTGGCTCAGTAATATACAGATCTTATGGTTGTGCAGGCCATGAGAGATGCTCGACTTCACTTTCATGTTCATCAAACCACTCACCGGTCTTGCTGTGTGGCACCACTGAAGCCGACATTTGACATCGGCACAAATGACCAAAGGTTTGGCTAAAGTAACCCGACCATGAATACTGACCCTGTGGAGCTCCCAATGAACAGTTTTGGTGGAAATGGGAGAGTTGAGGTGTACTTTTTATTCTGCAGTGATTTGGGCAGCTGTGGTTTTATGTTTTTGGATACAGTCCAGGTTAG
>JAODKC010000095.1:16063100-16083214 GCA_026777985.1 Mormyrops attenuatus | reverse complement strand
CCCGATAAACCCATGAGACCCCCTAAAGCCTCAAAACCAAAATTTTAAGGGGGTCCCAATATCGGTATCGCGCAACCGCCGGGCGTTGGGGACCCCCCCCCCCCCCCGAATACTGACGGGTTTTTCGTACACTGAGGGCAAGTATGTCAACCACCATCTACATCCACATATCCTATTATAAGGACGCTTTTCTGTTAGTGAATGGCTGGTCGCGTGTTCTCATATCACCGTAATTCTGATTTGATTTTAAAATACGGTGTATAAAGCCTGATCGATATTGTACGAATAAATTTCAGTTGCAGGAGTTTGACTCTACCGTGAAAATACTTCATAATGGGCAAAAGTTGTAAGGTGGTGGTTTGCGGACAAGCTGCCGTTGGTAAAACTGCTGTGCTGGAGCATCTTCTATATGCCAATCATGTTATCGGTAAGTTTAAGACTCACGATAATAACATGATATTGATAAGTTCCTACGATGTAAACATGATCACTGAAAATGCACTCTGACTAATAGTGTAGGGAATTCTTAAACGTATCATGTTATTTAACATGCTTGGTTGCTATATCTAAACAGAATATTTTCGTCGTGGGATGCTTTGAAGATGCAAATTGAATATAAATGGATTAAATATTTTTCGGTGCTTTAATATCCATTCTTTTTGAATATATAAAACTGATGAAAGGTAATCGTAAAAATGGCTTTCATAATACATCTAGATCTCAATACAACTTTTACCTGGGACATGATCCGCCCATTCGGCAAAATGCCTTGCTCTGGATATTATATAAAAGCAGTTTGCTTCTCCACAGGCTCTGAGCCAATGGAGACACTTGAGGACATCTACATTGGCTCCGTGGAGACTGACAGGGGTGTGCGTGAGCAGGTGCACTTCTATGACACACGAGGGCTGAAGGACGGCCTGGAGTTCCCAAAGCATTACTACAGCTTTGCCGACGGCTTTGTACTCATCTACAGCATTGACAGTAAGGAGTCCTTTAAGCGCGTGGAGGTGCTCAAGAAAGACATCGACCGCTCCCGCGACAAGAAGGAGGTGCGTGGTGAAGCTTGACAAACCGTCAAAGTGCTGATTGATGTAATGAGCTGAGGGCAGGGAGGATTAAGATTTATTTCCCATCGCTAGGCACTTTTCCCACTGAAGTTCAAGCACCTAGTTCCTAGTTCTGAGTTCTGGGGCCTTAATGACTGGGAACTTTTGTAGTTCCTGGCCACTTTCGTGTGTCGTGTTACAGTAGCGCAACAGGAACTGTGGCCTTTGTGCTAAATAAGCATGGGAGACGCAAAAAGCTTGTAGGTTAAACTTCACATGTAATTTTATACAAAGCTGCACCACCACCTCAAAACAATGAAGGATGAAAAAGTCTTCTTTTCCACTATTTGTTAATAATTGGGGGGATCGATAACGCTCAAAATGGCCTTTTACTCTCATTTTATTTATATAGCGTGCAACATGTTTGTAATTCATTATTGAATCTGGAAGGCAGATCAGTCTTTGGTTTTCCATAGAATCAAAAATGATGTAACTACGGCTGTCAATGAATATTCTAAATTTGATGGTATAACCTAATTGTAAAAAAAAATGTTCTCGTGTGGGCCTCTGTCGCTGCACTGAATGCACCGCATGACGACCAGGAGTCACAATGTCATTTTCATTGATTAAAGCAAGCGAATGATTCACCAACCACCATGTGGTAATGATGGCAGAGAGTTCTCAACCCAACTTCAGAGAGAGAGATTTGCACTCCAAGCAACCTTTTAAAAAAAAAAAAAAAGTCCAGTTTTGGAAAAATTTCAGATTTTGGTCAGTAGATGGCAAAATTGTGGAATCTTGAAGTAAAGTTGTATACAAGCTCTGTAAGCTACAGTTAGTCTACCATTCCAGCACTAGCAACCTGAGGGCACAACTCAAAAATATGCACCAAAATGAGCATGGTCTGATGTCTGGAACTCCACCCAAACAGCTATGTCTCGACTCATATTTCACTCCGCCCGTAACAAGTTTGCTCTCTGCAGCGATTTGCACAAAGAAGCTTATTTCATTCATATGCATTTGCCTTAATTTTATTTAAACAAAAACATATCAAAAGTGTATGCTACTGTACTGACTGAATAGATATAGAATATTGAATAGGCTACAGGCAGAAGCTTCATGCACTGCTGGTCCCCAATGGTTTGATTGTTATTTCCTGTTTCACATCAACGAAAAAAATAATAGTTGTTCCATGTTTATCACAGCACAGCTCGCTTGGAGCATTGAATGTCCATTCTGTATCCCGTAACCTAATTATTTTATTTGCTTATTGTGTAATGTTTAGATATGTAAATCATTTAAAAGACATGTTTATCCATCCATCCATCCATTGTCCAAACCGCTTATCCCAGTGGGTCGCGGGGAGTCCGGAGCCTATCCCGGAAACTATGAGGCGAAGACATGTTTATGTTGAAATAAACATACCCATGCAAGCTGTGGTGGCCTAATGGATAGGGAAGAGCACTTGTAATGGAAAGATTGCTGGTTCAAATCCCCGACCAGCAAGGGCACATTTTGTTGTTGTGCACTGTGTGCTGTGGTGTCAACAATGACAGCTAATCACTTTTAAGTAGTTATGTCCCTTGTTGTAATGTACAAAGATATTTGAATAGTTTGAACCTACGTGTTTTTTTTAGAAGGAATAGTGAAAAATCATTTTTGGCTTGTCTTGACAGCATTAGACGTAACATTATTCCACTAATAAGTGCTGGCAGGTTTCACTGCTGGCACCAGTGATATTAGGCAAAAGTATATCAGTTATCGATCGAATTTTCCAATGCAAAAAGGTATTCATTAATGCATCAAATGTAAAAGTTGAAGAGCAGCATCCCAAATCAAGGAGGAGCATGTGTCCGCAGTGTGCGTGCTTGATTAATCTCCAGCAAAAAAAACTTGATGTGTACTATCTTGCGATTTACATCGCTCACAATGGGGAAAATGCAAATTTTAACCTGCTTTTGTAACTGGTTGGCTGAGGTAAATGTAAAACAAAATGCAAAGTATGTTTAAAGTCATTTGACATTTCAGATACGGGTGGGTTGTTTGCCACATGGTGAGCAGCAGCATGGGAGGGGGGGCGGGGTTGACTTAGCAAAATGCCCTAGTATCAGAATAAAAATATAAAGTTCCCCGCAGAATGTATCTCATATTTTTTTCTCTATTAGAGCACTCTTTTTTTTTTTTTTGATGGTTGGACTGACAGTTGATACGATTTTGGACAGGTAACAATTGTAGTGCTGGGGAACAAGGGGGACCTGCAGCAACAGAGGAAGGTGGACTCAGAGGTGGCGCAGCACTGGGCCAAGACGGAGAAGGTGCGCCTTTGGGAGGTGTCGGTATCTGACCGGCGGACTCTCATAGAGCCCTTTGTCTACTTGGCCAGCAAGATGACTCAGCCGCAGAGCAGGTCCACCTTCCCGCTGAGTCGCAACAAGAACAAGAGCAGCGGCTCACTGGACAGCTGAGAGACAAGTGCACTGAGCCCACGAGTACTGCCTGACATGCTGTCCGATTCGCAGGTGCAGTGCGTGTGGGGGACGGTCTGAGAAACATGGTAATACTTTCTGTGTGGGATTTGTGCAGTTAGTTTTTGAACTGCATCTAATTACATTTTAAAATAAACAAGTTAATGATGCATTTGACCAAGGGTTCATATTAGATCTCGCCACCGTGACATCTATAAAATGGTCCTTCATTAACGATATTAGCTTCCTTATGGTGGCCCCAGTGCTATTCCACAGTGCTATTTAATTTCCACTTTTATTTTAAAATGCGGGGATTACTGAACTGTTAATAATCATCTCTGTGTACTTTCTGTGCAAGTACTCTAATGCAATCAGGAGAATGTAAATGTGTTGCTAGTCTGTTTGTGTAGTTCGGTGAGTGACTTTGAAGTGTCTTCATCAGCGCTCTGCCTGATTTTACCAGATGATGGGACCATTAATGTTGCTTAATGGGTTTTTTTTTTTTTTGGTGGTAAATGTTCAGTGCGACTGCGGCGATCTGTGTTAAGATACTGCTATCAGATGCTATTTCCATAATTTGGAAATAGGGCACAAAAATGTTACTGTTTAAGAAATTTATTGATGTGTGTCTTGAACAAGAAGTTCTTTCAAGATGATTGTGCACAATATGTAAGGACAACTGTTACAGTGGTTATTGTTGGTGCCGTTTTGTAATGTATATTGTGACCTATTTTTAAGAGATAATCTGAGTAAAATTCAAAGCTAAAGTCAAATATCATCATTCTATGAAGTTGTTTGTATTATATTACAATTTTTACTACTGAAAGGAAATGTTGAGAATATTCCCTGAACTCTGAGTTTCTATTTATCAGTGTAATAAGGGGTGGTCTAAATTGATGTTATTTTCAATTTGTTTTTCTGTGGGAGGTTTGAAATGTCTATTTTACTGATAATACGTTATTTTAAATTCAGTATTGTTAGAGTCAATTTCACAGAATGGAAACTGAATTTTGGAAGAAAAAGAATTATAAAAATATTTCTTGTAGCACTCCTTTGATTTAAAAATCTTGATTCCTGGTAGTAATAAAAGGATACTGTAACCGCGGTAACTCATTAGTTAATATGGATTCAAATTATGAATGCTGTTTTTCTGTCATCTAATAGCAGCTCAGTATCATCTCATATTTTACTTACCAACATAATCTGGTTTAGGTTTTTGTGATGGTCAGCTATAATATAGTCGATTTGCATTTTATATATGAAATTTTACATCTTATCACCCAATGAACAGTTGTTGGGGTATACTCTTAGATCGTATGCCGTTTTCTAAATCTGGCCTTGTGCTTATTTGTTCTGTGAGAATGAGACCCCTTTCATTACCTTTACATCTTGCTTATCGATTAACCAATGAAGCAGTGAAGTTTGCTACATGAAGTAATGCTTCACAGAGTTTAATGTTTCCAGGTTCATTCTATGGAAAAAAATACTTGTTACTTGTTATTTTTCTTGGGGGGAGAAGTTCACTCTCGCTTTACTAATTCTGTTCCATCTCTTCAATCCTCTCCTTTCTCAATAATTCTGTTATCATGCTGAAACATCTTATCTCTGACAGTGAGATGAGATGTAGATTCAAATAGACATGCAAAGAGCTTGACAATTATCGTGCTTCTCCGAACATGTCAAATAACTGACTAATCCTCATTAATGCAAAAATATGCAAATGGAGGTACTTTCATGGGTGACTCACAAATTTGATTTTACAGCAGCTGTGGGTTCTGACGAGCCTGACAGTGTCACACATCGGTAAATGCATCCCGGACTTCCTTTCTGAGTCTGGGGATCAAATTCCCTTTGAGTGTATGTTGACACGGCATCTGATCAGCAACAGAGGGCAGTGTTGCTCCGCGCTGGCTTTACCTTGGCACAATACAGTACTCCAAGGGCTGTAGAAGTGCCTTTGATTCCCCAGTTTTCCGTTACTCGGAAGACCTTAATCCAGCGTAACCTCTGAATCTGACCAGAAAATTGCACTCTGTGATCTCAGCAAGGAAAAAAGAGACAGCCTATATTATCTTTTCACAGGCAGACAATCCCCCCGGAGAACCCAGTGCAGCCCCCCCTGACTGCTACCTCAATGGGGTAGTGAGCCGAGGAAGGAAATGCAGAGAGGATTAGTGCACCTCCCTGCCCGAGCTTTAACGATCAAGCCTTTAACGATCGAGCCAGGGACCAGTCCTGGTAAAACACATAATATTCCCCTTCAGATTTAAACCCACCAAGTCCTGTGATTATCTTGAAACTCAGTTTGATCCTTTTTTTGACTGGAATTGTCTTTGTCTCCAGAGGATGACAGAGCATGTCCCAGGTGTGTGGAGAGTCAGTTTGCCCTGAAGTAGGCCCTTCGGGGGTAGATCATTAGATGCTCACAGCAGGTTAAAATCAGGGTGATATACGTCTCTAATGTTTTTTTCTTTTGGGATTTGACATGCCAACTTTGTCACCTACACAGTTGACAAAGTGCAGGAGTAAAGCATAAATCCTTCTATCTATCTTCTGTCTTGCTTATACAAGGCAGGTTTGTAGTGACACCCTGGATGAGGTGGGTAAATGTGTGATTTATACCTCATGAGGAGATGTCTTTGAATATGAACTGTAGTGTCTTCAGTCGAGTCTTCTCAAAGACATTGCCTGAACTGAAAAACCTGCCACCTTCAGAAGAACCAATCTGCTAGGGATCCAATTAATAACCAGGCTTCTTCATCGTGGTGTTTTCCTGCAGGCCCAACAAAATATTCAATATTCAGCACCACCATGCAAAACCAGTGTGGCAAATTCAGTTTGTGCAGGCACATATGGTTAACCGGCTTTGATGACGTGGGCTTTAAACAGATGGTGCAGGTTTGGCTTCATAAGAGTGAGGCTTCTGGTCTCTGTGCTAAGTGTGGATTGTTATCACAAGACAAAGGGCCTGCTGTGCTTGTTTTTATTTACAAGGCTGCGCATAGCTATACTTCTGTTGGCGCAGCTGCAAATGTAATGATACACTTGCCTACAGTGTTTCTCTTTGCTGCCTCTGGGTCCTCTTTGGCCTTTGCTTTGGTCTATTGACTCAACATGTGTTTTTTCTTATATAGTCTTTCTCAAACCTCTAGACTCAACAGGGAATGCGTATGGAGAAGGGTCTATAGGAGTAAGTGACAGTCATGCTCCCCTTTTTGGCTTCCTACATATGATTACAAACAGGCACAATCTGACTTCCATTTTCTGTTTTCAGTATGTTTACAGCTTAATTTAACACTGTCACATTTTACAGAACCTTACGGGGACATGACACATCTATGATGTGCCCACATCATCTGATGCGGTCACGCTTGCCGTAGAAGCCAACTTAAAATCACATTCCTCTTGGATCCTCTAGGATCACCCAGTCATGTCTTTAGCAGGCATTCTTTCCAAGCACAGCATGGATAATTGAAATGAATGTAAACTGTAGTGGGTTTTTCCCTGGTTTCTGAATACTTTAACCTGTAAGGTTAGGCTGGGCCTGTCTACTGAGTAATGTCAGACAGAGAAAAGAGACAGATGTCTGTAAAACCTGACTGCCTCTCACATCAGAGATCTGTAAGTGGAAGGCTGGGCATCCATGTTTCTTTCAGGAGGAGAGGGTGAGTGGCAATGAGGCGGTTTCCATTAAAGCAAGACGGGACACGGCTGAAGTGGAAGCACCCATTTATTTTGCCATCCACTCCGTGTGTCTCTCAGGTTCTGGCTCTCCACCACATAGCGATAACAGTAAAAGCAATGATCTCTTACCAAAATACATTTTCTGCTCTTTGTGCCTTGCTGTTATTTCATACATCAGAAAAAAAGTCTGTACAATGAACATTACAAGGAGTACACCGCAAATTACTGGCCAAGTCCCTACACAAACCGATACTTGTTTTCTTGTTTGTCACGTTTCCATAATTTACATTTTTCTGCAGACCAAGCATGACTGATAACAAATGTCTTCGAAAAGTCTATATACGCTGGGACAAACCGAGAATGGCTTGCGTTAGGATGATCTGTCACAGTGATCTTTACCAGAGGAATCAGAGGTGAAAGGTTCTCTGGATGGGACAGCAGCCTGGACAGGCCAGTGGAGGTATGAGGAAATCACACCCAATATCTCCATGCAGGACCACGCCATCTTAGGTTCACTTTGTGGTGAGGTGAGGTTTGAATTTCATTTGTCAGCATCACCTATGTCCTTGTAGCACAGAAAGGCTTTACCTGTCAACATACAGTGTTAATACTGTCTAACACAGACAAATTGCTTGTAACAATCTACCATGACCAGATAGTCATCTAAAGTTGTGCTTGAAATACTGTGCAGTCTATGTGTTGCTACTCTGTAATTGTACATCATGTATGGAATGATAATACACACTCTAGCATGGTTACAAAATGAAAAAAAAAATGAAATCCTTCCCTCTCTCAGGACACAATGGGTGTTTAAGTGAACGCCCATCTGTGATTGGCCTTTTCTAGCATCTGAAGGTGCCCCATAATTGTGACCATGACATTGGATGGTCACACAGACCCGTGTATAACAAGTCTGGTTGTGCTTTTAATATTTAAATGCTTGGATGCATTGTTTTAATCTCAAACCCCCTTTGGCATTATGATGTGGAAAGACCAAATGAAAAATCATCACACTACAAATATATATCCATCCATACATCCATCTTCTAACCACTTATCCTGGTCACAGACATATATACATAGTCTGTGTTCATGTATGTTAAGTACTTATGGAAGCTTGCAAAAAAATGACAATAACATTTATTGCCATAACTCTATTATTAATATTAATAACCTTTTGGCACATGATACACAATGGTTTGTAAGTATTTACATAAAAAGCAAATAAGAAAGCAGGTTTCTCAGGAGGAGAAAATAAAGCTAGGAAGATATAAAACATTATGAATTAAAAGTTAGGATAATATTCAACACTAAATATTATTTGTCTACATCTGTAGAAGAAAATCATGCTTAACCCACCTGGAAGACAAAATTTAGCCTTTTCTCAAATCATGTCTACACAACATTCGCTTCAGTGATAAAAACCGTTAATGATCCCTTACTGATCATGAATTTATATTCCTTCTGGCTAGCAATGATACACCTTCCACTGGTTCACATACTGCAGACCAGGCACTTTGAGTCAGGGGATTTCCTTATTTAATCACATCATTTAATTATATAGCATAAAATTTATTTACAGTGCCTTACACTGTATGCTGTACCAAAATGACTGCTTCGTGGTACAGTTTCACTGAACTGAGATCTAACAGTAGTCATATACAAATTTAGTTAGTTGCTCTGGAGACAGATAGCAAATGTTTAATAAAGCGGTTTTGTAAAGTTTACCTATGTATGCGAGTGCCTTCCTGCACTTTTACTTAGCAAGCACAATTTTCCCCATTGTCCAATAACCTCAGTGTGCCGTTTTATGAGAAAATCCGTATTTCTGAGCTGTTTAACCTGCTGTTTTTTTTGGAGGCAAATAAAATGTCGTACAACAAAGAAAGCCAGTTGTGATGATATATGAGATGTAGCAGAAATAGCAATTTCAAAAAGTGGAGCAGAATAAAGTGATTTGCAGTCTATTTCTGAAGCACGTGTGCGGTGGCCCTGGTTCCTCCATGCTGCTCTGTGTGATATCCACCGGGCTGAAATGCTTTTCTGTATCCTAACCATCTTATCTCACATATCAACAGAATGACTTAGTCTGCAAGGGTTATGGCATGCTTACATTTGCAATTAAATGTGCACATTCACTGATAAAGGGAAGAGAGAGAGAGAGCAAGAGAGAGAGGCAGGCAGGGAGAGAGGGGAAGTGAAAGTCGTAGAATTTTTAATTGGAAAATACTGGAGCACTTCCATACTTTATTTCCCTATGGCTTAAAGGAGGCAGTTTCTGAGCATATTGTGGGTCTGTAATCCAAATTTTAATACATCCATTAACCCCAATGAAACCTGAGTCACATCATCGTTTAAATCCTGTTATTGCTAAAATACCTGCTTGCTGGCACAGTAGTTTCCACCAGCAATACTTCACCGCCCATAATAATCCCGCCCGTTGCACCTGTATCTCTTTCACGCTTTTCTGCAAGACAGTGAAAAGCAGGGTTACAGTGTAAGTGTGAGTAAACCAGGCAAGTGATTCCGAAGGTCACCGATGCTGTAAGAACTTGTCTTTGTGGCGAGATGTCAGTCTTCGCTAGCAAATTCAACACATTCTGAAAACAAATGCAACAAAAACTAAAAGAGAAGTGATATCAGATTGCAAAAAGGTTATACATTTAGCTCAAATTCCCTCTGTGAAAGTGATTAAAAAAAGATCATTTTCTTTGTGGGACCATTGCAGAGATACAAATTTATTACCATTGTTGAAGCCACTCAGTTCTTGATAAAAGTGTGCTGAGTAATTTCAAAGATATTAGGTGAAAGTTTGGCTGAAACTATATGGATAAGCATCGCCTCACCAGAACGGGAATATGGCTTTTAGTGGAATTTGAGGTTGACTGGAATCCAGCGGTCCCTGTGGGCCAAATCCGTTCCGGTTGACTACCAGATTTGCAGCCTACAGCGTCATCCCAAGTCCTCATTACTTATTTCTATGTAAATATGCTTGTCAGATCACTGACAAAATTATTACTTGGCATCCAGAAATAGAAAACAGACACGCAAGCACCTTCTTTCAACATGGGTAACTACTGTTAGCTTACAAAAAAGGTGAAGCCATGGAAAAAACACCTTTTCACCTTCTTCAAACACATTTTTTTTACAGTGAATAGATCAGTTTTCATCTATATTCTTCTCAGATAAATTTGCATTTAAAGACCGTAAAAATAAGTAAAATCTATATATATATATGCTATGCGTTTATCTATCTATCTATACCTATCTAAATATTTTAGTTTTTCCACAATATTTCATAACAATCTCCACTTCTGGAGATTCTGTTAACAAAAAAAACATCAATTAAACCAAACAACAGGCTGGTTCAGTAATAAGAAACTTGATTTCTATGGCAAGACAACTGGCTTCATATTCCCAAGGGCCCACTGCATGCAGAAATGCAAGTTAAGACAGTGGGGAAGCTGGATTACTTTGCTATGGATAAGTGTAACCAGCAGGTGGTGCTGTTTCATTCCGGGAGGATGGAAGAGAGTGAGGAATACCTATAGTATTTGTTACAGCCAGCATGGTACCAGTGATAAGTGCTATGAGATCTAGCACGGTAACTCTGTTTTGTGGAACTTTCTAAGAGCTGTAGTACTAGGGAGAGTCATTGCGCAAAACTGTACCGGTGCACCTACAACAAAACAACAGCATGTAAATAAGGACGACGTCTGAGTGACAATAACGCTAGATGACAGTCACAGCCATTGGTAAAAAAAAATCCCTGCTGCCAACTGCTCCCAGCTGCACAATGCACTGGCATCTTCTCCACAGCAGGTCCGCAGGCTTCTGAAAACCCTGTTTGTCCTTCCAGGCCACGGTCTTCACAGCGCACGTAGTAGCAGCGAGCGACGGGACGCAAACTTCTCATTTCCTCTCTATCCCACCTGGTTCCTTGACGCTTGTAATGGAAGCAGCACATCTGTGGTTCCTCTGAGGCGTAAAGAGCGTCAGAGAACACGGACTATTTCGGAATTCCATTCTCTAGCCCGCAACGCCTCAGCCGTCAAAGATTAATTGACCTGAAAATAGAACTCCCACGATTGGCCCTCTGATAAACAACAATATCTCCTTGACCCTGGTGACAAATGACCTGCCACTATGCATGTCACATGACATGTATTTGCATGTGCTTAGTATTACCGGTGTTTTCCCTGCCTATTTCCCTAACACTTTGCTTGGATTAAATCCTACAACTACACATGTAGCTAATTCCAGTGATTTGCAAGAGTCTGGAAATCTATGCGTAGGGAATCTTTGTACCACTCTCTGTCCGGATTTGCAACGAGACATCGTACGAGGAGATGGGGATGCATGTAGCTTCCCTGACATATTTATAAGATGTTCAGGTGATCAAACTAATGGGGGGATATATTACCTGTAGAAGCCGTGGCAGTAGGCAAATGCTTGAAGTCATGTTGGGAATATGGTGAACACTGGTAGAGCTTGGTGTTCAGTGAATGACCCTGTTAGCACATTAGTGTCAGAATGAGGTCTGAAGCACATGAGATTTTGAGTCGCTGTACAAATGAGTGGGAGTGACATGTGACTGTGTCTTCATCCGGCTGCTGGTGAAATGTAACAGGTGATACTTCCACTCGAGAGCTATGCACGGTCAGAGGTATCATCCATTTTGTCACTGAATTTGAACAGGGCTGGCTGGCAACATCCTCGCTATGAGCGATCTACGTCACCGTGTCGGAAATATTGGGCCGAAATGTGTGTATGGCATCGTGGTCACTGTTTCACTATTGAAACAAAAATCACTTTACTCATTTAGTTATGAAAGGCCCGGCGATATGAAGGTTCCTCGCTGTTACAGAATAGCCCATGTGCCTGATAGCTTCCGTTGGCAGACATGTTGGGCCCATGCCATTGGATCAATGGTTCCTCAGTTCCCATAATGCCCACATATTAATCACAGGGAGGCAGATTGTCAAAGGCTGGAAGCATCCAGATCTGTTTTCACGCGAATATGTAAATCCAACCCTTCTGGCTTACCACCCCCCCCACCCGAAGCACTATATGGAGCGTATTTCCATTGGGGCTGTCTGGTGGAGAGAAACTCTGGCTGTTCCACTGCAAGTGTCACACGGCCCCTGTGCAGATCCGGCACCCCCTGCCGGGCTGCCGAGTCGCCTCGTTGCGTACAAGTTGCCGATTGGAATGGCGTGGGGACCCCAGAGGTGCATAATCCCTGCTCTTCCTTGTAAGAAATGTTTAAGAAGTGTCAAGTAAAGGGATCTCGTTGGCATCAGCCCTGTTAGGAAAACAAACAGAGGCCTTCCCTTACTGCTGACAGAAAAATTATGTGCTGAATAGACTTGACCTATGGTCTCGGTGCAGATTTTGCTCAACCTGCTTGTTAAAGGAGAATCACGGTTCTCCAAAACTCTTCAGAAAGCAAATGAAAGCCATCGTATGCCTCAGCTGTTGTAGCCTCCTGTGAAGTGTCTGTACCAGGGTCCATGTGTCTGAAGCTCGTGGGTTGGATATCAGCATTTAACTTTGTTTCTCTGGCTGCATAGTTCTCTCCGTCTCCAGGTTAGGGGTTCTGGGGTCTAGTATGGGGAGAAGATGATGGGAGTGTGTGTGGCCCTCAGGGGCCCTGGGGCAGGCCGAAAGAGCGCGGGGCTCAGCAGAGGGGTCTGGATGAGGGTGGCAGTTCCTGCTGGGTGACGCAAGGCCAGCGGGTTTGGGGCCATGGTGCAGAGGGCGGCCGGGTTCAGCGGGCTGGGTAGGAAGCTGGTGGTTAAGCCTTTGGTCAGCTGCTTCTGCAGGGCCAGTTTGGTCTGCAAGACAGCAGCACCCATAGGCATTACACTGGAAACATTTTAAGAGGAATGTCCAACATTTTTGTACTGCATCCCATTATACTCAGAGGTAAAGTTAGACTACCAGTCCAGTAGGGGGCAATGTGCCAGAAAGAGGACCTGCAATCTCATCAATTATTTATAGACCCTAAAAACTGCAAGAGACTGAGAATGCGGATTTTAGATTTGTGATGAAGCTTTAGTGAACAAAACACTGCGGTCACTATTGATACAGACTGTCAGTAGATAGCAGGCTAGCAAATACGAATAAACCAGCATAAATGTCAAGCAAATATCAATATTTTTAGAATAATAGTGGGCCATGTGGTTGGTGCTACTTATGTACAGGTAGGCTATATAACTTGCACTAGTATGACCATTCTTGATAGCTTATTGTTTGTCATGAATAATCTACATGTTATGCTGACCTACTTGGTCACAGTTACACTAAATACACTGACTAGTTTGATAAGATGTTAATGATAAGTTTAAATGAAAAATTAAGCTAACTGTAATGTATACACCTGTATACACCAACACTGATCCCTCAATCTTCCACCTGCTAATCCTGAATGTGATTAAAGGTGAGGGGTGCCAGAATGTTCACACTGATTAATTATTAAAATAACAGACTCTCCCATAATAAAATAACATGGTATACAGTAAACCCTGGTGGGCATAACAATTCACAAAAAAACAGAACAGCTTGATTGGTTACTAAGTTGATCAGTTTGCTGAATTAGTGCCCCCAGCTCTCCTCCCCCACCAAATTTGGCCCAAAGTTTCAAAAGTCTGCTCTCCAAAAGTGGAACATCCATTTATGTGTGGTTATACTTGAACCCGTGACCTGCCGGTCGAAGTCTCAGCGTTCACTTGCCCGCCTACAGTGATGATTCCTTTGGAGTGCTAGATGACGTAGGTGAGAAAGGTCATTATTCATCTACAAGAAGAACGTCAAAGCCTCTGTGAACTGATCTTCTCTGTGGTCAGTAGCACTGAGCTGGTTACCCTGGTGCTCTTTCCAGGGTGTCTCATATGCTTAGCCGCCATCAGCCATGTCTCTATGTGCAGACGGGGGTCACAAGGGATTACAATGATGGCTCAGAGCCGAGACCATAAACCAACAAATTGAGCTGGCAGCTCCCAGTTAGCCTCCCAGAGTCCCAGACAAGAATGTTCACTGTCTTGGGACCTAATGTTTCCCGAGCAGCTGCATAAATAGCAGTCCTGTGAGGACGTGTGTGTGTGGGGATTGCAGCCGGGACCCGAATGTAGTTATTCTTTCTTCAGCTCTCCCTGTTTTACTCCCTGAGTCTTACAGGGTTTTACCGGGGTCTGCACGCCCACTCCCAGCTCTGTTTAGCACGTCACCCAGAAGCGCCTGAGTCTCTCGATGCAGACACGTGCAGAGGAGATGGCTTAGAGGAGATGGCTGCAGTGTGTACCCCCCGCACCCCCACGACAGAGCTTCTTGGCTGCGGTCTAAGAGGCCTCACCTGCGGGGAGAGCGTGGTGAGGCTGCAGTGGTCGAACACCTTCTTCATGGCGGACACCACCCCGCCCGCGTAGCTGCTCCATCTGCCGTTCTGCATTTGGGGGGGAGGGGGCACGTGAGTGTGCATGCATCTGTGTGGGCTGGAGGCAGGGGGGTATGACCACATGCCGGCACTCACCGCTAAGGCAGAGCTCTGCTGGTGCTTGCTGTGGGGGCTGAACTTGGGCCGCGGAGGCTTCCCGGCCAGCCGGTCCTTGTGCCTCCTGCTGTTTGTGTGCTGCAACAGGCCATCTCTGGTCAGTATGGGGAGCCTCTGGCTATCGTCTCCACTTTCATGCCACTCACTGCCCCCTCCCCCCACAGCCAGCCCTTAACTACCCCCCAATCTCCCCCTAAAATGACTGCACCATGTTACCAGTCCCCCTTCACTTCCTGTTTCCACCTTTGCATCTGATGTCCTCTCCACAGTGACATTCCTAGGCCCCAGGAATTATACTAATGCACAGACATTTTGTAAGAAGTTTTAAAAGGCTCTTCCCATCACTGTGAGAGCAAGACCTCCTTACTTTGACCTTCCAAGGCATCATAAACTATCTGAAGGATTAAAATGGTTGTTTACAGACAATTTGACTTTCGGTTTAACTTCAATGACTGCAATCCTCATTGACACTTCATCTCGCTCGCTCTCTCTCCCTCTCTCTGCGCTTCGTGTGAACTCACATGCCTGTCTGCACTTTTAATCCTTTGCAACCCTAATATGGTTCCCTGAAATGATTCTTCTAAATCTGTCTTTAAAATATGTAAATGTCTAAGTCGGGCCCTGTCTCTGACAAGCACTCCTGCAGTGTAGTGCGGTACTGTACTATACAAGTGGAATATAGTGAATATGATGAATGATGAATAAAGAACAAGAAGCACAGGGGCTTTTCCACACTTCTTCCATAGTACGTGATGTTTCCATTCCAGCCATTTTTATTCCACTCCTCTCCATTTCACAAATATGTCTTGCAACCACAAAGCCATCAAATGCACATTAAAGGTTCCCAAAACTGCGATTCATTTTCACGTTCACAGTGGATTGCATCGCTGCAAATGAAGTATGCCGCTCGCTGAAAACAGCGGTGTTAGCGGAGCGGGGTGGGGGGTGGGGGCAGGTCTCTGCTGTACCCTGCTTTTAACTTCTGTGGTTTTTGGACCAAAGCCACCATAATGAAGGCCTTTTGGAAAATGTTACCGCTGCCCCTAACCCTCTGAGAATGTCACACTGCTCATTCTCAAAGTCCACTGCAAGTCACCTCACCCCTCATCTGTGTATTATGGCAGTGACGCTGGAGAAGGCTGTGAAGTTAGACCTGAACTTCTCTGGAATCCAGGTGTTTGGTTTCCCCCAGAGTGCCCACCCACCACGCAGCCTCGGCAGTGAAGGCCACCCAGGGACTGAGGTGATCGGTCACTTTCAGTCAGGTGTGATGTTACGCCAATGTCGCCCCCCACCCCACAGCATAGGCCGAATGAGGGAGGGTAGCAACAGAATGATAATAAATCACAATAATGACGATTTCCTGGCGCTGTGAAATGCGCCCCCGTAAAATTTACGATGACGATGAAAAGAGTTTATGCATGTGCCTCATTTCCCGTAGGCTATTTAAAGAGCCCCTACAGGAAGCCTTACATTACATTGCATCATTTGTTTTCTTAGCACGTCTGTCATTATAAAGAACATCACTAGAGCCATTCCCTATCGGTGCTGACTCCTTGGAACCCGCGGCCTTACGGTCCACATTGGAGTGTCGGCTCTGGTTTGGGCCACGCCCACCTGTTTGAGCTGCGTCTCGGAGTTGACGTAGATCTCGCACAGTTCACAGTGGAAGGATTTGTTGGCGACGCCAATGCTGCCCTTTGCACCCATCCGCTTGCTCTTGCCGGCCAGTCGAGAGGACAGCAGCTTACTGCGGCGCCTTGGCTGCACGCTCTGACCCTCCAGCATCAGCTTGTGCTTGGAACCTGGAAGAGGCAAGATCAGCGTGGATATCAGATGTGTGGCGTCTATGGTTGTACACTGAAAAAAATCCTGCACTATCCATAAACACGCATCCATTACAAAGTGGAAGGCGGGCTGAAGCCTATTCCATGAAGCACATGGCAGAGGCACACAGCGGACAGGATGCCAGTCCAGTACAGGACACACACATACACACAGTCACATACTGCATGTAATTTAGAGGCAACCATTTGCCTGTGTAATACTGGGAGAACAAGTAAATTGTACACACACCCACAGTGGAGCCAGAAATCCAAACTCTGTAGGTATGAGATAAGAGTGCCGTGCCACCGAGTGACCTGTCACGTCAACCTAAGCCTACCCCATGTCCATTAGGTAACACTATAAAACAGCCCTAGTGAAGTTACTGCACGGTACAGATTCAGTTTTTAGTGACCCACAATGCACTGGGATAGCCTACCGCTGTTGTGGGCCTCCAGCTGAGACAGGGAGTTGACAGTGACTTTGCACATGGGGCAGTGGAGATGCTGCCTGTCCTTCTTAGGGTCTCGGTCCCCCTGTGCCCGGGGCTCTCCCTCACTCCTGGGTGACTCTTGGGAACCGGGTTCAAAGGCCTGGCCAGGAGTCTCAGGGACACCGGTTTCTGTCGTGCACTCCGACAACTGGGAGGCGACGGGGGACACCTGGGAGGCAGGGGACACTTGGGAGATGGGGGACACCTGGGAGGACCCCAGCGCTCCCAGCTCCGAAGACGGGCCGTCTGGCGAAGGCGTGAGCATGAGTGAGCTTCCAGGGGAAACGTCTAACTTCACGGCTTCCAGGTTTGGGTCCTGGGCTGTGGGGGGGAGTAGGTGGGGGGAAGAGCTTAGAGAGAGGGCCCTATCAGTGCTCTGTGTCACAGTGCTCCATGTCACAGTGTTACATCACAATGTTACATGTCACAGTGCTCCATGTCACAGTGTTACATGCCACAGTGTTACATTTCACAGTGCTCCATGTCAGTGTTACATTTTACAGTGCTCCATGTCACAGTGTTACATCACAGTGTTACATGTCACAGTGCTCCATGTCACAGTGTTACATGCCACAGTGTTACATATCAAAGTGCACAATGTCAGTGTTACATGTCACATTGCACCATGCCATAGTGCTCAGTCCAAACCATGCTTGCCCAGGCACACACAATGAGGTCACGCATGAACAGAGGTGGAAAGTTCAGACCAAAGTTCAGGTTCAGGAAGAGTGAGTGGGTACGAATCCAGACCAAGATTTTGTTTCAGTCAAGCAGTTGAGTACTCTGAATGTGAATCTTTATACTCAACTGGTTGGTTGAGACAGAATCTTGGTCTGGATTGGTACTTTCTGAACCTGAACTTTCCACCTCTGCACATGGGCATATGTACTGAAGGACTGTTTGCAGGAGGTCTGTTGTTTTTGTCAACTGATAGAATCACATTCTTATTATATATGTTAGGGATGCAGCAATACCAATTTTTCAGACCAAGTACGAGTACCGATGCTCGCTTTCTGGTACTCATCAATACCGATACCAATTAGGTCTGTATGACGTCTAAAAAATAATATGAGATATTTTAACTTAAAAATATTGCAACAGATGATAATACTGAAATACCCCCCACTGCAGTACCAGATGGGGCACTTTTTTGCCGGGAAAAAATGTGACAGCCAGAACAAACCAGAATACAGCCAATCCACTAAATAGCCAGTATGTAAGGCCTGCCACATGGGGGGGTGGGGCGGGGGGTCACAGCAGTGCTCATCATTGTATTTTAGTCTCTGTGGCAGGTTAATTATGATTTAAAAACATGTCACTCTATAACCTTTAAAGCAGTGGTTCACAAACATTTTATACCATGTACAACCTCCGGAGGCATTACGCTCCCCACGTACCTCCATAACTACACTTTGCCTGATCGATACTGAGTAAAAGCTTCTGTTATTTTCACTGCGCAAGGTTTGTCATTTGACATTTTCTCTCTCCGTGCTGCTGTTTGCTGCACATTTGGTTGTTTTACAGGGTTGCTGCTGGTGGCAATTTCATCATACTCTTCCTTATGTTTAGTTTTTAGATGTTTAATTAGATTTCTATTGCTGTATGAACCTGATTTCAGTCCCCCTCTTGATAGTTTAGTGCAGCACAGTATGCGCTCCCCCATACTTCGGATTTCGAACTTTGAAGTATTTCCGCACCACAGATATTTCATTCTGTTTATTTTGCTTCTTAATGATATCGCTGATATGTCATCACATGATATCCATTATACGTACTGACATATTGTCATGAGGATGAGTATAAGGACATGAACATGGTATCCACATCCCTGATATAGATATACACTCACTCACTATTGGCTTAAGATCTGGTAACTGTAGAGGCCATTTTTAGTACGATGAACTAATTGCCATGGCGCATTATCCGGCTGGAAGTAGCCATGAGAAGCTGGGTACACTGTAGTCATAAAAGGATGGACATGGTCAGTAACAATACTCAGGTAGGCTGTAGGATTGGGGGGGGGGGGGTGCCTCAAGAGATTAAGCCTCTGTACCTGTGATCAGAAGATCACTGGTTCATGCCTGGGCTCAGCAGAAGAGTCACATGTCTGTGGGCCTATGAGCAAGGCCTCTAACCCCACACACCCCCCCTTGGTCTGACCACCAAGCTTTCTCACACCTGTACGGAGCACAAGACAGGGCAAAGCAGAAAGGAAATTTCCCTGCAGGGATTAATAAAGTATCACTTTCCTAGACATTTAAACAATACCCAACTGGTACTAAGGGGCCCAAAGTGGGGCAAGAAAATGTCCTCCACACCAATACACCACCACCAGAGTGAATTGCTGATACAAGGCAGGATGTATCCATGCTTTCATGTTGTTTACACCAAATTCTGACCCAATCTTCTGAATGTCACAGCAGAAATCAAGACTCATCTGACCAGGTAACATTTTTCCAATCTTCTGTTGTCCATTTTTAGTGAGCCTGTGCCCACTGTGGCCTCAGCTCCGTGTTCTTAGCTGACTGCAGTGGCGCCCAGTGTGGTCTTCTGCTGCTGTAGCCCAGACGCTCTTCTGCATACCTTGGTTGTGAGGAGTTGGTTATTTGAATTGCTGTTGCCTTTCTATCAGCGTGAACCAGTCTGGCCATTCTTCTCAGATCTCCTGTCATCTACAAGGCATTTTCCCCCAGAGAACCGTCGCTCACTGGGTGTTTTTTCTTATTCGGCCCATTATCTGTAAACCCTGCAGATGGTTGTGCCTGAAAATCCCAATAAATCAGCAGTTTCGGAAGCACTCATAGGAGCCCACCTGGCACCAACATCCATGCCACATTCAAAGTCATTTAAATCACTTTCCTTCCCCCATTCTGCTATTTGATGTGAACATTAATAGAAACTCCTGACATGTATCTGCATGATTTTATACATTTTGCTGAGTTTATGCATTTTGCTCCAAATATGATTGGCTGATTAGATATTTGCTTCAACAAGCAGCAAAACCGGTGTACCTAATAAAATGGCCGGTGAGTGTACACCCCCCCCCC
>JAODKC010000095.1:16008997-16044201 GCA_026777985.1 Mormyrops attenuatus | reverse complement strand
GGGGGGGGTACAGCTAATCACTGTCCCTAGCTCGCCTGCAGCATGTGAGTGTGTGCGTGTATGTGCCCTGGGATGGCCTGGAATCCTGCCCAGGGTGTCCCCCAGTCTTCTGCCCCATCCTGCCTGGGATATACTCCAGGGAAACTGCAACCCTGACCGAGACAAACGGCTGGATGGTGAAAGGAAATCAAGGCAAAAATGTTTGCTAGCACTTTATTCAAGGCCATGTTTTTAGTAATTTATAAACACATTCGTAATGCATTATAATGCTTCCGTAAAGCATTAAAACACTATGGATATTTATAAAAAGCATAACACATTATAGCCATGTGTATTATGCATTATAAATGCTTTATGAAGCTCTCATCCATAATGCACTAGATACCTTTATAATGCATTATAATGGTCGGTACAGGCTTTAAGGATGCTTTGTACTGAACATATCCAAGCATGCAGAAGGGTAAGAGACAGTGCAGAAATGATACCTGTCCATCGCAGGGCACATAATTGCAATCCTGAGATAACAATCAGTCTAACTGATTGAACTGTGGGAGAAGACCAAAGTGCCCATAGGAAGTCCCCACTTCACAGGGAGGCCCTGCAGACTCCAGACACACTCAGTGGGGGCAGCAAGTCATAGAATATAATTCTGATATTTATCATGCAAATATACAGTGATGACCCAAACCATTATGACCTCCCCACCTGAAACGAATTAGGGCTGCACAATATCACACAGCAATTATCTGAAAGATTTGCACTTAACATTGTGCTATGTATAAAACAAAAACGGAAATGAAATTTCACCTGGAATAAACTATGGCCAAACAGAACTTGTTATTATCTACCAATGGAGTGCATCAAATAAGATGGTGGTGCTGCCGCGAGTTGTGTCAACAGATACAAATCAGTGCCAGCGAATGCAACATGATTACAAGGCTTTAGATGCCGGCTTTTTGGTATGATACGGGTGTTTACTTACACCCACAATTTGATAAGCAGATTAGAACTGTGCCTAAAATATTAATGTGATGCCCAAAAGTTAGTCATCTGAGTGACTTTAACAAAGGCCAAATAATTATGGTTAGACGACTGCGTCAGAGCATTTCTGACATGGCAAGACCTGTGGGGGGCTCGCAGTCAGCTGTGGTCAGTACCTACTGAAAGTTGGCTGAACAGGGAGGAACCACAAAGCACCGACAGGGAGTTGGGCAGCTGAGACATTTCGATGCAAGATGTGAACAAAGGCTATCACGTCTGGAACAACCCAAATGAAGGGCTACTGCGGCAGATGGCAGATCATTCTGACAATGATCTTGGGAGTAATGTGTCACAACACAGTGCATGGAGTCATGCAGTGCATGGTCTGCATGGGCAGGTTGTATCCTCTAGTTCAAGACATTTTCTGGACTCTACCCAAAACAGAAAACCTCACCAGAGATTTTGAGGGAATCAAGTTATTTTTTGAGACCTGCGGCTGAAACGGAACTGATATTTTTCAAGGCTTCAAACGAAAATGGCGACTTCAGGTAGGCAATCGATACCAGAAGGTGATGGGCAGAAATATGAGTCTTCTGACGATATTGATCTTTAAGTCCTACATGCAGAAGAGCATCGGTCGGGATGGAAGAGCGGAGGCGTGTCTTTCTCATTCTGCTGGGGAAAAAAAACAAAAGCAAGGAGCAGAGGAGGAGAAAAATGCAGACGGATGGATTTTCATTTCGCCCGCCAGCACATATGGCGATAATGGTTTCTGCTGACAAAAGGAGCAGCTACATCAAGGGCGGCGATGACAGAACAATTAAAAGGTTTTCCTAGCATAAGTTTTAAATATTGCACAGCAAACAGAAAACATGGTGGCCAAGGTCACCTGTCCGTGGCTGTGCTGTGTACCTGCAGAAAACCGTACCCTCTGATCTGGTCGGGATTCATATCTGATTGACTTGGGGGAGATAAAATTAAACTGCAGATATTTAACTTAATTGCTGCTTCACTGTGACCTGCCCCCAAGACTGGACTTATATACGGGCTATCCCTAGTTGTAGGGGGGGGGGCAATTTTTTTTCCCCCAGGTTGTTACAGCAGCATTTTTTTGCTCTAGGTAGGGTGCCAACAATAACTGTAACAGCACCCCCCTTAAATTCGGCCCCAAAATGAACACTGGAGTTTACTAACGCTACCCATAGTGAGGTGGGGTACTGCACCTGAAAATTCGCATGTCAACAATATAACCAAGTGCCTAAATATGAACTAGTGGTTTAATTAGTGCGATCTAACCTTCACATGCCGATTTGGACAGAGGCCAACCAGGGTCACAGACTCAGAAGGTGGGGTCAGACGGTGATGCGGCACATGCGGCCCCCACCACATTGCTCACATTGACACCTCCACTGCCCTGTGCTGCGTTGATGGCGTCCGTCACCGAGATCCATGCCAGCCGGCCCCGTTCAGCCTGGTGGAGCCCGGCTGGATATTAAGTGGCGGGGATTAACGCAGCACAGCGATTTCCACCCTCCGGCGGCCTGCTTTTAATCAGACACCCTGCACGTCGAGCCCGCAGTCGTGCTGTGATGGCTAAATCCTCGCCTTATGGTCCACGTGACCACGTTTCAATTCCCTCAGCATCAGGGGCGCCGGAGTTTACAGAGTGACCTTCCTCACCACCCCTTCCCAGATGCACCATTTTTATAATCCCTTGTGTTATAAAAAAAATTATAAAATGCCGCCTCACAGCACGCAGGGTTAAGGAGGCAGATTTAAGCTGACTGATGTAATTGGAATTTGCGTGCTGCCACTAGCTGATGGACGCTCCAGTCTTGGTTAGGCTCATTGGAGACGGCCGGTCCATCAGCGGGACACTGAGGGAGCCGTCTCGTGGTGACGCTAAGCGACACGCGGACGAGTGACATGCTAAAGCCGCTGAAATTAGCGGGAGGTTAGGGCAGAGGTGGTGTTTCTGGAGGAGGGATTACAGCATCCATATGCAAATGAACTAGCAGAAGATACGATGGGGGTGTAGACTTCAGATGACGAGCCCTGTCAATCACCTGTGCCTAATTACCCATAATGCCCCAACACTGCCTGCTGGTAACCCCTGATGGCAGATCCTGCACCCAGTTCAGCCCCTCCCACTTGATTTTCTTTATTTTAAAACTAAAATGGATTCATTTTGATTTTCATTCCCACTTCCAATTTTTGTCCCCAAAGTCCCTGTTCCTTCCTGCAACCCTGGTGTGGGTGTTTCAATGCACAGACGGCATCCAAGTTTCCCCTCAGCCTAATGGCCTTAAATCTCTGTGTCACCAACACATCAAAGGATGGGACTGTGGATGCAAACGTGTGCCAGGCATGGACCCCCGTGCACCGCTGTGTGTGCCCCCGTCTTATCATGAGCTCTCCTTCCCACGCAGGAAATGAGATGTGACAGTGCAAGACAGGCCCTGGGCTGCAATTTCAGCTACTGCGCTAACATTGGCGAAGCAGCTAATTTAATCTGTGAAACACGCAGGGCTGCCCCTCGCAGTGCCTGACTGAAGTGGAATCTGTGACGCTAAGATGAGCATTTCACAATAATCTGATGCAAAAACACATTATATAAAATGTTAAATGAAAAATAAAAAAGCATTACTCAAATACTGAAGCCACAAGGGATATTCAACAATGGAATATAGAAAACTGAAAATCAGTGTCTCTACACGAACATTTAATGCAAAAACAAGACTAAAATAAAAAACCTACACTAAAATAAAACTGAAATGAATGCTGGATGAAAGAGTTACTCTGAGGAGAAAAAAGTAAAGCAAGCAGTGATATAAGTTTTGAGTCAGTCTTGGGGAAAATGACCTAACAAACAACACAGATAAATGAAAATAATGTCTGATTAAAAGCTGCCCCCGAGAACCAAGTAATTTAGCAGAGGGAACAGGCAGCTGTAAGGAAACAGAGCCGTGTTTCATCAGAGCATTTTACATTTTAGAAAAGGTGATACATTTCGCCTTTAGTGGTGTTGCATAGTGAAATGAAATGTACTACACAATCAAAATGTCATCCATCCATCCATCTATCCATCCATCCATCAGCCATCCATCCCATATATCTCATTAGAGGAACAAATCCATCCATCCATCCCTTGTATCTCATTTGAGTAACAAATCCATCCATCCATCCCATATATCTCATTTCATGAACAAATCCATCCATCCATCCATCCATCCATCCACCCATATGTACATACATTTTATTCACTGCAGAGTCACAGTGTAAGGAAACAGAAAGTACTAGAAAGACTATGAGACTTTGGCAAGAAAGTCGAAGGGAATATTAATGTCAGTCTCCACAGGTATCTATGCAATAAGGACACTTATTATTGCATCGATTTGCCAATTTAAGAACGAATTCACTCAAACTGTGTGGGTGAAACACAAGCGTTAATACCTCAGTACAGCAGAGAACATTTCTTAAATAAGCTCAAATCCACTTACACAAACATATACAGAGAGTTCTACAGTATCGTTCCATTAAACCACAGAAATATAACAGAATATAGCCTTGCTTTTTTCTTTATCTAAAAGGGGTTAAGAATTGTTTAACAGTTTGCCACAAATCAGGTCTGTAATAGAAGCTAATGTTTTAGAATAAAGGCCAGAAGTACAGTATATATGTATCAGTGACAGAAAGACCGGCAGTAGGTGATGTGCTTCAGGGACATGTCACATATCAGAGTTACCGCGCCTGTAGTTTTTCTCTTTTATCCATTCACCCATCCATCTGTATCCAGCTGACGTCTGCGGCGTGGAGGTCCATAATTTTAACAGATGACAAACCGAAACATCCAGACTGAGACATAGTGACATTCCAGCTCCTTCTCTCTGCCTCCCCTGCCTTGTCAGGCTCTCAGTATTTATAAAGTATGTAACGGCTGTGGTTTCTTTATGGTTTTCTTCACAGCAGCACTCTGGATTTATCTTGTGCAGAACTGATCTCGTCCCTCCTCCCACCAGGAAAGGGGTTTAATCAAGCCTGCCACCACTAGCTAAATGATTTCATTCACTAAACGTGTATTGGTTTAACGGCGACCGCTGTCCTGTGCAAAGGCGCTTTAATGGAACGAGGATGGAGTTTGCTCAGGGAAAACTTGAGAAAACCTAGAGGTGAGTATGATGGAAGTCTGCTATATTATTGACACCATGCACGATAAACAAAATGCACTGGAAAATCGGAGTATTAAAATCGCTAATATCCAAAAGCATTAAACTGTAATAAAGAACCAAACTGAAATCTTTAATCTAAGTGAAATTGATTAATTGATACACCACAGCACACAGCAATGAAATGTGTCCTCTGTATTTAACCCATAAGTGACATAGTAATATGCAGCTATTATTTAGCACCTAGAAAGCAGTGTTTGGGGGTGGTACCTTGCTGGTCAGGGATTCAAACCAGCAACATTTCTATCACAAGAAATAGATCACCTCTGCCCTAGCATACAACAGTCCAGCATACCTGTTATTTGTACTTGCTCCTTCTCTGCTGATTTTGCCAATTAGGGGACTGAAGCTAATTTGAAGGGGGGTTCAGACTTGATTTCGTTAATACCAGCCTTCATGCCTGCTTGGAAAATCCAGATCTCTTATTCAGCAAACTCCATGAAATATCCATCCAACTTCAACGTGTTTATCCTGGGCAGGGGGCTTGGGGCCCATCAAAATCAGCCATTTTTCCCCCATTTATGATAGCATTTAGAATGGTGATTCCATAAATTTAAGACTGGGGCAGTGCGAGAAGAGGCAGCACAAATGCTGGGGCAGGGCGTACAGTTGGAGTCTGCCAGCGAGGCCCTGGAAGACTCCCCCGGCTGCACAAACGATTGGCAAAGGACTGCAAAGTGCGACAGCCAGCTTCTCCCGCCATCATTCCAGTTAGTCAGATAAAGAAGCGTTCTGCTACGCAGAGCTCTAAAAAGATTAAATAAACGGATGAATATCTCATGCACTACCAATCACTGAATTTGACAGGCATTGCCTGGCACCTTTCAATAACAATTAGTGTTACAGGTAGAGGTAACAAAGAACCATGGGCATGGATGTAGCGCCAGGGGGGAAGAGCCAGCCCGTGCTCTTCAGCGCGTTAATCTTTTTTTTGTAGGGAGTAATGGCTCGGGCATCTCGGAATTGCTCTCGCAGGAATCTGAAATGGATCTCATTACTCTCCATGACACTTAAGGAGCCTGCGAAAGATAAACTTCTTTAAACCTCAATTTTGGCTCAATTGTAGAGATGCTTTTTTTAAGAAAATAATTATTTTTAATGGGAACTATTTTTCCCATCAGACTGTGGATTTGGCTGGCGAGGTAATCCTTGATTGAAAGTTAAAATTCTCCATTACGAAGTTAACCTAGATTAGACCGAAATCTACCTCCAGCGCCAGGCCGTTATTTAAAAGGCAAATATGCACAAATATGTAGGAGGAAAAAAAACGTACAACCACAGGAGGGGTGTAACCGTCGATGACATACTGCCTGCAGCATGATGTAATAAAATAAAATAGAAAGCAGAAATGAAAATTAGTTCCTGGGTTAGGACAGAAAAGCAAAGTAAACAAGAACACAAAAACCACGCATGGATATTTTACACAACATATCACAATAAACTTATTTCAAACCACCAAGGTCATCAGAATATATACTGTATTGTCAAGTATCACTGATCATCGCTTAAGAGACATGAAAACTGTAATCATTTGCTTTAATTTACAGCTTAAATATGTTTAATACAGTTGTCTCATTTCTAATATTGGTGATATGTGGTGTGCTATGTATTCTCCTTCATTAAACTTTGTGTATTACACAAGTTAAGCTAAATAGAAAGCAGAGTAGGCTACTCTGTTCTGTAAGCTAAATGAAATATGAACGCAGTTGTTGGCTATTATGTCCGGGTCCCTTTCCGTTAGTCCATTCACACAGAAATATGGGACGTGCGCTGCCACGTACCGTCTCCTGGTGAAGTAGCTTTAATTAGTTTTTTTCAGCCGGGAGGCGGCGAACCTCGAGAGGAACGACGCCCATCTGTCGCGCAGATACGATAAGCCCGGAGCTACAGCGAAACAAATTGCTCCGTACCTCTGCACCGGCCGCGGGGAGAGGGGGGCCAAGGGCCCGAGCCGCAGCCGCGACGATGATTTTTAACATGACGCCGCAAAATCAAGGACATTCATCTGCGCACACGCTGTCAGCGGCTTGTAATGGATATGGCACGGCAGGAATATCGCGGGGGCAGTAAACAAACAAACAAACACGTAAAAGTGGGTAAAGCAAAACACCACACGTGTCAGGCTTAAAATACAATTAAAACGCCACTGTGATTACAATGTACTTTATCTATCTATTTCAGAATTTTGTTCTTAATTCTAATGCTGCCTTATTGCACAACATTTATTCAAAATTTATTGCACATAACTCTGGAAATACAGAATGATGTATAGAGAAGTAAAATACTTCCTTAATTTAAAAAATTCTTCATGTGTACTGTAGCAGAAGAAAACAGTGCGATGCAGTAAATTTTGTGCCTGGTGATGGTTTTTCTTTTTTAACCGGACAAGATTTATTAAACAGACTATACCATGTTATGTTTGCTTTTAACAGCGTCAACAAGTGGCCTCCATAACGTGCAAACGGCCGCAGGATTTGGTAAGGTATCCCTCAACGTCCCTCAAACGGCCACCATTTATCGGCACCTGTTTCAGTTCTTTGGGTGATATACAGTACTATCAAACATTTGTCTTCCCGTCAACCTAAATGGTCACAGTTTGATATATATGTATATATATATATACATAATATAGTCATTAGTGCGTTTGAAATCAAGCAACTGGACGTTTGGGGTGGACACGCAACCTGAGATTTGAGCTATTTGGGACAATTTTTTCTCCTTGGACGTCACATATTAATTCAGCGCTCAGCATGCAAGCACAGATAAAGTTCATTCCCCTGGCAAATGAAGTAATTTGTGGATATGAAATTAACAGATACATCATTCTTAAATGATTAAATATCATCATTTACGGCTGACCGCCACAATGCATAAATTGTGACACGTCATTAAGACTCGATTAGCGGTGCCTAGATGTGAGGCGATGCAGGGGATTTGAGGAATGCGGCGTGCACAGCGAAAAGTGAGCATGAT
This sequence comes from Mormyrops attenuatus, assembly GCA_026777985.1. Taxonomy (NCBI): domain Eukaryota; kingdom Metazoa; phylum Chordata; class Actinopteri; order Osteoglossiformes; family Mormyridae; genus Mormyrops; species Mormyrops attenuatus. The sequence goes on along the minus strand of JAODKC010000095.1, from coordinate 16,036,021 downwards.
GAAACTCAAACCAAGCGCGCTTTATCTGTTTAGTAGTCACAGGGTGAAACTTAAATAAGATCAACGACTAGCAGTCACAGATCAGAGTCAGGCTACAAGTTTCATTTAATCTATCTAACTATAACGACCTTGTTTTTTGTAATGTGTGAATAAAATAACGTCCCAATTCTGAGTACTGTGCATGTTAAAAAAATATGGTACTAGTTACAAAAGTATACGAGTTGTTTCAAAACCAGAAAATGTATACAGTAGTTACACTACATTAGTCCACAGATGTGCTGCATTGTCAATGAGCTCACCTTATAGCATAATTATGACAGGGTTGCCAACACTCACGATTTCTGAAGAAATCTTACGGCAAATGTATATTATTGCATTATGAGGCTAAAATTAGCTGCATCAAAAGCACTGGGGTAGTCTGCAGACCCTACTGATTATTTACAAGGTAATAAAACTTGTACATACATGTAAATGTGTGTGCAGACTTGGCTCGATTAAAAATCTCACGCCAGCTAGCTGACCAAAGTTGATAACCCTGTCATTTGGTTTTGGGACAGCTAACCCCCCGTACCCCGAATCTGCTGCTCTGTCACCTCCTTCACTTCACTGAAAGTTCGGTGTGGGTGTAGGGTCACTAGGAGCATAGACAACTATAAATGTAGGATTTCTTTATTTTTTGTCCCTCCAGAGCTTCTTATAGCAAGAAATTGAAAGAAATGTGAAACACAATGACAAAGAAAAGTGCAGGGTGAAGTTCTGGAAGGTTTTGAGTCTCTATTCTTTCTAGGGCTTGACACCGGTGACTCGCAGAGACTCTGTACACAGCACTGTACAGTAAATTTCCGACTACTGATGAAAAACGCATACTGCAAAGTCTGTATATTTGTCAGGAATCCAGTGCAGCCTAAAGGAAGCTTGTTTTCTAACTTCACTTTTCAAGACTTTGTGCTTTCTCGGTAATTCATTTCTATTCACCAACTGCAGTCGCTTTGGATCCTGTCAACATGTAACTGCTGTTTCACTGTTTTTTTCTTCAGTCATTTGGCCAAAAAAACAAAGAAATACCTGAATGTCGTGTGCCTTTGCTCCAGCCTGCCTGTACTTTGCTGTTAAGCTTTTCCCAAGCTGTTTTGCCATAACTTAGCTGCTTGCAGTCGTGATATCAGAACTGTGCATATTTCATGCCCCGCCCTACACCTCTGGCCTGTCTGGGTGACCCAAACGCTGGGGTTCGAGCTTTTCCCAGCTGGTTGCTCTACTTTCACACTAGAGGTCTCCAGTGACACGGTGCAGCTACTGCCAGCTGGAGATGGCAATCTGACATGTCCGTCGGAGGCATGGATGCAGCGGCCGGCTGAGTTGCCACAGCCAATTTACGGCCCCCTACCCCCATGCTGCCCCCCATGGAGGACGGACTGCACAAGACCTACAGCCCCAAAGCCCCATCTCTCATTTTAAATTATTGTAACATCTGCACTAAATGACCTTGTAATGGCTGCTATCATTGACTGGTGGTCATCGGGCAAAATGACAAGACGGAAGCGGAGAAGAAAAGCGTTTGGCAGCAGATACTGACAGCTGAGTGGCATGATGAACTCTGCCTGATATCTCTATATTGCCCCCTGCAGTAGCCACAAGACCAACTGCAGCTTCTGTGTCAGCTCACTGCATTTATGCCAGACAGAAAAGGACATTTCAAAACTAATCGAAAATGCCTCACTATGCGGAATTAAATCTTTGGCAAATTATAGAGTTTTCCAATGAGCATGAACTATTTTCAACATTTAATAAGGATTAAGCTAGTAACTCACTATTAATGACACTGAATGACCCACGGAGGGAGTAATCTTCAGGGATGAACAGCACGATCTTCCCACCCTGCCGGTTTGCCCCCCAGCATTAAAAAAATTCTGGCTGCAGAGAAGTAAAATTATGATGTTATAAACCACCCGGAGGGTGGGGGGGGGCAAACATTTTGCCCACATTCCTCGTTCAGGCAAATGACTTTGAATGCCAAGAACACTTAACAGTGCGGAGTTGTGCGCTGCCACAAATCTGAAATATTCATGTGCCTACGAGGGAAAACGCGGCCGCCGGAGAGTGCTCGAAATTTTCCCTTCAAGCCCCAAATGCACTTTCAGAAATTACACCGTTTTACATGGTTTCTTTGGAATAATCATTTAAAGCCGAACAAAACACTGGGGCGAAAACACTTCCAATAAGACAAGGGGGTGAATTTAAGGCATTCCCTGCTCACACAGAGCCTTGTGCATTTTATCAGAAAGGTTGCAGCTCTCTTGTGCCAGAGAGGCTGGTAAAAGTGTGCCCTCTTGCATCTGAAGCATGCTGGGAGTCTCAGGCCCTCGAACAGCTGTGAGAGTGAGAGAGGCCTCACCCTTCAGGGCGATGCAAACCCAGCCCAGTGCTGCGAGGTTTGTTCCTTTTCTGCAGATTCACGGAGGTCATTAGCATCTTGCATCTGCCTTAGACAGCTGGTGAAGAGGAGTCTACAGATGCTGAAAAAAGCCGGAAACTCCCCCGAGTCGCCCTCGCCATTACTGTAGAGCTTGTTGATGGCACTTCTTCACTAGAAAGTGAGAGACCATCTCTGAAGACAGTCTCATCACTGGCAGGATTGCATACACAGTTATCTTGAAAACTGGTTCCAGCAGAGCATTCCTCAAGAAGATGGGGGTAGGTTTACTGGTGCTGGTGAACAGACTTGATGTCTCTTACTTACTCTCATTATGTCCCAACATGATCCAGAGTGCTAGGTTTGTGAAGCTTAACCATCAAGTGATGCACACCATTACTAAAGCTAGTGTTAGTGCATAAACACATCAGGGCAGCCACTATCATACACAACACTTCTCATTAGCATACTAAAAATTGTTTTTTTGTTTTATACTATTGTGTCAGGCTGCTGTATCTTATTTCCAGGGCACAAAGAACTCATCAGTGGAAGTATTACATTTCTAAAGCATTTTTCTTACAAACAACGATACAAAGCCCAATTTAGTCAAAAAGTCTGTTTACCGCTGATTAACGAGGAACTCTGCGCCATATTAGAGGCCTTAAGCATACATGCAAAAGGGTAAACGTGCAGAAGGGTATACGTGCAGAAACTCTGTGGACAGTTACCATCCCCGCCACTCACTAACACCTTACTAGCAGAAGAGTGGGCATAGCGTAAATGTAAAACATTATCAGCACAATGTTTCTCAAGGAGATGTAGGTGATACCACACACAGCCAGAATACTCTGCCTGCAAACCAGCCACTCCGAGTGACTTCTTTTCAAGGGGAGACGTTGGGTGTGAACAGCCAGTTGAGCAGGAGTAAAAGGCTTTGTGCATTTGAAATGTTCAAGGGGGTTTCATTCCAGTTACAATCTATATTATATATAGTGCATTTCCCATTTTTCTTGTTTTTACTTGGAAAACACAGTAACAAATCAATCAAAGATAATGGCAGCAAACGGTCTGACGGCCATTGAGTTGGGAACCAACTTGGCAGCGATAATCCACAATGGGTATTAGCCAGCTGGTAAACTGGGCAAGAATCCCAGGGGAGAGCTAAACAACATATATATAAAATTTCCTAAAATTGCTTCAATGAAAATATGAATTACTAAAAAAAAAAAAAGTAAGGTATATGAATATAAGTGAATATTTACACATAAATACACAGCAATTATAATAATATGAGTACTGTAATGAATATTTGCACATAATTTGCATTATTGATATTATCCGGGTCGTTCACTATTCAAAATTGCAAAGTCAGCACTGATTAATGAACAGTCTAGATAATTTTTAACCTGGCAGAAAAGGCTATCACCCCAAATACTTTATTGCAAATTTTCTAATTAAAAACAAAAATAAATCAGCAAAGGCCAAGTGTATCCTCTTTTTCAGTAAATGATAAACTCCTGGACCCGGGGCAGTGAAATGAATGTGAAATGCATCTTACAGTCAAGCGAGCACCATGTTTTAAACATGACACACGGCTGCCCTGCATAAGCTGCTTAAACCGAGATGTGCATTTTCCAGAAGCAGATCGCATGCCTATTGGCGTTAATAGCTTCTCTTTTCAACCAACGTAATTCAAATCTCTGCCGGTTTTGGGTTCGTTTTAATCTCTCGGAGGGAAAATGGTATCAAAGGAGGACGCGGGGGCGACCTCAGACTTGGACAGGCAGGAAGATCAACACGAGCACATCAGCTCATTAATTTTTGAAAGTATTAATTTTATTGGGTAACTGTTTGATTTGCACGTTCATTTAAATATTGTATTATAGATTCTTCATACAAACACATTGAATGGATATACATACACATATTTGGATACCTCACATAATCTGAGGTGAAGGAGAAACTCATGCTTGATATCTTCTCTCACCACAAGCAACATGACAATACAAATTAGGTCACCGTCTTGCAGGACTTGGCCTAAGAGCAGGCTCTCCTGTCTGGTTTGCTTGGCCCAGATTTTTCTCGGCCTCCTGGTACCCCATGGAGGAGCAGCTTGCAGAATGATATAAACCAAGAGCAGTGGAGGAGTGGGTACTCTGTGGGGTCTCACTGAAAATGGGGACTGGAGTGATGTGAACGCTGCGGGTAAGCCAAGCATCAAAGGATCGACGAAGGCATGACGGATTGGAGACCTCCAGCCCCCCGCCTCTTTACTGGTTTCAGCGAGACTGGTGTGCATGTGTCTTAGTTTACACACTCTGCACATGCATCTATGTATAAGAATGTATATGTAATACAATGTATGAAAATGTATATGTAATCTAATGTATAAGAACCCAGCATGCTATTACTATGACTCACAGACTCCAATGATAACTAACCTTTACATAACATTACCTTTTCTTGGCTGAATTATAGACCCTGTGACATAATTGAAAATTGTATGAGCCTCGTGCTAATATAGCAGTTTTTTTTAAGTTTCATTAGTATCTGCATTTCTTACAGGAACGCTGCTTGCTGACCGGCGGCTGATGGTGGGCCATTTTCTCTTGCAGCCCACCGTTCGGTTGAAAACATAAAGTCGTCTGTGAAAGCGTCCCGTTTTCCCATTCTGCCGACGAACCCATTTTCCGCCGAGGTCTGAAAATGGGACAGGGCATGAGGATGCTTATCGGCAAGCTTGCAGGTGCTTGGCACCGCGGGTCCCCCGAACATAAGATTCAGTGACGAAACGGCGCTTCCTCAACAACTATAATTACGAGTCTTAAAATAGAGCAGAGCCACCTGCACTCATTGAGATAAGAAGAACCCAATCATGGCTCTGAATAGTGCTTAGCGCCACCTGACATTTTTATATCACACCAGCCCCCACCGCCTTTCACCCTAGCTTCATATTAGAAGCTTGTGGGCACTTTAATCATCATTTCCTACAGGGAGAAGAATATCAAGCGGACACTTACCGCAGTTCTAGGTCGCCTAATGAAACGCACCATAAATGCAGTATTAACCTCATTAGTGAGTGTTTGGTGCTAATTAAAGGAACTCAGTGGGTCAGCAATTGGAATGGAAGGGCTATTGGACACAGAAGATCTGACCACTGACCTCTTATCTGCTCAGACACAATATGAACACATTTATGGACTCGGTCTTGGTTGGTGATCTCATCAGGGGAATCTAGAAGCAAATGGCATTGTCTGACTATCGTGACAAGCAAGAACAAACGCCAATGAGGCTGAACCAGGCCGGACATCGGCGCCTTTTCCATTACAATGAGGCACACAAACAGGGGCACTGAAAGGTCATGACATAGCAAAAAAAAAAAAGTGAGTTATAGGGCAATTGGAGTCAAAAACACAAACTAATCCCAAGACAAAGTATCCAAACACTGTAACACCGAAATAGCAAAAAACATTGAACTTAACCCCTTAAAATAAATGAATGGCACATACATTTTGAAGTATGAGCCGAATTACGAATAGACTAACACAAGCAAGTGCTAGACATACCTGATCTAAATGGTAGCTGGTTTTTCATTCATAAATTAAATATGTAACCACAGCGGCGTAAAATACCAAAGACTATAAACGGGAGGCAGCACCCTTATCATTCTGAAAGCTGAAACTGAGATTAATGATACAACTTGATGTGATTATTACAGTTCAAACACTGTTACTTTTACAACATTTACTAAAACCACTGTTTGGATGAGGAAAATTTATCAATAGCACCATGCAGTCTTTTACCAGATTTTATGAGGACATAGAAGGTCACCACAGCCTCCCAGAAGGCGGGCTTTGGCTCTGATGGCTCGGTTTATGGGGCAGGGTAAAACCTTCCTGGATTGCTATGGATTGTAATGGCCCATCAGGCACAGGATGGTAATGGAAAAGCAAACCTTCTCTGTATGACCATATGTGGCCTGACAGTGGGACAGTAGCACCTAGGTGGGAAGGTTCAGTCATACTGCAGTGGGAGCAGGATGGATGTAATTTTAAGAAGCTTTTTATAAACTAGCGATGGACTGAAATATTAGTTGCAGTGATGCAATATTATAAATGGAACAAATAAGCTTAGCACAGCTCAAAGGCGTAGCATAGAAGCTGGGGAGGAGATTTCAGCATGTTTTTTTTCGTGGAAAATGTACTCTTTTCAACCAGTGTCAGTGACAGCGTGTCAGGTTCGACATAAACTGTGGAAGATATGGTGGAGCCTGAGTTAATTTTATAGACACCAGAATCAAAGGAATTCTGCCACCACCTGGTCTAAATGCAGTTCTGTCATAGTTTACACCCAGTGAACTGACTCTGATGCTTTTATACCAGTGTGCTTATAAAGTTACGACTAAAGAAAACAGCCGCGCGACTCATGAGAGGCTGACTGCAGGAGCATGCGGCGGGAGTAACCAAGGGATACAGAGGGCTCCACACAGCGAACAAACAGCCTTTACTCTGGGTCTTGGCAGATCTCAGAGGCATATAATTCCCAATTGGAAATCAGTGAAGGGCCCTTATCTGTCAGAGTGTGGCACTCACCAAAGAAATCAGAGAGCCGATTCAGTGGCGAGCGGCGAATTTACCGCAGGCCATCCAGGAGGCTGCTTTGCGAGCGTGCAGCTGATTAAGTCCACGCCATGCGTAATCTCTATTTAACCTTGATGCCTCCTCAGGGAATGCAGGGACACTGATATCATAGATCCTGGAAGCATCTCGGACCAATGTGCACTCCCACAGTCGCAATCGCTATGTTTCTCCTTCTGTCGCGATTCTCCTCCGAGATTGCCATTGCAATTATAATTATCTAGATTTGAAACTGATAAAGATTATTTTAACAAACTGCTTTAATCTAAACAAGATTTCATTCCCCGCTAAAATGACAGAATAAGGGAGAGTTTACTAACGTGTTTTTCCAATGTGATTTCTTCATCTCACCGCCCCATGTGCGGCTTAATCCGATAATCCCTTAAATGTGATCTGTGATTCTGCCGTTTCCTTATTTATGGCCATCACCACAGGCTTTGTAAGAGACACATGCCAAAGCTGCCTGCATGTAAGCAGTGTAGACAGCATGTAAAAAAGGCTTTGAAGATCACATCTCTACACCCAAACCACATGCTGCTAAACAAACACCTAAACGTTCCCCACCTCGAGATTTATCACTTTGATATCCAGAGGAATTCTGCATGAATAAAAAGTTAGCTTGTCTCTGCAACTATAAACAAATTAGAGACCTAAAGGAGAACGATTTGTCTACAGTCTATAACTGAAGACACGGCTTACCTGAAAAGAAAAGAGCTCCGAATTGACACTGCGTGGCTCTGGAGTGCTATGGGTATGACAATAATGAGTTACTACTATTTATAAGTGACAAAAGGGAGCCTTATTATGGAGCAGGACCTTCAGATGAGAAACCGCAATATTCCGAGGGGGCTAGTAACTACTGTGACATTTACATTCACTGAGTTTTTTATAAATGTTTGTACTTTGGGGATAATGTTTTATTTATTTTCTTAGAGAAACACTACTTCTGCAATTTTCAGTGATATGATGTCATACTTCCTTTGGCTGGCAGGGTGTCTCAGCGGGTGGCACGACAGCCTGAGAGCTCTGGGGTTGTGTCTTTGATTCTTGCCCCAGCTCTCTCGGTGGGTGGAGTTTGAATGTTTTCCCTGCATTTCTTCATGTACTACATGCAGTTAGGTGACAGGGTGTTGCTAAATTGCCAATAATGTGAGAGTGTGCGCCCCCTAATGGGCGGGCAGGGTGTTTACCGCCTTGAGTCCTGCTCTTTATGGAATAGGCTCACTGTAATCATGTACTGGATAAGCAGTCATGCAAATGGATATTATATTGTTATATATATATAAATATATATTTATATTTCTATCTCATTCAAATCAGTCTGGGTGATTCTATTCATTTCACTTCTTAACACTTTCCTCTAAGTAACAGTACTTATCGATACTGACTGCAGCACTCACTCCGAGCACTCGACCAATCAGACAGGCTGTCCTCCAGTTTGGGGCTGTTCCTTTAGAACTGGCCAAAACACATATTATACAATCAAATTAAAAATAACACATTTATATTTATTGAGCATGAGTCATTACTTTTCCTTTTGTTTGCATTCATTTGTGGATGTAGCATTTTTACAGGCCGACTTAAGAAGCTAAACGGATCACATCACTTTTGCGGCCGCAGGCCGAGATGAAAGACTTTTCTCATTTCTCGCCACAAAGGGATTTTATCACGAATCCCTTAAAATCTGCTCCTGTCCGCCTCGACCTGTGAGTACCACGATTGCTATTTGCTCGCAAGCGCATACCAAATGGCCCCTAACGTGCCCCTCTTGTTTGCATGGAGACTGAACTTTAAGTGGCACTTGTTTCAGTACAAACGGAAAGCGAGGATTTGAGCAGCATCCCGCAGAGCGTCAAGTCCCTGGAGATGCGGATGCGGCCGCTGGCCATCTTTGGTGGGGATGGTGGGCTTATGCTAGGAGATGACTAATAAGGAAACACAGACCCTGCGTTTTCGTGACGTTGTGCATTATATTGTGTAAAACAGAAATGAGAAACACAGCCCCTTCCCTAAATAAATCCAAGAAAGCACAGCGTCTGCATCAACGCGAGTTTGTTACTCACTCCTCAGTTTTCAGGGTGCTACCCATTAGTACAATGAAAAGGTGAGGGTTCAGAGACCCCACCAATCCTGACACTAACCATATAGATTAAGGGCCCCCACTTGCTCACAATCATGCGTACAAGGTTCTGAAGTCTCAAATAGCTTTAAGTCATGGTTCTGAGACTTTTATTATGAAATGCTGTCTCAAGGTTTAGCAGCTGAATTTGTGGTCCTCACATTGATAACCTGAATGTTTTTTGAAACTCAAAAACTCACTGGCCCTTGAATGAGGTTCTTACTATGTTAACAGTTGCTGTGTGTGTAGCTCCTGTTCCAATTCTGCCTGCACGTGTACCTGACCATTCACTGGAAGCTCAGTCTAGCTGCACCTTTGCCTAGTTGAGTCCTTGACAGCATGGATGTCTGCAATTTGCTATTTGACTCGCTTAATCGCTTTTGACAAAAGCATTTGCTAATTATGTAAATATAAGCATTTATGTCAACCTAACTGCATTGAAAATACGGAGCTGGGTGACGGAAAACTTGTAGATTTTGTTGAAAATTTTGAGCTGTCAAAAATGACTCCTTGTGCATATTAAATCTTTGGCTTTTATTATTACTTTCGTTATTATCGTTATCCATCCATTTTCTGAAACCGCTCAATCCCAAATGGGGTCACAGGGGGGACCGGACCCAATCCCGGGAACAATGGGCGCAGGCAGGAACCAACCCTGGGCAGTCACCAACACACCACAGGGCACACACTCACAGGGCCAGTTTAGACTCACCAATCAACCTATCCTGCACACTTTTGGACTGTGGGAGGAAACCGGAGACCCTGGTGAAAACCCAGACGAACACGGGGAGAGCATACAAACTCCACACAGAAAGGACCCGGGACTGAACCCAGGACCTTCATGTTGTTAGGTAGCAGCGCTAACCACTGCGCCTACTACTACGCCTACTACTACTACTACAAAATACTGCTTGCAGTCAATCAGACTCGCCGACACACCTTACGAATTGCATTCACCTAGTTTTGACTTCTCAATACAATCATATTGAAAGCTCTGAAAACTTTCACGAATAATGCCAGGGGGGGGGTTTCGCGTCTGGCTGACAGCAGTGTCACCAACCCACTTCACTATCCAGGGTCTCAAAAAAGACCGCCCTCTTCAGCCTCCCTCCATATATTTTTATGCATATTCAGATAAGCCTTCACAGCAGGTCATTTCTGATACTGAAGTAAACTTTTAGCTTGGTTTACGTGCATGGTCTCAGAGTCTGAACATTTACTGATAGGTTTCTAAGGTGGGGAGGGATGAAGGCCTTTCTTCAACAGGAAGGCAACATGGAGGATTAGCAAAGCACATAGGCTGGTGGGGGGGCAGGGGGTAAATCAACACGCCTTCCATGAGAGGCCTGTTTAAAGCGAGTTTCTAACAGCCCAGTGGCTTCCTGTTAGAGGTGTACAAGGAAGGCTGAGAAATGGATTCCTGAGCTGAAAGAGGATAGGATAGGTTGGGGGGGGGAGTTAAAGGTCTGTTTGAGGTTAAGATGACTGGGGTGAACACAACCATCATCCAGCTGTTCATCATGGAAAGGGTTTTGTGGGGTGGCGGGGCTATCCCATGCAGCATAGTGCATCCTAGGTCAGTGGGAGGAAATAATACTTAAAATCCCATGTTCTTTCTGTACTGGTTCTCACCAGAAAATATCTGCTTTGTGACTGGGTGCTCTTGCTTCGATTCCCCTGCTGATTTCCGAAAGAACCTCCGACTTCTGGCCACAGATCCATGCTCCTTCTGAGCAGCTTGTGCCGCTCCGGCATCCTTGCGCCCACTGGGGGCAACTGATGACCTCCTCAGAGGATGAGCAATCTGATGTATTCCTGGGCAATGCACACGTGTGTGCACACACAGACGATATCGAAGCCGCTTGTCCTGACATGAGGAGCAAGGTGAGGGAAGCACAGAGCCGCCATGTTGAATACGCCTACTGCTTCTGCTCAGCTCGTTAGTGTTGGCAGTTTTTTTTTGAAAATAACACAGCTGTTTGGGGGGGGGGGGGCATGCACATGCTGTGTGGCATCAGGAAGACACAGCTGCGTTTTAAGGGGTAACATGAAGCACAGGATGCCAGGACGCGTGTTGTACATGACCTGGGGTCAGGACAACGCACTCCGTCTTACCAGCTCAAAATAACTCTCAGACAAAGATGACACCCCCTTGACAGAGCTCTTCCTTCGTGCTGATGTTCTCCATATTTTATGGAGAAGCCATGGGAAAGAACATCTCCCTCACATTTGGTGACATCGATCCCATAATTTTTGACAGGCGTAATGAAAAACTTTGTCTCAGTGTTGGAAATAACTTTATGATATCCTCCAGAACAGGGATGAGCAGTCATATTTGCAAAGGACCAGTGTGTGTGCAGGTTTTTGGGATAACCTTTAGGTCAGCTGTTCAAACCCAGGTGTGAGGACTCTTCAGCCAACCAGTCCTCTACTTAGTAATCTAATTAGGGAGTTGCAGAGAAAACACACAAATCCAACAGCCTTTTCTTGATAAGATTGCTCACCCCTGCTCCAGAAAGACCACTATTTGGATGTGATTACAGTATTACTTATTAAGAACACTAGGGTTTCTTCACAAACACAGCACAGTTACCTGGTTCAAATGTTAAATATTGATTAGCGTCATGCTGTCAAAGTGAAAGTGAAAGCTGCACATCCATTGGATTCCAAATGCTGACTAATGATCACTGAAGCCAAAAGTATTATAACCACCCCAAAACATACAAGCCAAGTCAGACAATCTCTGGCCACTGAAAAATACCAGGAATGGTCTTCAGCAGCTTTTCCTGATGGAGACCCGGACACCCCAAGCATCAGTCAGTTATCGGTCAGCAATCCTTGCGAGCTGTTATTATCTTTGTCATCTGTATGTGTAGAGAAATACACATCAATTGGCTCGATACATGATATTTAATAAGAGCCATTTGCGGAAGATTAAGCATCACAAAGCAAACACCTGTTTTGCTGATTCTGCTGAAATTGCATCCTAAGAATGTCATTACTGTGTGCGGTGAAAATGATTATGACAAACGCAGACGTCATTAAATCTGCATTGTGGTGTGAAAGGTTTACTTCAAGCCGATGACCCCGAGGAAAAATCAAGTTACTCTGAAGAGCAGGATGCTTGGTCATTGCTAAAGCTTCGGTGCGAACACCACCACGTGTGGACCAGTAATGAAGGCAGCTGGCTTTTGTCAAGGTCCGCGTGGATAGCGAACGGGTAACCCTTGTCGAGAGGTGGCTGGGGCTGGTTCTCTTATTTGGGGAGGTGATGGATCACATTGCCTGGACCTGCTCGTTTTTGATGATGAGGCAGTTGCCACGGAAACCACCAACAGTTGTGACCCTGGCCTCTAATTCATCTTTGGCTGACAGGTTACACTATAAGAGGTAAGACCTCAACAGAATCTATACATCTGCGATGGAAATGGGACTTCCATGAGAGACCTGTGTACTGTAAAGTGCCGTTTAACGCTGGAATGACTCTCGTAATACATTTATAATTCCAGATCACTGTGGCCAGTGGAGTATACTGCCCCCCCCCCCCAACCACCCCTTGGAAGGAGATGCAGGGTGTGGCTCTGGAAAAAAACACGAGGGAGCAAGGAAGTGAGAGCATGTTTCAGGAGCCGTCACTTTAATTACACCTTTTTCGCAAGTGCCACTTGTGTTAAGTTTCAACCCATTGCTTTTACACTGAATAGCCCTTTGTGGGTTGCCTTACAAAAATAAGAAGGAATAATGCACTTAAACACTGAAATAGACAATTATTATGTTAATAAGTAGCATGAATATCACACTGGCATTCTGTCAAAATTAGAACACAGACATTAGGCCTTGTCTCAAAATAGAAACGTTCCAACTGTTTTTAGGATGGGGCAAAAGAGGCTCATGGGAGTTTTGCTTACACAAAAATGTTCTGAGGGCAGAACAAAAAATTATTGGTTCCAAGAGATAACAAATCAGATTGTAGAGACAGGACCAACGAATCAGATGTCTTGGGCCTGCCTCCTCTAGTTGCTTGAACCCACCTTCCCCAATCTGATTGGTTGTCTCTCTGAACCAATCATTTTTTGTTCTGCCCTCAGAACATTTTTGTGTGAGTAAAACTCCCACGAGCGCAAAAAAATTGGCTTCACCTGAATTGCTGCTGAATTTTCTCATCGTGTGGGGGCAGGATTCCAGCCCACGACCCCAAAGGTGTAAGCCACCAGGCCACCCAACCCGCTCTCTCGGGTGTGGAGTTTGCATGTCTTCCCTGCGTTAAGTTGCTTCCTCTGGGAATACTTCTTTCCTCCTGCTCTTCAAAAACATTCAGACAGTTAGGGGAATTGGTACCATTAAATTTCTCATAACGTGTTGTCCTGCATCAGGACATGCATCCTGTCTAGGGCATACCCTTGCCCTGTTCACAGGGCCTCCTGGCTTAAACTGACTGTAACCCAATACTGAATAACTGGGTAGAGAAAATGGCCAAATTAACAGCATAAAAAAGTAACATGAGAGAGCCTGATAGTGCTTTTCTGTCATTCAAGCAACCTGAAAGCAAGATCTTTCTTCTACTGTGAGTCTCTTCAAATCACTTCCTTAATTCAACCCATTAATTTTAAATAGTCCTATAACACTCCTTGGCAAGATGCCATACACTGTTACCAAAAACCTGTCAAACTTGATAGATATTAAGGGGTCGATTTTAAGAAGATTATTCTGCTTCTTTTCCCATTCTAGTTTGAATTTGAGAAACTCCAGAAGGAACCAATGGGAATTGGGAAACTGGTTAATTTTAACGTCTGAACTTATCCAGGTTAAGGCAGGGCAGCCTGTATGGAGAACCTTACAGGGTTTCAGAGCTGGCTGAGGATGGACCCAAGATGTCAGCTACATCTGAATCATGCCCAGTATTTACACAGTAAAGGGACCATGTTACTGTAGTGAAGTCAGACATATTTCTTAGACTGGTACAGCCTCTTACATCCATTTATGCAGGTTGAATCTTCATTCCCATCAAACACTACTGTATACCAGGGGTCCCCAGCAATTTTTCCTGAGGGCCAAATTCCATTAGCAAATCAAAGCCAAGGGTCAATGAAACCAAAAAAGGAGCAGAGACTGGAGAGGGTCCCCTGATGATAAACTTCACAAAACGGGGAGGGGGGTTGGGGGTGGAGGTTGATTGTGCAGTCCGGATTCAGTTGTGTTTCATTCTGGATGCAGAGTGTAGCCTGCCAGTTGGTAACTGCTACTGAATACATAAAAGTCAATGATAAAGTGAATAAAACAATGGCCTATTAAATAAAACCACGCTAATATGGTAATTCTGAATTTGGACTCCTTTAAAACGTCTATTCAAACATGCCCTCGTGACTTCCTGTGGCTGCAGCGGGCGGCTCATCCATTTGCCACAGTGGGGCAGGTCCATGAGGTTTCGTTGTTCCTGTCAACACCGTACCCAGCGGACACGCGTGGCCACCCGGTGGCGCCACGGTTCCTGTACACAGTGTACAGCCACGTGTGAAAAAAAAGGTGTGATCATGAGAAGCAGCTGGCTGTGCAAGGTTGCGGGGTCACGGGCAAACGAAGACTCCAGTAGCGGGATTACTGGAGCCCGACACAAGCAATTAAAAACGCATTATGTACGTTTTTATGGCGAATTCCGTAAGGACTGCGGCGTCCTTGCGGTGTTCTGGAGCATGGATGAAAACCTTAGTTGGTCCTGCTCATCGGAGCTTCCCGGTGACGGCCGCGGGGCGGAGGAGCTCTGGACAGGAGCAGCTCGTTCCTCATCTCTCTCCGGTGCTTTCAGCACGCCGCTTTTTCTGTTCCAATGAGATCACGCCCGTTTAAAAATAAAAAACAGAAAAACAGGAGAGATGTTCCTTTCACTGCCTGGAAGTGGCTCAGTAGAGCTTCCTGGAAGCAGCTGTGAGTGTGCAGGAGTAACAGCACATAGGAGTCACAGCACGGAGGAGTCACAGCACAGAGGAGTCATGGCACGGCGACTCAGAATAGCTTGTGCCATCTTAAGCTATTCCTTATCATCAAGAGGGAGATGGGCAAAAGCATTTGCTGGAATAAACGAAGCCCTTTCAGAAGATGAAGAGATGGGTGAGGCTAAGCCTTCAAACTGGACCGTGCAGAAAGATGGACAGACAGAAATGGGGGGAAAAAAATGACGGAGTCGTCTCTGCAGAGCTGCCCTGCTGCTTCGCAAACCTCGATTTGGGTAGACAGCCCACTTCAAAGAGTCCCTTTGTCACAGATGAATGTGGAAAATCCCATCCGGGGTAGAAGGAGCTTAGCATTCACACAGGGCAGGAGTTAACTCCTTAGGAGGGAAGACGCCGCCTCGCCGGACTGGCTCCAGCCGCCCGCTTCACTTCTTCCCCTGCCTTCTCCCTCACTAAAGGAGTTAATTCATTGTTGGTGGGGACACTAAGCTAGTTTCCATCTTGGATTCAGAAAAGGGCAAAAAAACAGTAGAACTAATGGCTCAAATTGGAAGTATCTCCTAGACAGAACTAACAGGCTCGGTCTACTAGGCCCATGCGCAGTCATGCGCTTCTGGCCAATCGTGTGTCCAGGCCGCCTCTGCGATTGGCGTCGACCTGTATCCAGAACACGCAAATGCAGTCCTTCCTGCAGAGAGACTAGCTCCCATGAGACAGCGCAGGAGACTATCCGTAAAACAATGAAGCTGTTCCAGCACCGCTGTCAGGGTGCCTGTGATGAACAGCTCTTCTCAAGGTGCCCCTGGGCCCAGCCCACACGCGATGAGACACCAGGTATCGCGTACTACCCATGGACATTCCGACACACAAGGAGAACGCAAGGGAAAAGGCCACGATTTTGTTTCCATTTTGTGAGCGGCTTCATTCATGTGATAATTATTATGTTATCTAATACTTACTATAAAGATGATGAAATATCTGCATTTACGCAGAAACGCAGAGGAATGGGGATCCTGCAGGTAATGTAGGGAAAAACACAAACCGCAATCAGTCAAGAGTCTGTCACCAAGCCACCAACCCTCCAGCGGTTGATCTGAGGACCGGAGAAAATGCCTCATTATCTCCTCTGCAGTCGTTTTGAAATGGAAATTTAATTAAACAACGCTGCTTATATGTTTTAAATCAAGTGATCAGAGATTTTTAAGATTGTACAGCATGCAGTTATACAGGAGACTAAGATGTAGCGGACAATCATAAGGATTAGCAGACTCTAAAACACATACCGACTGTACTGACTGATGTTATGAGCACTTCAAAGGGACACCCTTCCGCCTCCCTGCTCTGTGTTGATACTGCGCCCTGCGACTACCAGCTACGGGGACTCGAATATGTCATGTTCAAAGGAGGCGAGGTTAATTTTTTTTGTCCCTCAGCCGAATGCGTCCGCCTGCCTTAATTTTCGTCCTCAGATTCTGGCTCGCCCCGTGGTGGAATTTTAGAATTATATCTCTCCCATGGTGACCGGGAGATGCCTTTAATGCATGTAAGCTAGGTCGTTTTAATTATTACAGAGATGTTTGGGTTGTTATGTCCGCAGTTCTGATGATGGGCAAGTTGACTGAAGAAAGATAACATCAGCCTGAGCGGCACAAGTGTGAGGATTCGATTAACCTTTGACCTCATGTGCGGCTCCCATAAAATCACCCTCATCGCGCATTTGAGCCTTTGGGTTTTCTTTATTATCGCTCCAGCTCCTACCAGCAGATTGGATTCTACTGGGACTCCAGGGTTACCCCGCTGCAACTGTCAGTTGGACTGGACGGCCTCTTGTACTCCCTGCAGTTTCTTGGGGATAATCTTTCTGGGTCAAAAAGTGCGGTGACTGCAAATGTGAAGCTGGACAGACCACTGCTGCTCCTGTAGACTACTCTGTAGATCATATTGTACACACCATTGTAGATCACACTGTACATCCTACTGTCCACCCATTCTGTCCACCAAACAGTAGACGATGCTGTACACTAGACTACACTGTGGATAATATTGTACACACCATTGAAGACTATACTGTAGACCATGCTGTACACCGTACTGTACACCACTCTGTACACCATGCAGTAGATGATGCTGGAAACTAAGAGGGAGAAATCCATTACTTAGCCGGAGGTATCATGGAGTCCATTTAAGGGGAAGATGTCATTTAGTTGTGTCTCTTCGTCTGTCACCTACACAAACCGCACCAGGGGTCAGACTGAGCAAATATTGTGATCAGTTTTGAGTTACATGTACTTTACTTTACATTTATTCTGCATTCTATTAGATGGATTTATCCCGGAAAATTCTATCCAAAGTGACTCACACTTGATAAAGCAGGGTCAGCCAGTTCCTGAAGCGAATGGTGATAAAAGACTTGCTCACAAGACTTGATCCCAATGGTGAAACCACTTTGCCTACTATGGGAGTTGAACAGGCAACCTTCCGATCTCTAACCCAGAGAGACACATCGCCCCCATTCACACTGTAGACAATGCTGTACACCCCATTGTAGAGCACACTGTAAAGCATACTGTAGACCGTGCTACAGACCATGTTGTGCACCCCAATTGTAGACCACACGATAGACCATGTTGTAAATAATATTGGACACCCCATTGTCGACCATGCTGTAGACCATGCCACAGTCCATGCCATCGAACACGCTGTACACAATGTAGACCATACTATATACTACACTATACACCACACTGTAAACTACCTTGCAGATCACACTGTAGACCCCCCAGTGCACCACCTTTCAGACCAGTCTGCAGTGCCATTACACAGTCTACAGAATCCTTCATTCTTTAACTAGAGCCAAGAAAACCCTGGCTCATCCATTAGCAGTATGGCATTTTGTGACCGTCCATAAGAATGAGCTGGAAGGGAAAGACAGTCTACACTCAGTTTATTAAGTTCAGTTTGCCACTTGTTTTTATTTAGATCAGTGTTTCCCAACACGGTCCTCGGGGACCCACAGATGGTCCACATTTTTGCTCCCTCCTGGCTCAAACATGAATTGTCTGCGGGTCCCCAAGGACCAAATTGGGAAACTCTGCTTTTGTTTATTTAATAACACACGCACACACACATATGCACACACGGTTCGGTTATACTTGATGAGCACACAGATTTCTCATCAGAATCCCTGCTGGATCCCACATATGGTCGACCCAGGGAACTGGGGAGAGGATGGAGTGGAGTTAGGGGGGATTTGGAGAATGGTACCTAGAGATTGTTGCTTACTCGTCAGAGAACTGACTAATCAATCCCGTGCTGTCACTTCAGCGTAACAAGTCACTCTGTCACTCATGCCAAGCTTCCCAAAAACACACTTGCTGGAGATGTCTGTGTGAACCCGGGGAAGGTGGATGTGAGCCATTAGCAGAAGATGAGCTTCAGGTGAGGCAATTGCAGGGACCCGAAGCCTCTGACCTTTTCACTATCATCGTAGAATCTAAAATACTGACAGAAACAAACACACTTAGGTGGGTGGCACAGGGGCTACTGGCATATGGCCGTATACAGGTGAGGGCAAAGTGGATTCCATCCAGAGAAGACCCAGATAATGTAGGTTAAGAAAAAGTCCCAGTCCTTAAGGTATGATTTTTTTCAATAAGCAGTTTCCTTTTTAGATTTAAACAGACCATTATTTCTTGTCCACCCATCTTCATAATCTGATTAGTTGCATTATAAATATACATACAATATACATACAAGCTGATTTTTAAGGTAAATATATAACTGAAGCAAGACAGGTTCTCAGAGGTAACGCACCAAAGCCCCTTTGTGAGACTTTAACATCCGTACCACAAGTCCATGTTTGCAACCACTATGCTACATGATTGTCACATCAGATGTATACACTCAGAGCCTCTCAGCTGGTGTTCGGGGATCTAACCCGCAGCGGGGCCCACAGAGAGCCAAAAATAGGTCCATGTTATATAAGAAGTATCTGATTTCCCATCAGAGTTTGCGAACTGAAACTGAAATGCATTTTGTGGGGCTGATAGAGAAAAAACTTTTTTTCCTTTTTAAATCATTATGTTGATGCTGAATATGAGACAGCTGTCTAGCTCTGCCTCTCAGCACTGGAGTATATTTAAAAATAATCTTTAAATTATGTCATTTGGTTAGTATTTTTAAATCAGAACACAAAAATGAAAAATGCATTCATAATAGATGCATCTATATTAAAAATTTGTACTGTAATGCAAAATTGGATCCTTGAAAAATTTCCTGGAATTTCGCTTGATTTTATCGCCGGTGTGATTACCAGACTTTTTGCCACTAGTTACCCTTCTGTCAATTCAGATCAAGCTTCACTCAAACTGTAAATGTACTACCTGTAATTAGCGTGTACTCAATTTAAACGTATATTGATTTGAGACCAGTCGTCTCAGCTGCTAATAATAGACAATCACTTCAAAAGCTTTTGAATACAAGGATGTAATACAAACAATCTGATTTCCCTATTTGAGTAATAATTTTCCAGGAGCTGAAAGATATCCGTAATACCGAACATTAAAATAACTATCAGTTGGCTAAGTTTTTTATGGGTTTTTCGTTACTATAAAATTTCCGTATTTCATAAATTGTAATATTCCGAAGTGCATTTATTTATAGCAAATTACGAAAGAGGTTATTAGCCTCCTAAATTACGGTATACAATCGCAGAGTTACGTTTCCATGGCCAATGTCCACGTCATGGCTTGGCCCCTTCTTTCTTTGCCCGGCGAAAACGCTGCTGACTTGAGTCCGTTGCCATGCTTTTACTTTCGGAAATCTCAGCTCTCTTTCTTTGAGGACGCCCTCCTGTTCACCTTTATCCAAAAATAGCAAACTTGGGCTAGCACTTTGCTTTCTCATTCAACGCAGCGCTAGAGATGCAGAGGATGGCGGCAGGGTTGAATGATGGCCCCTGTCCTTCCAGTGCTGCGTGACTCTGATTCATCAATGTGGGGGCGTATCGGGGCAGCCTGAAACAAACCGGACTTCACCGGAGGTATCAGGAAGTCCATCAAAAGGGTAGTTGTGTCTTTTCATCTCGCGCCTACACACACTGCACCCTGGGTCAGACTGAGCAAACATGGTGATCAGTTTTGAGTTACATACATTTTACTTTAAATTTATTCAGCAGACACTTGTATTAGATAGGATTAGATGAACTTTATTGACCTTCAGAAATTCTATCCAAAGCAACTCACACTGGGGAAAACAGGACCAGCCAGTTCCTGAAGCGAATGGTCTTGAAGGACTTGCTCAAAGTCCAACTGGTGAAACCACTTTTCCCACCATGGGATTTGAACTGGCAACCATCTGATCACAAGCAGTGTCCTAACCCAGAAAGACACACCACCCCCATTCACACAAGTATTAAGAAATTGCATGCAAGATATTAAGGAAATTGGCAGTCACCGCCACCAACCTACAGTATGACAGACAAGCCTGTTTGGATCTTCTCCAGGGGGTCTACGGCCCTCTTTTCAGCTTGCTGTGAGGACGCATTCAACAACAACAACAACAAAAAACATAAAGATAACGGCAATTTCAATCTGCATAGGGCCTTCGAACCGTTTTCGGCACTTAGGAACGGGCTTTATCGCAGCCCTTCGCGGTCTGGATGCAAGAGCGTGCCCGAGAGCAGTAGACAAAGGAGCTGTTCCCCGTACAATCACGCAAAAGATTTGGCTACCACTACGATCGGCAAGCAAGTTACAGTCGATCACGTCTGCAAGATGCCTGTTTGTCGCTCAAGCAGGATTAAAAGATACGTAACTCGCAAGTGCAATATCACGAATATTACTTACATGCGTATAACCTTCACAAGAGACTACTGAAACCGTAAGGCAAAAAAGGACATTGGAAATGCAGATTAAAACGATAGGTTCAAATATGATAACAGTTAGAATTAACTTATGTAATTTATCAGTAATAACAGATTTAATAAACTGTTACAAAGTCAGCTAAAATCAACAGATAACTACCAACAATATCATACATCGTTCTTAAGGTAAGGTTTGTGGACTGCAAACTTTTACTTTAATAAAAGCTAAACTTGCCCATGTGTGTGATTAGCATGCCATCACTTGTATATTTGAGAAAGCCATGAGCATCTTGAATGAATACTCAGAGACATTTTCCATGAACGCTCTTCGGGAATCTCAGGCACTGCCTGCAACTCCCCGGGTCCGAATAAAAAACGGTTAGCTTGTCTGTATATGAAACCTGCCTTAAATAAATCGCTTGAAATTGCACTTTAAAAAATCGGTTCATTAAGTAAATTTATTATTTTAACAATTTAACAAGAACCACCACTATCTGTGTTCCACTATGAAACGCATCTTATTATTCGTCTTTCAGTAAATATATACAGTAGGCCTATTTTGATTTCATACATAAATACTCTCAATATTGGAAACATCTAAATACCGGGACATCGGAATAAACAGTGTATTTGCAGTATTTTGCAATACTAATGTTAACTTCCGCTGTTCTTTAGATCTCTACATATGATTAATATAACCATTTCTGGTTACAAAATTAAACTGGTATAAATAAATCGGCGGGTTTTAGGGCAATTATCATAAAAGCCTATAGAAGACGCGCTGAGAAAATTTAAATAGTGGATTAGAGAAGGTGCGCCTAAAATGATCATGACGGCAGCCGGACCGCATGGACACTCCGTTTTTCTACAGAAAATTATGCGTCGGCTCTGCTTATTTCGTATAATGACGGAACTGACATATGCAACACAATTTACATGGAACACTGTAACACGTCGCAAAACACATGAGCCGCTTTCAATAACTGCACATTTAGCATGCTCAGAGTCCGACGAAAAGTGCAGGTGCGCATTTCCAGGTATGCTCACGGTCCAAGGCTCCGACAAGTGCGGCACTGACTGTGGCGGGATGAAAATCTCCTTGCTTCTGTTGCTACATGATTAACTGCGTTCCGTGTTAAAGAAACCGATATTTATTATAATCGAGCAAAAACATGGTTCAGTTTTGCAGGAAGCAAATATCAGAACATCGCCTATGCCAGGTGCATTATAAAGCATATTTGTCAGCAGAGAGGTAAACACAAAAAGAAGTCGGACACTCGCTAACGAATCTGAACACGACGGATCGTCTTACCTAGCAGCATGGTGAGTCCGAACAGTTCAGCCAGACTTGTCTTCCGCGCTGTCTTTCAACGCACTAGCGCCCAACAGTATCTTCCGTTTTAAAAGAAAAAAAAAAGCACAAAAAGTGTGTTCCAGGTGGTACAAATGAGACTGAAAGAGCACAATGTTCGGGCGTCTCTCAAGGCGTTCACTGTTTCCCCTGTTTCCAGTCAGTGACAAATCGCCGCAAATCCCAATAGCTGCTAGTCTGAAGAACGATAACACATGCACCTCAATTAAAAACGTAATGCTCCGCTGATCTGCGTGCCCCGGAGGAAGGAGAGAGAGGGAAGGAGGGAGAGAGAGAGAGGGAGAGAGATGGGTGGGAGCAGGAAGGGGGTGTCACGGCCAGCTCCTCACTCATCGGGCTTCTCTTTCTCAGTATATTTACGGTTTTCCCTTCTATCGGTCCAACCCAGGTGTGTTTACCACGAAAAACAAAACCTGCACACTGGTTGCCGGTAATATATCCGCGATGCATAGATGAGCGCCTACGTTACTCTGATTTATCGACTGATCAAGTAATTACTGGAGAGTCAAAAACCCATTCAGCGCTCCTCGGCAGGCTGGGTAACGGGCGCTGGCTGGGCGCACAGCTGAACAGCTATACGCGCCGCTGTAATAAAAATGATTTAACTGCCAAAGCAGGGTGCCCGACAGTCAAATTTACGCTGCTTTTACTCATTTCCGTCGATTAAAAGTAAATCACATACTGTACTCCCAGTCTACTTTGAAAGAACCATTCTTGTCTGTTTAAATTGGTTAGACAGTTAAGAGGCAGGCAAACCGCAAAATAAATGTAATTTCCCTTATAATGCAATTCTTTACCGTAACTGAACCTGGTCAATAATGAAGATGCGCGTATGTAGTCTCTCACTGGGTCTTCCGTAGCACGATATTCTCCGATATGAATAAATAAATAAACAAAATGACCTTGCATATGGCTTTCCCAGGGAAACTGTAGGACACCTTGTCTGAGTGACTCCGAGGGAGCCGCCCCTTCTCCAAATCTACACACGTTGACGGCATGGTTATACTGTCCGCCGTCTTCGCCAGGGACCCCCGCGCTTTGTGCGCTAAGGGAAGGGATCACGAGTAACGCCGAACTGTCCTGGAGAAGTGCCAAAGCACATCTCGGAGGGTGTATGAGGAGTTTAATTACGCGATTAAATTGCTTTCCCTCGGCTCTCTGGTGGGGACAGGAGGGGAAATGTTCGAGTGAGGAAAAGCAGTATTTTCCCCCTTTTTCCCCCCAGCTGAATAACCAACAGCAGCTGCAGAACCGCTTTACGAGGAAGCAGCAGAAGAGTTGAGAACTCACACGAGTGGAAAGACGGGGGCAATCGCCCATATTAAATCTCGTTCCAGAATGACAGTTTACAGCATCCGTATTTTTTATACGCAATTAAAGGGCTAATAATTGGAGCCCCGCGCCTTTTGACCTAAGATGCTTCTCCGATGGAACGGAAAACGTCTGTCAAACGGGCAATGAGACGGTTTAGACTTTGCAAACGACTGGTTGGTGAGCAGTGAAATATTACTAAATTAGGCCAGCAATTTTGCACGCCTTACTCCACGAGGGAAGTTTTATTTTATTTTTTTACCTGCCGGTAGTTTGAAAACAGTACATCCTCATCCACCTGCGCTGAATAACAACACGACGGTCACATCATTTATATTCAGCTCAGCGCTGTATGCCTACTCACATTTGAGTGTAGGTCAACTTGACTAAAGTTTTTTTGTAATTTTACAGCCGCAAAGATGAAAATACGTCGGAAAAGAACCGTTCAACTAGATACCGAAAAACAATGTAATTAAAATGATATAATTTATGTTTTTATTATTAGGCAATAATTTAAGACACTGTTTCACAGTCCGATAACACAGGTGGCTCCTGAGACGTCAGCTGAGGAACTCACAAACAAACATGCCAAAAACTCTCTGAAAAACTGCCACCGCAAACAACAAAACCTGAAACAAAACTCCTTTACAAGTGCAAAACAAACATGTTAAACACAGCAAAATCACCTTAACCGTTGGAACGATCAGAAGATGCCAGATGTAAACACTGGTGCCGTTTTATAAGAAAAAACGAAATTAACAGCGAACAAAACACATGCACGTTTGTGAGGACCTAGTGCCGATCTGACGAACGCAGGTGCCGGCTGGCGTTCAGAACCAGAGCACGTGTGAAGTGAGTAGGCGCTGTGAGATTTGGAGCACCGTTTCGGAAACACGGTCTACGGGTCTTTTGGCAGAACCAGCTGGGGGTACAGTTCTGTATGAGGGCAGACAGAGCTCAGTCCTCAGTTCCAGCACGTTCTCAGCAGCCGTGAAGAATCTCTCACCTCATCAATCTCGCTTTACGGGCCATGCCAGGCACTGTTTGGCGGCCTGGGGTGTGCGGCTGCAGTTTCAACCCCCCAGCACGTTCAAACAGTCAAGGAGGCATCTGCGTACACCGCACAGGTTTTGGCCAGTGGATGAGCCACGCTGCTGTAATACCAAGCTACCGGCACACGTTTCAAAACCAGGTGACAAACCACTGCCACAAACTGCTGCGATCCAGCTGGGCGTAAAGGGACAAATTGCAGCAAGGCGAATGGACACCTGCTGAAGTGTGAAAGCTGAGCCAGCTACTGCCTCACAGGCTTGTGGGAAGGCAGCCGCTCGGCAGAGTTGTGATCCAGGGCTCGTGCACGGACTTCACAGATGTGGGCCCTCAGCGGAGATGTGATTCAGGGCTCGCGGACTTCACAGATGCGGCCCCTCAGCGGAGATGTGATTCAGGGCTCACAGACTTCACAGATGGGGCCCTTCAACAGAGCTGTGATTCAGGGCTCACAGACTTCACAGGTGTGGCCCTCCAGCGGAGGTGTGATTTAGGGCTCCCAGACTTCATAGATGAGGCCCCTTAGCAGAACTGTGATCCAGGGCTCCCAGACTTCACAGATGCAGCCTCTTTCTATGGTAATAATACAACAATGGGGTTTTGCTGTGCCAGCCTCATACTTGCAGTCTCATGGAGACACACTGCACTCTGCTCAGGAAAAAAAACTTTAATTAAACATTATGCTCTACCTTCTTGGATGTTTGATACCATTGGTTCTTGAGTAATGCAATGCATTCAAAATAATGAAGATCAGGTCCAAGATCAAATGGCTTGTGTTCTGTTTATTATAAAGCCATCATGAGTTCACTAGAAATGATTTTGCACTAGGCCTTCATGTGTGACCACAGACATAACAAGGCATCCCAGTGGTGATAGACTCATACAGCGTGAGACCCAGGGTGTCCATAGGCCTGGGGTAAGTGATACATTAGCAGAAGGATGACAGATTTGTGGAGATAGCAGCAGAAAAGCAGAATATCCTTCTGCTCCAGCTAATGCTGGTCTCCTGGGCTTATAATGAGATTTCCACTGCGATCAGTGTATTTAAAAATATTCTGGGGAACAAGTTTTGTACCAATGTAGGCATCTGCATGTTCAGGGATCAGGACATACCATGTAAAGCATTCCCTTTGGTATTCCATCATCCTTTATACAGCTTTGACTAATGCTGTCAGCTTGTCTCTCCTGGCAGCCCTCACGTACTTACTGAATAAGGGTAGAGTATTACGTGATGGACGTTTTGCAGCCCCCACGTATTAAGGCTGGAGCTTTTGCTCTGAGATATTCCTCCCCCAGGTACCGCTAATGGACACCGGCCAAGCATGAGCATCTTAATGCTCATCTTTAATTCCTTGGCTACACATATAGGGTATTTCAGAAGATAAAATATGAAACGACAGCATGAGTCAGTAATAGAATCCCTTTGTCGTCTTTTCATTTGTTCACTAAACCATCCTACGAAATGTTTTATTAGGGCACCTGTAGCAGATTTTCTCCTTGTGCCTTAAAGTGCATAACATCAAGTTTTCGGAAGAAAGACTCACTCTGTGGATTATTGTGAACTGAATCCAGCTCCCAGCTAATACAGCCATATTGGTTAAAAGCCACATTAATAGCTGCTTGGCATGGGGGTGTGTGTAAAATCGGTGAGGATGGGACACACCTGAGGTCGGGGCCCGGAGCCAATGCAGGACTGGCGACGGTGGCAGTGGCCGCACTTGGAGATGGTGGCAACTGCAATTTAATTACAGCAAAAAGGCTTTCGATACCCACCGCATGTTTCCATCAATTGCTGGCCAACACTGCCCTCCCCCAGCCCCCCACCAGCAACAATTGACAATTCAGCTTTTGGAGATGCACATGCCCGCCCCCCTCAGCCTGGCAGAGCGTCACACTGCCATTTACGTTTGCCTGTTTAAAATGCATTTAGGCATTTAGATTGTTTGGGGCAAATGCATTAATAAAGCCTCAACAAACAATTTACAAAATACTCTACTTCTGAAGCTGCTTCATTCATCTTCCTGTTGTACTGGGCTCCTTGCGACATGAAAGCCTTTTTCCGGTGCAGTTTTACCAGTTAAAATGGCTTTATATGTACCAGCCAAGCCAGATAAATTACCAGATAACTCCAAATGGAACATTTAGGATAACTGCAGTCTGTTCCTGAGTATTTGCCATGTTCATGCCCCCCCCCCCGTACAGTAAAATAGCATCATGGGAGGGTGGGCTGTGGGGC
The DNA here is from genome assembly GCA_026777985.1 of Mormyrops attenuatus. Classification (NCBI taxonomy): domain Eukaryota; kingdom Metazoa; phylum Chordata; class Actinopteri; order Osteoglossiformes; family Mormyridae; genus Mormyrops; species Mormyrops attenuatus. The sequence continues at coordinate 16,009,072 of JAODKC010000095.1, read as the reverse complement.
TGGTCAAGTAGATTACCGGGAAGGGGGGGGGGGGCGTGCGGGCAGGGCGAGGTGACGCCGCCCTCCCACGCGGCG
>JAODKC010000095.1:15990899-16001380 GCA_026777985.1 Mormyrops attenuatus | reverse complement strand
GCTGTGCCGAGACAGCAGCCAGCCCCCCAAGCGTTCATTATTCATATTTTTATTAAAATTTACTGAATAAGCTACAGAGCAGTACGTCACACCAGGGAAGGAAAATAAAAACAAGGTTTAACCGTGGAGATAAAATAACAGTATAAAAGGTAATAAACATTTAAAAACATCCGTACCCGAGAAGAAATAATAATTATCTTTTTTTTGTAACCTGCTCCAAATGTTTTTGGCTAATCAGCCTCTACAGGCCTGCGACCCCCCCCCCCCCCCCCCAGTTGCCATGTTGCATCCCTTCTCCCCATCACTTTTCATTCTGATAGCTCTGTGGTCTTGCTCCTTTTCCCCACTATGCCCCCGGTCGCTGCCAGCATGACCTACCCAGCTGTGCCCCGGCACCGTCTGCCATCAAATGGGCAGAAAAGGTTGTGTGTGTGTGGCCATCACAACACATTCAAGACATATTAAAGAATGAAGCACGCTGATTTACTCCCCATGGGAAAACAGCTGGATCCAGCCTCAGCATACACGCAGCAGGGGCAGGTCTGACCCCCATCCCAGGTGATTATTGCTCTGCTCTGAGTCGTATCCCAGGCTGCATTCGCACAGCGGCATGCGGCCAGCGATATGCAGCATGACGCCTCGTCATGGTGACGGGAGACTTTCCTCTCAAAGGCCGCTGCGGTGCAAGACGATAGGGACAAGCCCGGTGTTTGGATGGCTGTGTGACATGGTCCTGAACAGATCCGCACCGTCGGCAGCGAACAGTCCATGTTTAGCCCCGCGGCATCTTCGAGGGATTAGATCATTGCCCCCCCCCTCCTCCCCCAACAGTCACGATTTTTCGAGAGGAGTCAGTGCGAAAGCTTAGTGTTTTCATTTAAGATTTCTCACGTTTGCTTTTCAGCTTTCCCAAAAGTGACTGCAGCATGAGTTTTATACATTATTATTATGCAGCATAACATCAGCGTTTAAAATTAATTTTGAGTCATGTTCGTGTGTCCTTCCAAAGACATGACTAAGCCCTAGAGAGCCGTGACAACTGCACTCCGCAAGAAAGCGGCCCAGACTGCAAAAAAACCCAAGCCATGGCTCACTCTAAATCAGGATGCTCGCAGGTAAACAAACACTAGCAGCAGTATAAAAATGGCAAGTGGAGTTTGCTAAAGGAGGGGCGACACAAGACATGAAAGCAAACCACAGGGCGCCCCTGCCAGAGGCGGTGGGGCATGCCCCCCTGAAGATCCACGGAGTCTTAACACTTGGACCTTTCAGAGTTTCAGCGCTGCTCCTAATCCTTTCTGGGGGGTGTACAGCTTGCCCCTCCCTGGTTCTGTGGAGAGGAGGGTTTGGCGCTGATGGGTTCAGTTATAATTATACCGCTTAATGCGCGGGCCCAAATCTAATTCGACGGACCTTTTGGGGCTGCCCTAATCCGGTTATCAGACCGAGCAGATGCGTTGGATGCAGCACGGTCCGCATATGCGCGGCAAGGGGTGGCCCACGGGAAACCGTTATAATACACGAACGCCTGCGTCGTTTCTGTTACCCGCGCGCTCACACGTGCACGTGGTTCGTAAACCAGGGCGACGCAGCGTTACAATGCGGACGGTTACTGGGCCGCGACTGGGCCAAATTGCTGGGACACCCCCTGCTCTCCTCTCCTTTGAAACGTCTCCCAGCAGGATTACATCCCATTAAAATCACTTTCATTTTAATGCACACTTCATTAAGGGGAATAAAGGGGCTGGACTCTCCAGAGGGACGTGTTGTGTGCGATAGGATTATGGGGAAAAAATTTCAACGCTCTCGCTCAAATTAAATGAAGCCCTTCTTAATAAACTTGGCGCACCCCCCTGTCTTCCAACCCTGCCCCTGTCAGTCAGTCAGGACCCCGGAGAGCCGTGTTTGTGTACATGTGGGAGCGTGTGCTACACATGTCAGATTGTCCTACATACAGAGCCGCGATCTCGTTTGGGCTTCGTGGACTGAATGCGACAGAGGTGACAGGAATGCCTCTTTGCGGAGCCGACACTGGTGACAGTACGTAATGTACCAGGGCAAGGAAGCACTGACTGTGATGCCCCAGGCTGGTGTGTCACATGGGGGGGGGGGGATGCTTTTGTGAGGGTCACTTCAAGTGAACCGCTTCAGTAGAACAGTCAGCGAAACAAATGAAAGTCAGTCACAGCAGCGGCCAGATGGGTGAGGACTGACACTCCCGCTGCCTCTGCTACTGCTGTTACTGCTTATACAGTACAATCCTGTTATAACGGACTTTAAGGGACATGGCAAAACAGTCCGTTATATCCAAAGTCCGTTAGATCCAGAGTTGTTGTATGCCCAGAACACAACTACAGGACCCATGCCACACCCCAGCAGGCACACTTGTGGTATAGATTATTATATTGTACATGTAGTAATCCAACTTTACCTGACTGTTGGAAGTATGTATGGCTTATAAGTGGTTATACATGTTCGGTACAGTAGTAACCTTGACCTCATTGCTTACTGCATCCCTCCAGCTGCGAGCGCCGTCTGCCGACGCACGGCGTGCCTGGTGATGGACAGCCACACAGACCAATCAGTGTTGCCTGCTGTTACACCATGCCTGTTTATAGAGCGTGACTATTAATAATCCCGAATACGTATCTGCACTGGATATCATCGGCACGCCACGCGCCTTGTAGGCGGAGCCTGCATGTCCGTTATAGCCGAACAAGACTACGGCTAAAAGCGGGCCTGGGGACCAAATTGTTTGTTCGTTATGAGCAAAATTCCGTTATATGCGAGTCCGCTATGCTTTTTCTGCATGTTTGTAAAGGCGCATGGCTGGGGCCAGCGGACCTTGTCCGTTATACACGATATTCCGTTCACTATAACGGGATTATACTGTATACACCGCCACTATTACTACTACTGGGAATATTTCTACTACTACTACTATTAATACTACTGCTGCAACTACTATTATTACTATTACTGTTTTATTAGGTCTATTTCTACTGCTGCTAGTATTATTTTACTACTATGGTACTTGTTTTACTACTACTACCACCATTACTACTACTTCAACTACTACTACTACTATTTTTATTACTACTGTGTTGTTCTACTACCTCTATTATGAGTACTGCTGCTGCTTCACCTGCTACTGCTTTCTTCTATGGCTACTTCTCTTCCTGCCACTTCTAGTACTTACTTGCTACTTATGCTAATGCTAACAGCACCCCAGCCATTACTCTTGCCTTTACTGCCGTTGCCCTGCCAGTGTCTGTTGTCTGCTGGCATCTCTCACATGCTCCATGAGTTAGTGGGTCTATCCTTGTCTGTTATGTCCTTGTGCCCCCATGGATCTGGGGCGCCAAACACCGACCCACGACCCCAAAACCAAGCCTACCCAGAAGCTCTGCTTTCTGAAACTCTCTCAGCAGCAACAGCGGAGCAGAACATTAGTTTGGACAAGAAGCTTCTGGAAGGACTTCCACATTCTGGAAGGTACCGGCCCCACAGCAGATCCTGTGACCGGCACAGAAAAGTCACTGGCAGTGGATCTTATGGATCATTCTGTGGATATAGATTCTGCTTCCATTAATCAAAGTTTGTTTGAACCCTGGCTCTTTAGGACCAAATGTACACACCAGATGAAAAACTGTAAATGAGCCATGCGACGTCCTTGCCTTAAGACAGGTAGCAGCAAAGAAAGCACTAATGCCTATTGGCCCTTATTCTGACCTTTTAAATGGTGGCTCAGGCATTAGATTGGGAGACGGTTAGAGGAGCTGAAATGTTCATTAAAGAGAAATATGCATTTTCTTCTGCTGTCTGGGGAAAATGCAAACATCAGTCAAACGCCTCTGTCTCCACCCAACTGCAAGACAGTGAAATGTTCGGTCCGGTTGGTTTCAGAATAGGTTCTGTGCAGTGCTTACAGTCACCAGCGGACAAAGAATGTAGAACAGGGCAAATGACCTGACGTCTGTGTTCTTGTGGCCCAGTGCGGGTAATTCAAGCTTGTGGCAGTTCACCCAGGGACAAAACAGCTCCCATCAGCAGATTCTGACTGCGTGTGGCACCTAACAACACACCTGTGACAGGGCTGCTCATGTTGGTTCTGGCCCGAATCAGGCCACGGCCTCCAGGGAGTTTCCCTGCGCTGCTCTGTGCGTTATTATTAGTGAAGGCTGCAGGGGCAGCGGGACAGAGGGAAACAAGTTCTATTTGCATATTAGAGACCTGCTTTTTTGTGTCTTAAATATTAAATAATTTAATTCATAATAACCAAGGCAGCCGTGGAGCCTCCAGGCTACAGAAATAAATACCAGCTTCCTCTCTGACGTGGCCCGTCTGTCTGGGAGAACTTGTGTTGCTCTCCAGAAAAAAAGTGGGCAGACGGCTCAAAATAATGTAAAAACTCTGGTTTTAAGGGTCTCTAGAGGAGTTTAGGCAGTCGACTCGTCATCTGGACACCTGTCTGTCCAAAGATAGATGCCATCATAAGGCAGATGTCAAACCAGCACCATCTTGACTGTATAACGAAGTGAAAGCCTGCTCACAAAACACCCACCATTATTTTACAACAGTTATACAGCTATACTTAGGGTTTCTCAAAGTATTTCACACTTATTTCGTATTTGTGAGAGTGTGGGGGATGGGGCACTAACTGACTGGAAAGCTTGATTCAGGAGTATCTGAGATAATTCAGCTATCCTTTATACCCAGAAGGTTTACCTTGCTGGTTTGTGGGTCTTTTAAAAACCAGTCTGAATTCTTGACACCAGTCATTACCAATTACGGCAAAATGCTGGTTCTTGTTGCCTTTCCCTTTGACCCAGTCACCTACACAAATCCCTAATTTTTCTTGCTTATATTTTCATGCCTGCGCCATTCCCCAGCAGCCCCCGAAGAGCGGGACGCCTCCCCTAATGACTGGATCGCCCAGCTCCCTGTCCTGCCCCAATATTTGGTCATGGTATTATATTCTCAGGAATAAATCCTCTGTTTTTCTCTTCTGTGTCTCTCACAAACTCTGTTAATATTCAGACCGTTCCCTACAAAAACGCAGCGATCATAAAACAGGACGACAAACAGCTCAGCACGGGCCCCGTGACACAATACAGAGCAGCTTGGCTCTTCAAACAAAGGGAGTCCCTTCTGTTGTTTTGTTGTATATAAGCAGACAAAATATTACAGTTCTACCTTTGTAACATCAAATGATGCTACCTGGGATAGGCTGGTGTTAGCCTTTTTCACAAAAGGCCTTATTATTTTCAGATTTTTTAACATTTATTGACAGCAGTGCACAGTCAACTTGGACTTCTCGGGGAGAGGCATCGTTACAGCCCCTTGTAGTGTTAAATGGTCGCATTTTTGTTTGAAAATTGGGTAACATTACTCCGCTCAGCTCTTGGGTCCTCTCTGTGTACTCACAACAATTTTTGGTAACACTTTATTACACTTTATTAGCATGTATCCAAAAAGTATTATACAGCTATAACACAGCTATACACAGCTATAACTATTTATAAAATGAGTACACAGAGAGGACCCAAGAGCCAAGTGGAGGGTGGTTTAATTCGAAGGTAGGAGTCATCGTAAGGCACAGGCTGGGTCAAGACTATGGATCATACATGGAAATAGAATTTCGATCCAAAACGCTCAGTTTGATGCAAAACACTCAAAACTTCATACTGTGAACGTGGAGTATCCGGTATCAATAAATGCAGTAATTCAGCAGGATCACTCCAGCCAAGAAGATCGCAGTAGGTGGGGTTGTTCAGGAGAAGCTGGGCGTGGTTGCAGTTGGTCTGGCATGGGCGTGACAGAAAATAACATTTTCGTTTTCAATCAACACTCCTGTGCCCTTGCCTCAGAAAATCAGGTCACAGGGCTCATAATGACAGGACACCAAGAAAAGGCCGAGGAAGGAGAAGCCATGATTTCCCCAGCATCCACAGATCACCCTGAAGTGTAAAATGACAATCAGATACTTAAAGGACAAACTAACATTGTAACATTGAAAACCACAGAGGATGCCTCCTCTTCACAGTGATAAGAGTGCACCACAGGTGGAGGCAGTGGAGAAAGCCTCTTGTTTGCTTTGGAACAAGAGTTGAGTTGGAAGCCATGAGAAGATGGGCAGTGATCAGCCATCACTAACAACCCACCAAATGGAGGATGTCATAGTTCAAGATCAGGGTTGCCAACTGTCACACATCTGGCATGACAGTCAGGCTTTCAGACTCTCATGGTCCTGCAAGAGATCTTATGGCAAATCTATATTATTACATTATTAACCCACAATTAGCTACATCAAAAGCATTGGGCAGTTTGCAAACCCTACTAACTATTTACAAGGTAATAAAACTGTTACATACATGTAAATGAGCATGCAGATTTGTCTCAAATGGTAAATCTCACGCCAGCCAGCTGACTGAAGTTGACAACCCTGCAGGATAAAAACATCTGATGAAAGTTGGAAGCCATTTCATGGCATCTTCTCCTGGCCAAAAGCTACAGTCGCAAGAAAGTAACAGAAGGTACAAGCTTCTAGATTTATCTAACAATGAAAACAGTGTCATCAGGTGGATGGACATAAGCTACTTCTTAGGGTTGGTTTGCCTTCATTTTTTCAACTGTATTTTTTAAAGATTTGGGGCATGCAACTGAGCAACATCCCTGCCAAGAACCATGTGCGTCAAAAGCAAATGCTGGTCCAGCGCAATGAGCACGGCCAGCGGGTGAGAGGGTGGAAGAGCAGCAGGTTTGAGGAAACCCATTACAGGAAGGGCTAGTGTGCGTCAGAGAGGGCCCCCTACCTAAACAGACAATTGCTGTATTGCAGCAAAGCTGAGCTCGGTGAGACAGCACCCCTCAGGTGATACATTAGGTATTCAGTGTAAATCCAGGACAGTCCTACTCAAGCCCTAGACATGTTTTCTAACCTGCTAAAATGGAGCCCTGCACAGGACAGGCTTGGGGAAAAGAGGCACCTGGAATTAAGGATCTCCAAATATCACCTTTTCCAATGAGCATCAGGAGCACACAAGGCAATAAGAAGTCTCTTACCTCCAGAGACGATGCTTGGGATTCTGTGGGCCCTAGGAAAAAAACTCCATGGGGCCCTCCAATTCCCCCTCCCCCAGCATGGTAAAATTTATTAACTTTATTTTATGGTGAACTGTAAATTTATGATATCAACAAACAGAATTTAAAAATACAAGTCCTTCATTTTCACTTTTGTGAAAAACAGAATACACAAATAAAACAGATTTGTTGCTGCAATGCACTATGTAATCGCCCACCCTTGAGGGGGGGCCCTCCCAGCTCGGGGCCCCAGGCCATTGTCTGCCCTGCCTGACCTGTCCTTGGGCCTCTGTTTACCCTCAGATACCAATCAATCCTTACACTAAGCTTTCCAGTCCTGATGAGGCATTCTGCTTATATAAGGTGCAGATTTCGGCTCCCTTTATAAGTACTGCAAAACTTTGCCTTCAAACAGATTTCAAGACATTGGAAGAAGAAAAAACTCCTACTGAGAAAGAGATTCTTACTAGAAGCACAGACATTAACACATCCTTTGTCAATGGTGCAGACACAGGAATCAATCATACAGCAATTCAAAATTTATAATAATTCAGAAACCCTTAAATCTACACCACTGGAGAGAGGAACAGAAATAGGGCATCAACAAAAGTACTGATGTGGAAAATTACTTCTTTTGATGCACTTTTGCATTTTATTAAAAGGTGAAGGGAAGATGAAGGAAAGTGTACAACAGGCAAATAGCCTGAGAGATCTGACTGGCACATTTATAATCTGGGGAAAAGAAAAAAAAAAAAGCAATAAAAGGCACATTTGTTCGCTGTTTTGAACATGGGCAAACATTTTAGAAGTACGAGTGAGAGAGGGCAATTCTATCAACAAACAGAATTTAATAAACACAAGATCACAGTATCAGCTGTATATGTCTAAAATCAAACCAACGTGCCATGGATCCTGCCGTCTTACCGCTGGAATTTTGGGTGAAACAAAATACCCATTTAACGGCTTAAAAAAAAAATCTGGACAAACCCAGCCGTCCTCCACCCAAGTGTTACTGAGCCTAATTAGAGGGGATTTAAGTTCTGATCCCTGATGGAGAGAGCCATTTTTTCATGAGCTCTAAGTGCAGTTGCTTGTGTGTGTTCTGGGGTAATGCTTCCTTGTTTATAACCCCCCAGTACAAACGGCTGCTTTTAGCACCTGTGCTGCGAGCGAGGACATTTCCGCTGATGTTTGTGCTACATTTATCTTCAGCTCGGAATCTTGAGGCTCACTGACGGGAGCCTGACGGCACAGTGTCGACATAGCAGCTCCACCATGGCAATGCACTTACAGCTCCATCGCAGTGGGCGATTATAAAGAGAGCATGCGTTTGAGAAGGACGCAACGGAGAGAACAGGGAGCCAGCTCAGGGGCGCATGCATGGCTCTCTCCCCCACCGGTAATCTGGTAACATGAACCGAAGATCGCTGCTCCTCCAGGGCCCTGCCGCACAATGCAGCCCCCCCCACTGCCCAGGGTGTGAACGCTCTTGCAGTTGGGGCAGAACCTGGCCTTCAAGTGAAATCAGGTCACAGAGAGCTGAAGAGAGACAACGATTTTCCACTACTTATAGCGAGATGGCAGATTCCCCGGCTCTGCATGAGCAAGCACAAGCTGCAGGCCCCGCGTGTCACGTCAGCTCTATAAAGTGGTCAGCATCCGAGGCAGACCAAGGCACAAGGGAGCGACAATTACCTAAAAAAAACACACGGGGGGTGTCCCGGTTCACCAAATACAGCCAGAAAACACGCCACAGATGCAAACACGTCATGTGATTTGAAGGTCTGCTTCGTGCACGTGTCGACATGACCCTGTTACCAGGTCACGACGCAATTAACCTTGTTGGTGCAGCGACAGCAAAATTCAAGTACACGGAAACAAGGCCCTCGCCTGCGGGCCTCCTGGCAAAGAGACGCGGGGCCTCGTGGGAGCTGCCGTCCGTCCGCGTGGTAGCACCGCTGACGTGGCGCAGGTGAGAATTCACGGCCCGCCTGCGGCAGCCGGCAGACGGCAGGGAGAGATAACAGCCCGCGACTGGTGTCAGGGCGAATCTTTGCCTCCTGCCTGAATCGTGTCGCCAGGCTACCCTCCCTTCACCTTCCTGTCGTGAAAGACGGCCCTGGGAGGAGCTCCTACCAAATGCCGTAATGTAGGGGCACTGCTAGAGATTTTGGGCCCTATGACAACATATCATATTGGGCCCCCAACCCAGACCAAGATTCAGGATTTATTGTCATATGTATTAAGTACAGGACGTACTAAAATACTATGAAATTCTCACTTGCTTGTCTCCTCTTAACTTGACACTTAAGTGACAATATATACAACTACCAAGTACCAGTAGTGAAGATGTGCATAAATACGATGTAAATAGACAATAAATATACACAAACAAACAAACAAACCCAGTCTACTTAGGTTCCAAATTTTTAAAATAATCCTAACCTCCCCCGTTTGGCACCCCTGCCCAAAGTACCTTGTTGCTGGTGACATTCACCAGTATGACCCGACAGCACGTGTAGAACACACACCCGTGTTAAGAATCTCACAGCCTAACCGTATCGCCCCGTGGAACAACATCATTCTGACGTCTATGGACATGTCTGTCATTTATACCTTAATGGTCAGTATGATCTCCCGCTAGGATGCATCTCACCGCCTCCCCAGGGAGCCCTAAAGAACCTGTCACACCATCAGCAAACTCACGGAAAGCCCAGAAGGCAGAGCCCCCCCTACTGCTCACCGATACAAGGGGCTGTAGATCTGAGCGCCCATGCAAAGACGAGCAGAAGCGAAATGGAGACATATCTCTCCAGCTGTATCTATGCTCTGCCTTTGTGGCTTGGAGATCTCTCCATTCATATGACTGGTTCTGCACCCCTCCCAGCTCAGTGTTCCTGTGAAGAATAGGTGGTCCCTCTGTGTAACAGTGTTGCAGGGGTTTAAAGGCTGTCTCAGTCAAGCAGCTAGTGTGAGGTCACTCAAGATGCTAAGGGATTTATAACTCACTCTGCGTGATTCAAGTGGCCCTTTTCATCCCGGGCTCCCTGAGGTCTTCACCGGGCCTGCCACTTTCACAGTCATCTCCTTGGATTGATGCCCTTCCTCTTTTTTTCTTTTTTTCTCAGTCTCTCTTGTCACATGGTCTTGTTATTTATGGCCGCCATTAGGCTGTCATTCACACCGTTCATAATGACCTTCCAATCTAGCCATCAGAACCCTGCAAGGTGGCCCATGAAGCTGTATGCTAGTGGCCGTCCTATAAAAAAATGCTCCACCAGAATAGCCATCCGTACCTAGCGGCTGTTTCTAGCCAGAACAACCTCAGATACTCCTCAGGAGGTACGGCCCCTTTTGTGATTGAGCTGAGGCAGAGGCGGTATGAACTCACGGGGGGG
>JAODKC010000095.1:15968408-15990799 GCA_026777985.1 Mormyrops attenuatus | reverse complement strand
CCCCCCCCCCCCCCCCCCCCCCCCCCCCCCCCCCCCCCCCCCCCCCCCCCCCCCCCCCCCCCCCCCCCCGGCGGGCGGGGACAGCCTCAGACTGTTACCCACCCACACACATAGAACTGGCCCCGAAGGCTCACTCAGCTGAGCATCGATTATTTGTTTAGCTTCTCTTGAGCGCCATGATTGGTTTTTAAAGCAGAGCGGAGATTGCCTCACTCAGCGATTTCCCTCACGCCGCAGCGAAAAGCGCGCCGATACAAAATCGCTCGGAATGGAAGGAAAGATAAAAAAAGAATGGGATGGATGGTGACAGAGGCGGAAGGAGCAGATGACTGAATGTGGGAAGAACAACATTAAAATGTATAAAAAGAAAGAGCCAAACGAAACCACGAGAAGGTTAATTTGTTGGCTGATAGAAGAGGAAATCCAAATGGCTGAGAAAAGAGGCAATCTTCATCACTGATTTTGCAGTCTGCTATAGGCAGCGTCCCATCAGTGTTCAGCACCCAGTTACAAGTGACCCAAGTGATGCAATTCCCTCTGCCCTTTCTCCAACACCACTCGGCCTGCCTGCAGGAGGACCACGGCTCACATCGGCTCAATCATTTCACGTTGTCAGCTGAAAAGGTCAAACAAACATAGCTGTAAGGGCCCTGGGGACCAAGGTCACAGCGGCGTGATGGAGGCCTTGTAAGTAAGTAAGTAAAGTTTATCTATTGAGCACCTTTCACAGACAAAATAAGCACAGGGCGCTGTACAAAACTAAAATGCAGAAAAACGAAACCAAACAACAATGTAAAAATACTCAAGTGAAAAACAGACAAAAATAAATAACAAAACACGGTTTCACAAGATCACATTTTCCCCAAAGCCTGGGAAAAAAGTACGTTTTCAGCTGCCCTTTAAAACCTTCAACGGACTCTGCAAAAAGCAATGATGGAGGAAGATCATTCCACAGCCTTGGGGCAACAACTTAAAATGCCCGATCACCACACTTGTGGCAGGGGGAAGGTCAGTGCAGGCTTCTATGTGACACCAGTGCAGGATGAATGGTCTCCTTTTCCTCATGGTCATTTGGGGCAATTGCTTAGATATTATAACATCAGAATACGTCCCATCTGAGATGGTACCATAACAGTATATCAGATCATCCATGTGGAGATGGATCTACGATGGTACAGGAGGCCCCTTACCAGTCCTGCTGCTCTGCTTGCCGCTGCCGATCTGCTTGAGCCTCTTCTGGTGCGACTTGCCATTGTAGTGGATCTGCGCCTGGGCGGATGAGTTCAGCTGGATGTTGCACACCTCGCACAACGTGTAGGTCTTCAGCTTCTTCTCACGCCTGGGCCTGTGCTCCGACACCAGCGGCTCGCTGTCCGGAGACCGCCCCCTCTCTGCCAACCGGAGGGGGCTGGAGGGGCGCTTCATACCTGCTGGAGGAGGAACCAACAGATTGAAGACCTTTCATCAAGCGTCATTTACGAAGCTCCCCAGACGGCACTCTACACACAGTTTGGTTTGTAGCTGTTCCAGCAGGAGAACAGTATCATCACATTACAGGCACGGAATGCTGATTACATCATTATGAAGACAGCAAGGAGGCAGCATCTCCATGGGATCAACTGGAACATCACACAAGCATCCTAATGAAAGAGTCTAACAAAAACCTGCTCCATCATTCCACCCCCACATCATGCCATCCACCCCAGAAAGTGAACATGTGGACCAGTTAGCTCGACCGTGGACTTCACCAATCAGCCACAAGAGGGCGAATGCTCACCGCTTTTATTCGTGGGCCAGCTAAGAAGGCTGAACTGAACACTGAATTAGCCTCCTCACAATCAATTTATCAATGACACATTTATCTTATTGTGTTCCATCAACAAATCTGAATGCTCACAAAGCAGGCACATGACCACATGACCACATGACCACATGATCACATGACCACATGACCACATAAGGTGAACGCTGATCCTCATTATCACCTCAATGCCATAATAAAGCGTAGCCGCATGCACATATCCAGCCAGATGCCTGTTAGCACACAGTCATTTTACACACTGCAGGTCACGCAGCATTGGAGAGCTCACACCAGGGACAGCAGGGCCTCGCTTTTAACTGCATGCAAATAGCAACCTAAGCAGTTACCTGAGAAGCCTATGAGAGGCCCACGTCCCCCGGGGGATCATTGGCACATGCTGGTCAGGACAAGACTACTACCATAGTCAGCAAACTGCACTTAGTGACTGAATGTCTTTGGTTTGGCACTGGGGTACTCAGTTACTAGAGCAGATTTCACCGACTGATTGGAGGGGGGGATCCTCCATGATAAAATTTGCTGGGCGCAGGGGAAATGGATTAATCGCGCGATCCGAATCGAATTGTTGAGTTTGCCATTTGAGTATCCCTGGTTTAGTGTCTAATGCTAACATAGAGGATAGAGCTTAGGCACTAAGAACAGCCAATCGTATAACTGCAATCCACATCGTTATTATGAATTCATATCCAAATGCCATTATCCAAGTATTCAAGTAAGTATTTTTCATGTGACGGTTTTCTACGGTCGGGATCTCACTTCCTTTGCTGTGGTCGTTGTAAACTTCACTGTATCAGACTGTTCCGTAAATCCTGGCCTGTACCAGCCACTGGCCAAACTGGCCGTCACCTTACAAATGTCCATCTATCGGCTGGCAATGCCTGCGCACAAAGACAGGGACACAGAGACGATGCCTCAGATTCATCGCCAAAGGAGCACCAGATGCATGAAGCAGAGATAGCGAGCTCCCCCAGTTCAGTCTCTGACCGCGATCGCTCTCTGCTGCGGATCAACAACGTTTCCCCTGTGTGTGCGATGTGGGTCCTCCGTGAGCGCTGTGCCGCAGTAAGCTTCCCTACACTGTCATTCGGCTGCCTGTGAATCTGGGCTCCAGGGTGTTTGCAGAGGATGGGATGTGACACGTGGAATTTAAAGCTTTACAGTGTTTTTTTCCCCGTTTAAGAGCTGAATAAAGGCTGAGCACTAACTGTTAGCCTGTGGGCCCAGACTTGCAAACACAAAGTGTTTAAAGGCACGGGAAGAACCGCACACCAGCTGATAAACACCCTGTCTCTCTGCCTTTAGTTGCTTTCGAGGTCGGCTCATTGCTCCTGCCCCTGTGTGGAGGCCACATCCGCCACTGCCCTTTCCCGGAGCCGGGGCCGGTGGATTACCCCAGGTCAGCTCACACTTGCTGGAATTTATAGCACATCAGGGAGTCGGCAAGGGGGCTGGTGCCTCAGAAATGTGATATTAAAAGAAAAGACAGGACACAGGAAGAAGTGGAAGGTATTAGGATTTGGTACTTTGGAACTTTTGGAAAGTGAATTGAATGGATGGATGGATGGATGGATGGATAGATGGATGGAGCACAGAAGGTGTATAAATTAAGGTCTCACCGATGGAGGTACACTATATGGACAAAAGTACCAGACAACACCGCTTCAGGTGTTTCATTTAAACCCATTGCCTGAGGTGTATAAAATCAAGCAGCTAGTCATGCATTCAGGTTTACAAACATTTGGGATTTAGAATGGGATGTCATAAAGGTTCCTGTAGGTGTAATGGCAAGGTGTCCCAGTACTTTTGTGCATATACTGTATTTGTGTTATTTGTGTGACAGAGTAGACCCTCACAAAATGACTAAATAAACTGTAAAACTCTAAACTCTAAAGTGTTTTTAAAGGCCTACAAAAATGTAAATGAAACAAATGAATGATTAAAGACTTTAGCTATAACTTGTATGTATGTATGTGACAGTTTGCAAAATGCACAGGAGGTAATATAGCTAAGAGAGTCTAGGAGAATCAGTTCAGATCAGCCGAACCTTATGAATGCTGTGAGATTTTTAGTTGATTTTAAAACATTTTACTGTAATACACGTGGGACAAAATAACAGTTTGGGGGCACAGTTACGCTTGCAAGATTACAAGCAGATATATTAAATGACTATTGTCACAGTCATTCTTGTAAAAACTGGCACATGATGATAAAAGCCGCATTAAATAAGATGTTTGCTTATTGCAAAAATACCTAAATTACTTCCACAGAGATGGAGATGGTTTTACTACTTTCTAGATAATTATCATCACTTGATAGTTCAAAGGCATTTTATGAATTAACATAAATTTTATTAGGATAAACATTAAAAGAGATCATCTCCTCTATCTAGGTGTTTTCCTTCACATGTTTTCCTTCACATTTATCAGATGTGCAAAAAGGTACTTAAATGATTCCAGGAACGCTTTCATTACACACTTCTTACATCTGGCATGGCTGTAAAAAAAGTTCATACCCGCACCCATCTCCGAGTCGGCGGCGCTCACACCCGCACCCATCTCCGAGTCGGCGGCGCTCACACCCGCACCCATCTCCGAGTCGGCGGCGCTCATAGCAGGACCAAGTCTTTACAAGATCTGTGTCAACATTTTAATTAAAGCAGTGCCATCTGAAAACACCTCGCCTCATTGCACACACAAATCACAGAATCCAAACATATTGCTTTTAAAAAAAATATGGAGAAAGCGGACTTGTGCTCTGTATTCCCGCATTTCTTTCACAAGCATACCAAATATTTTGTAAGAGAACAAAAATATCTAAATGATGGCTACACGTCAACAGTTAAAAATAACAGAAAAGAAAAAAGGCTTCCACTCCACTCTCGGCGGTGTTTGCGGAAGCTGGAGTTTGTGTAAACATTAAGAAAATACTCAGCAAGTGTAAAAATACTTGGAGTCATGAATGGCCTTCTCAGCCTTCAGACTGCGAGCCCTCAATCGTGTCCTGCCACGTGTTTTCCTCAAAGCCCTGAATGAAGACCCTCTTTGTGGCTGAGCTCTGAGATGCTGAGGACACCGCACGTCTGCTTTGGTTGCTGGGCAGTCCTCACACCCCCTCTGTTTGCACTCAGACATACACCTCTCTGCAAACATGGGTCCCCTAGAACTTTGCACAGGTTATGCGATTTAATACCGAGCACAGACATGCAGTGTGTACGTCAGGCAGTGGAAAATTACCCCACTGCTTCTGTACTGTCAATGGGAGAGGTCCAGGAGAAGGGGCACTTCATTAAGTTTTTTTTTTGTTCATGTCACACAATTTTTTCTCTTCACGGGCAGTGCATTGGCTCAGCAGGTTGCACTGTGGACTCACACTTTCAGGATTTGATGCCTCCCCCTAGCCTCAGGATGCCAGGTGGTTTAAGTGACCTGGTGTCTCTAAATTGGCCGTAACATATGTGAGGATGTGCCCTGTGATGGGCTGGCATCTCACCAACTTCCTGGTGCACTTTTCAGGTTCACCATGATGCTGTGTTGGATAGAGTTATAGAAGACACTGTATGGAAGACACTGATGTTTTGTGAACTATGTCACAAACCTGGGATCAGGGATGTCACAAAACCTAATAGTTTGGTACCAAGTCAACACCAAAATTCTGAAAACATGACCGTACTCGTATGTCTACAGTACCGTAGGTACCAGGGATGGAATTTTTCAGGATTTGACCGGAGCAGCATATACGCCTACAAGTTCCAGTCTTAAAAACATTTTAAAGAATAGGACATACCCAAAATAAGTGTGCAGCCCTTCGCGGACAACTTACTCTACAAAGAGCAAGTTGAGGGAGGCATAAAAAGAGAATTCCCCCCCGGGGATCAATAAAGTATCAATAATTTTTTTATTTTTTATTTTTGTTATTTTTTATGTTTTACCTGTTATCAGTGACGCCCCCTAATGGTGGTCCCGCCAGCTGGTTAAATCCTGACAGTCACAAAATGTTAACAGATCACAAACGATTTATAAAAGTGTTACAGTAACACTTTACTTGACGGGGCCAAATCATAGTACTATATTATTACTCATGTTTTAATCGCAAAATAAGTCTTACTTACATACTGATCTCATATTAATTCATCATTAATGAATCATGACATGTTTTATGCCAAGCAGTTACTATATTTGTTACTATATCCTTTACTTCTGTAAACTTTTCTGAGCTACTGAAGGAACAAGTCATGTATAACACAAGTTAAATACTGATCTCATGTTTGTTGATCATTAATGAATTGTGATGCATCTTTTATCTCAAGTAGCAACTATATTTGTACAGGATTTATACTTCAGTAGTAACTGAGTTATTACTAAGTATATGTGCTCTATCAAGTACTACAGGAAATCGACTGGTCTGGAATGAGTGGTATTGGGCACTGCCATAAACTGTACAGAATTATCATCCCAGTGTTTGTCTGTGTTTAGTAACATATTTATACTGTAATACTTCTTTTCATTAGGTATACAAAAAACCTTATCACAGAAGTACTCTCCTCAATGCAGATTTCCAGCTTACAGATGAGAAATGATCATCAGTATTGCCTGGATACTGCAGTTACTCAAAGCCTTTGCAATATTTATGTGCCAGATTTCTCTCTTATTCAGGAAGTATAAAGACTGAGAAAGCTTTACAAAGCTTTTAAAAACCTGCAGAACTGTTCCAGGGCCAGTTTACTCAAGCAGTGAATTAATACAAATGACTTAATTCCACCACATGGTTTCAGAGCTGCCTGCTCAGCCCCCGGGCGACTGTCAGTGTGACTTTGACTGAGATTACGTCACACAAATCCCTAGGCAGGCTCACACGTTAGCTTAGCGTGCTTACAGATCCCGGCTCACACGGTAATGCTAGTTGCACCCGCTCGACGCAGAGACGAGATATCCGTCCCATGCTGGGTGGATAAAGGTGGGACTTTCCAATGGGGCAGGATGGAGAACAGAACCACGTGTCACGGGGATGAGAGGAAAGAACGGGGACCTGAACTGGGGACGGAGCCTAGAGGGCATGGGTTTAGGAAGAGGGCTGAAAAAAAGAAGCCATTCACGCTGGTAATGAGGAAATCACAGAGTAAAGATGGGAAATGGGTCATGGAAAGAACCTCAACTGGGCTTGGGCAGCAAGGTTCGGGAGTTTTTCTAGGAAGGAGAGAAAACAAAGCTGGGGTGTATGCAATAGCTGGGTAATGTGACGAAGTGCATTTCAGCAGAAGGCACTCCAGCCTTAATCTGCGCTCCTGACACAGATTCCTACTCATTTTATAGTCTTCAGCACAGAGCAAAGGCTCAGATGGCCCACCGGTGCTGAAGCGATGCGGCAGATGTTACAGAGCGGGCCCGAGGCCACAGACTGAGGGGGGGCCTTATCATAATCCCCCTCTGAGGAACGTCATTAATCACTGGCCGACAGCCCCGCGAAGGCGGCTCCCTATCGACGAACAGGGAGCTCAGTGATGCAGACCTCCCCACCCGCAGCCGCTACTAACACAAGGCAACCAATACCATAGCATTTATAGCTCACACCGCCTAAATACAAAAAGCCCAATATGGAAAATGACAATAAACACCTAGTAGAGGGATGAGAAGGATGCAATCAACGTGTGATGAGAGATCGCCACACTCTGACTAAGCAGCAAATCACTTACCTTTAAATCACACAAACACAAGCAGGCAATCTGAGCCCCGCCATTCACATTCCCCCCCAGCAATGCTAAAACCCCATCCACCTGTCCCCGGCATCACCTGGCTGCCACGAGCCCCCAATGCTACAGCCGCGCTGTGCTGTGTCACCGTAACTGATTCGCCTCATTCGGCTCATTATCATTCCAGGCTAAAGCCAGCGGCCCAATCAGATGGCTCGAATGCCACAGCGACATGTCACACAGTTACTCTCAGATTTATTGGGGCTCCTCTGGTTGGGGAAAACCACACAGCCACTAATAGATAAACCCATCGATCAAGGTCAGTGACCATAACGAAGCGTTAGAGGGTACTCTCATTTTACTCAATATACAAGCTAATGAAATTCATGTGAAATTAGTACACTAACCAGAAACCTAGGAGAAAAATCTGTGTCAGCCAGTCAGGATGAATTATAAAAATGCATTATGACAATCAGTCTGTGTTTTTGTCGATTCCATAGTCTAAAACTGAGAGACGTGATCAGTAATTCAACATGATAACTAATTTAACACTTCAGCTCGCATCCCGCAGCAGCTAAAATGCCACCCTGACTATTACAGAACACACTTTCTGTATTTCCAAAGCTGTAGAACAGTGTAATAGAATTATGAGAAAATAAGAGTACCTTGAAGCGGCAGAATTTCGTCAGGAGAGTCGTACAGAGTAACAAAGCAAACACCAGGACATGTTAGTAGGTGGAGATGCAGCAGGGAATAGATGAGTCAATGCAGAGAGGACACAGGGCCCATTCAGGACGCCGTGACAATGCCACACGGACACACACACACACACGCAGCTCCTGGTCAGAGTCATCCTCATGATTATATTATCATTATCTCTACAACATTATGATTAAGAAATATAGAGCTGGGGGTCATTATAATTATATTTGCTCTTTAGAGCTCCCATCCTCTCTGATAATGCATTTTTAAATGAGGTATAATTATACGTAATATCTCACACGCTGCACATGCACAATAGGGCTTGGCTGCTCTGCATCCTGAAGCACCACTGCCTTCCTCATTCAGTTGACTTTCTCTCCTGATTCAGTCCAAGGGCAACACACACGTAAATCCATCACCTGGGTGCCAGATAGATTTATGTTCTTGCCTAATCTCTGCCTGCAGGCTTGCCGGGCCTGGTCCATCATGAAATGCTGTTTGCTTGACCTCCAGGGGGTGGCGGGGGGGTGGGGGGGGTTTCTTTCGGGCCAGTCTGGTGGAAATTCAAAACGGGCTCATAACGCCAGCTTACTGTGCGCGCTTATGTGTTTAGATTTCGGTACAAAACGGCCTTCACCGGCACGAGCCTGGTTTCGGAGATGCTGACTCTTTGCGTGGAATGACACAGTGCTATCGGAGGGTGGCGGTCCTCTAACGGGTACCTCTCAGCTCCATACCAGAAACACGGAAATTTACCACACACTACTTCAGCACGCACGCCATAGAATATGTGTTTTAACATTGCGATTTGAAATTAACACTGCATCCTAAACTACACAGGATCTGCGATATACCAGATGCTCTGATGAAATCAGTGACACAAACGCCACAGGTTTGTGACATAACTAACGGCCTTACCTTAGCCTGCTTCTTCACCCTGACATATGGCACCCATGTGCGTTTCTCTTCCACTATACAGCCCTCCAAAACACACAAACTACTGAAATGTCTCCCTTGGCCTGAAATGACATGATTCTTCATTATTAATCCATATGCCAGTATTATTCATGCCTGGTGGACTGTAATACACTAAGTGTGTGTGTTTTATTGCTGCTAGCTATTGTCCTGCACTCGGTATGTAGGGAAGGGATTTGTTCCTGATACATGAGATACAGACGTGCTATAAATAGCCTCAGAAGTGTCCTGGCTTTCTCACACCACTGTAAATATCAGTCTGTCAACGGGACATCCCGAAGAGGAATAGATAAAAACAAATGGGGGACATGGGTGTGAAATCACCCCCCCCTCGCCCCCGAGTTCTGTAAGCTACTGCTTAGAGAGATAGAGAGATGGAAAGTCCAGTTAAGGCATGGGAGGCTCCTGAGTTCAGACTGTGGATGAGCGCTTGACTTGAGATTCAACTTGGACAAAGGGTCTGACAAGACAGCAGTTCTGACGCAATATTCCCGAAACCACTGCGTTTCCCGGCATGAGAACTGCAGCCCTCCAAGCTTATGATGCCGCCACTTGTCTCCTCAAAACCTGTAGCGTCTAGAGGACAACTGGGGTGACTCACCTCCTTTTCAGGTTCCCTCTTTCCCCCAGAGAGTGCACCTGTCTTCCTGTTGTCTTGGGCCTGGGTGCTATAGTTAGCACGATGGACAAGTTCCACATACATCATGTTCTCTGGAGGGCACAAGTACTTGATTCTGGGTCTGATCCAAACATGGGCTGCTGAATTAGACAGACGTGCCCGCTGGTACGTAAACATACAGACAAAGTCACTCTGTCTTTCTTAAATGGCAGTGTGGCTGTTCATCCTACACATGCTCATTTTCATTGATGCATGCGGCGCAGTGAATTCTGTCACAACTCTGATAGTTCTCTATGCATTTGAGGAACATAAGGCTGGACATCAATCTCCCCCAAGTACTGACAGCAACATTAGCATGCGCTGACTTTTACTGGCCATAACCGGCACATGCCACACATGCTTTCATCATATTTGGATGGGGGGGGGACTATGAGCTGGGGGGGGGCAGCAGTACATCAGGAAGACAACTGTGAACTAATGAGTTCCTTTAGGTGCACAGCTTGTCTAACTTACATTTGAAATACTGATCTGTGAAATAAATCAAAATTAAATTAAGATAATGAGGGGAAATGGTATGTAGTTATTCAGTGACTTTAATACCATAACCAGTAAGTTCTCATGTAAAATGAGAGGTTTACCTTCTGGTCCGTGTCCTGCACTGACATAAATCTATGACAGAAATAACAGTATTGTTAGTCCTGGATGAAGGAGGAGTCTCTCTGATACTCAGCGTCTCAGCTGACCTGGTAAGCAGGGAAAATGGAAAGGGTACCTAATAACAAACAAGGCTGGGGGGGTCATGAGGGTCTATGGGTCAACAGTATTTGCACCAGTCAGAGTATGAAGCTCTTGAGTGACATTTATCTACCAAAAATAAAATGTACTGCAAGAGCAGGACAGTGTCAGGTACCCATTATGCTACAGGTCCTACACTCGGTGGCTACTTTTTATTTTGTCATACAGCTGCAACTCATATTGTTGGGGAAGTTACTCACAAACAGGCAACAGTTTGTGAGGCTCCAGGACTGTGTGTGGGAGCCAGTAGTGAGCAGTACTGGGACATTTCAGGGAACCATCCTGTCCCTCATCCTGTTTACCAATCAGACTTCCAGTACAACACCAGCTCATTTCATGTGCAGTGGTTTTCCAATGAGCCAATGATGAGATGAGACAGAGAGAACATCAGCTCAACCTCAGCAAGACAAAGGAGTTGATAGTGGATTTGCAGCATTGCTACGGAGCTCCTGAAACTAATTAGCATCTGGGGGGAGGAATCGGAGGTGGTGCAATGCTATAAATTCCTCCTGACCAGCAGACTGGACTGGGCAGACAACACAGTGGGGGTGTACAAAAAAACACCACAGACCAGACATGGGGGACAAACTAAAGGATAGATGGATGAAAGAACCACCCAGCCGACCAACCAACTTACGACCAGTTTGCTCTCCTTGGACAACCTTCTGCATAATCTCTGTGCCCACACCTCACTGAAAAACGATGCATTCAAGACATAATAACCGTAAGCTTCCCTAACAGCGACACACTTTGAATGGCAAATACATTGCACACCCTCCAAGCCAAACACTACCTGTGTGATTGCTGACCTTGGCTGTATGCTTGTAAGTCCTCATAACACACTTTTTAGCGAATCGCATAAACTGTTTCTCCGCGGAAAGGTTAGGATTAAGGTTAAGGTTAGATGACTAATGGTGTGGAGAATTTGCTACTCGCAGGGTGAGCGCCAACCAGGCCATGCCCTTCGGATCCCTAATGCCTGGTGCCTTAATACCCGCTAACAGCCTTAACAAAAGAACAGCGGGTCACTATGGACCCCAAGAGAAGCGACTTATTCTAAGGAAAGTCTGTTAAGTTTTCAGCACAAGCCTAATTGGCCACAGTCTCTCCACGTTTCTCATCTCTTGCAACTAATGAAGGGAGAGTCTGCCTCACTTCATCTATCATAGAGGTGTGCAATTCACTTCCAGACAGGTTTTGTGCCCCTGTCCTAAAGTATAATTGAATATTGTGGCAGTTTTGCTACAAAATAGCCACATGGGAAAGCCAACTGCACTTAGGGGAGAGGACTACTTTGTTTCTCCTTTGCAGGGTGGGAGGGACGGCAGTTTGAACGGTACAGCAAAAATAATGGGAGATGCAAAAATCTATTCAGAAGGCCACAAAGACTGAGATAAAAACGGTGCTGAGTCAGGGAGACACTGTACCGCTCCGGTCACTGCCGAACGCTACCCTGAGAGCAGAGAAAAGAAGCACTAAGGATTAAAAAGAAAAGGAAACCTCTGTCGTCACCTAACATGGAACTAAAAGACATCTGCCTTGCAGATGAACACACGGATGCAGGGGCACCACTAGACATTTTGGGCCCCATGAAAGCATATCATATGGGCCCCCCAACCCAGATCGATCCAATTTTATCAACTTTCTTAGGGTGCAGGTCAGCCTTGGATCCATCAGATGGATGGAGGGCCCCCCATAATTCACTTCACCTGTGTATTTTGAGGAAAATGGCTAATTCACTGCTAAATGTACTCCCGATCCAACTAAGTGCACTGCAGTTAAACCCAGCCTACACCTGTCTCCCCTCTGGGACTCAGCCTAACTTCACCACTCATTCCCCTTCCATTCTGCAGTTTGAACATGCTCTCGCAACATTTCCATTTCACCTCAGCCCACAGCGAACTTCACATAAAGACAAACAAAAGCTGGCCTTTCACCGGATGCCCGTGAAATCTCTCATTCCCATAACTCTCCTTGGGAGGCCATATCGATCTGCCCCGCCTCCAGATCGGGCGGCTCGGCCTCACGAGCGCTTTGTGAGACCTGGATCCGGGGTGATCCGCACTCATGAATGCAGCCGAATGCGCACAGCCTGAATGTGCCCGTCTGCTGTTATCACGCAGGACACAGACATGCTCAGGATACACCGCCATCCCTCACTAAATCTAATCACCGGCGGCATAACTGCGCAGCAGAGCCGATCTCATTAGACAAAATGCAGCCATCTCTCTAACAACATTATCTCAGCGTGCGAGAATTAATTATGCTGACAGAGTGGGATCCCTCCTCGTAAGGGCACCGCCTCATTCTCGCACCAGGGCTTCTGGGAAGCCACGAATCTGTATTCTCTAGATGCAATGAGCCGGCAGCTGCATAGCTGACATGGGATGTGTTCTGAAATAAGCCTCATGTGATGGATTCAGATTTTGGGCCGGCACCTTCATCAAACGGGGCAGCTATCCTCAGATCCCGTCATGCCCGGGTGCTGAAATTCACCCTGTCGGCACCAACTTAGGCTGAAGCGTAGAGACAGTTAGCATGACGCTGGCAAACACTCATATGGACGAAGAAAAGCCAAAAGGAAACTGATCAGGGAAATAACAGTATCGCAAAAAGTGAATGTGATGTTATTCAAAGGAGACTTATCATGCTCATTTTCAATGTTCATAATTTTACTTTTGGCATCTACTAGAATAGATTTACATGCTTCAGTATTGCAAAAACACATTATTTTTTTCATACTGTACATCTCTATTCACACTCTGCCCGAAACGCTCTGTTAGAGCTCCTGTGTCTTTAAGGCTCGCCCGATGTGTTCAGTGTGCTCTGATTGGTCAGCTTGCCCGCACCTACACATTCCGTCATCTTCCAGTCTGATAATATCCCTGCATTATGCCGAGCTGATTCAGCTGTAGAGACCTCCCTGCCCATCGCAGCATTGCAAAAAACTAAAGTGAAAACTACTGGGCAGTTGCTGATTATCTCTAAAGCAAAGTATTGCTTGAAAGCAATAATTTATCCAAAGTTTACAACTGAAGGTTTATATTGACTAGACTGAAAGTTGGCACACTTTTTTCGAGGCAAACTCTTTTGTGTTGTTTTGTTTTAGGTATAATTCATTACAGTGTCCGGTGGTTTCCAAGCTGTTCTCAGACCCATGAACAGACATACGGTTCTCAGCAGGCAAGCAGAACTCTGCATAACACGTGTAAAAATACAGAAGGCATTAGAAACTTAGCTAGCAAGTTCGCAGAAGCCTATGTTGGAATGCGACCGTAACATCCATATTCTTAAACCGCTTAATCCCAACTGGGATCGCAGGGAACCAGAGCCTAACCCGGGAACAATGGGCGCAGGCAGGAACCAACCCTGGGCAGCCGCCAACACACCGCAGGGCACACACACTCACAGGGCCAATTTAGACACACCAATCAATCTATTCAGCATGCTTTTGGACCGTGGAAGAAAACTGGAGCCCCCGGCTAAAACCCATGCGAACACGGGGAGAGGGACCCGGGACCGAGGCACTGCGCCACCGCGCCACCCTATGCCGCCATAACATTACAGCTTGTAATCATAAATCCACCTTGAACACTCTAAGTAGCTACTTTGATTGTTTTAAACATGACAAACCCACAAGTAATAATGCATTTCTCCTCACAGACCAGAAGACGTCTTCATCACATGGCTAACAAAATTCTGTTTTAGTAGCCGGTATGCCGACTGTGGGTTGTGCGAGTTCCCAAGCTTGCAGGTAGGCGGCCAATAAGGATTGTGTTACAAGGTGACCTCACCATGTCACAGAAATAAGGGCTGGTTTCTGTTGGTGAGAGTTTCTCCCTTTGATGGGTACTTAAGATTTTACAGGCCGTTTCCATGCAGATAAAGATTATATAAAGATATATAACACACTAAAGGAAAGGGAAAAAAACAGAAAAGGATAACAGGACATCTTTAAGCACCCTTCATCCATTGTATGTGTGTATAAATTACGTAAATTTCATCCCATGTTTTAAAAATAAGTACTGTATATACTAAAAGTGTGTGGACAACACACCTTGGTGCTTTGTTTTCTTGTCATATAATATTACTGTCAGCCATGGACTGTGCCTGTGGTATGAGGTGAGGAGACACCACTGAGGAAAATGGATTTTTAAGAATGCGGGAGATAAACATTTCGGGACAGTGGGCTTCGAGACACGTGACAGGTGACTTTTCCTGGTTCCTAGGCCCTAAAAGGAAGTGAAATGAGAAAATGGGAGAGACTGAAAAGCAGAAAAGAACGTCAAAATACAGACAGGAATAATGAAGTTAGCAAATACGCATCAGCCGGAGCTGGCAGCCTTCCCACGTCCGCTTTGTTCTGATCTGTGCTGAAAATGATACCCCCACAACATGCATATGGAATAGCCAACCTACCTGAACACTTTGTGCGAAGCGTAATCCATCCCGTGTTCCGTGTGACTATGGGGTAGGCACACTGCCAAGGCCACATGCCAGCCAGCAGGTGAACTTAGTACC
Source organism: Mormyrops attenuatus (assembly GCA_026777985.1). Classification (NCBI taxonomy): domain Eukaryota; kingdom Metazoa; phylum Chordata; class Actinopteri; order Osteoglossiformes; family Mormyridae; genus Mormyrops; species Mormyrops attenuatus. The sequence goes on along the minus strand of JAODKC010000095.1, from coordinate 15,975,682 downwards.
ACTGCAGCTGAGGCATCAAAGGCAACATTAAAGACCAAGCTGTAATCCAGCGGGGTCCGGGGGGCGTTACATCATAATAAATACGTATAATAAATATGTATATATCCTATGCCAGTAGATCTACTTGAGGATCAGCCGTTTTTCGTGCAATGGCAAACAGGTCATGGAGGCTGGACGTGGGCCCAGATATCTCACATTGTGCAAAAGTTTGGAGAAGAGGAGAACTGTCCTAAAACCCTGGCTTCCTCCTGTCCACTCAGCTCTCCTTGGGTAATGTGTTTACAGAAGGTGACAATCTGCTTGACCTGGCCGGACTGGGTCAGGACACTGCATTCTACAGAGGTTCTCTGATTTTAAACAGGTACATCCAAACAGCAGCCAATCACGGTGACCGACACCTCGGACACCTTGAAGTTCCCGGAGATCTACGTCTTGATGTTTGAAAATAAGAGAACTTCTAAATGGCTTCAAAGCAAAAGGCATAAGATAATTTGCCACACAAATGAAAACCTATTAAAGGGAACTGAATGTCCTTAAACATGAAGACATCTTAGCCATACTGTTCACGAAACCTGATTGAACGCAGGAAGGAAGACTTCCCACCCTGCTGTGTGACACATGCTGCCAGGGGTGTGGGACGGTATGACTCGGACATAAGGCATAAGTTACGCTTAGCCTGGCTTTTCCCCCGGGTTTGTTAAAACCAGCCGAGGTGTGAGGTGGGGTGCCAATGCACGCTGACAAGGCTGTCTGCAGCCACATGTCGAGCTTTATTCTCTACCTGGCCCATACACTCCCCACAAGGGGGTTAGCGAGCCCGGAATCTGAAATCGGGCCCCCGTGTGCTGATGAGCTCAAAATAAAGTACGAGCTACAGGAACAGTGAGGCCACGAGATGCTCCACACCAAATCAAGGTGTAATTCTCCACGCTTTTCCAGGGAAATGAGTTGGACTCATCAGCTGGAGGTCTGTGGAACAAGCAGTACCAACAGCAGAAATTCGGCAATAACCAAACTCTCTAGTAAGGCCCAGAATGCACCGTACAAATGTAATTGGGAAACTTTTTCGTGGTTCAGGTTGCAGATACCATTAAAAAGGCATAACTTAGGTCTTCAATGGTAAATTCCCAGTTCAGCGGATATCCACTTATACCCTATCCTACACCGTATAATTACTTCTGATTCACTCTGGCATGCTCCCCCCGATTGGTCCAGCTGTGGAGCTTATTCGGGGTCCTCTAAATGTCAGCTGCAACTTAAGTGTCAGCTTACATACCAAAGGCTGACATGCATGCGGAATCTGTCACCCTACCTTCTGCAGGAGTGGCCAGCTAACAGTGAACATCAGGGCCGACTGGCGCTTAGTGTGCCCAGGGGGGTTAGGGTAACAGAGCTATCCAGGACACAAGAGCTAGGGCAGAGAGACCCAGGGCAGAACAGAGGAGTGGAGGAAGACTGGAGGACAAAGGGAAGGAGAAAGAGAGGGGAAAAGTGGATATAAATAGGAGAATGGCAGGTGTTATTTCTGGGGCCTCTGTTCTGGGGTTTCAAACTCACCTAGTAACCTGCTTTTAGCAGTAGTGACACTTCCAAACCGAGCCAAAGCAGGTGAAGTGCAAGATGGCTCTCCGGTGGCTTTAGAGACCCACCCGAACCAGGCTAGAGCCAAGAGTAAGGAACCGAACCATGTAACCTAAGTTCACACGCTCTCCACCACTCGGGCCGACGCTGGCCTAAGCCAGTGTGGAACTTACAGAGGATATCGCAGCGAGGCTATCACAACCAGTCTATCACAACGAGGCTATTGCACAGCTTCTCATGGCCAAGCTTCTCAGAAACCTAACAGCCAGCAGGTCTACGACAGTCCACATAATTACACTGTCAATGAGTCCATACGGCTGCTCTCCTCAATTACCCAAACAAGGCAAACACAAAAAGGAACCACAGCCAGCAATTAGAGTGGTAGATGTGAAAAAAGACCCTACATCAATCCTCTAACCACGTACCCAGTATAGGGCTATAGAGAGCATGAAGAACCAAGCAGAGGAACAGTCTGGATGTGACTGTTCGTCCCATAGTATGAGAAATTCAGACACCATCTCACCTACATGTTATAGCTGTGGGAGAAAACTGGAGCACCCAGGCAAAACCAACACAGCACAGGAAGTACACACAAGCTCCATATACACAGAACAAGGGTGGGATTTGGACCCATGACCCTGGGGGCAGCAGGCCACAGTACCACATGCCTAGCCACATATCAGCAGACACTCCCTCAGGAATGCATTACTGCTGATTTTTAGTTGTAATGAATCACCTTTGTCAGCTCAAAAGACAGCACCACTTCACAACATCCCTTAATTTATTTCATGCTATATATAAAAGCCAGCAGTTAGAAGATGGATTGACACATTTAAGCCCTGCTACCAAAAAGTATTAAATATAAAACTTTGTGATATATTTTAGTCTCATCACTTGAAATGATCATGTTATTCTTCAAAGTGAGTATAAGTAAAATGCATTATCATCTTCCGATCGCTTATCCAGCACAGGCTTAGCCTATCACAGGAAGCGTATTTCACAGAGCAGCAGCCCCTTGCAAGGGATGCCAGTCCATCACAGAGTGTACTCGCTGGCAGAAACACCTGCACACACTTAGGGTACCTCAGAGACACCAGTTCTCCTATACTGCAGACAGCAAGTCAAGCAAAAGTAATGAGAACATGTTTTCAAATGTCAAAAATCCTGAAACTGCAGAGCTAGACTGGTTTGAAGATTGAACTAATTCCCTGTTCAAAATGCAAATCTATTAGGTCAAAAAGTGGTATATGTTAAAATATAATATAAGTAAAATACAAACGCGATCAAATTCCTTAGGTGTTTCTCTCTGTAAAATTGAGTCTCACTTCAGATGGAAAACTTGAGAGCCTGGCATAGTGACCCAGCGTCCAAACAGATGGTTCCGTTAAACGGCATCACTCATCAGAGCGAGTGATGCCAGCTTACAAACGAGCGCACGTCATCGATCATCTGGTGGGAACCGAAAGTTTCCAAGAAACGGGGATAAGTAGGAGTGGGAGAGGTTTCCAAGAGAAAACCTCCCTGACAATTTCACCAAATCCAGGATATGAATATTACACATTGGAAAAACACTCATGCCGTCAGGACAAGCCTTCTTAACACCAAAACCCAAACACTAACAGAGACCATACAGTTCAATAAACACTAACATAAAAACACTAACATTATTGTCTAAAAAACGAAACCAATTCCAGGGGTTTCCATGTGGTTTAGGGGTTTCACACCATTTTACACATGACGTCTCATAGCACTGAGGGAACTACAAAGATTTTTCAATACTTTGGAGATCAGAAGCTCGGCAGCTGTAATCGGCTTCAGCTCTTCCCAGTGTACAGCCCAGTCACTTTCCTGTTAATGGGGACAGTGGTTTCTAAGTTCCCCTGGGCAGCTGTAGCAGAATCGCCACTTCAGCCTCCACGAGTATCTCTCACCTTGGTAAAGTCGCAGGTGATGAGCTGGGAAGGGGGCAGCTCTTCAACACAATGGTCTGAAGCACCCCTGCAAAGGGCGGGTGGTGGGGGCTGAGAGGTGCATTTCTGTCATCGAGCAAAGATGGAGGGGAGTTTGGTCCCTAGCAACGGACACTCAATTCACATTTAAAAATGTGTAGAGTTTATATTCTGATCATCTAGCATTTGAATTGCAGGACTATGCATTGATCTGCCCATAAACGGGGATTGCCCTAGCAATTCCGTAATTGCCATCCTGGAACATAACAATCTCTTCTGGGAGTCCCATGTTCCTCTATATATGACTCTACAGGCACTGTTACATCACTTTGTCAAACTTGGGTGGGGGAACAGGCAGAGGAGTTTGTCAGACAGAATTCACGCTGAGAGATTAGGAAGCAATTATGACTCTTCTGATTATGACACTCAGTCAAGATCTACATTTTCCATCTAAATCCATCTAATTGATGGAACTCATTTTAAATCCATTTCTCAGCCCCACTGTGACACAGTCTTAGCAACCACAATGTCCTTTTACGAAACACAAATTGTTCTTTTACAAAACACATTTTTATTGTCGTGTCGCAGGTGAGTGGGAAAGCTACACTATATGGACAAAAGTATTGGGACACATCTCTCAATCATTGAATTCAGGTGTTTCATTCAGACCCATTGCCACAGGTGTATAAAATCAAGCACCTAGCCATGCAGTCAGGTTTACAAAACATTTGTGAAAGAATGGGTCGTTCTGAAAATCTCAGTAATTTCATGTGTGGTACTGTCATTGTATACCACCTTTGCAATGAGCTTGTGAAATTTCTTCCCTGCTAGATATTCCTCGATCAACTGTAAGTGGTATGATTGCAAGGAGGAAGCATTTAGGAACAACAAACTCACCCACAAAGTGGCAGACCATGTAAAGTAACAGAGCGGGGTCACCGAGTGCTGAGGTGTATAGTGCGTAAAAGTTGCCAACGCTCTGTTGACTCAGTAACTGCAGAGTTCCAAACTTCCTCTGACATTAACCCCAGCATGAAAACTGAGCACCAGGAGCTTCCAGGAGCCAGGATCCAGTGTTTCCCCAGGAGCCAGGAGCTTCATGGAATGGGCTTCCATGGCCAAGCAGCTGCATGCAAGCCTCACATCACCAAGCACAATGCAAAGCGCTGGATGGAGTGGTGTAAAGCACCCTGCTACTGGACTCTGGAACACTGGAAACTTGTTCTGTGCAATGATGAATCATGCTTCTCTGTCTGGCAGTCTGATGGACAAGTCTGGGTTGGTGGATGCCAGGAGAACGTTCCTTGCTTGACTCTATTGTGCCAACTGTAATGTTTGGTTGAGGAGGGTTAATGGTATGGGGTTGTTTTTCAGGGGTTGGGCTAGGCCCCTAATTTCTAGTGAAGGGATTTCTTAATGCTTCCGCATGCCAAGATATTTTGGAAAATTATATGCTTCCAACATTGTGGGAACAGTTTGGGGAAGGCCCTTTTCTGTTCCAGCATGACTGTGCCCCAGTGCATAAAGCAAGGTCCATGAAGACATGGTTGGGTGAGTTTGGTGTGGAAGAACTTGACTGGCCCACACAGAGCCCTGACCTCAACCCCACCAAACACCTTTGGGATGAACTAGAATGGAATTTGCAAGCCAGGCCTTCAAGTCCAACATCAGTGCCTGAACTAACAAATGCTCTTCTGAACGAATGGGCAAAAATTATACTACAGCTGCAAAGGAGGGGACCAACTCCATACTGATGTCATAAAAATTCCTCTAGGTGTAATGGCCAGGTGACCTAGTACTTTTGTACATTTAGTGTAGGTGTTAAACCAAACAGAGACATGCTTCTGATGGAAATAATGCTCTTTTTTTGAGTGTCTTTAAAAAGACAGTCTGGTGTTCATACCTCTGCTTTCTGTTGGCTCTGTCACAGAATGAGCTTCTCACCTGTGCACCTCACAGTCAGCTCATGGTTGGACACTTATCAGGTGGGCGGTTACCGCATGGAATGATGGGAAGGGGGCCGGGTCAGACTTACCCAATCCCCTAGAGCCATGCCCTACATTATTTTAAAACGAAGGCAGCGCAGACCAGCAGGCTACCAGAACGATTAACACCTTGACCCGTGACAAAGAGCAGAGCAGTGGGTGATGCAAAGTCCTGGCTGGCAGGCTGTAAGAGTTAAGGATGATTCCATTACAAGTGTTATCACTCCTTTTTCTAAAGGGATAGTGACCGATACACTTCAATCTACACAATACTTCCATCTGTGCCAATGGTTTTACAGAATAAAAATGAAAAAGCAGCATGGTAGCATTAACTTACCTCTATAGAGCTGCATAACAAGAGTCTAATGCAGAGTTTCCCCAAGTACTGGCTCACACCTGGGGAACACAGTAATGAGCCAGAGTATTGATACGAACATGATCGCCACCCGTGAAAATTTACTGAGGGGATAGAGTTGGGCGATATAAATGATATTTCGAATTATCATAATATAAAATTTAAACGATATGAACACGAGAGACATTGTTAAGCTGTCAATAAGGAGCATTGTGCAATAGCACATCAGTCTATTTCATCACAGAAAGGAATGCAAATCCAGCCAATCATATGGTAGTGTTTTATGAACGGATACCCTTGCCCAACAAGTGCACTGGAAGGTTGTTTGAGTTAGCGGAGCACGGCAAATGCTACTGTTTTGGTAATATCATGGAAGAGATAAGCGCTTCTTCAGAGGAAGCTTCAAGTGTCGGTGACAAAAGTGACAGCTCAGTAGCCACAACATTTATTTATTTTTTTTTAAAAAAGACATATTGTGGTTGAACAAGGTAAAAAGTACAGTAAATTCTGCTGAAAACTTGTGTGAACTAAAACTGGAAAAACTGTGAACTTATTTCATCGCTTGAAGCATTGGCAGTCACTGAAATATCCAGAAGGCAAGCGCTTACAGTTACAAACATCAACAATTAGGTCTTCCACTTTCAACCTAATGAAATACAGGACAAATTGAATCTCATCTTGATTAAAATGGGACACAGCATTTTATTTTTCACTACTCTGCCAGCAAAGTCAAACCTAATCCCTTGAACAAGCATAGAGGCAGTAAGAGGAAAAAAACCTAGCATCAAACTGTACTGTCTGCGTTTTGTAGCGTTACGTCCTGTGACAAAAACTTTTCTTGCTTTATTAAAATTTGATTTTACTTTGCAGTACAATAAATTTCTCACCTTTTTTCATATACTGAATATATTTACGAGCAATTCCGAGGGATTTTTAAGCAAAAATTGAGCCCTGAAGTAAAGAAATAATGACTTAAATTATACTGTGACAATTATCAATATCGGCTGATATGAAAAAAAAATATTGTGACGAAATATTTTGCCCTATTGCCTAGCCCTAAAGGGGAGCTTGAGGGTGCTATAGCCCCTCCTACAATGACTGCCACAACACCCCCCCAAAGAACTTGGTTTATTGTTTTTTTTTTTAAATGTCTGTAAAATCTGTAAATTACCAAAGCTAACAAAGGCAATGAAACATCATTTTTTATGTTGTTTTTCGTGATAGTGAAATAATTTTCTCAAGATCTTGAGGCAATGTGTTTTATAAGGACTGTAGTTTCTATGCAGTCCAATTGACATTGAAGAAGTGAAGCTAACATTTGATGCTTTAGATCAGGGGTGTCAAACTGCAGTCCTGGAGGGCCGGAGCCCTGTGTAGCTTAGTTCTTTCCCTGTTCCACCACAA
>JAODKC010000095.1:15944156-15960268 GCA_026777985.1 Mormyrops attenuatus | reverse complement strand
CAGGTTTATTGGCCAAGTGTGTGTGTGGCACACACAAGGAATTTGTTTCCGGCAGTTGGTGTCTCTCCGGTACATTAAAATACATGCACCTAGACCCTGATTCCCAACCCTGAACCCCACTGTATCCCCATTCTGGTTTCCCGAATGCTTCCCCTTGTGTGGATGCCAAAACAAGTACCCCTCCCCACAGAGTTTGCCAAATGAACCTCTACTCTAGTCCCTGTTCCTTCCTCACACCTACATTTCACATGGTTCTCTTCTCAGCCCCACCCTGAGAGAGTATTACAGATGCCTACATCAAAATCTTTCAAAGATATGTCTTATTCTCTGCTAAGTCCTGATAACCTGATAAAGGGAGTGGCCCAAATATCAGAGGAGCGACTGGGAAAATCCAGCCCTGCACTGTGGTGATGTCCTCACACGGGGGCTGTTTGAGGTAAAGGCAGTGGAGCATCACCCTATTGAGAGCAACCAGAGCTCAGCCAAGCTGCTCCTATTCCTTAGGTGGCTCCCTGACAGCTATCTGCATGTGATGTAATATCTGTCTTGCCTGTACATGGCTTTGTGTCTGCTCAATACAGTCAGCCCTCTGTATCTGCGGGAGACTGCTTCCAGGACACCGCCCCCCTCCACAGGATACCATGGATGCTCAAGTCCCTTATATAAAATGGCATAGTATCTGCATATAACCTGCGCACATCCTCCAATATACATATACTTCATCTCTAAACTAATCATAATATCCAATACAATGTAAATGCAATGTTAATAGTTATTACACTGTATTGTTTAGAGAATATTGACAAAAAAAAGTGCATGTTCAGTACGCACGCAGCCATCGTACTACATATAGAAAATAAGTATATAAGTATACTTACAAATAGTGAAAATACAAGTTCATTCTCCTATATCTACACGTCACTTCATTTGCAAGAATTCAGCATAATGCTTGGCCTGCGGCAGATTCAAGTTTTACTTTTTGGAACTTTCCTAATTATTATTTTTGATCCGCGGTTGGTTGAATCCATGGATAAGGAGTGATGACTATACATGTAAATGTAGCTCTTAACTAGGTTAGTCTTCCTCTGCTTAATAAACAGAAATCAAGGCTTTGTGGGCAGCAGTGTCACCTCACACCAACAGCGTTGGGAGTCTGAATCCTGCTTACAGCTCTGAGTGCTCCCCATGTTGCAAGAGTTTCCCTGGGTATACGGGACAACTCCTGCATTCCAAAAACATGTGGCAAGGAGAACTGGAATCTCCGGTGAAGTACCTCTAGTCTCTAGTAACATCTTTGGTTGATTTGCTGACAGGGCGTGCGCATTTGTTTGCCCTGCTAAGGACAGGCTTCCCATCCAGGGTCCCTTGTCTCATGTCACTGGATAAATGGATGGAAGGAAGTTTATTAATTTCACTGCACAGCTGCCACTGAATGCCTTACCTTGAAAATGCACAATTCTCACATTTACTTTCTGGCGGTCTGGCACATTTAATAAAATAATGAACCTTTAAAATAACCTAGAACAGCATGACACTGTCACCACTCTCCACATTATGTGTGCTCTTGTGTAAAACAGGAAAATGACCCTGATGTGCCCAGCAGGAGGACTTAATGTGTCCCCTTCGCAAGAGTAATCTGCAGGTTTGCAAACAATTTCAGCCCTTGAAGGTAATTACGCATTTGATCTCCAGCACAGCAGAGGTCTGCCATCTTCAACCCATTGTTCCTCTCGTAATTAGCCAACGGTCAGCTGAGGCACAGTCCCACAGCAATTAAACTCCCCGCCTAATAATAACTTCTCACTCAACATTTCATTGGAGCTCAACATGCATGCGTCACTTTTAGAAAAAGTGAACTAGTTTTCTTTTTTTTTACGCTTCAAAGATGGCCTGGACTTCTCTAATCCTTGGAGAGACTGAAGGAAAATCGAAGTTACAGCTCAGTGCATTGCTCTTTCTCAGCACAGCGGCCGCAACAACAAACACTTGGGGATCTCGGATGAGGCATATGTCAGAGTAGTGTAACAATGCCTGTAACAGGGCTTCACAAATACACACAAACAGCAGTGACTTCCACCTTCTCTTTCCATGTCTCTCTATGCCTTCAGAGGAAAAATGAGGGGAAGAAGAGTGACTGACAAGCCACTTGGCAGCCCCTGCTTCACATCATTAATATCTCGTCATTTGAGACTGTCAGGGTATAATTGAGCAGCTATTATTTTGTGCAAGACGATTCACGTCACAAGTTGAAGTCATTTGTAGCTTGGCGACTGGCAACAGTAATTATTGTATCCATGACTGAAAAATGGGCCCATTCCTTTCAGCTTTCTGAATTTCCTGTAGATCTTTTGTGTATCTAGAGATATTGCGAGAAAAACAATACCGGAATAAAATGTGTGCAATCTGCCACAAGTTTACAGTCAGATGTGCAGAGTCAAGGACCCTGTGTGGAGATTTCTCTCAAAAAAGAAAATGTGCCTCATCTCTGTTGCCATCTCTCCAGAGTCCCTTTGAGGTCATTGTGTTGTCAGTCTTGTACTGAATGGCTTGGAAATTAACTCATGTACCTTCATTGGCTCGTTCATAGATGGGACCTGAGAGAATTTCCCAGGTACACCCTGGCCCAAGGGTATCATGGGAATGGACACAAACACTCGGAGAATGGGGAACATGAGGGAGAATGTCAAATTTCTTCATCCCATGGAGGTTTTGATGGCCACAGTGGATCTCCACACAATTGTAACATGTGAGAAAGGCCCATAAAGTGCCAATCCTGATTCTGGGAAGGTCCATGCCAGGCCATTTCTCCATCTAATGAGCAGATGGCCTTTCTATGATATTGATTTAGGATGGTGGTGTTTGCATTTAAATGGGTGAGGACATATGGCATTAGGAAGCTCATTTTCTCACTGCAACTCATCCTATTAAAGTTTGCTACAGTGACATCACTGACGCACCAATGAAGACAAACACCAGTGTCGCCCCCATTATGGGTGGAGTCCTGCTCGTTTGAGATCACCCATGCATGACAGACGGGATGTGCGTGCCACACAATTAGGATTAACAGCCTGTTATTTTTATTGCCAGGGAGCCTTCAATGCCACAAATATTTTTTATGACAACCTGTTAGATAGGAGAAGGTGAATAAGACAGAATTTTATCAAGAAAAAAAATCCTCAAACTGTCAGATTACCTTGCTTGAAGATCAGGTAGAACTAGGTCTACAGAGCATTTATTTTTGCAAGACCGAGGGAGGGCATGGATCTCTTTGGGCAAGGTGAAGTCAGGCGATAAGCTCCTCTTGCCTGCAATGTGCCAGCCCTACTGTGAAACACTTGTGTTCACTCTCAGCAGGCCCCTGACTGTATATCTTCCATGCTAGTGTTCTGAAAGCAGCACACTGCCCTTCATGTTTTCCTTGCCTGCTCTCCCTTTGCTTTTGCTTTCCCCCAAAATACAGTACAGTATATGGAGAAAAGTATTGGGACACACCTCTTAATCATTGAATTCAGGTGTTTCATTCAGACCCATTGCCACAGGTGTATAAAATCAAGCACCTAGCCATTCAGTCAGGTTTACAAACATTTGTGAAAGAATGGGTCATTTTGAAGAGTTCAGTGAATTCATGTGTAGTACTGTCATAGGATGCTACCTTTGCAATAAGTCAGTTTGTGAAATTTCTTCCCTGCTAGATATTCCTTGGTCAACTGTAAGCAGTATTAGTTCAAAGTATAAGCGTTTAGGAACGACAGAAACTCAACCACGAAGTGGCAGACCACGTAAAGTAACAGAGTGGGGTCGCCGAGTGCTGAGGTGCATAGTGTGTAAAAGTCGCCAACATTCTGCAAAGTTCCAAACTTCTTCTGACATTAACCCCAGCATGAAAACTGAGTGCCAGGAGCTTCATGGAATGAGCTTCCATGACCGAGCAGCTGCATGCAAGCCTCACATCACCAAACACAATGGCAACCGTCGGATGGAGTGGTGTACAGTACGCCGCCACTGGGCTGTGGAACACTGGAAACTTGTTCTGTGAAGTGAAGAATCACGCTTCTCTGTCTGACAGTCTAATGTACGAGTCTGGGTTTAGCAGATGCCAGGAGAATGTTACCTACCTGACTATATTATACCAACTGTAAAGTTTAGTGGAGGAGGGATAATGGTATGGGGTAATTTTCAGGGGATGGGCTAGGCCCCTTAGTTCCAGTGAAGGGAACTCTTAATGCTTCAGCATACCAAGACATTTTGGACAATTCTATGCTTCCAACTTTGTGGGAACTGTTTGAGGAAGGCCCTTCTCTGTTTCATCATGACTGTGACCCAGTGCAGAAAGCAAGGTCCATGAAGACATGGCTGGATGAGTTTGTTGTGGAAGAACTTGACTGGCCCACACAGAGCCCTGACCTCAACCCCATCCAACACCTTTGGGATGAACTAGAACAGAGATTGCGAGCCAGACCTTCACGTCCAGCATCAGTGCCTGATCTCACAAATGCTCTTCTGGATGAATGGGCCAAAATTCCCACAGACATACTCCAAAATCTTGTGGAAAGCCTTCTTAGATGAGTAGCAGCTGTTATAGCAAAGGGAGGATCAACTCCATATTGATGCCTATGGATTTAGAATGGGATGTTATAAAAGTTCCTGTAGGTATAATGGTCAGGTGACCCAATACTTTTTCCATATAATGTAGGTCCCCTTTCCTTCCTCCAAATCCTCCGTCACATGGATCTATCCATTACCCCAACGTAAATTTGTTTTTTGTTGAAGAAAGATGCACCACAGATGACTTGGTACAAAAGCACAGCAGATCAGGGCAAGGGTCATATAACAAAACTTAATTGGCTTCCCAAACTTCCACAGCAACAGCAAGTAACCAAAGAGAGCGATGCTGATTGGTAGAAACCCCTCACCCTAACCCATATGCTGGTAAACATACTCATATTTATACACAGAGATACGCAGAAAAACAGAGGTGGATGCTCCGGTCAAAGAGGTATCTGGGCCCGTGAGTGTCGGGCTCTCTCTTCACGCACTGCTGCCCTGTCACCAAGCTGGAACAGATGACTAGGACCCAGGATCCGGAGAGCTCTGCCATCCATCTGGTAACGCTGATCTGAACTGGTTCCAAGGTAAACATGCAGCTGCGCAAGCTAACGGGTCCAAAGCAAAGAGGGGCACTTTGGGGGATAATCCCCGCTGGGTGTGCAGCGGCATGCTGGAGCGTACCAAGGGGACGGCAGGAACGAGGCCAGGTGAACCTCGGTCAGAGTCGCAGGCTGAAAACAAACGCCTGGCTCCATGTGTGTGATGCTCATCTATAAATAGAAGGGGCTATAGCAGTCAGGTCACTGGCATCAACCACATCCAGTTTTATTTAAAGGAGAGGGTTGCTACTGTAAACAGCTGTGCTTGACCCATGCATTTTCCATAAACACTTATCCAGTGAAGAGTTCAGGTGAGCCTGGAGCTTATCCCTGGAAGCACAGGGTGGGCAGGGGACACCCTGTAACGGATGCCAGTCCATCACAGGACACATATAAACACATATATACTGAGGGCAATTTAAAGTCATCAGTCCAACAAACTGGAATCAAACCCATAATCCTGTAGATTTGAGGACACCGTGCCTCCCTGGTGTACTTCAACCTAATCTTAACATAAATGTACCAGCTGAAGTATCATAATGTGTTTTAATGACCCAGACAAACTATTCTGGGAGTATCCGGCCAAAGATTTATGGAATATCTACACTTAGTGGATGATATCAAATTTAGCAAGATGGTAACTAGGCCAAGGTCAGTGCTATTGTGAAATGTAGTATCTGGGTTTCTATCTTCACAATGTGTATCACAAAGGGAAGAGCAACACCACCACTAAAGTAGGATAGCTAAGGCAGTATGTCCACATCCTAGTTCCTTTAGCTGTGCTAATTCATTGATGACAGTGCAAGAACATTATGAAGAAGACTAGATCCAGAATGTAATTGCAAAACCTATTCTTCTGGGGATTTTGATCAGGTCTCGGATGGGTCACCTCAAAAGCTCCTCAGGTGAATGCGCTGGAGCACCTGCAGCATGACTAAGCAGCGACTGTCAGACAGGAGTGCAAGTTATAGGTGGAATACTGTTTGCTCTTGAAGGTTCCTTCCATAAATGGGGTGTCCTGGGGAATAGAAGCGAGTGGAAAAATTCAGCCTGAAAGCATAACGGTCACTCTTATTCATTTCCAAAGAAACACGGTTCTGTATCACTCTAACACACTTCATCCTAAATTCCTTACAGTGAAAAAGTACTTTCAGAAGAAAAGATCTGGAAAAGAACAGACACCTGCTGTTTCCCCAGCCTCATAAAAACTCCCTCCATCCTTCTCTATTCATCTCTGCATGATCCCAGGAACCTGCTTCTGTCACAAATACTAGGTCCTTTCAGACAAAGCTGGTGGTGCAGAGTGCTCTGAGGACGCTGAAGAAGATCTGGGTCGTGCTGATGCCACGTCATGCAGAGGTGCTGTGGGCCTGAGGGTGTCATTAAACATCTCAGCGTGGAGCTCCGAGCACCCAGCAGAGCGTCAGCAAAGAACGTGACAGAGGGACACATCCAGCAAATTCACATCTCAGTTACTGATAAGTTTACCGATCAAACTCCTAGCTATTCAACACCCTGACGTTAACAAGCAAAGCACAGACAATTAAAGACTTTGCTTGTGTTCTGATTATATATATATATATATACACACACACACACACACACACACACACACACACACACACGTTTCACCATGTTTTAGTGGTGGTTCCCGCACGGTTTACTTTGGTTTCACATGTACTATAAATTTCAGTCTTTGTGTCATCTTCACTCACTGAGAAGGACTTCCACACTAACAATATTATTACAGTAGCATGTGGCTGTGAGTGTGTATTTGGCTGTGAGGCTACTGACTGTGCCGCCGTGTGTATGACATGTGGCGCATGTGCAAAATGGACCAGTTCGATATTGGAAATACCTGAGACTGCTCTCTGGTCTAGGTTGAGCATGCTGAAAATCGGCCAATTCTGGTCCCTGGCTGGTCAATTGGTGCATCTCTAGTGAAAATCCCAGTAGATCAACAGTTTCTGAAATACTCATACCAGCCCATCTGTCACCAACAACCATGCCATATTCAAAGTCACTTAAATCACCTCTCTCCCCCATTTTAGTGTGTGATGTGAACATTAATTAAAGCTGTATGCCATATCCACCTGACCCTCCTGTCTCCTCCCTAGAGTGACCCTAACAAGCCCCGCCTGATATTCATTTGTCTTACCTCTTGTTCCTAAACCTCGTGTTAATCACTCCCAGCTGCCTCTCATCAGCTCCCTTGTTAGTCTCATACTGTATATATAGATGATTCCCAGCCCTGTGTTTCCAAGTCCAGTCATTAATGTTGTGTCTCCTGTCAGCCTGTGTCGAGTCCTGGGGCATGTTTCAGGAAGCAGGATTTCTTACTTAGCTGGATTACTTGTTGGATTTAAGGTAGTCTGGGCTAATTAAACTGGAGTACCATACATCCAACAAGTTATCCTCCTAAGCAAGAAATCCTGCTTCCTGAAACAGGTCCCTGGTCTAGGCCATTTTGAGCTCTTGTGATCTTGTTAATTTCCAGTCCCTGTTTGTTTATGTAAGGTAACACCCCTTTTGTTTTGCCGCACACATGCATATCGTGACACATCTGAGTGGCTGATTAGATATTTGCTTCCACAAGCAGTTGACCAGGTGGACCTGTAACTCAGCCTTTGAGTGCATACATATACTTTATTTCATTATTGATGGCACCCACTCAGCCATCTCACCATACAGGCCCCTGAGGGACCCACAGCACAGATGTGCTTCTGGAGGGTCACCTTGGAGGTCAGCACAGTTTCCATTTCCTGTCTGCGCTCTCACACCGACTCTCGATGCAGGACACTGTAGCCTGTGTTCCTACCCGCCGGACAATGGCAAACACAGAGCCCTCTGTGCCTTGGCTAAACGCTAGTGCTCTCCTTGTTTTTTTGCCCCTTGTTTTCACCCTGACATAGGGTTTTCTGTTGCAGGCTGTGGTGTGTTTTCTGGAGAAGCTCGATAAAACTGCCTTGTGTTGTATACCTGAAGTCACACTATGACGATGTCACGTTAGGATCCCAATTGCACACAACACAGGACAGAAGTTCGTATGTCAAAAAAAGAACTTCCAAAAATGGAAACACAGTTTTCTCCAAGCTTGACTTCACTTTCATGTTTAATTAAACTTGTTAAGTATGGCGGCAGATAAGTCACATATCCAAACCTTGAAAGTTAATATAACTCCAAGAAAACATGAATAGATTTCACTATTCAGCCGTGAAACATTCTAATGCATGAAAACCCATGAAGTGCCAAGCTAATGCTGCGTTCATTTAACTTGTCATAAAGCTCTCTTTCACAGTCTGGTACCATTTCAGAAACTGGATGCTTGTTACTAATGATGAGACATATTTGCATGAAAGGGGAGATTAATTTGTACACTCGCTCACACGCAGACACACACCGAGTGCTTCATAACGACTGCTGTGATCCACAGAGTTATTTAGCAAATGAGATGCACCCCCCCACACACACCAACAGTTGAGTCATCCTCGGCCAGGGACATAGCAAGAAATTCTGGGCCCCAGAATTAACAGAGAAGGGAGCAGAATCTCCCGAGAATATAAATTTGACTTTTCGTATCCAGGGACCCCTATACAGTGCTGGGCCCCCTGAATCTGCCTGGATTTTCATGGCCTCTGACACCCCTGATCCTGGGTGTCCTAAAATCAGACACCACCATTACTGCATCGATAGGCTTGTTCTGCACACTCCAGAGCAGCGGGGGGGGGGGCATTACACCCCCAATCACAGATTTCAGATGGCTAGCCTCACAGCACAGAGATCACAGAACATGCCCCAAAAAATCCACACCACATACAGATCTGAACTTTTAAGGGCCATAACCAACAACCATCCATCTTGCACAACAACTCCATCCCACTGCATCTCTGTGCGCCTGGAGTCTGTTCCAGGATGCCAGTCCGTCATGCTATGGGCAATTTAGAGACCACAGTACACATAAACCACATGACTATGGGAGGACACCAGAGAAGCCAGAGGAATCCTGTGTAGACACAAGAGGGATGGGTACATGCAAGTTTCCCTGTCCATGCCCTTCCACACTCTGCAATTGTACGCCAGCTGCAGGAACGGCAGAAGGTCGTCTGGGTAGCTGCCTACAGAAGTCTATAGACAAAACTTTTAATGTAAAAAAAATGTCTGCCTTCAGTAGCAGTTATGAAGGCGTTTAAGGGATTATAAATGGCTGGTGTTCATCATAAGCCTGTCCACCCAAGCTGCAGGTTAGTGTGCAGTCAATGGTTTAAAGCTTGGGTGCACATTGCCACTCCTGAATGTCTTTGGCCGCATATCCCAACATCCTCAGTTCCTGGTGCACAAAACTGGTCAAATGTCTCTATTGATCTTCCCCGATTGCTTCAACAAGTTAACTGCAAAAATTTGGATAACGATTAGGAAGCAAATGTTGGGTAAACGTCAGTAGTTTATTGCCAATGATCTTATGCAAAGGGTAGCCCGAACCTTTACGTAACAGTATTTCTATTAATATTTACATATAGAAATGGGTAGTTCTTCAAACACAGAGCATGGAATTTTCACATTCCTGTAATTACATAGAATTCAATTACATCCATTTTCTGTAGTCAATATCTTCATCTAGGCACACCAAGCTAAGCACTCACCTCCACAACCTTCTACCACAACAGCATCAGAATTAACTCCATATCTTGCAAAACTGTACTTTAACACAACCTTGACGGGGGGGGGGAGAGGGGGCAGGCAGTACTTCATGCCACCTAGAGCTTTCAAAGCACAGACATGCATACATGCTTCTTCAAACTCAGATACACAAACATAACGCATACGTAACAATACATACGGGCTCTCTTTATGGAATGATACAGGCATGTCAACAGGCATAACAAATATGATGGATTTCCTCTAGTATTTACATACTGGGTGTTTCATTAAACACTTTTGTTTCATGCAAGAGCTGGGAGGTATATCGATTGTTTACGGAATGTCGAAATATTTTCAAAACAAGATATAGGACAATGCAATACCCTTTATATCGATATACTTTAACTATAATTATTTAATTATAATAATAGGGCTCTAAAAGATTTTTATAGAAACCAAAAGTATTCCTTTCCGGTTGTAAACAATGCAAGAGCATCAGTCAAGACGTTGCACAGAATCCACAGCTAAAATCAAATCAGCATCTCACAGGGATTTTGATGAAGGTTCATTTTAAAACATTGAAAAAGGCTCACAGTTTAAAAATATTGTAATTTGCAATATTTGTTTTATTTTGTTTAACACTTGTAACTTGAAATGAGGGTCTTTCCAGTTATTAAGCAAACTGTAAATGGTTGTGAAGCTTCTGTTTTTAGAGCCATTTTCCAAATAGGTTTTACATTTAGATTATAGTTGTTTTTGTTCATAAACATTCACCTTCTGTTTTAAGAGCAATGTTTGCAATAATGCAAATGGTTATACTCAATAGTTATAGTCGTACATTTGCAAACTGAGAAGGAAATGATGTATTTGCATTTTGTTTCGAATATAGACGCTCCTCTACCAACGAACGAGATACGTTCCAAATGGCCGTTCGTAACTTGAAATGTTCATAAGTCGTTATTCACCATCATTTTAAGGGCATACACAAGTACAAAGAATTAGGATGCTGGGAGTACACACGCTACGCTGCTGTGCAGTGGGAGTAGCGGCCAAGAAGTCGCACTAAGCGGAACCGGCACGCAGAAAAAAAAAATTGATGTTGCGGATAGGAAACGGGAGCCCAATGAACGCAATTTGGACTTAAAGATCATCTTCATTTGTATGTCTGAAAGTTCGTAAGTTGAACGTTCGTAAGTAGAGGAGCATCTGTACACTGTTTTATAAAGGTATTTGTGACAATAATATCGAGATGGCTTTTGGTCCATTTCGCCTTGCCCTATTTCACACTCATAATTTCTCTGCTCTTCAGCAACACGACAGGAGGCTGATATAAG
Organism: Mormyrops attenuatus; assembly: GCA_026777985.1. Taxonomy (NCBI): domain Eukaryota; kingdom Metazoa; phylum Chordata; class Actinopteri; order Osteoglossiformes; family Mormyridae; genus Mormyrops; species Mormyrops attenuatus. The sequence goes on along the minus strand of JAODKC010000095.1, from coordinate 15,949,149 downwards.
AAAAAAAAAGTGGGAAATAACAGAAATGTTTGGTATTTGGATTTGAAATAAAGTTCGGTATTAGATTTCTGGTCATTCCCCTTGTAATAACAGTTCAGAATACACAGTGCCACAAAGTTACAGGAAGAGCGTCAACTATGACATTCATCTCACTAATTTTATTACAGAGAAATAGTGACAAGCATGATTAGAGTTTGTGTTGGTCAAAATTAATATCCTTGACCTTTTCTGTGGTATGTTAAGAGAGTCTCCAATCCCAACACGGTCAGTTTAACTGAGCAAACTATAAAAACTATACAAACTACTAAACAAAAAGTATGACTATTGCTTCTGAAACTGAGATAAAATGTATAAAGTCAAATGCTTTCTGTTACCTTTTTAAATCCTGTTTAGCTAAAAGTAAGGATTTATCTTTAGTCACCACTGATAATACTTGGAACATATTTTTCCCATTTTGAGGACAATACTACATAATGTACACTGTGTATTCATGTGGGATTCTAGACACATACAATAACTCTCCAACTTTGGTCTTTCCTAAGAGAGAAAGTTACTAAAACTTAAATTGATACTAGAATATAAAAGAAATATATTTTGAAAATAAAATCTAATACAACCACACTAAAAACTAAAACTAAACTAGATTTCAAACTGAAAGTGAAAATAAAAACTATAATATTGATATGTACAGCAAGAACAAGAGTCTAATAAGAATAGGGTGAAAATGAAATATATTGCAGGAAGATCCTTGATTATCTATGTCAGAGAAAGCAGAGGGGCTGTCGGGAAGGTTATAACATTGCGACGTGTCTGTTGAACGCACCAGTGATGTCAGTGTGACTTAGATTGGCCTACGTGCTCAGTGATGGCTGCAACTTGGGAACACGATTGGCGGGTAGGACGCAGCGTTTGGAAGATTGCCGGGTTGAGCCTCTGCAGGACAGTCACACATGCGTGGGTCCTGGAGCGAGCGGTGCTGCATGTTGGCTGACCCAATGCTGTGACCCCCCCCAAGCCAGCTCTCATCTGTCTGCGTGTCATGGAGAGCAAGATGATGTAGGCAAATGAGAACTGCCCCATGGGGTACAATTAAGTATCTCTATTGTATTCTATTTACTACAAGTAACTAACAACAAGTCTCACTACAAGTAACTAACATGCGATAGTGGCTGTGAGCCATGATCCAACCAAGAAAGTGACGATAGGTTAAAGTGTTTTCCTCCAATGGCACAGCGCAATGCACCATGGGAAATAAGACCAATAAGTGGTGACAAAACCAAACCGATCATGTGATGCTGTGGAGACCCCTCCTCTGCCTGATTCATCACCTACCCTTTGGTCTACTTCTGAATGGAACAGATGGTATCCACACCTCAAGGAGCCTCGGGACCCACGTTGAACCCCCCCCCCCTCCCCCCACAGCCATCCTGCACTCGTGGGATGGCTGTATGGTAAATTAACTGGAGGGGGAATGCAATCTGCCCCACACAGCAGACAGCATACATCCTAAGGCAAGGATCTAAACACAACAAAACATCCCAGACTACCACTGACTAAAAGCCAGCACTTCTTAAACCCGTTCTTACTTAACAATTCACGCCTTCAGCTCATAAGTAAACATTTGTACTTTGGTTGATTAAAATCACACTAGATAGTGGTTCCCTAAAGCAAAACCCATTACTTTATGGAACTGCCTTTAAAAGGGGCGCAGGAAGAGTAATCAGGGAGTCAGGGCCACAGCGAGCCATAAGGCCAGTGTTACCGTCAGCCTGAGGAAAACTCCAATATCAGCACTTTATACAAAGACAGATTGAGGAAATGGATAGTATTATCTACAGTGGACTGCATCTCCTCCACGGTGCCCCCTGCCCTGTGCCCTCCAGGCCCCCATGACCCTCCTCAGCATAGGTGCTTAAATGACTGCTTATATGGTTGGACTGCATTAACCAAGAATGCCAAATAACTGTCTCATTTATAAAACTCTTCTTCTATAATACTATGTTTTGGATGTGTAAAAAACTGTTACAAGTGAAACATGAGCAACTCAAAACAAGCCTAAATGCCACAGTATTAGTGAAATGCCCAGGCCTCACAGCACAGAAGAAAAACTATAGTACAACCAAAAAGAAACGCAGGCAGTCAAGCGCAGGAATTAAATTCTGCATATTTCCCGTACAGAATGTAGCGCTCGTGTAAAGCTATATATTTTAATTACTCAAGCTCTTTGTTGTTATACATTAATCTGTAGCACAAGCTCAGCATAACTGCCTATGTATAAACACATTTTTAAATACTGCTTACAAGAGGAAATGGTACTTATATTGCACATAGTGGGCCTTGTGTTGGACTGACATCCCATCCACAGTGTACCTGTATAACTAATATCCTACTGTGTCTGGAACAGGGTATTCTGGGTAAGTAGTTAGACGATGGCAATAACTAATGCTACCAACTGTAACTAGTATTAGTGGAAAATGTCCTGCCCTGCTCATCCCGCCCCCTCGTCGACCACGCCTGCTCGTTACCCTCGTGTGGATTCCCCAAGTTCACCAGCTGTTTCCTGTTGCTGTCATTAGTTCCTTGTATTTAAGTCCGCGTTACGGTCGTTTCCCCAGTCCGATCATTGTATTGTTACGTCGTCGTTTGCTGCCTTTTTTCGTGTTATCCCCGTAAATAAACCCTGCATTTCCCCGATCCCCGGCTCTCTGCTCCTGCTTCCCCATTTGGCCGTGACAGAAAATATAAAACAGCAGGGGTCAGAGGTATTTATGGGGGGGCTTCCACTGAGCGGGCAGGCGACACGGTTCTGCTGTGGCTCTGCCTCGTTTGGGGTTTGAAATGTAGGTGGGGGAGGCATGCAGGCTGCTAGTCTAGCTCTTAATGCAGACACTACTGGCTCGTACCAGCAAGGTCCAGGGGGCCGTGGGGGGGTGCTGAGCAAGGGGGGCGGGGAGGAACATCACATTTGGCAACATGAATGCTGTTTATAGGTACATTGACAACTCTGGGAATTTTAAGACACATTATTTTTGTGGAAACTCTTTGAAAGCATCCACTCTGCCCTTCAGGAAAAGATAAAAGCTTTTGAGTGGTAATTCTGCATTTTCATATGGATTCTAATTATTGTAGCACATTCCAAATATGAAACAGGCATATGCAAGGACAAAAGAAACGGCACTCAAAACGAGTACAAATTGCTGAGTGATGTTTCTTAGGGCCTGTAAGAACTGCATTTAGGTAAGAGTTTTTTTTTTTTTTTAAAAAAAGAATATGACGTGAATAAAGATTATTTAAAAAGTAAATCATAATAGTATATTTTGAGTCATTTCCCTCCACATATTTGGCAGGGACATAGTGAAGGGTACAGCCTCTACCAGGATGCATGAGGGCAGAATTCGCCGACCTCAAAGGCGAATCAGAGGTGCTGACAGATCTGTGCTGTGATGGACCCTCTGATTTCCAGATCATTTCCTGGGAATCAGGGACCAAACAGATGGCAAGCTAGCTGTGCCCTAGCTAGAGGGCTCACTGTGAGGGGTGAGCAAACCTCATTAAAATAACAGGACATCTACAACCTTCTGCTTTCCCAGGGATTTGTCGTAAAACAAGCAGATATGAATGCAATATTTGCAAACTCCACGTTGAGCGCAAAGGAGCAGCATCACACAAAGGAATGCAGCCAATGTAAAATCATTCAGACTTGTGGGCAGTGCAGTTACACACAGACACACATAGTTCTTTTACTTACTGATAAATCATCACTTTATGCTCAATCCCACACCATCCATCAACATGAAAACTAATTTTAACTTTGATGGAATCCAAGGGGTTTCCCATCTTTCATGGATCGGTGGAGTTACAATTGTTATTTATCATTAAAGTACAAAAGCATACGATACCGCCCAGAAGAGTCTGAGGACATCTTCAGGTTGTCGCTTTATGTTCAGTCCTAGGGCACGCATGACACACGCAGGGTCCGGCCCATAGACGACAGGAGGGCATGCAGGTCCGTGTTCCTTGCCTCTGTGGATTCAGGCCTTTTACAGAAGGCACTAAGAGCCCTGTAGCAGTAACCCAGAACATTCATCCTGGTCCAGTGCTATGGCTGCCCTGCTCTCGTTTCAAAGATTTTATTGAGCCCTTCAAAGACTCTTTTTACATCATGTACCAGGCATGTAAAAATTCTGCCGATTCACGATTCGTTTTGATTCACGATACCCGGTTCATGACTGGCCAAGTTATTGCGCCTTCTGCTGTCTATGCAATGCAATTACAGCTAGGGAAAAGTAAGATTACGCAGCTTAATAAAAATGTGAGCTATTCTGTGGATCATTTTTTCATGTCCATGATTCCAATCGTCATTAATTTGTACTGTGATTTATCATCGCACGATATATGATTACGTGCCTACATTGCCTACATTGTTGGAAGCATTTTTGTTTGCTGTGCATAATGCAGGATGTCTAGTGCTTGCGGACCTTATCTGAAAATATGCTGGACTGAAGACGAAAGACTTGGACGCTGCATTATCGTTTCTCAGCCATTACTGAGCTTCCTGTAAGGCTCTCAGTCTGGTGGGGAGGCTTCAAGTCATTTTTCTGAAAGCTTTACTGTATCCTACTGATACATAGAAAATACCAGCTTTTCCCCCAACATCTGTCTCTCATCTGTCCCATGAACTGCCATAAAGAAATCCCTCTACTATTAAGCCAATAATGAAAGAATGAAAAAACGGTGTCAAATGCACACCCAGTGTGCAATTGAGAAAGAATACCTTTTTCTAATTCGTCAGTATTTTGTGGTGATTTCCCTGAAGGCTGGCAACTCCATCGATGAACCAGTGACAATTCGAATGTACTTTATGGTCCCCTGAAATCCCAATGCCACTCCATCAGGAATAATTCACCCCGCCCCGAAGCCCTCTGTCCGTGCACAGCGTGCGGGGGGGGGGGGGGGGGGGGGGGGGGGGGGGGGGGGGGGGGGGGGGGGGGGG
>JAODKC010000095.1:15911680-15944056 GCA_026777985.1 Mormyrops attenuatus | reverse complement strand
CCCCCTCCCCTCCTCTCCCCTCCAACGGAGCCATTCTTAAGGCTTCTTGCTGTTGACTGCCTAATAAGCTAGCCATTTTCATTTACCTCATTTTAAATCTCCCCCAGCGCTTACTGTAGTTCTAAAAACTAAAATCAAAGAAGCGTACAGTTTTTAGAAAATGGATTTACTCTGACTCTGCAAGCCTTTGCCTTTAAGTGCCAGGAAGAACTTGACTTGGAAAATGCCCAATAATTTCTGCAATTTTTCACCTCGAGAACTTTTCTTTCAAAGTAGAGCAACTCAAGTTAAATGTCCATCATCCAATTAAGTGCATCAGTTTGCTGTGGCTATAGCACCAGGGCACAGTGATGTTGCGAGATATAATCACAATTATACATTATTAGTCGTTTGAAAAAACAGATTGGAAATACTTTTATAATCTATGTTAACAGTGAGTAGTTAAAAGTGGTGACTGTAATAATGAATGTGTGTGTGGGGGGGTTCCTTTGGGTAGAAGTGAAACAGTCCATTTTAGATACTAGATGATAGGTGTGACACACTGAACACCTCCAGCAGCATCTACTGTACAGCAAAAGTGGCAGTGAGTTGCAGGCTACAATTAGAACATCAGTCAATACCGGCAAGCCCTCCTTAACGGGACAGTTCGATCTAGAATTCGAGTCGAAAGTTATCCTAACCATGACCCTTTCTCAAACAAACCACGATACATGTTGCAAGAGTGTTTGAAGAAAATGCATAAACAATTAGTGCAAGAAAACCAATAAACTCACTAAATGAAAAAAAAAATATGAAAATATTACTGTGACATGTTGAACGTCCCAAAACACGAATCACAAACTTATTTGGTATTGCTTTACGTTGACTGCATAAAATACGATAAACATTAGTCATATAATCCTATAATGTTTGTTATAAATGTATTTCACGGATGTTAAGGTATGTTAGGGTATTAAGATATACTCACTTGCTGCTTATGCATGTTCTATGAATGTCCTATGAATGCAGTACTAAGGTGCACTGAATGTGCTATGACTGCATTACAAAGATATTATGAACGTGCACTAAATGTAGTGTTCAAGCATTAGGTTGACACTGAGGAAATTGCTGATCACTATAAGTATCATTTTAGAGGTACGGGCTGAGATTAAAATGTCCGCGGACTCGCTGATGGTGTTTCTATTGCCGCCTGCTCAAATGAAAAACAACATTCACTGCTTCACTTAATTCCCCCTGAAAGTGTGACACTCCACCATTTGGTGTGTCCACACATCGCAGAACTGGTCATGGGAGACTAAATCAAAGCAGTTTGCTCAGTGAATATTTTTACACTCATACAATACTCAAATAAGAAGTGATTCAAGAACTGAGCATAGGAAGAGTATCTAGGCTGTCATAATACTAATTATTACATAACTATTTCACTGATGAACACATACAGCATTATGGAAACTTGTACTTTACTCATTAAATTTAAAATTCAGTCACACAGCACTGTAAACACTAAGAATATCAGACACATACTATTTGTCTGGTGTTACTATGGACCCAACCTGCTCCATCATCGGCAGCCAAACTCACAGCACACAGGGCTTTGTGAATGAGACAGATGTGTGTCCATCCTTATAATACTCTGGTCCCCTCCGATTAATGGCAATTAGCTCTGTATCTACAGAACAGGTTACTGAGGATCTGAGATTTACTTCCAGACACGACAACTTTACTGCCAATTTGCTCCTAATTGAATTCAGCAATTCAATTAAAGAGCCCCCATGATTTGTGATTATGCTTGGCATTGAAATAAACTCTCTGTGCTAAGTTGTTATAGAGTTCATTAAGGGGGGGGGTGTTTGGAGATGGACCATATCTCAGTGTAAGTTGTGTCAGGGAACAATGCACTCCACTCTCCTGTCTGATACTAAATGTAGCGCAGCATCCCCGCTACGGAGGATGCACACACAAGACATCCGCCTGCAATGGGCATTTCGAAGATGCATCTCTTTGTCTCAGCAGGAAAACAAATGATCTTCAAATATTTTCCCGAGAAGTGGACCAGAGGCGAGTGGTGTAAGACTCGCTGCGCAGAGCTGATTAATACGACACTTGACTCGGCATCGACGTCGAGGGACCGTGTGCTCTCCCGGCTCCCTGCCGCTTCCCGGCTGTTTGTCAGTTTTCCGCCGTACTTAGCCCGACTCCCGCATTAGCTCCTTTCTTTGGAGCACGGTGCGGTGACAGCACACTGGCGGACACCCGCTCCATGCTGCCCAGGTCAAACCCTCGCACTCAGAGCGGGCCTCTCATGTCCAGTGCAGTAACAAGTCAGACATTTATCTGCCGTCTTCCAACACTTGGGTTTTGGATTTCTGGATTAACGTAATGGTATGACATTACATAAGACCATGACGGTGCCCCTGGTAACTTAAACCATTGCTAAACACTTTGTGGCCATGTTGGAAAAGGTGCATAAAATAAAATCAATGAATAGAACACAAACTGAATTTGCTGTGTTTGATTAATGCAGTCACATCCTCATCCAATAAAATGGATCAATGATGATTTACAACTTTGTCAAGCACAACACCACACTTTCCCTTCCAAACCAGTTAGAAGGTGTTACACTTTACTAACTAGTATTATCATCACCTCTCATATGATGAAACCCAAACTATCCCTTATCAGTAACAAATCATTAAAGTTACAGCGCTTACCATTCCATATGAAGCACTGCATTGGTTACACTGGAAAAAAAGCAGCCAGGGTTTTATTGGCTGTTCTTGGAGCCATGGTAACAGTGGATTCCGTGGATGGAATCCTTAAAGCACTGCAGAAATAGACACAGTGACCTTATGCTCACTTGTAGCAGGCCGAGATTACCCAGCTTCATAATCAAAAAGGTTCCTCAAAATGGCATTGAATATCAAAGCGCCTTGGCCCACCATTCAGGGTGAACCACACCCCTTGGAGAGCTTCTGATAGCCCTGAAGGGGCACGGATTTCAAAATCCATGCGAGTGCCACCCAAACTCAGCCGAAACATTAAAAATACCCAGACTTACATTTAAAAAGGACATTCCACACTGGAAATTTCCAATTTTCCCAAAAATGCCACTTTGTCCTCTGTCAAAGTAGGATGGCTCTCCCTGTAATTTTTTTAATTCATTTATTTTTGTTGGGGCTTTGTCTCCATTTTACTTATCTGTCTTTTGTTATATGTGAGGGTTATTACACCTTCCTATCTAAGCAAAGTCAAACAGATGCCATATCAACACGCTCGATTCACCTGCCTAAAATTCAGAGTCGGGATAAATGCCTGCACTGACTCTTTCCAGGTTTACAGTCTGCTTTTTGTCAAATGGATTACTAATGAAATATTAATTGATTTTGTTTTCTCTTTTTTTGTTTGAAGAGCCTACCAAAGCACTAAACGCTAAGTGCTAACGTAGCAGTTGCACATATTATGCAGTTCTCATGTTAATGGAATGTTGTGATGAAGTGCAAGCAGATTGGCCCCTCTGCAGAAAACCGTCAAAATCCACCTTTATACTTCTGTAGACTGAAATGTCAATGAAAGGCCCTTATTAAACCACTCTACTGTGGGACTGCTTAGCAAAAGGGATTGTTTTTTCTACCTTCATTGTCTCTTAAAATATGACTGAAATATCCCAGTAGCCAACATTACTACTCTTTAATGGGAATCCCTACAATGCATTCAATCAACAATGTCATACTTAGAAACAAGTAAAGCTTTTGTTTTTGTCTTATTGTTTAGAGTGACAATCACAGGGAAATAAAATTTTACATGCACAATCCAGCTTTTTAAATTTAACTGTATACAGTAAAATCCCATTATAGTGGATATAACGGAATATCACCTATAACTGACGAGGTCCGCTGGTCCCAGCCGTACGCCTTTACGAACATGCAGAAAAAGCATCGGATATAGCGGATTTGCATATAACGGAATTTCGCTTATGACGGACAAACAATTTGGTCCCCAAGAGCTGTAGTTTTGTTCGGCTATAACGGACATGCAGGCTACAAGGCGCGTGGCGTGCCGATGATATCCAGTGCGGATACGTATTCGGGATTATTAATAGTCACGCTCTATAAACAGGCATGGTGTAACAGCAGGCAACACTGATTGGTCTGTGTGGCTGTCCATCACCAGGCACGCCGTGCGTCGGCAGACGGCGCTCGCAGCTGGAGGGATGCAGTAAGCAATGAGGTCAAGGTTACTACTGTACCGTACATGTATAACCACTTATAGGCCGTATATACTTCCAAGTCAGGTAAAGTTGGATTACTACATGTACAATATAATAATCTATATCACAAGTGTGCCTGCTGGGGTGTGGCATGAGTAAATGGTGTCCTGTAGTTGCGTTCTGGGCATACAGCAACTCTGGATATAACGGACTGTTTTGCCAGGTCCCTTGAAGTCCGTTATAACAGGATTTGACTGTATACATATTAAATTCAGACATCTTCATCAAAAGTGACTTGGGAAAATAGGGTCAGCCAGTCCAAGGTAAAAATGCAGTTAAAGGCCTTGCTCAAAGGCCCAATGACGAAATCACTGTGTCAGCCACAGGATCTGAACCAGTAACCTTCTGACCACAGGCACTGAGTCTTAACCTGCAGAGCCACATCACCCATATCAACCCACTCCCTTTCCCACTGTAAGACATACAGACAATCCCCAGCTTACGACTGGGTTCCATTCTGACAGACAGCAAGATTATTTAATATGTTATTACAGCTTATTAGATGGTGTCTACCATCCTGCATTTTCCACCATCGATGACATAGTTGAACTACACAACTTAACGACAGTGTTTGCGAACATTCATTCGAACTATGGTTTTGGGAAACACCCGTGTCGTTTAACGATGCATTGTACCATGTAAGTTCACAATGTCGTTACCTCTGTATTTCGAACTATGGTTTCAGGAAACACCTGCGTTGTACTTGCATGGTTCCAAATTGCACGTTGCGTGCATGTGACTATGCTTTTGGAAAATGCACCCCAGGACAGTACTTTCCCATGGCAACTATGCTATGTGCGCACTAGGTAGCACTGTACTGCCTCACAAAACTTATTTTTACATACAGTTAATTTTTTTAAATTTAATTTGGGTTGTATGTGCAAGTTGTCGTAAGTCGCATAGGTTGTAAGTCAGGGACAGTGTATTTAAACCATTAAGACACTGTGGCTCCACCCACTGTGTTCCTAAAGCACCTTGATAATGTTGTTATGCTGATGTGCATTAGCGGCATACAGTAACATGCTGGTCCTGGTGACTCAATATGTGTTGATTTCTGCTCCAGCTGAGCTCTTAATTAGCCATGGCTGAACCATTGATTGCATGAATCAATCCATGCTCATCATTTGCAGATTTGATTACTTCATCCTCTTATAAGCCTAGTAGCCTTTTACCCTTTGCATCAAACACATAATATAATATTAATGAGGTATTTATTTTATATTTATTTTAATGAGGGATTTTTGGGAAGTCTAAAGGCATGTATCATTAGGGCTTTCCTTCAGTGCTGCTTAACGCTGCTTGACAGCATCGCTTAGCTATCGTCATCATCGCTATTACGCCTTATTTTCATAATAACAACATATATGAATATTTTACATAATTTTTGAAATTTCACAATAAATCCACCCATCTATTTTCTAACCACTTGTCCAGTACAGGATTGCATCATAAATATTTATTGAAGAATCCTAGATTTTTGGAGAAAACCTTCCACTTACTTTGTATGCAATATAAATGTATTTACTGTAACAAGACAAGTGCAGCTCCCCAGCAAACGGTAGAGATGATGACTTCAGGTATTTAGCTTCTAAAGCTTCCTAGAAAATGGCCCATTAGCCATCTAAAACACATTTTTAAAGGTATATTCATTTTCTTAATAATATAATGGATGATATTCTGAAATCATACATCTACTGCCATATATTGGGCAGAATCTTGGGGGCTGGGGCAGAAGCCCCTCCCAGGCAGCAGATACACAAGGCACATACACACAATCATTCACTACAGGCAATTTGGAAATACTAATTAGCCTAATGGCATATATTTGGACTGCAAGAAGAAACTGGGGTACCATGAGGAAATCCACTCTCCATGGGAAGAACAAGCAAACTGCACATGTGTAGAGGAAGGAATCAAACCTCAAACCCTGGAGGTATGTGGTAGCAGCAATATCCACCCAGCCACCATGCCACCATGCCACCCCCCGCAGCATTTCAGCCTGCTAGTTTTACTATTTTCACAACAGATCACGGGGTTCTCTTATTGTTGTACCAAAAGATGAGGGATACATTTCAGTTATACCTCTGATCATCATAATGCAATTTCACTACCAACACAAACATAACAGTACTAACAAAAGCATTCATAACTGTAACACTCAAAATGGTTTCTAGGAAAAGCTGAAGTGATACATTATTATTCGGAAAATAAATTTTAAACAATGCCCTTGTATTGCAGGAAAACCCTTTGATTTCACAATTTGATAGAATATATCAGTCAGGCCTGTATCCCAGCTAGTTCCCGCCCTACTACCCCTGAATTCTAGGATCATCCACCTGGTTATTTGGTGTAGATTTACAGCAGTTTCTTAGTTTCTCCTTGCATGAGGCCAAGTATTTGCCCCTGAGTACTTGTTTTGTGACCAGCCTGCCCCTCTGTATGGCCACTGCCTCACCCACCACTTTCTCAGCTCGTCATCTTGTATTGCGGATTAGGTTATAAACCAGGTACCTCAGTACTCCAATATTTAAGAAAAATAATTTGTAGGTTCTGATGAAGCTGAAAAATGTGTGTCTCATATGGCAACCACACAACAAAGAGGAACTTCTGCTCTAGAAAACAAATACTTCATGATGTGGTGTTGGTGGTCTAGTGGTTAGGACGCTTCCCTCTGAACCAAGAGATCGTGGGCTTGAGTCCCACCTCTGGCACTACCATCGTTGGGTCTCTGAGTAAGACCCTTAACCCCACCTTGCCCCAGGGTGAATTTAGAGAAATGTAAGACACTCTGGATAAGAGAGTCTGCTAAATGCTGCAAATGTAAATGATGTGAGGAAAAACAGAGTTAAATTAAACAACTGCCATTTGTACTTCTAATTTCCACCAGCGGCACATACCCTTAGCCCCAAACATTATCCCACGGTGGAGGCAGGAAAAGAAGGTGATGACCCACCGGTGGCTCACAAGACAAAGGAGTTTATTAGGGAACGGAACACTGGGTAAGGCAAAAAATAAAGGACTGCGAGGGGTCAAAGGCATATGGGGGAAAACGAGCACTAACGACAAAAACATCTAACAAGGGGGAAAAAAGCAACACGGAGAACAGAACCTTGAAAGCCCAAACAGAGCATCAATACGTTCTGACACAAACTAACACAATGACCAACTGGGAAAATGAACTAAGGCAAAAACGTAAATACAAAAACCAGACTGAGCTAACGAGGACACAGGAAAGAAGTATTAACTTAACAACCAATCAGACAGAACACAATATGAGCAGCAGGTGAAACTAATGGTTAAACTAAACAACACTGGAAATACAAGACTGATACAAAAGACAAGTACAAAAAAAAACAAATCCTAACACAGGGAGGGTGGACCATGGATGGGAGAACTGACAGAAAACACTAGGAAACCCAAAATTACAAACACTGGGGAACAAAAGTCAAACAGAACACAGAAGAGTGGGATGTGCCAGCCTCAAACTCACGACCCCCAGATTTGCAGAATGAGGAACACACTCAGCTCACTACGCTGTGTGGCAGTCTAGGAACCAAGAAAAACACATTAGGGAAGACTAGGAACTAAGACAGAGAGGGGGAAAGGCAGAACAGCCAGCAATGCCTGCTGCTCAAATGGGATAGGGTCGCAGAGGGCGAGGTGGGACGCTACAAACCCTTACATTCCCATATGAATTAAATAAAACGTTGAAGGCTGCATAAAAACATTGTACACAACTTACTTTTTTTTTACCTACAGGGGTTACAACATTAACGGCATGTATCATTTGTTTGTAAATAAATGTAAAAAAAAACTTTCCTCTCAAAGACTAATATCAATACGTAGTCCCTTAAAACTTTGTATGATAATTATATTTGTGACAACCTTAAATGATCTATATCTGCAGGCTTATATCATCGCGATTCTATTTCTATTCTGCTAATACCAGACCGATCTGCAGGCCCAAATGCTAAACTTCGCTGTTAACAAGACTTCTGTGGTTTTTGTAAAGATCCCAAACTCAGCAACTAATATTATAGAAACGTTATTCGTGCAAGACAGCTATGTCTTTGTTTTGTTTAAAAACGTCGGAATAGCAGCAAATCGAACTTTACTCACTCAGCACATTATTTAATTCCAGAAAGCTCGATAAATATCAAGCAACGACTATTAATCTTTTCAGTACTCCCTAAGAAGCAAACAGCGCTATTAGTCCTACACGAAGCTCCCTACAAGCGCAGTGTTATAGCCGTTAAAAAAAACGGTTATCAATATAGCCAAACTAAAACTGGGACAATAATACTGAGAATCTTTACACATTTTAAATATATTCATATCCAGATATGCCAAACACACAGGGAGGAATTATAATGAATAGGCCTAATTTCTTACACGTGTTTGAACTGCTCTTTATTCTTATTAGGATAGCGCAACATCCGAAGTTAAACCGGTACATATATATATCAATTCCGTTATTCATTATTTTCAGACTTTATTAATTGAATGATCAACTTCTCAAGGTGGGCAGATGTGTCTACCCGAAGCCTGGTGTTGTCATAATTCAGAAAAGGAGTATTTTTTGAAGACTATGTTAAGTTCACAACTGTTAACTGATCTACAATATAAGGGGGTCAAATGCATCAACCGAACTTTCCTACAGCAGCCCAAGGTGAAGAAAGTTTAATTCAGTTTGCACACGCGTTTAATCCACAACATCAGGTCAAACATAACTTCATGTCAGCAAATGCACTAATTAGACCTGCCTGTTTATGAATGTAGGGAATGACTAAGCTTATAGGAGAAATCTCTATGGAGGAGATAGCACCATGCAGACAGTCTTTCAATGAATCCATCCTTTTGTTCAACCCGAAAAAAATACATTTGGTCTTCAAACTGAATGCAAACGATTGAGATCTGGCCACGGCTGGAATAGTTAAAATTGAAACGCTGACTATACTAATGTTTGAGGAAATCTTACATGGCGCTTACCTGCTCCGGTTGGATTCCGAGTCTGTCCCTGGCTGTCCTTCCCCATTTTACTGGCATCCTACTGAGGAAAGTGAACCGCGCCGCCGCCCCTTCGCCTGTATAAGAGCGAATGAGGAGCTTCCCACTCGGCAGACGGGAACGCGATTTATAATGAACGCAGATACGCTTCACCTCATGCAAAAATGTAAAATACAGCTTCTACACACGTGTCGCTAAAAAATGGTAACTCGTAAAGTTGGAAAAGTATCACTTATTATCTGTCCCGGTAAAATACATTAGTAACAGTTCAATAGGCGCCCAGCATAGACCTATACGTTTGGCGTATTAAGGGGGCATGAACAGATTCCCACAGCTGCTGTTCCAACCATACCTACATTTTCCACCCACTTATTCTGGGGTTCGTTTCCAAAAAGCGTAGTTGCTAATAACGTTAGAAACGTGCATAGTTGGAACTCTTCAACTGAACGGTTCCAACTATATAAGTTGCTAGCCGGAGCTTTTGGGAATCACGCTGCAGGACAGGTCAAAGGGAGCCCTTCAGCACAGGGGAGAACATTCAGACACCACACTCATGCACACACATGCACACATACAGGGCAGAGTCGGGATGTGAACTCCAAACCCTGAAGACATGAGGCAATATGTCACTAGGGCACTTTCACAGCTTTCACATTTAAAATGATGCAAGTGGGGTTTAATTAACACAGTATATTTTGAATAATATTTAATAAGCTAATATGCATCAGTTTTTACAGAATCAGTGTAACAACAATTGTAGTAGCGGTAATCCATCCATCCATCTATCCATCTTCTGTACTGCTTGATTACATAAAATTTATGACATAGACAACATCCTTGCAAATGGTTTTCATTCTATCCCCATTTTATTTTTGTTTTGTTTTGGTGGAGTGTGACTTCTGACTGGGCTGTAGGTACCTCAAAGTCAGTATTCCACCATTGGTCACTTGCGTACTGGAGCCAGCTGACAGCCTATCAATGATGGGTGCACGTCAGAAGCACTCTGAGCATACTTGGATGTCACCCTGGCCTGCTGACGCTTTGGCACCCAGCTCCACCAACGAGGGGCCCTCCTATAAATACATGCTGGCGGGACAAGGAGCTCACAAAGTGACACTGCTCATCTGCAGGCCGTCCACCTGGAAACGGTGCCCCTCCGCTTACTGACTGCTGGTCTTTTCGACTTAGCACTGGGGCTTAGGGACAAACTAGCCCCAAAACGACACAGAAGAGACTGATGTTGGTTTAATCTGCTTTTTTTCACACCTCTGTCACTGCATTGAAATGGTCACTGCTGCGAGTGCTTAAAAATCTTTGAATGAAAGCCAGTGCATATGTTTGACCAATATCTGAGCAAACTACATCAGTCCTGTCCTGGGTGTCCCCACCCTGGCACCATGTACTTCCTGGGATGAGCACCAGGCCCCCCTGTGACCCAGACCAGCATTAGCAGTAGGAAGATGACTGGATGGATGATTAAAACCAGACTCTGCTATTTATTAGACTTAAACAGCATAGAAAATCCAGCCATGTGTATAAAAGTTGGTCCTTTTAAAATCCCCTTATCGGGTCATGGTCATAATAACCGTGAAGCTTACCTATGGATATGGGGGGTCCACTATGATAAGGTTCTGTTCCACACCCCTTGGAGAAAAACCAGGACAGAAACAGAAGAATATGCAAACGTGTTGCAAAGTGAGCTGTGGTCAGATCCCATTAGCCGGGAGCTGTGAACTAACAATACTCTGCTTGTATAAATGTGTAAATTTCCAGCAAGCCAACATTTTCAATAACCTCTTTGAATGAGAACCGTTACAGGAAGCGTGGGGCACACGGCTGTGCATCCCCTCGGGGAGCCAGGCGGGACACATGATAAATCAGGTGTGCCCAAATATAAAGGGGGTTTGTAAGAAAACTTAAGAGGTTTGTGGGAAAAACCAGAACGAACAGCATTGCCACATAGGCAGAGGTTGGGTGATATCCTGGAGCTTGGAAAAGAAACTGCTGCCTCCCAACTTTGCAGACAACAAGTGAAATATTACATGCCAAAGATAAATGGGAATTTATATACTGTAACAAGTACTATTTGGGAATGTGAGCAAGATAGTTATGCATACTGTCAGTAACACTGGGAAGCTTTTAAGCAGGTATATAATTAGAAATCAGATTTGTTTAAATCCTTAAAATATACACTTCGCACTTGAAGGATGTTGAAACCTGGTAAGTTGTCTGTATAAGGACAAACAACTGGAAACATTGAGTTGAAGTTCATGACCACAGCAATTCCATTTACATCGTTTAGCAGATGCTAATATTCAGTGTGACAAACAATCAAGAAAGCAGGGCGGGACAGTTCCTGGAGCAACTGGCGTTAAGGGCCTTGCTCAAGGATCCAAAGGTGCAATCACTCAGCCAGCCCTGGGATTTGACCTGGCGACCTTTAATCACAGGCACAGCATCTAAACCCACTGATATTCCAGGGTATGACTCCATTACGCCACACAAATCGTTATCATAATCATGCTATCATTGACGCGCTGACCTCTATTGGGGTGAAAATCGCTGAGATGCTCTCAGGCTGTGTTGATGAACATAACCACATGTCAAGGGGGTGGGCATTGATGGAAAGTCTGACAAGAAGGGGGCTCCTCTCCAGGACTGTCAGGGGATGGGTAGGAAAGGGAGGAAGTGAAAGCAAGTGACATACATGAAAAACAAAAGCCCATTTGGACAATGGGAAAAAATTAAATAACTCAAGCATGCATCTCACAGAAAGGAAAATGAGCTACACACTTGCACAATTCTATTTAACATTTTCACAGTTAATCTATCATAATTCAAAGTACTTTTTATTTCTAAAAAAACTCCTGTTCATTTACCTGGTTCCTAGCACACTTAGCCCCTTTCAGCTGAAACCTTAATTAGACCCACTGTTACCCTTAAAGCCCATCTCTACTCATTTAAAGGATGTCGAGAGATGAGAAATGAGAAAGAGAAGAAGAAACCAATTAAACTTTGGGCGGCCGATTAAATTCAGAGTGAAGGCAAAATAAATGGAGAAAAGAGTCTTATGTTAAAAGCCAAGATGAGAAATGACAGCTGAAGTTTTTCCCTGCCCCTGTTTAGTATTATTAGTCCAATGCTCTTAGCTGGACTTTCTCATCAGTGGCTAAAAAATTTGGCAAGCAGGTGGTTAGATAAACCATGCCCGGCTGTGCTCAGATTAGGCTGCATTGCAAAGACAGCCTTCACTCTAACTGAGAGTGTCATGGTGATCTGTGCACCTTATGGCTTGGAGACAAACTGGTAAAATATGAAACAGATCACAACCATTTCTCTTTAAATTTGAGATCATAAAAGACGCTTTGAAGGAGTCGTTATCTGAAAATGATCACTTCTTGCTGGGGGGATTGCATCCCACTGCTGCGGCGTGTGTGTGGATTTTGTGTGTGGATTTTCTTCCCTGGGTACTCTGATTGCCCCCAGAAAGTCCAACCACATGCAGCTAGGCTAACTGGCATCTGTAAATTGCTGGTGGTGTATGATTTTGGGGAACATGCCATTCAAGTCCCTTCAGTAACACAACAATATGTATATGTGTAATTTTAGCTCTTGAGTATTATCCACTAAAATAATAACCTTATGGATCTTAAAAAGACTGTATGATGACAGTCATTAAGTCTCATTGTCTTAAAGCTAAAGTAAAGCAATCTGCATGATGCACTTGGTCTGGTGAGAAAGTAAACAAAAAGGTGGAGGTAATGGACTCCAGAATGCTTCATAAAACATGATCACATCTTTTCGTGTGATCAAAGCCAATCTCATGATTCTCATTTAAGTACATGCAAAACCCCCAACTTTACAGATTAATTCAGTGACTTTAAAAACCAGTGCGTTCCAGTCCGGTCCTCAGATACCTACAGTCGGTCCATGTTTTGGCTCCCTCCGAGCTCTCTACCAGACAGTCCACATTTTTGCTCCCTCCCAGCTCCCAGCAAAAATGTAGACTATCTGTGGGTCTCTGAGGACCGGATCAGGAAACACTGACTTAGGCTCATTTTTAGCTTTTCTTTTAAAATATTGTATCATAAAACCCTATATTGTTACTTTTTGCACTACAGTTGTGCTCAGATTTATTGATGGTCCAGCAATGTTTTTCTCCCTGTCATCTAAAATAAATTGAAAGTGAAAAAAAGAAATGTTTGGTTTTCACACTTTTATTAGCCTGATTTACAGCTGAGAAAGCAGAGAGGGAAAAAAATCCAGAATTTTTGCCAATAAATTTGGCTGCAGCTATAAATGTCTGCAGAATGATTTGCAATGAAATGGCTAATATGTGTTGTAGAGTATACTGATTAGATTCACTATATGAAATACTCATAAAACACTCACATACAAATCTTAGTGGGTTCAAATTGATGGCTGCAACAAAACTGCTTGTCCCATTTATTTCAGGAAAAAGTAAATACATAATCGTGCAATCAAGACTTAAAGGTTAATCCAAGCATTTTGGACTTTACCTCTGATTGGTGAAGAATTGTTGTGCATGTAAATTAAGCCATTTGGGTGAATTGCATGCATGGTAGTTCAATGGATATTACTGTGGTTTCACACAATCACAGTTGTGGGTTTGATTGTGTGTCTGGGGCTGGTATGTTCCCCCTCTCTGCTTCCAATGTCCAAAGGCTGTAAGGGTTTCGGTGATTTTTAATACCCTTATTTAACACTCAGATCTATGTATTGACACAATCATATCTTGAAGAGCTCACCGGCCTTCATAGCATTGCTGGCCAACTCTTTACGGATCTGGAACCATGTAATTTCTTCAGATTCCCTCTGGACTGTGAAATAACTGTGGTGCCATCAGACTCTTCATAGGGACAATAAGATGCTGTAATACATCAACCTCCCTGAGTAAATTCCATAGTTTGACATAGTAAGCACAATCAAATAACTTGCAGATGTTGTAATATTGTCTTTCCGGATACTTTTCTGGAATTTGCAGTTTATTACTTTTAAGAATTTTTCAGTAAAACTGGCTTCTGCTTTCTTTCTTTAAAATTTCCCTTGTACCTGCTGTCATCTAGTTTTGATTTCTTTGGCTTTTATATTTTGACTAATCTATTCTTAGCTTAAATTCCATCCACAGTTCCTCTGGAGCTCCTGCCAGGAGACCCAGCACCTTAAAGCAGTTTCTGATCTTTTCCAGTGGATATATTCTCCAAGTAATTAATTGAAAATCAGCTGGTGTGTTGTTCTTTTTCAGCTTCAGTGGGAACACAAGCAATTTAGACTACATAAGTAGCTTATGATCTCATCCACAATCAGCTACAGGCCGCGTCTTTGCTACAGTGCCATGACAAAGTAGTTGCCCCCTTCCTGACTCCCTCTGTTTTTCCATATTCATAACACTTAATCGTTTCTGATCTCCAAACAGATTTAGGATAATACAAAGGACAGCATGAGTAAACATAATACACAGTTTGTTTTTTTTATTAAACAATTTATTCACTGAAAGAAAAAAAATCACCAACATCCATACCACCCATGTGATCGTGACTGTCCTCTTAGTCACTCAATCAACCAATGAACCAAATCTAAATGATAATGGGTTACATTAAACTAGACACACCCAAGCTTGATTGCTGTTGATTGCTGCCAGCCCAGTTGAAGCTACACATCACTTAAATAGAAGCATTACCTCATGCCTTGATCAAAAGAACTTACTGAAGAGCCGAGAATGAAAGTTATTGAAATAGTCAGAAATGGGGTACTGTACAAAGCATTCTCTAAAACCCTTAGCAGATTTACTAATAAAAATATAAAACTCATCAGGCTTCTCTCAGGTCAGTAACTGCCTGTGTTCATGATTCCACGATTAGAAGGACATTTGGCAAAAATGGTGTCCATGGGAGAGGTGCAAGGCAAAAACCACTGCTGAATAAGAGGAACATGAAGGTCATCTAACATTTGCCATAAAAACACCTTGATTACCCCCAGCACTTTTGGGAGAATATTCTGTGGACTGATGAGTCAAACGTAGAACTATTTGGAAGACATGGTACCTGCTACAGTACATGTGGCATAAATCTTTCACAACTTTCCGTACAAAGAATGCATTAGCAATGCAAACGTCACTGATTTTACAGAAGCTGAGGAATCACACTCCAGCTTAATTTTTGTTTCCAAGTCCATACTGGCCAACTGTGTTTCCCACCTTCTTGTTACTGCCTTTGACATTGTAATTTCCATTGCCCAACAGTATGCATTTCAGTTCTGTATCCAGTTATAGTCTTTTTAAAGTCCTTCCATGAAAACCACACCATGTTTTCTTTGCATGTTTTGTTCACCTAAGTAAATATACCCTAGTCCAGTGCATTTAAGTTCACTAATGCCTAAGACATCTGCTCATCAGGGCCCCATTTCCATCTTCACCACATCCAGCGTTCCTCAGTTTATGGTCTGTACACTCCATGTTCCATGGCACCATCAGCAACTGGATGTCCAAAAGGCTTTGATCCACCAAGCTGCTATGAGCTCTCAGCTCTTCCTCAGGGTATATTTAGGCTTTCTAACCCGATGGTCCAATTTACAGCACTATGTATTATTCATTTTGCTGTGTCCATCCATTTGATTTCTTAATATGTTGTTTACCATTACTTCTCCCATTCTGTTTTAAATTGTATCACTGCCATAGTCACTACTGCGAATTTCTGCTACAGATGTAGTCCTATATTACTGCTACCCAGAATAGGTGGTAAGCTTGTTGTGGTAGGAAACACAACTGTAAGCTTCCTTGAAGCGTCCTTGTCCTGATGAAACACCATACCATATGGAGATTCGTAAAACACTTGCGTTTCTTTATTCAGCAAATGCTTTGTCCAAAGCAAAACACAAGCAAGGGAAGTTTTTGGGTCAGCAAGCAGAGTCAGCCAGTACCCCTTGAGTGGCTGGAGTTAAGGGCCCATGGCTGATTTGATTACTCTGCTAGATGTGGGATGTGCACCTGAAACCTTCTGGACATGAGCAGAGATCGTTAACCCGCCGAGCTATGAAACGGTTGATTCTCTTTTTAAGCATGCGCTACTTTTGTCAACATAATTAAGAAACTAGGGATTTGGATCAAGTTAACAAGAAAAAGAAAATCCCCTGATATGGAGTAATTGAGTTACTTTCCTTAAAAACCCTTCTTGTTAGCAAGAGCATGAATTTACACCCCAAAATTTGCCTTTAGGTTTATTAAATTGACAGGAAAGTCAAAATATAAGTAAAATATAACATAATTCCATCAATTCTGCATGAACCGTTTAAGAGAGAAAACATCAAGAAAATTAAATAGTTGCAATTAAGGCCAGAGATGTAATTCTTTAAAAGCAGTGTCTGCTACAGCCCAAGTTTTCAGTGCTTGAAAGCCTCTAATGCTCTGGAGGAAGCTTGCATCTTGTTTTCTGATGCCCTTATTCACTGGTCGCATCAATTCAGAAACTATCCAGATGAAACTGCTAATATAATCAATGCACCCTCTGCAGTCAACATGGTTTTTTGATTAATTCCTATAGCTGATGACCTGCTGCAGGCATTAAGTAGGCAGTTAAACATAAATCTTTTTGACAAGTTGTTGTCCATGTTGTGAGGGTTTGGTGGTTTCATCCAGCGCCAAATCCAATAAATGTGCTTCACTTTCACTTGTTCGAAAAGCACAACCTGGCATTTCATTAACATTATACTCCATAGTTCTGCCCATCCATCACCCAACCCCCTAATCCGGTACTGTTTGTCCAACTCTATATGTCTTGGGACTGCAGGTGGAAACCCTGGGGCAATGTGTAAACGCCACATAGAGAGAGCAGGAGCAAATTGCAGCCCTGGAGGTGTGAGGCTGGAGATGACCACTGCCCATCGCAGTGGCGGTCCGTCAGGGCCTTCTGGGTATTCCCTAGATGGACTGGAGAAGTCAATGCATTTTCATAATAAAAAAATTATAGTTATTTTCTGTCTCAAATACTATTTTCTTATATTTTTTGCATGAGCTGTTTAACTAAAAGTGATGCCCCCGTCTTTTGATGGAAAATGCATTATGTGAGGGGTGGGTGCTTCACAAGGTATTCTTGATATTTTGTAGAAGGCTCTACGATAATGTTTTTTAGTGACCAATCAGAGGCTTGCCTGGCCTCACGTGATGTTGCATTAGCATGGCAGCAGCAATATTAGCAAATCTGGAAAAATGGCAATGGGCGGAGATACGGAGGCAGAGACTGATGTCGTAAGTGATTTATTAAGCAAGCTATTTATTCCTAGAAATTGGTGAAATAATGGACAGAGGAAGACCAAAACCAAGGCTGGGACTTCGACAACCTGGTACAGGTGAGGAAAATTATGACCACTTCAAACAGCTAACAGCTACACATTTTTTTGTGAAGTCATTTTTTTCTCGACCAGGGTGTACATGTTGGGGGGGGCAGGGGTGAAATTGAATGCCCACCAAGAAAGGGCACGGTTCGCCGCTGCCCCAACATGCCTCATTAGTCCACAGCTGTCGACTGAAAAACACGAGCAAACAACTTTAGAGGACCCGAATTCTTGTTAATTTTGCAGGAATAATGCCTCTCCTTTTTCAATTTACTCTTCCATTTATTTTGACTGTTTTTTAAATGTCTTCCCAGAGTCAACCCTCACAGCTGTGGCACCAACACGGATTCAGCCGCCAAGCTCACCCATGCCTGACAACTTGCAGACAAGCTAAATAATCACCTGTCACGGGCCGGTCTCACTCAGTGAGGACAAAGACAGCATGGGTGAGCCCTTAGAGCAGTGGTACATATGAAGAGTGTGTTGTCCGTGTTTGCTGTAAAGGACAGTCGTTTGTCTTCCCGCTTATTCATTCTGGAAGCTGGGAAGGCAGGATACTGTATAAAGGTGCATTTTCACCTTGAAAACTGCTAGACAAGGCATGTCAGCAATGGCTTGAGGGTGATGCATGTTCAGATCCTGCAGCAAGGCGACCCAGTTCACACACACCAGAGACTTATGGTGCTAGAACACCTGGCAAGACAGAAATGCTCCCAAAAAGTGGGCTGTCAATTTAATATACACCTTTAAAATAGACAGTGAACAAAGTGCCTAAGGGCAGTTTTCGAAGTGGAGCCGCTGCTCCTCCACATTGAAAGGAGCCAGTTGAAGCGGTTTGGGCGTCTGTCTAGGATGCCTGCTGGACGCCTCCCTGGGGAGGTGTTTCGGGCATGTCCAACCAAAAGGAGTCCCTGGGGCAGACCCAGGACACGCTGGAGAGATTATATCTCTCGGCTGGCCAGGGAACGCCTTGGTGTCCCCCTGGAGGTGCTGGAGGAGGAAGCTAGGAAGAGGGAGATCTGGGCATCCAAGTGGCAGAAAATGGATGGATGGATGGACGGACAATGAACAAAGTGTTTAAGATCACAGTTTATGAAGAGTTTAGGAGACCAAGCAGTTCTGTTAAGGACAAATATAAAATCTATGACATGTATTACAAAAAATGGAAATTAGCCTGGCGGGGGAAAAAAAAACACATTTTATAGGTCATACTTAGCTGGACAATCTATTGAAAGTTATTTCAAAGGGAAACTTACTTCAATCCAAACACCAGGTTCAAGAGTGTGCAGTCGGAACATTTTCTGGCCTAAATTTAATTCCATGGGTCATTACTCCTGAATTCATTAAAATAATTATAGACTTGTTAGAAAACATTTCATAAAACTCGTGTTGCTTTCAATACAGCTTGTAGAAGTCAAACTGGCAGTCAGAGGCAGATGAAAGACACATTTCATGCTGATGTAAGATCAGTCGACACGCAAAGATGTGCTGTCCTGCAACGCCTTTATTCTGCACCTTCAGTCAATTTGGTTTTAAATCAAAATCTCTTTCCTTATACTATATCATAGGCTACAGGAAAACTATTTGTTCTGTAACTTATTCTGCATGGTGCATAAGCCAGATCAACATAGCAACACTCAGTGGCCTTAACTGCAATACAGGATAGTTCTCAGTACTGAATTGTACTCGGCAAACAAAAAATAGGGAAGGAAGCATACCATATGTAGATGGCACTCTAATTATACAGAAAACACTATGATAATAATCAGGGTCAGCCTTGGGTGTTCTGCTGCCCTAAGTGAGATTCTGCTGAGCACCTACCCCGCAGAGCAGCATAAAACAAAAATTTTGTCAATTCATTTACATTAAAAACATTTCAGTAGCACGGTGTATCTGGCTGCTAACCAGCTAGCTCGCATCGGTTTCACAGGAAAAGTAGAGAAGTATTAAAACTAGGGGAAAATGACTGTATAATAATGTAACAAAATGCAGCAAGAGGTATTTCTTGTAATGTTTTTCACTCACTCTTTTGCGCCCCCAAATCAAATGGGGCCCTAGACAATCGCCTATGTTGCCTATTGAGAGGGCCAGCCCTGATTTTAATCCCCTCTACATAGTAGAAATAAATCCACCATTTCCAAACTATCCTGAGTCAGGTATAGCAAAGCACACAAGCAGTCACAAGTCACACAGAGGCTCTCCTGCAAGGGAAATGTTTGGGAACCTGGCAACGAATGAATGTTGAGACGCAAGTCAATTGCAGAGAAGACTCGTGCTTCCATAGTGCACTGTACAAAGAGCCGTGTCTCATGCAGGCTGATCCATTTCCTTTGGAGAGACGGCCCGTCTGTGTTGCACAACAGAGTCTTTGAAAAGAAATGTATAAACTATATTTATGAGTGTGTCTCTTTCTTTGGTCAAGCCAACAGGGAGGGTATACATTGTGGAAATGGCTGTGGAGCATTTATTACGGTGAAGCCAAGTGAATGCGTATGATTGATAATGGTGAAATAGAAAAGATAAACATGAGGCACCTACAGTAATACTGGTTCATCGCCCAAGGAATACTCCATTTCATGTCCAACAACCTGCCAATATGTACGGCCAGACTACAGACGAGAAAATCACAGGGTGAGAAGTCCAGGGGCTGGCGCTGACTGGGGAGGGAAAGAAGGGTGATTGGGTTTGCCTGTGCTGATTCACCCCCCCTGTCTCTGATTCATGGCTGCTGCTATACACTGATGCTAAACCTGTCCTTGCCCATCTCACCCTCCCATTTTGTTTACGTTTCACCAACCCTTTTGCCTGAATGCAATTCTCATTTATTTTTTGTCTCGGCAATAGTTCTCCTTTTTTTTTAATTTCTATTTTACGATTCCCTCTCTATGTTGACCTGATCCCGACACAGTTTCTGTAAACACTGAAACAGAAGAGGCACCTGTAATACTCCTGCTCTCCTTCCCTGTAACACGTCCGCATGTCATGCAGTTTTGCTCCCAGCAGTGAGCACAGTCATTCTCAATACGCATAATGACCAAATACTGGAGATATTCAAGCAATCTGTTTTGTTGGAGTGACTTTAATAGGATAATATAACCCAAAAATACATTAATGAATTCTCTAAGAATTAGGACAGTGGACATAGCAGTAACTGGACATCGTTCAGCACATGTACAACAGGAACGTATAGTTTAAGTAAAATCATAAACAATTTATTCATACCCATTTACCAGGGGATGTAGAGGCTTACTGATGTTAATGTTGAAGTACTGACATTGATACTGATGATGGTGTCTAGAGCTCAATTTTATTCATTAAAATAGGTAAAAAGGTTAACCATTGTACCAAATTTACAGTTCAGTACACATTTTCAATTCATACAGGTTTAGGCCCATTTTTCAAAGCTGGGACTTGAACCAGCAGCCTTCAGGTTAAGATAACTGCCCACTGATCCTTTGCTGCCTACCTCATCTTTCAGGAAAGGATCGTATTAAGAGAACCAACCGGTAGTTAAATTTGCCTTTCAATAATTCATCTGCTCTGTTAATTATTCATCACTCCTTGTTGAATGGGGAATAACATAAAATAAAGACATTTAACCATAAATGAAAGATAATGAAAATGAAATCTTTTTCAAAATTTATATTCATGCTGTCATACAGTAAAAAAGATCAAATTCCACAGATGGCGGTCCATTTTCATTTTTACTCATAAGGGACATTCAGCATGCAACAAAACCGCAGCAGACACCATCTGTATGACACAGTGTGGTTTAGAAATTAAATCCCTGCTCTCCCCCTACACAGGTCATCAAAATAACCCAAGGCACTTATTAATAACGTTGACTTATTAATGGGCTTCTCAATTAAACTGCCTACAGGCACAGAAGCCGGCTGTAAAGGTGCCTTTGAAATGCAAGGATATGTATTTGATCTCCTTCCATCCAGGAAAGTGCCATATTGCCCTCAACAAGGCTGCCATTAGACCAGGGAAGGGGAACGTTCCAGAAGCGTGAGCCTCCCCATGCATACACATGCACAGACAATCATGGTCACTGTTCTGCTGTCGTGGCTTTGGGACAGGCAATTAATTGATGGCAGAGTTAATTTCACTGCTGGCTGTTTTTCTAGATGTGCTTCTCCCAGAAACGTGATTAAGCTCTAGAATTAATCAGGGCCAAAAGCAGGGGCTGTGGGCCACTGCAGCCAGATGTTGCTGATCAAAAAAGCTACGTACATCAGCATCAGCCGGGAACTGAGTGTGCTTCACGTCTCCAGCACAGCATCTCCATTTCCGGCGGCAGGAGAAGGCAGCCGAGCTCATTAGGAAATGGGTCCCCAGATACACCAGCTATTGCTTATTGATTGGTCCGCTGTGTTGCACAATTGTACCTGAAATCATCTCTCTCCAGACCGCTCAGTCAACACCTGTCCTCGGTAATTTCGGTCTGCCCCAGTCAGCCAGTGCAGACAGATGTAACGCCATCTGCAAAAGCCACGAATATAAATTACTTGCTGTGCTTAACCTATGCTTACCTACATGCATTTAATACCCAGGCAAAAAGTTTAGTTTGTTACTTAGTTTAGAACTTAAATTCTATAAACATTCAAAAGGAATTAAAAGGCATTTCTGTTACAATATCATTTTATTACATTTTTCTTTCCTATATTTAAATGTACCCATATTGTTTTCTATGCATAGAAGGCATGACATGGTTGGTAGCATGACTTAAATCAACTATAAATATATAATGAAAGGGCAATGCAAGGGCAATAACTTTGGGTTGAGCATTGGGGGGTTAACACCCATTTAAGGGGGTCCAAGGGGTTGCATTGGCTGGTTTTGATTATTGGGGGGCTTACACCCCCCCCCCAATCGTCCCCATAATTTACCCCCATGGGGTAACATCAATGAAACATACTTCTCCTGCTCGTGTCCAGAGCTATAACCTGGACTTGGACCGATGTGCAGTTTTGATGGATAGTTGCAGGCTCAGTGCCTAGAAGGACCTCAGCTTTGCAAACATGAATAAGGAACTGACCCTGAATGGCATCGGAGTGTAATATCCGGCTGAATAAATGAGTACAGTTTCACGCACCGTAAGTCATTCCAGATAATGGCTTGGCAACTAAATTATATATAAATATATATAACCTCCTTTCACTCTCATCCTGCTTACTCCCTTCAGTTATGAGGTTGTGAAAGCTCAGTTATATACTCTAAATGGAAAAAAAACAAACGAATGCAGCCCCAGCTGCTCAGCCCTCGTCTTACACAACAGTGTTATTGATTTTCTTTACCTGCTTTCCTGTTTCTTTCCCTTCATTCCGTTCAGTGAAAAGTGAATCTGCGACAAGACGAACTGAACCGTGCCTCACGGCCTGAGGTTCTTCCATTAGCATCAACCTTACTCTTATTATTTGTAATGAAAATATTACTTGACTGGGGCATCTGGGGCAGCTCAGCTGTTGTCTGTGGATAAAAACATTATGTTTGGCTGCAGAAAAACAAGGGAGCACAACTTACAAGCGAACGACACAGCTTGGATGGGCTACCATCTGTCACGTTGGCTTTGTCTCTATTAATGGTTTAGAGCATGAATTGGGAACATAAAAGACTTCAAAGGCAACAGCACATGGTCCATTTTGATCCAATTCACCTCTTAATTGTGGAGGTCACCAATCACATCGTGCCATGTGATAAAGTGGCTTTGCTTCAAAGGTGTCTTCTGCCTTGTGTCCTATGCTACGTGAGATAAGCTTCAGGCTCACTGCAACACTGTACTGCCGACGTGGCTGGATCATGGATGGATGCATTATTCACACTGGAACTAACTTCAAATCAGTTGTTAATTGAAAAGTAATTCCAAAGCCTGCATAAACTGTAGCCATCTGGAGTTCTCCGTTCCTGGTTTGTAGAGCCTTGTTTATACCACAGATGTGGTTCCCATTTAGAAGGAGGGAGTAAGTGTTCAGTAGTGTTTATACTGCACTTACAGTACTCTATAGCAGGCTGTGAGTGCTTGAGTGATCACTTTTGCATCAAACCTACTGACTTTCACATGGTGATGACGCAGCAGAACTTCCCCAGGGACATCAACGTTTTCTGAAGGACAGGCAAGAGGAAAGGGTCAGAGGATGCAATAATATGCCCGGTGGAGTTTGTAACAGCTGCGTCATGAACATAACGTACTTGTTTGTTCAGGAAAAAGTGTATATTTCACAGAAACTTATCTCCTTGTGAAGCAAGGACAATTCTGCAAAGCACTCTTCATCATGATTGTACCCAGAGATGCCTTGCCTGTTCAACATCAGGAGAATCATACACCTCAACATATCTGTCTAGTATAAAAAGGTCAGTGCTAAAATAGTGTTCATATTTTCTTCAATCAGCAGTTTCTTCATTTATAGCAGAACAAAGTTCCTATATTCATGGTATTTATTGCCTACCATTCCAGTGCTAATTTAAAATGTAGCTATAATCATAGAATTTAAATATTAAAATTAGATAATGAAAGCGAATCAAACTTATTTAATGCAGCTATACATTTCGTGCAGCCTAGTATATGAGAAACATATATATTAGCCTTATGAAGAATTTGACATGGACATTTGCGCTAAAAATAAGAGGATCAGAAAGTCATGAAGCTGTGCTCAGCTGGCACCACAATGATCAAAAATGGGTGAACAAGTCCTTTTAGATGAAGATGTTTAAAACAAAGCTCGCCCATTCGTTGTGCATTGCTGAGTAAAGTGCCGATGTCCAATTGTAATCTAACTTTAATTCTAGGGTTTGCTAACATCTTCAGGGTAATCACAGAAAACTCATGGCCGTGTTATTTAATCAGATGTAGACTACCAAAATTTCTTGTTATGGTTACATAAACCATAGTATATTTATCTACTGAGGAAGCATCTTATTTATCAAATTAAAATGAAGTGATAATGTTCACTGCTTTACTGTAGATTCATACATAGCATTAACATTCATTTTAATAGCTGTAGTGGTGTTATATTATAAACCAGGCTAGCTTGTTTAGCCAACAAACTGAATGCATTAATGAAGCTTAGACTGTATTCGGCCAGAAACCCTTCTTCTGCTGCTTCTTGAGCAGGAAATTACATCATTTGAATCCTTCAAGGAAAGGTGATAATTTATGCAAAATCATGCAAGCTTAAGTTGTCATTTTGGTTGCTGTATAACTTAGTCGGGCACATTTTTATCTTGATTCACTGAATAAAAAAATGCTGACTTTTTCCATCAAGTTCTAAAAAAGTAGCCCCTGAATGTTGAATAATTCTTTCTACTGCATGTCTTCAATGGAGCCAAAATTAAACTCAACAAAACCTAAAGTACAAGTGTCGCTGAAGCATCATATGTATAAGTGTGTTTATTTCCGCAAAGTTGAGTGTTTACAGATATTATACGAACTTTCTAAACTAACTCACCCTTGGTATTGTCACAAAGCTTGAAAACAGGCAAGACTCATGGTCTGAATTCATGAAAGATGAAGACATACATGCCTTGAGAGAGCATACAATCATATTACATGTATAAGAAATCATATGCATAATTTTACACTTCATAGATCAATATTCTCTCTTTGGGGCCGCCAGCAGCCATCATGAAAAATCTTCATCTTAGTTGGACCATAAACAAGCCACTCAGCTAGACGCTAACTGTGCTGCATGGATTCTTTGTTAGCCTGTTAGCCTAGATGACCTTATTGTTATCAATACCATTATTTCAAAATCCTACAAATACCAGCTTATAAATCCAAGATGAAAAGTCAGTCTCCACAATTATCCATCCTCCAAAGTAAAGAAGTTTGCATAACCAGTGTACTCAGTGCTCAGGAATGACTATTAGACATTTTGAAAAACTTTTCAGTTTCCATCCCAATGAAAAAGGAAAAAGATGTTTTAGACAGGGCCCCCTCTTACATTTTTTAAAAGTTGTAGAAGATATGAATAAAAATTCTGTATATGGTACTGAAATTAAAAATTTGAATGTTCAAGAACTGCATCCTATTGCTGGTTCTTGGAGCAATGTTGTTAGTGTCAACAGAAGGTTACAGACCACTATAAAATAAAGCGTGGGCTGTCTGTGGACCTCCGCAGAGCAGATTGGGTAACAGCGGCCTAATGAGTTAGAACTTGGGTCAGTGTTTTGTTTATTGTAAAAACACCTTTATTGTTTCTGTCCTGTTCTCACTGACCACACTGTCTCATCTTATCTTTTTCAATTCTAGATTACAACCCTAACCCTAACCCTAAACCAAAGACTGAAACACTACACTGCACACATGCAAACATATAGTTTTGTACACTATTTATATGGATATTGTATTGTATTGCATTGTATTGTGTTGTGAATGGCATACATGTATTTATTGTATTTGTAGTTATGTGTAGCAGCATAGGGGGCCCAAGGGAAACAATATTTCAACACAGTGTGTATTTATACCTGCATATGTTGACAATAAAGACCTCTTGAGTCTTGAATAATATCAACCCTAACCCTTAAGACAGCCCTAACCCTAACCCTAAGCCTAAGCCTGACCCTTAAGGCAGCCCTAAGCCTAAGCCTAAGCCTAACCCTTAAGGCAGCCCTAACCCTAAGCCTAACCCTTAAGGCAGCCCAAACCCTAAGCCTAAGCCTAACCCTAACCCTTAGGGCAGCCCTAATCCTAAACCTAAGCCTAACCCTAACCCTTAGGGCAGCCCTAATCCTAAGCCTACCCCGAGCTTCCAGATTAAATGAAAACGTAAGACTACTTCGACATTATGACATGCACAACAATCTGGAAAACACTGTAACAAGCAAAGATGTCTTCTTACACTTAATATGATACTAGTTTTTACAGAATTAATCTTTGTTTTAGTAATTGTCTGTGGTATGTTTAGTGGTTCCTATAGTTTACTGTACAATTATTTTAGTGATCACAATTGAATATGTTAATGTACTACAGTATTATTATGACTATAATGTATAATTAGTAATATAATATCACAATTTAATACTGAGAGCCATAATTTCTAAATAACAACAGTGTTGCTACACTTCATTATGTTATAGTTTAACATCATAATTACCAAAAATGTAAACAAAACATTTTTTTAAATTCAGCAAAAAAAGACATTATCGTGAACAATTGGTAATGATTTCTCTTGTGCCCTGAAAAGCCAGAGGAGCTCATAAGCAATTCAAAACACCTTTGTGGGCGCTATGTAATCAAAAATCAGCACACATAGTCAACCTAGCATCATGTGGGCTGTCTTGCCACATTTTTCTATATGCAGACCCACATAACAATTTGCATGTGTGTGTGTTTGTGTTCCGATTTAGAATTCTGTAACATTATATCACATACCCAGCACTGATCTAGTGGTGTTCCAAGGGTATCGCATATGTGTATTTGTACGCTGATCGTACTTTCTGTGTACTTCTGGCAGATTTATCATTCGTGAAAAGTTATTGTTGGTGAGATGCACAGTACATCAGGGCAATTTTTCTTTTCTTTAGTAGTAGTAACTTTTTAGCATTGCTAAAGGCCTTGTGGCCAGAGATATTTGTGGAATAAATTAGCACATAAAATAGTTTTTAATACTTCACTTATGTAACAACAGCAGTGTTGCTGAATCAGAGACACCTGCACACACACGCATGCAAAAGCGCTATCTGCTAAGCTACAATTCCAGTTCATAACACATGTGATTATCTGTTGCTGTCAAAAGCAGCACTGGACTATAATTATATAACTGAATTAGCAATTTATGCCATTGTCAACTGATTTCTCTAACAATGCTTCATATGAATTACAATGAAGTTAGAAATCTTTATGTTTAACAACAAGGTAATATACATGGTAATATACAGACATGGTATCTAGACATTCATCAGTCTTCCAAAGATTCATTCAGGTCAGGTGGAACGACGGCTTGGAGCATTTCCCAGGCAGCACAGGGTATAAAGCAGGGGTACAAGCTGAGTGGAGGATCGTCCTTAGCTCAGGGCACCCAGCCAACGCAGGCAATTTAGAGACACCAATTAACCTAACTGCATGCCTTCAACCTGTCAGAAGAAAGCAACACAATACGGGGAACAAAAAAAAACTGTAAAACTTAAATCCTGTAGTTAAAAAGAAAATATCATTATTCGCTATGGTATATAGTATATATAGTGTATGATTATCATGCTTTTTCAGCTGAGAGATTAATAGGCAAATAAAGGCTGTGTAGAGACATCATTGTAAAGCCTAAATATATAAATAAAATGGAGCAAAGAGCCTTCAAGGGTAAGTGTGGCAATACATCTTTTTGATAGCTGCACATTAACTGTGAAAGGGTTTTGACAGATCCAATTATAAAGGCCTGTCTTCCCCTGCTTTCCGAAGACAAGCACCCTCCCACATCTCATCGGCATTTTCATCTTAACATTCTGATTTCTCTCCCTCTCTCCATCACTTGCCTTGTTGGTAAATGCACTAGGAAAGAGTGTGCAGCTGCAGTATATTAACCCAAGGCTCTCAGTTTTTAAACTTGTCCTGGATTACTGATGGACCTTTTAAGTTTATGATTCTCGTCGCCCGGCGTCGTAAAGTGAGCGCTGAAAAGACGGTATTCTTACGAGACACTCTGTCAGCAAGCGTGTAGATACATGTTCAACATTTCCACAAACCTCAGGACGGATGTATTTCAGCAAACATGACTATGGAAGTCGGTGATGACAGGGTTTCAGTTTGAAACGTCAAATTGCGTCAGGTCTCAATTCAACACGGGCTTCCAGCTTAGTGACAAACCAAAAAGATGTAATTTGGCAGAACTCACAGCATCTGTCTACTGCTTCCTGGTGGTGGGACAGTTTTTAGAGGACAGCACAGTCTCACATTGTAGATTACTTGTACACTGATGAGGCAGAACATTATGACCACCCCCACATGAAGTGAATAGTGTTAACTAAGGCATTGAACTCTTCTGGGTATGGGACTGTGTAGCACAGATCGGACTTGTCGGTCCAACTCATCCCACAGATGTTTGACATCATATGATACAATAAATGGGATTGATAGGACCAGGTGACCTTCTTCTATTGCTCCGAGGTCCAGTTCCAGTGCTTTTGATAGTAGGCAGGGATTAGCAGGGGCACTCTGACTGGCCTCTGGCTACACAGCCCAATATACAGCAGGGCTGCTTGCACTGTGTGTTGTGATACGTTACTCTCATGACAATCAACAAAATCACCTGCCACTTGTGTCACAATTCTGTTGGTTTGCATCACACGGGATAGAGCCTTCGTTTACATGTCAGTGCCACGTGGTTCTTCCCTCCGCAGCCCACTCTCAGCAGGCACTCGCCACGGCTGACCATGAGCGCCCTAAAAGGCCTTGCCGTTTCCGAGATGCTCTGATGCCGTCATCTGGCCATAATGATTTGGCCCAAGCCAAAGCCACTCGGATCTTTATCCCTGGCCATTTGTTCTGCATTCAGCATGTCGACTACCAGTACCGAATGTTAGCTTACCGTCTAATGTATTACAGACCTTGACACACACCAGTTTTACAAGATAGATAACATTCTTCGCTTCATGTCGGGGTAAGCGTAATGTTCAGTTACAGAACATCAACAGCAAAAGTACAATGCCAGACTTTTACTGTGTATGTGTCTGTATTACATGCACCTATAAATATTTCTACAACATGTAACTTTAGTCCACCGCAGCAACAGGTCAATTCTCTGTGCTTGGTATATATATCAGAAGAATATACCTTGGATAAACTTTGTCAACCCAAATATTCAAATAAAATTACTTCCTTAACACCACTCTAATGTAAAAATAATATGAAGTTGGTTTTATAGAAAATAAAATTATTTCTGTGAGTTAGAATACTTCAGAGAACACTGCTGAACTACTGAATACCTATTTGGAGGGACCAGATATGCTAAAAATTTATATTTTGAAGCACTAACATAACATGATTCCATTGCATTTGGCATTTTTTTAACTGGAAATAAAACTAAGCAATAGACAATGAAATCAAACTATGAATGTTGCAATATGAATTCCAGGTAATATAAACCTTGAGATTTGTTAAGCACTAGGGGCAACCAAGGACGAACCATGTCCAACTCAAAGTCCAGAAAAAAACTTTCTAAAAATGACTGGAAATGTAAAACAAGCATGCACTTATTTAAGTGTGTAAAGTCTAATTTTTATTTTTTATTTTAATACCTAGTCACCTACCCCAATCTTTCCTAAAGATCTCACCTTCACCTGCTTCTATATACCTGCTTTAATTGACCTACTGTTTAGACTGTTGGCCCCCATTATGTCTCCTTTGTGTCCATCTTGTGAAATCAGCCCTATAGTACATGACCATTGAGCTACTGGCCCGTAACACTTCCTGGCACATTAATTGTTGCACTGACAAATTCTACGTAACATGCCCTGTAAAATCAGTGCTGACTGGATAAGTGATCCATCTGTGACTGTTGGCAAAAAGCTACAGAAAGGCACCTGACAGATCTGTAGATCAAATACAGTTACTATAGCTGACATGGGACATTCCTATTGCCTTATGTAGCCATAGCAACTGCACAAGTCATTAATTTTTAGAATCCATCCTTCGTAAAAAAAGAGAGTTTTATTCATTCACACATACTCAACATGCCTTTTGACTGCGGTTTGGAGCCATATGACACTGCCTTATTGTCCGCAGTTAAGTTGGGTTAATTTGGTGGGGATGAATGAAAACCATAGGGAGGTGGCTGGGAAACACAGGTCTGACATTATTGTCAAGCAGACAGAAAAGTAAGCAAAAACCTAATGCTGTTTTATAATGATTCTTTTTGTAATTTGTTGTAGAAGAAAGGAAATGATAACTGAACCAGTTTCAACAAGGTTTTGTCCTCAAGTGATTCCTTTAATATATAATCTGCCTGGAAAGCTTCTGTTTACTTTTGCCCAAACAAACCCATTATGTGTCAGTAATAAGAAGCATAAATTAACCAATCAAAGGCCCATGACTTTCTGAGGTTTTTCCTGTTTTTTGGTGGTGATAATGCGTACATTAGGGTAAGGCTGTAATTATATTATTTATTAGCAGGACACTTCCCCATCAATATTCATATGTGCTCATAATGCCCCCCCCCCCCAAAATACATTATAATTACGGTCTAGATCCCTCCAATGTTGACTCCATGGCTACAGCCTTGTATTAGGGGCATTCTATACCAAATCACGTACAACATTCCAGGTCACCCACTCAGATTCCTCTAAAAAATTCACAGGTGCTCCTACACCACATCTATGGCAATATCCTAAGTATTAGGTATGTACCTCTAACAGTTTTGAAACTGCAGTCCTTAGAAATTCTACTGAATTTTATGCATTTTGTCGAATGAGCCTTTCCATCAAACTTCCATAGCTCATTTGATATGACATGTGCAGCTTTGAAACTCTGTGACTAGGGCCCACTTCTTCTGTAGAATTCAAAAATGTTATCAGATCTTATGTATCTTATGTATTTTTCTTCCTAC
Organism: Mormyrops attenuatus; assembly: GCA_026777985.1. Classification (NCBI taxonomy): domain Eukaryota; kingdom Metazoa; phylum Chordata; class Actinopteri; order Osteoglossiformes; family Mormyridae; genus Mormyrops; species Mormyrops attenuatus. The sequence continues at coordinate 15,912,895 of JAODKC010000095.1, read as the reverse complement.
AAGGCACTGAATATGGCCGAAAATCCAAAACAACGCCCCCTTTGAGAGCTTCTCACTCAAACGGTATGCTAGATAAAACACTCGACTTTTTTTCCTGTGATTTATGACACTTTAGGCCAAGTCTCTGCAGTAAACATATGTATTACTCTTACAGCAGCGCCAGAATAATGTTTTGAATGTGCTCGATTTTCAAAATTTCATGTCCTCATTTGACCCATTATTTTCATATTTTTTCCATGTATTCTTCTATGTTGTTGCTGAGCTTCCTTCTGAGAGTTATAATTTTTTATAGCATGAACTGTCATACTCTTGTTGCCATACAAATTCAACCAAAACAGGAATATTTCATAGTTCACAGTTTAAAAATTTGATTTGAAATGGATGGAAGAGCCAGCAGTGTGTCTTCTGGTAACACCACACGCTGCACTAATGTCCATGGTGGACGTAAATCCAGGCAGTCTATGGAACAAAGTTTAGTAGCATGAAGGAGAACGAGCATGGTGAAGAAGGTCATAGCTGGGGACATGAGGATGTCTTGCCCGGCACTATGTCCTCCTGCTGTCCGCCTGTCGTCCCGAGTGGCCAGTGGAGGTGCTCTGGGGAGCTTATTCTTTTCTCTGCCCCCCTCAAGCTGCTCATGCTCTACTTCCCACTAGCAGAAACCACCAAAATTCCAGCTCCCAGCAGAAGAGTCTAACTGACATGCGGTCATCCTAGCAGAAGCGCTCAGGCCCTCACAAACTGCACATGTGACCCAGAAGGCAGGCTACCGTGCAGATATGAAGGTGTTCATTTCTTGCTTCTTTACTCTGTCATTTTAGACTGGTGCAGAAAACTTTATGCTGCACTGAAAGGGTTGTCAAAAATGCAGCAATTTAAAAAAGTGGTGCCAGTGTGCCCTCACACCACTGGGGTTGTGGGTTTCATTCCTGCTTTCACTTTGTGTGGAGTTTGCATGTTGCTCCTGCAGTCCAAAGGCATGCAGTTAGGTGAGTTGGAATCTCTAAATTGTGTGATTGTGTGTCCTGTGATGCACTGGCATCCCATCCAGGGTGTCCCCTGCCCTGTGCCCTGTGATGCACTGGCATCCTGTCCAGGGTTTCCCTTGCCCTGTGCCCTGTTACGGACTGGCATCCCATCCAGGGTGTCCCCTGCCCTGTGCCCTGTGATGCACTGGCATCCTGTCCAGGGTGTCCCCTGCCCTGTGCCCTGTGA
>JAODKC010000095.1:15899353-15911580 GCA_026777985.1 Mormyrops attenuatus | reverse complement strand
TATGGACTGGCATCCCATCCAGGGAGCTCTCTGCCCTGTGCCCTGCTATGGACTGGCATCCCGTCCAGGGTGTCCCCCGCCCTGTGCCTTCAGATGCCCTTGCACAGCAGTAAGATGGATGGGTGGCATTTATAAAGGAACTTTGGTTTTGAGGTCCTTCAAATTATTTTTTTTCTATGAAATTTAAATATTTGGATTTGTATTGTTTTCACTTTATTCCCAACACAGAAAAATAATACTATTATAACTAATTATCACTAATTAAAGTATTTAACAATATGTTTTATGCATCAGTGTCATCAAATTGTTGATGAAGTCAAAGAGCCATTTCTCCCTGTTTGTGGAATGCACTAAATGCAAATGAACTGAAGTACGGAAAATACAATGTCACACTGGGAGTGAACTGAGAGCTGAGTAACACCTCACACTCCACACTGCAGTTATCAGTTAAAGCGATTCTCCACACCTCTCCTGCTGTGCACCAGCCCACTCAGGTAGCTGCTGAAAGTGCAGACCCCAAATTTAAATGATGCTGTTTAGAGCTTAATCTCCCTTTGTCCTGTGAGAGCGATTGATTGTCTGGGAAGTGTAGATAAAAAAACTGAGAAATGCCTTTATCTTTCTGAGGGATAAGTGTGTTAGTGTGTGTGAGTGTGTGTGTGTGTGGGGGGGGGGGGCATGTCATTATTTCCCACATATAGCAGTCTGCCCACACTTTTCATCAGAAGTCTCCAAAACTGCTCACTCATACAATCACAGATTGTAACGCACATTTGTACGAATATAAAAATGCCCACCCACAAGGATGCAAGTGCACTTAAATCTTAATGATCTGAATATTAAAGCTAAAGCCTTTTGAGTTTGAGATGGCAGATGACCACACTCTCTTCCATCCGAAATGGGAGGGCAGTGCACTGGGTTAGGCCTGTGTCTGAGTGAATGGCCGGTGGTTTGAATCCTTGGACCGGCAGGCTGATGCTGCTGTTAGGGACTCTTGAACAAAATCCTTAACCTCACCCCAATTACTCCAGGAATGCTGATGTTTTGGTAGGACTAAGGGAGAGGTGAAAAGACTACTTCAGTTTTATTCTGATTGCACCTCTTCTATTTGGCAGCTCACCACCAAGGTTCCATGTTTATTAATTCCTCTATATCTATCTCTTCACTAAGGGATTGACCAAGTTGCCCAGACTGGCCCATCCAGGAGGACTCCAGAAAAGAATGGAGAAGCTGGATGATCATTTGGTTACATTTTCCTCTTCACACAGCTGGAATGAAGCCATTGCACAGATAAATGTCATTGCAATCTGACAGAGAGTAGCCATATCTGGCTGTGCCAGGTTGTCAATGGGAAGGAAACCTTAGCGTAGCACCTAGTTTAAAGATTCACACTCAAATATCAAGGTGAACCCGATACTGGCGTAAGAACCCCTCACACAGATTCTGCCTTTGACCAGAACCCTCAGCTGATCCAAGATGGAATGTGGCAACCTGTTAAACTCCAATAACAGAGTGTATTTGAGACACGTGAGCCAGAAAATGCCCTATTGATGGTGGCCCCATCCAGCATGGGATGAGGTGGCTGCATTCTTTTTTCTTGCCCCTGCTCATTTCCACATGAAAATTTGTCTCCTTCTTGTGAGCCTCTGGTAAGGGACCGCTTCATAAAAAAAATCAAGACTACTTTTCCAAATTTACTGTCACCTGACGTGTCTTGGAAGAGCAGTGACAAGATGACCAGAACATCAAAACATACCTTGGTTCCAACATACCCGCACATAACCGAGAGGAGGGAAGTCTGGCACTGAAAGAGAATCAAATGAAAGTGATTAAGAAAACTTGTTCGAACTTAATGTTTAATTCCGATTCGGGTGCTAATCTGCTGTATAGTCTCCCTGTGAGCATGGGAATGCGTTCTGCAGAACAAAGCTTCACATCAGCTGGGGGAAAACACATTTGCCTTTATCTGTATGATATTGGACCATGAAATAGCCTTTTAAATTTGCTAATTTTTCCCTTCGTAGATATGCCGGCATGGCTTTGTCACATGGCAACAACGGCTTTTCTTAGCTCCGAAGAAGTGGGGCATGTGCTTAAAAGATTTCTTTTTGCTCCCTTCGAACATTGACACTTGGACAAATGAAGTCGGTGCATTTGCCCACGTTTCCTTTGCTTCTAACAGCAAGAAAAGAAAAATCCATACAGTCATTTACACACCCTGCTCCCAAGCTCTAAACCATATCAAAAATAAAAAAAATTAAAAAACACAAGTTGCATTAGATGAAGAGGGTGATTATATTAACCTTTTAATGCTGGATTTACTGGGCTGATTTGTGGGATGGAGAAAATCCGTATGTGATTTAATCCCTTGAGAAAACATGAAAATGATGCCATGACAGGGAATTTTAATACTCTGGGACCTACTGAAATGTCCTGCCTGGTTGATTCATGCAATGTGCAGCTTGCTAAATTGATCCCCGAAAATGCTAGCAAGACAAAAACACTGTGCAGAAATCCCTGCTTGCAGCGATCTGAAAGTCACGGCTCTGTTTAATATTGTGCTGAAGTCACCTGCAGTTCTGGATATTGCAGAAATGGATGCAGTAGCCAGGTAACACAAGTGTTTTGCCTAAGTTGCTGATGGGCCTGGTCAGTTGTGGGTTTTGCTATTGAAATTTAATAAGGTTGGATGTGTAACTGAAACTATACACTTCCATAGTCTCTGTTCCGCCCCTAACCTTGACACTATACACTCCCATCTGAAGCCCCATCAGGGGACATTGAGCCTGAATGGGTAATGTTCCGGGACTCCATTGCTGAGCTGCGGTGTAGAGCTGCGGCCATTAGGTTGTTGGTGCCTGTCATGGTGGCAATCCCCAAACCCAAAGGTAACACCAGCGGTAAAGGGAGCTGTCAGGCTGAAGAAGGAGGCCTTCTGAGCTTGGTTACCTTGTGGGTCTCCTGAAGTAGCTGACAGATACTGGCAGGCCAGGATGAAGGCAGCTTTGGAAGTTAGTGAAGCAAAAACTTGGGTGTGGGAGGAGTTTGGTGAGGCTATGGATAAGTTAAGATAAGATAAGATAAGATATGTAAGAAGGATGTTTAGTCAGCCTCGAGAACATTCTGGCAAACTGTCAGACGACTCAGGAGGGGGAAGCAAAGCTTTTCCCATGCTGTTTATACCGGGGATGGAGAACTGTTGACCTCAAATGGGGATATAGTCAGGCAGTGGAAGGAGTATTCCGAGGACCTCCTGAATCCCACTGATACGCCTTCCTTGGAAGAAGTAAAGCTAGAAGACACAGAGCAGGACTTGGGGGCTGAGGTCACTGAAGTAGTCAAAAACTCATTGGTGGATGAGAATTGCCCTGAGTTCCTGAAAGCTCTTTATGTTGTTGGGCTGTCTTGGCTGACATGCCTCTTCAACATTGCATGGAGGATGAGGACAGTGCTTTTGGATTGGCAGACTGGGGTGGTGGTCCTGATTTTTAAGAAAGGGGACTGGAGGATGTGTTCCAACTTCAGAGGGATCACACTCCTCAGCCTCCCTGGGAAGGTCTATCCCAGGGTACTGGAGAGGAGGGTTCACTCATTGGTTAAACCTCGGATCCAGGAGGAGTAATGCAGATTCCGTACTGGCCATGGAACACTGGACCAGCTCTTCACCCTCACAAGAACACTGGAGGGTTCATGGGAGTTTGCCCAACCAGTCTACAGTACATGTGTTTTGTGGAATTGGAAAAGGCATATGATCATGTCCCTCGGGGGGTCCTGTGGGGTGTGCTTCGGGAGTATGGGGTGTGGGGTCCACTGTTGCAGGCCATCAGGTCCCTGTATAAATGGAGCTAGAGATTGGTTTGCATCGCCAGTAGTATGTCAGACTCTTTCCGGGTTGTTGTTGGACCCTTTGTCACCGATTATATTCATAACATTTATGGACAGAAGACAGTAGCCAAGGGGTGGAGGGGGTTCAGTACAGTGACCTCAGGATTGCATCTTCGTGATCCTGAGGTCACGTTGCTTTTTGCAGATGATGCGGTCCTATTGGCTTCACTGTGCTGTGGCCTGCAGCATGCACTGTTGCCGTTTGCAACTGAGTGTGAGGCAGCTGACATGAGGATCAGCACCTTCAAATCTGAGGCCATGACTCTCTACTGGAAAAGGGTGGATTGCTCCCTGCTGGTGGGGGATGAAATACTGCCTCAGGCAGAAGAGTTTAATGGATCTTGCTCACAAGTGAGGGAAGAAGGGAGCAGGAGATCGACAGGCAGATCGGTGCAGCATCGGCATGCGGATGCTGTACTGTTCGGTTTTGGTGAAGAGGGAGTTGAGCCAGAAGGCAAACCTCTCAATTTACTTGGTTGTTCTACGTTCCTACCCTCACCCATGGTCATGAGCTCTAGGTACAGTAGGGACCAAAATAATGAGATCGCAGATATAAGTGGCCGAAATGGGTTTCCTTCGGAGGGTGTCTGAGCTCAGACCTAGAGATAGGGTGAGGAGCTCGGTCATTCAAGAGGAGCTCAAAGTGGAGCCACTGCTCCTCTATATCGAAAGGAGCCAGTTGAGGTGGTTCAGGCATCTAGGTAGGATGCCTCCTGGTGAGGTGTTCTGGGTATGTGCCCCACGGCAGACCCAGGAGATGCTACACATAACTAGCCTTGGTATTACCTTGGAAGAGTTAGAGGAGGGGACTAGGGAGAGAGAGATCTGGAGATCCCTGCATAGAATGCTGGCCCCGCGACCCGACACTGGATAAGCAGCAGAAAACGTATTGATGGATGGATGGACTCCCATAATCCACTACAAATCTACCGAGTAGGGTCTGGTGTGCAGGGATCCTGACTGGATGTTATCAAGCAGGGGGTTTGATTCATATTGATTTGATAATGTCTTTCGAGCTCAGTAAGAAATCAGAGCTCTCAGTTAAACATCATGGGTCAAACTCATTCTGTGACATACAGAGCATTTAAGGTAAGTTAAAGGTAATCAACATGTCTACATTTGAGGTTTCCGGAGAAAAGCACGTAGCCCCTGATTCTAGTCAACAACCATTTCCCTATACATCACATACAGTAGCAAAGCCACCTAAAGGGCATGTTCCAGACAGTCCGCAGCTCTGAACCACGGCTGAGTGCAGCCACTGGAAGCTCTCCACTGCTAATCTATGCAGTAATTGGGACAAAGGGGCTAATTGTAATTACTGCATGCAGAATAATCTTAAGTCTTCCCATATGAGGGAATTAATTACAGGAGCAATTATGAGGCTGAACCTCTGTCAGCCTTCATCCCTCAGTTTGGGTAAGTGTTTGTGACAGTGCATGGCCTGGAAGTCCCAGAGTAACCAGCAGTGGGCTGTACTGATGAACTGCGACAGAATGCAGACACATCCAGGGAACTATGTACAGGTCCTAGCTCTAAGAAATACTAGGAAGATGGAGTTATTAAAAAACCTGCTCTATGCTCCAGACAAGAAGGAGGAAAGAAGAGAGCTGGGCTGCATAGAGCAGGAGTAAATGGTTGGGAAGGGGCCACGGGATGAGAAGAGGTGGAAGGTCTTCAGAAAGGTAAGTGTGGGAGCGACGGCTCTTACTGCCCACATATGGCATCGGATTTAAGTGATGCAACTTTAAAAAAGCAGAAAGACGTGGTGGCCATGAGCATCGTTAAAGAAATAATGCTGAATGTTGTATGAATAATCTGTATGCAGAAGCACTGGAAAACAAAAGGAAAACATCTGCTCCAGTAAAGTATAAGGAAACGCCAAGTGTCTCAAGCAGGCACCGTTTGCTGGTTTCCTCTCTCGCCCACTCACTAGGCTGGGCTTGCTGCGTCTTATCAAAGGCAGAGCCTCCAAGACTGTGTCTGCTAGACTAGGTTTGTCCTTAACCCAAACATCACAAGTTGAAAAAAAACTCACTACCTGCACTGTCAATGTTGAACACAATTCACTATGCTTACTGTGGACTCCATATATCGTGGGCTCTTTTAAAAGGCACATTTTCTTGGTCTGTTTGCATAGCAAGACATCACAGTTCAACAATATGGCTAAATATGAGGTATCTTAAGTGTTTAAGGGTGAAGGATAGAATGAAAACCATAAATGAAATACTGCTCATCACTAGGCATGCAGAAAAGATAAACATTTCTTACTTTATTAGTATTTAGATTTGCAGTTGATATTCCCATTTTACACAGGTGTGAGTGAAGTCCCATCTTACACAACGCAGGTACAGTATCCTATCAGGGCCCAAAATGAGGTCAAGCTCAACACATCAAAGAGATGAAGTGACAGATGTTGAGGCTAATTTCTCCACACCGGGTTTTCCAGGAAAATATTTATGAGGCAATCCTTTCTGAATGACCTAGGATGAAAGGCCAGTACAACCACCAACATATTAATAATAAATTACATTAAAACAAATAAGGGCCCTTCATGGCATCATCCACATTGCTGTACACCAGACAGAATATTTCAACAAAGCCAGTAAACATTACATACATACATTTCAATTTAGTAAGTAATATATTGAAAATTAATATATTTAAATTTAGTAAGTTGCTCTGGGGTACGACAGGCAATAGAACCATGTGAAAACAGGTTTTAAGGAGAAAATAGGCACTTTATGTCACGGTTGCGTTCCAGGGAAGCAGCACAGAAGCCGTGAGGTCGGGTAAACGGGGGTTTATTTGGGGAAAAAAAACGAAAAACACAGGACACATGCAAGACCGACGTCAATGACCGGACAGGGGTAAGACTGACTTGGAAGCACTTAATACACAAGACTAATTAACAACAACTAGACACAGCTGGGAACACTGGGATTCCACACGAGGTAAATGAGGGGCGTGGCACACGGGAGGATCGGACGAGCGGGGCATGATACTTTATTTGGTGACAGGACAGGAGATACGGTTATAAAAAGGTGGGATGAAGGTATGAGGATGAAAGATAGACATTCTGACATCAACACAAAGAGAAGCGAGAAAACAGTCATTGGTTCATGGAATGGACATGACTGGGTTAGGGGCCAGGCATCAAGATACTCAAGGCAAGAGCAAACAATACTCAGTATTACATAGTGACTAGTAATGCAGCACAGACATAATGAGTCAGTCTCTACCATGAATTTGCTTGGCCCTGAATGACAAGCATCCCCCTAAGTTATGAAAAAAGAATGGGGAAGATGATGTAAGAACCTGAGGAACACTTTGATCCCCACTCAGCCATTACTCAGTTGCCTCTCCATATTCATACATTCGGATTTGTGGAGGATTCAGTCTGAACACACAATGTAAGCCTTAGTGATAGTAACATTACAGCAATGACAGCTGTCATGAAAGATTACAACGGAAGAATATCTAGTATAAATCACAGAAGTATTTTTGTTTTCAATCTTAAAACTGTAATGGTGGTTTAAATTGGTTATTGATCTAAGCATGCTGATTCATCAGAAAGGGCAGCAGACTGTAAGGCTTCTGCTTGTAATGCCTGCCAGTATTTAAGGGAGTTCTGGAGTCAGGTGGACAAGGAGACACTCCTGCCAGGACATCATTCCTCGATACTCAGTTGCACCTCTTTGAGGTGAGGTGGCCCTAGGTGTGGTCGCTGCAGACATTAATTACAAAGGTGCATTGCCCCTGTCATTTGGTCATCCACAGGTCCTTCCCTGATAAAGTTCAACTCAGCCCACAGCTCCTGTGCTAATTAGCGTCTCTTCTCGTCATCTACCATCAAGTCAATTAAACACATAAACATAAAAATGCACAAATAACCAGAAATGTTACAAAGCATCATAGCTGATACTACGGATCACATACACTGAGAAAAGCTCACAAAGGCCCTCAAACCATGTAGCGATCTTCGAACGATCTTCGTTGTGCCCTTAAACAAACCAGGTACGTTATACATTACAAACACCTAGCCACTCCCACCTAAACAGAGATTTGAGACTCCAATGCATCAAAATAAGACTGTGGACCTGAGACTTTGCCTGACATGCCCCTACATATCAATCCCACTGACAGTTGATACAGTGACATCCACTACACGACCCCAGAGGCTCACCCAGCAACTAGAAAGTTCCACATTCAGATCTCTTACACACAGGTCGCGCAACCCAGGTGGTCAAGGTGGTACTCAGACCGTCATATGGTAAAGAAAACTCAGCCACCTCTCTTAAATCCTGCCATTCTCCTAGACGTCACTCTCATTTCACATCCTTTGTTTGTGCCAGTAACCACTGAGCAGTTAAAGTCTGTCACAGTTCATTCGAACTGACTGCATCGAGCTGGGCACTTAATACATGGCTCTTGCAAACCCTGAGCACCAGAAGAGAATTAGTGCCACCTAGTGGTTTTTTAAAATGCACACATTGGTAACTACTGTAATAGACGGGGTGCTTTTTCTGATAGAATGTACATTGTAATGGCTACACATTTGACATTCAGCACTTTTGCTTAACTACCTGTCTAGCACAGGACCACAGTGTCTGAAGCCTACACCAGGAAGCCCATAACACACACTGACCAGAATTCCAGTCCATCACCGGACACTTATTCACGCAAAGGAAATATATGTAAGTCACCGGACCCAGTCAAACCAGTTTTGGAGTCAAATCTAAAACCTTGCAGGTATGAAGTCATTATGTTGACCACCTATGACATTAGAGGATAAAAAACAGTGCTTATTAAGTGGAGGAAAATTAATTTTCAATAGAAAATGGCAATAAAATTCCATGTAACTAAATACACTCTAATATGCATTATTTATGCAGATTACATTAATAATGCATGCTGCTAACAATACAGCAGAAATAACCTCAGTGTAACTGATTTCTCCATCTGAAGTAGAGATGGATTAAGTAAATAGTATAGGATACAATACACCAAAAATGTGAGGATTGATCATGCAAGTGTAGCCGGTAAAGGGAATTTTTGAAGTAAACTGACATTTGAATAACCATGAAAAAGCCCAATTTCCATACATATATTGTACTGGAATTAGATTCAGAGTGGTAGACATCATTTTATGGAAACTGCAAGCACTGACATGAATAACATTATTTCTGCAGCCACATATCAGTAGGGATACCACTTTAAATGCGAACATTTCCTGTCAACCTGTATCTTTGCTCGGCATCTGTAAACAGCTCCGCGGAGCAGCGCACCCGGCAGAAATTATGCAAGTTAATATGCTTAGCATGCATGGCTGCCATTGTGCAGAAGAAAGGCGAGAGAGGACCTTAGGCATAAACAAAGCTGACATTCTAATTTTACCCAGGTCATTGTGTTATGCGGCGTCGCACCCAACCCTGCCTCTGCCCGATATGTGCCCCTACTAGAGTGCCATTCAACCCCTCTTGGATTTAACAAGCTAATGAGTGCGACTAACTCGTTTTTCGTGACAGGCACCAACGAGAAAATGGGTCACACTTGAACTCCAGCAGCTGCTCGTCCTCCATAAACCAGCGCATTAACTCCCCATTAATAAACATGACTTTTATGTCTCCCTTAAATCTGAACGTTTGACAGGTTTAAGTCACGCTTTTATTTATGTGGTCAGCTGTTTGTCAGATACTTCCTTCCAGTTCGAAAGAAGTCCAGGAAATCTGTCGTTTGCTGCCTCAGGTTTCAAGGACTGCTTGTTGTGGGAAGAACTGTCAGTTGTTAAGAGCCACGTAGTGTTGAGATGATTAACGAAAGCAAACTGTGGAGGCCAGCAAGTCAAGGGCACATGATCAAAAGTCACCCTGCATTAAAACAAGGTTACAGTCACACTTGCCCAGCAATAAGAATTGTCAGTGCAATAGCAATTGAGGAGCAACTTTATACTGCATGGACTGCATGGGGGTTCTCAATTCCAGAATCACTCAGCTAGGAATGTTGAACTTCCTTTCCAATGTCCCTATGACAAGGGGTGGGGCTAGTGTATGTAGCACAGCACTGGGTGGCTTAGCTTACCTGATGACACCTTTCAAAACTGATCTTCCATGCTGCCTTTCAGACCAAGTTAGGGAGCTCTCTGGCAGCACACATAAATTGATGTCAAGCTCATGTCTAGAATTTTATCCGAAAATCTTCTGTGGACTATTCTAGGAACAGCCGATGACAACTTGAAAAGGTTTCCTTCCTTATTTTAGTACATGTCTTTTATTGACATTAACATGAAAATCCTTTGAGGGAAGCCTTCTGGAGGAAACAGCAATCTTTAAAGCGAGCGGAAAAACTCACCAAGGAGATCACAAGGGAATCCATAATGGCCAAACAAATGTTAGTGTTGTGGTCTCTTTGTTTAATGCAGTGCTTCTCAATCCTGTTCCTGGTGCCCCCCCCCCCTTGCCAGAATGTTTCCATTCTAACCCTACCTTAATCAGGCTTATATGGCCCTTAATAAGCTAACAATGAATGTGGCACGTTGACAGCAGTGTGGGTTGGAATGAAAACATTCTGGAAGGGGGGCGCCAGGAACAGGATTGAGAAGCACTGGTTTATCTGAGCATTGGTGTTTAGCTCAATCCATTCAATACTTTCCCACAGTATTGGTGAAGTCCACCTGGTTAATGACACCCACACTTGAACTTTGATCCTAGTCAAGTAATGAGAAACTGTCCCTAGTATTAAGTGAAGCTGCCCTCATTCCCCAACGTTAAAAATGTAGAATCTCACGTACCTTCAATGAGATCATAATGAAGCTGTTGTTTAACAGACCTGCATCTATCTTCTAACCGCTTACCATGGTTAGAGTCATGGTGGCCCTGGAGGCCTGATGCCATGCAGCAGAGGGCACAAGGCTGGCATACACCCAGAGAAGCCCAGCCTTAGCAGAGCACATACACACAATCACACTCTGTGGGTTATTTAAAAACACCACTCAGCATAACAACACATCAGAACATACCCAGTTCCACACAGACAGAGCGAAAACAGGAGTCAAACCTCCGACACCGCCTGTCCCCCAGTCACATCAATGAACCACGTGCTACCCACCATCACATATTATGGACAGCACAATCATTCCGAAGATGCCTTTCACTGTGCCTTTGACTCAGAACATCACCACTTAGGTCTTAAACTTGTATTTCCAGTAAGCATGGCAAAAAATGCCATTTAAAACATGATGCTAAAGGCCTAATTAAGATACCCAGAAGAATTTTCCCCAACATTTGACAAATAAGCATGAAGTCTCCACCAGTTAGGCTTCCATCCTTCTTCTGAAGTCTATAGTTCCTGCACCAATTAAATATCATCTCTATGCTGTAGATAGTTTGTGTCCATATTTAATTAGATTTTTACAGAACTGTTATAGAACCATAATAGAAACTTGAGGCATTCAGTTACTATCGTACACATTATCCGTACACTATGGCTGGCTATTACCGTAACGGGATATATCCGCAGCCATGAGACACATCCATCCACAGTCATGTAATGTTAGTCAGCATAGCTGGTTTGCTATTGGATTTCCATGTTAAGGAAAAACATAAATGAAATGTAATGTCATTTATTAGTAAGACTTTCATTTTGCACCTCAGGCAATATTTTACAGAATTTCTATTTATGTGTATGCCATGTAAATTATGGCGAAACAGCAGTTTACACACGGTGGTCTTCACTAAATGGAAAGACTCGTGAGTTTCCACCAGAAACTCGTGTCAGCCATAGATTAGTGTCTTCCGACAACACAAGACAGAAGAATTTAGTGATAAAGCTTGGGGGCGGTATCTTGCTCAGGGTACCACAGGGGCACCTTGCTGGTTGGGGATTTGAGCCTGCAAACTTTCAATTACAAGTGCACATCCCTAACCATTAAGTCACCACTGCCCACTACCCAAGTATCGAATTCTTTTTAGGGACCAACTCTTTCGTGTCATCCATGTCACTACATTCCTAAAGGGAAAGAGGAAGAAATCCAAGAACTATACTCATCTCATCTTATTCTTTTTTGGGGAAATGAACATAATTCTTGCACTATGAATCGATGACAGAAAATCAAACTGGTTGTCTTTATATTAGGGGTGGGCGATATGGGAAAAAATATCATATCACAATTTTTTTCAGGCAGGATCGCGATCCAGTATTGCCACGATTCTTTGTATGTTGATGTTTGTATTTAAGGACATTTTGCAACTTGCTTAACAGTACAACTAAACTACACTGCTCAAAAAAATTAAAGGAACACTTTTAAATCAGAGTATAGCATCAATTCAGTTAAACTTCTGGGATAT
>JAODKC010000095.1:15879978-15899253 GCA_026777985.1 Mormyrops attenuatus | reverse complement strand
ATATCCAATATGATTTTTTCCCCATTGCGATCTGATGTGTTTTCAAAGTGTTCCTTTAATTTTTTTGAGCAGTGTATTTCCATTACTTTAACAATATAGCCCTTTATGGTTCCTGTGACCTGAGGTGATGAAAAAGGTTCGCTGTCCTGCCATCTTTGCAAATGCAGAAAATAACTCTTGCTTGCAACATGTTGGTTTTGGAAAATCCAAACAAGTTCCATATTACCAATGTCGAATTCTTTTTAGGGACCAACTCCTTTGTGTCATCCATGTCACTACATTTCCAAAGGGAGAGAGGAAGAAATCCAAGGCACAAGGCCCACTGTTTGATGTTACCGGTTTATTGTTGTGTCGACACGGATTTGCCTAACAAAAGAACTTTAGATGCATGTATGAGCCATAGAACTGAAACTGATAAACTGTTCACTGCAGGATACTAACAATGTCTCTGTAAAGGCAGATTGTGAAGACATTTTAACCGTTCATGACCTCATGGAATCACATACCCCTTCTTCATGTTATATGAAGACTGATCACAGGTGTCAAAATACTCACGGAGATACTGAATTTTGGATAGGTGTAATGACACATTATCGTGTATATAAAATGTATATATACACATGCACACACACACACTCCCTGGGATAAGATGGGGTTATCCCCCCCGGGACGAACCTATCGTAAGGCGAAAATATACAGTACACCTAATCCAACAAATATCATATCCTAGCCTAAACATGCTTAGAAGAGTTACATTTGCCTACAGTTGGGCAAAATCATTACATGATAATGTGTAATTATAATACACATTATTTGTAATTATAATATAAAAAGTGAAAAACAGAATGAAATTGGAATACGCATCCTAAAGTCGAAATGTCGTAACAGGGAGCATAAACTGGGGAGCGTCTGTGTATGTGTGTGCGTTCCGAACCTTATTAGCACTCCTTTAAAAAATGTCTAGGATATTTTTTAGATATATGATTTAATCAGAACAGTATGAAAGTGTATGAAACTGATTTTGTTTTTGCTAAAATGCAAACAAATCATCGACTTCACATAACTGTAAAAATAGTTAAAAGTGAATTATATGCCGACTAGCAGAAATTCTACCCAAGCATTCCATAACCTTTTCACATTTGTTCTGTCAAAATGAACAGTAAATAGCAAGGCATTTACAAAAGCCAAGCAAGGGAAATCATACTATTTTTATTTTCCACACAAACTACCCACAGCCATTTTTGCACGTCTGACAAACACACATTCACATAAAGATTTTAATATTAGTACAGTTCATATACGCATAGATAACCAGTTAATGCTCCTGCACATACACACCAAATCACAGTCAAACCGTTGTAAACACAAGACGCACAATGGTTTTGCACCAGTGTAAACTTCACAATGGAGATGGGGAGTTTATTGCAATTATTTTCCACCCATCCATTATCAGCAACAGCTTTTCTAATTAAGCTTGTGGTAGCTGGAGCCTGTCCAGGGAAGCACAGCATCCTAGATAATATGCCAGTCCGTCATCGCATATATACACGTCTCATATAGAAGCCCATACAAATTTGCATTCTTATCTGGATCACTAGTCTTTGGATTGTAGGGAGAGCAAGTCACTGCTAACATGCAAACAAAATGAAAGAATATCACCCAGACAGTGCCAACGAGCAACACTGCAGAGGAACACAGGACGTGAACATGTGCTTCTGTGCTCAGACTGTGGTAAAAAATGTGACTATACAGGGATCATGGTTCTGCTTCAATTGGGTTACATCCTGCCAAAATAAGGAAAACACTCTTCCACATAAATGATGTAACAAGTATCATTATTGCAATTTTTAATTGTTCCATTTCATCTGATAATAGAAGAAAATCATCATATAAAATACACTTAAACAAAAAAACAACATAAACCCACATTATCTAAAACAAAACTGTTACAATCCATAAGGTCTGAAACTAGGATACGGGGGGGAAATCACCACAGTGGAGGAAAATTTCCATAGTAATACATTGACCAGCTTTTCTGAAAGCCATATCATCAACAGTAAAACATTTTCCCATATAGATTTCCAGGCAACAAAACACTTACTACGTGTTTGAATTTTGCAAGGCAGCACTGGCTATTGTTTGTAAATCTATGATGGGGGTGCTTACTGAAAAAGCAGTGATTTACCTTATTCTATACTTCAGTTTTGCAAGCGCATGTGGGGGTATTTCCTCAGAAAAATTAGGTTTTGAAAAATAGCACTCAGACTAAAAGTGAGAAGGAAAAAAAAAAAAAAAAGAGTGAAAGTACAGGCAGAAGGAGGTGGATCCTTCACATTCTTCTCCTAGTCTAGGGGCTGACTGAATGTAAAAAATTCTGAAGGAGCATCCCACCAGCCCTTCGTTTTAGTTACTTAAGTGATCACGCATTTGTATTAGGAGGGAGCAAAAACATGGACTGGGTTGGGAAATGCTGTGCTAGAACCATGGGATTAAAAAAAAAAAAAAAAGGACTAGCGCTGCATAAGATTCAATTACTTGATATGTTGTTTTGGGTGGAAGCACCCGTTAATGGACCTTTGCTTGCAACTGGCTGCAAAGCACTTACAATACCCAGTAACAACGCAATGAAGAAGCCTATTTAAAATGGGGGGGGGGGGGGGTGTTCCGCAAAAGCAAGATTTCTCAGTTATCTGAGGTAGCTTCAGCTAGAAGTCATGATTGTCCAATAGGTATGCTCGTTACTTAAACTCTTATTGGACAATCTTGACTTCCAGCTTAAGTTAACCCAGCTAATTTGCTTTGTGGACCACCCCACAGGTCCTGATACACAGTAGTTCCTTGGAGTCATCAATGGCATTTCAGCTAAGACAAGTTAGAGGATGTTAGCTTTAAAGCCCCACTACACCAACATAACCATGTATGCATCTCTCTACTGATACATTTGCTTGCAAGCAGAGCAACGCAGTGTGAGTAAACACAACATGCCAATTTTACAATCACTTCACTTTTCCATGAAAATCAATGTAGAATCTGCCCCACTACAGATTTCTTATAGCAACAAGACTGAAAATAAAGAATACCATATAAAAGCACTTTATTTGCACGTACAGTGAAAGAAGGGAGTTAAGTTTAAGAAGTGACCGAAAACCGAATGCTTGACATTGAAGCCTTACATGGATAAACTGGAAATTTGGCTTTGAATGACGCGAAGGACCTGGATATGAGTCCCAGTAGATTTTGACTCCCATTATGGTTAGTACGAACAAGACTCTCAGGCACAAAAGGCGCAAAGACAAGCATAAAAACATCACACACACGAAAAAAAAAAAACAAAAAAAAAACAATACATAATGCCCTTCATGTAATACGCAACAATTCTTTTTGTTAAAACTCAAGCAATAGAAACAAATGAGCAACAAATAACATGGAGTGTAGCCTTCGTGACACTTGTAGCTTACAGTACAGGGAATGCAAAACCGTGTCATTATCAGTGCTTATAGTACAGGCCCCACTAGACAGGGTGACACCACTGCGGTCCACTAGAGGGGCAGCCAGTGGCACAAAAGCGAGTCAGGCCCAAATCAGACCCTCCCAATGGTAGTAGTTTGAAACCAAAAACAGGACCCTCAAGAGGCACACCAGAGGTTTAAACTTGCCACTGAACGCGTACTATGTAACCGACACATCATAAAGCCACTTAGCTTAATATTACATTGATTAACTGTATTAGTTTGTGACTGAGCCCGGTGACTGAGTTTTTTTTTTCTCTTTTCTTTTAAAAAACACATCACTTCTGCACTTATAACTGATCAATGCTGTGTTTGCAGAGCCTTGGCTAAATGTTTGTGGGTTGTATACAAAACAGCTTCATGCGACCACTTCTTTCATAACAGGGACAAGTGTCCATTAGAAAAAGGCTAAATAATAATCCATAATGGAAACATCACAGAACCAAAAGGTTTCCACCGTCTTCACCTCATTTTAAACATAGTAACTTGGTGCAGGGAATAACACAAATCTGGAGGAGCTTTCAACTCTGGTCCTGGCTGGCTCTCGATTTGACCGTAATTTTACATTAGTCTCAGCTGAGTATTTGAGTTGTTGATTGAACAAACTGCATGAATTAATACTTGTTTGGTGGACATTTCTCCCATTTGTGGAAAACCCAATGTGTCTTATTGGAGCAATGCATGGAAAAGGAACAATATATTTGCCAGGATTTTTTGTTTTAATGGAGGCGCATTTAATTCAAATTACTTGATTACAACATTTACATAAAAGATCACTAAATGATTCAATAACAATAAATTAACACTTTTTCACAAGTGACAAAAAAAATATAGCAAACCCTTTAAACACATTCGCTCATAACATGACTGAAACCTGGCAATTATTTCAAACAGCTCAGTGCTTGCTAATTAAGAGCTCAGCCAGAACAAAGCTAAACCAAATGTGAGGCTCCGCAATCCAGAGCTGAAAGCGCCTGTGCAGGAAACACTCAATCCCTGCTGACTTTTGCCACAGTTACGCTTCACATTCCATTCTTTGTTCCATAGTTCATAAGCTTCATCTGTGGTGTTCTCTTGGACCCTGCCAACCCCCTCCCACACTACATTGCCTTTGAAGGTGGTACCTCATCCTCATTTGTCAATCAAGCCGCTCTCCTTTAGCTTGAAGTAGAAGAACTTCTCCAATGTGTTGGCACATTTGCAGTACTCGCTGTCGGGGGGGTTATACTCCCGGCAGTTGGTGATCACGCGCTGCAGGTCGGCGATGAACAACTTTTTCGTCACATAGTAACGATTCTTCAAGCGTTCTGTCATGGTCTTCAAATCTGGGGGGGGGGGGGAGTTTCCAGTGAACGCCGATCTAGCTTTCTAAGATCACAGGAACCAGAGAAACCTCCATCAGACTTACCTATGGGAAAGCGGATGATCTCGTAGTAATCTGGAGCTTCGGCTTTCTTCACCGGCTCCATGAAGGGCCAGGCGTCAGGGTGAGTCTACAGTTAAACAAGGTTAAGGTTCAAGGTCTTGCAGAAACATTAATACAAATGTCTATAAATGAAGTGTTGGGTGATGTATTAGTCCAAGTGAAAAATATGAAAGAAATAAGCAAACAGAAACAGTAGTTCAACATCTAGTTGCTGAGTGTGAAACACGATGCTGGCATTAACAATGAGTGAATGAAGTGCATTTATGTCTTGGCATTGACCAAACCATCAGATACTTAAAGATATATTCTTACCTTAATCTGTGCCAGAAGGTTTTTCAGAATATTATACAAGAGATCAGGGTCTTTCAACTCCTTGCTACTACAGATGGGGAAAGACAATTACGAGAACAAGTCTTTATGCCAACCTCCACAACCTACTTAATACATTTGCTCCAGTTAAACATTGATCAGTCTCATTCTCCCGCTCAGCACCATGGTTCACTACCACCTTGCGCCATCTCAAAGCTAAAGGACGCCAACTGGAACGCTTCATCAAGAAAACTGGACTCACCATACAGAAAGAATTGTACAATAATCATCTTCTGTTTTATAAGAACTGCATTGCCTCGGCCAAAGCCACATACTACTCTGGTTTAATCTGCTCTAGTGAATGTAACCCTAAGTCTCTCTTTTCTCTGTTTAACAATATTACTAGGCCTCTGGATTTTTTCCCCCTCCCATATGTATTCTGCTGATTTGTGCAACTCCCTTATGTCTTTTTTTACATCCAAAATTTCTGATATCCACCAGCAACTTAACTTTAACGGAGCTGTAGCCCCTGAAGCAGACTCCCTTCTCCCTTTTTGTCCCTCCGTCAGTCATTTGCAAGCTTCACTCTCCCTTCCATAAATGACATATCTGTTATTATTCAAAAATCTAAATCGTCCACCGGTCAGCTCAACCCTCTTCCCACTACTCTAGTTAAAACCTGTCTCCCCTCCCTGGCCCCCCTCATTACTACCATTATCCACTCTTCCCTTAACACTGGAATTGTCCCTCCATCACTCAAAACTGCTTCCGTTATTCCAATTCTTAAAAAACCAGGTGCAGATCCCTATAACTTCAATAACCTTTGTCCTATATCAAACCTCCCTTTTATTTAAAAAAATTCTTGAGAAAGTTGCCTCCCAGCTTCACACACACCTCAGTAACTATAACTTCTATGAACAATTCCAGTCTGGTTTTCGCCCCCTCCATAGTACAGAAAAAGCATTACTTAAAAATCAGCAATGACCTCCTGATGGCAGCTGATTCTGGCCTTCTCACCATTCTCATCCTTCTGGATCTGAGCGCAGCCTTTGAAACTATTTCTCACAATACTCTTCTGAACAGATTATCATCCATTGGCATCAGTCATACTCCCCTTGCTTGGTTCACCTCATATCTCTATGGCCGCACTCAGTTTATCCAACTCAAATCCCATTCCTCAAGTTCATTTCCCGTTTCAGCCGGTGTTCCCCAGGGTTCAGTATTGGGGCCCCTTCTATTCATTATTTACATGGTACCTCTCGGCCACATATTTAGGAAATTTAATATCAATTTTCAGTTACACTGATGACACCCAGCTCTATATCTCCTCCAAACCTAGCTGCTCCTTTCCACCTTCTTCCCTCTCAGACTGTCTAATGGAGTATAAATCATGGTTCTCCTCTAACTTTCTCAAACTCAATAGCAATAAAACTGAAGTACTACTCATTGGTACAACTTCCACCCTAACTAAATTCCACAGTTTCTCCATCAACATTGATAATTCCTCTATCCACCCCACCCCTCCCTCTGGATCACCCTTGATAGTACTCTTTCATTTCAGTCACACATTAATCATATCACCCGGTCCGCATACTTCCATCTATGCAACATAAACTGACTCTGTCTCTTCTTCACTCCCCATGCTGCTGCCATCCTTATCCATAGCCTCGTCACTTCTAGGATTGATGATTGTAACTCTCTTCTTTTTGGTCTCCCCAATAAGTCCCTCCATAAACTCCAACTCCTTCAGAACGCTGCAGCTTGAGTCGTAACTTGCACCCCCTTCTAGGGAACATATCACCCCAGTCCTTCAACAGCTTCACTGGTTGCCCATAAAAACTAGAATACAACAACAAATTTATTTTTGTATAGCGCATTTTCACAACATGACATTGTCTCAAAGCGCTTTACAGCATCCCCACCCAAAGCCCCCAGAGAGCAAGCCAGAGGCGACAGTGGCAAGGAAAAACTCCCCAGAAGGAAGAAACCTTGGGAGGGACCAGACTCAAAGGGGGAGCCCATTCTCCTGGGGCCGGCAGGGAAAGTCAAATCGGAGAGATGGCTAAGTGGCAAGTCACACAGGCTAAGTCGTAGAATACGAGTCACGGCCGGGGAGCAGTGAGGTGATGACAAGATGGAGCCGACGCTCCTTCAGAACACTGGGCAACCAGTAATATGGCAGCCGAGCATACAATAGCATTCAAAATTTTGCTTCTCACTTTCAAATGCATTTACAATCTCGCCCCTCCCTATCTGTGTGGCCTGCTTTACATCGCCACTCCCTCCAGCTCTCTCAGATCTTCATCTGCCACCCATCTTATTGTTCCCTCTGCCTGCCTCATCACCATGGGAAACACAGCTTTCAGTCGCTCTGCTCCCCAACTCACTTCTGCCCGTTATCAGAAATATTGACTCTTTCCATTATTTAAGTCAAAATTCAAAACCCATCTGTTTAAACTGGCTTACTCGCATTAACCCAATTGTTGTCTAATTATGTACATAACTCCTTTTTTAATTATTTGTTTTTATTGTTTGTCTTGTGTGCTATGTAAGGTGACCTTGGGTTTTAGAAAGGTGCCCACAAATAAAATGTATTAAAATAAAATGTATTAATGTATTATGGATTAAGATTATTATATGAAAGGTTTTCAAAAACATAACTCAAAGTTTTGCTTCATCTGCCCGGTACCATGAACGTTATTCCTATTACTACTTCAACGAGACTCACCACTTATCCCTCCCGCTGGGCTTCCATCCAGCTTCGCCTGCAGAGAGACAAATGGCCCCTGTGAAACTTCATACCTGGCCTGCAGTCTACAGGCTGCAGAGACAGAGGAGCAGGAACATACGGATTCCAGGGATGCTCTCCACCGGGATCTGGCGCACGCCCTCCTTGAAGCACGTCAGGCCCGGGTAGACCTTCCTGATCTGACTCTGCTTCCTTTCAATGAGCTTCTTTATTATCTGAAAATGCGATATGGTGCCATCTCAGTGCTCAGACCCCACACCCTAGCCAAAGTGGCAACTCAGCCAACTTTGAAGGCTATACCATTTAGGACATTTAGATTCCTGATTGAAAATTCATGAAATGTGTTCAGCCACGATAGTGATATTCACCTCCTTTTGTCTCTTGATAATGTGAGAGAGTTCTGTGTAGGGGATTCTGGGATTGAGCTCACACTCCATCAGAGTCGCCCCCTCATAATCCTTAATATAGCCCAGGTAGCGGCTCTTTGGCACCTTAATATCTTTGGAAAAGCCCTGTCAAAGCACAAGGTCAAGACAGAAGCTGTCACCAAGAGGCGGGAGTAGAAACAGAAAGTACGGGAGGTATTTCACTGCAGATGAGCCGGACTGCGTACTTGCTTCTTGAAGTAGCCAATGGCGTATTCGTCGGCGTACGTGAGGAAGTACAGTATGCCGTGCTTGATGTGATACTCCTTCAGATGGTTCATCAGGTGGGTGCCGTAACCCTGATACCACAGAAAAGCATGTTAATACAGAACCTCCCAGGCAGCCTAAAGGAAAATTCATCATTGATCTTTGTGACGGACCTCTTATTCTCCATGACTATTTAACCAAACGATAAAATTGGCAACTACAAACAGATATCAGAACATTTCTGGAATGTGGTCAGACAACTATGATTTGGGTTCCGTTTCACAGACAGCAGCATACCTTGACCTGCTCGTTAGATGTAACTGCACAGAAGACTATTTCAGTGAAACCTTGGGTGGGGAACATCCTAAAGCAGATCCCCCCGATAACACGTCCGTCCTTGATGAGGGCCAGCGTCTTGTGCTTCCTAAGTAAACGACATCAGTTTGCATTACAGGAACTGTGAAAGCCATAAACCTTTCCTTTTAATTAGCAGGCAAAGCACTTTGCTTAATATCTGGGAACCTGAGAGAGATCTTCAATACTTTAAGTGACTTGTACAATTGCCCTTGGCGCACGAAACAGACACTTCTTGGCATAAATGGCCAGGTTGCCGGTTTCCCAGCACAAACGCAGTTTCAGCGTCAGTCAAAGACTGGGCAGCTCTCGAGAAACAGTTGGGTTCTCGGGCCGAGTTACACTCACGGGTCAAACACCAGCCTGGTGATGTACTCCTTAGGCATGCGGGGAAGTTGGTGGGAGAAGACATTCTGCAGGCCCACCAGCCACATCAGGATCCTCTTATTGGATTTCTGGGAGAGCGAGTTGCCAATGACGTGGAACTCGATGATGCCGCGCCTCTCCTCCAGCCGGGCCGTCTCGTCCCGCGCCGCGTTTGCCGACAGCAGGCTCGTCTGGGTATGGTGGCAAGTTTGCAACAGATGCATCAGCACCCAGCCACCTCTGCAGGCACATTGCAGCCACTCTAATGCCATGTTCACGCACATTTAGAATGACGATGTCCCGTCACACCTACCTCCGGCCCCAGCATGGCAGCAGGGTCGGTGATGGTCATCATGACCTCGTTCACCAGCTCCATGGGGATATCTCCCATCACGCGGATTCTCTTGGCATCTTCTAGAGTCAGTGCCTCTGGAAGCCTCCTCTTCTCACCTGGAGGACATTGAGATGCTGGAGGCACCAACAATTGCACCACATTCAAAACCTCTTAGGTCACACATTAGCCGTGCTAATTCTTAGGGAACCTCTTCAACCATTTTCCTATTCATTGCCTGCAGAAAAATCCTGGCATTAAATAGCACTTCACGCAATTTCTTTTCACAAAAAATCCAAGGGAGAAAGTGGAAAGCCCTGGTTAACTTCAACACACAGTAAAAGGAGCATTTCTCCAAAGCGACATGAGTTTTACCAGATGATTTCCGCTTACCTGGCATGGGCTCCGAGACACCAGTATCCAGGCTGGCGCTGCCCAAAGAACAGGTGTTGTTGCTGTTTTTGGTGAAGGATGGGGTGCCAGATACGGATGCAGGGCTGATCACTGCTATGCAGCAGAGACATGTACCACAACCAGCAGACACACAGATACACACACAAAGATAGAGCCCGTTAGCCACGCTCAGACTATCTACTCAATGCTATACTAAACGATGCTTAAACAACCAAGCGGTCAGAGATTCAGATGCTTGAAATGAGCAAAGGGGACTGCAATAGGCTTTAAATTTTCTCCGTATTCCGATAATTTCCAGAGCAAGGAAAAATAATCCAATGCATTTAAACACTGGTTGCCAAGGTATTAGAAATGTGTAGAGGTGGTCATTTGGGGGTGTGACCTCACCCGTTTGGTGCCCAATCTGCCCCCCTTCTGAGGCGGGCATGGTGAAGTCTGCATCCCAGATGGGTGAATTCTCCCCATAGATTTCCTCCTCCAGCATGGAGAGAAACCTGCAGGACGGAGCCCACACATCATCACCCCTCTGCCCTTTGTGGGCATGTTACTGACAGTGATGTAAGGAGACAGTGGAGTAACCAGGGTGGGGGCGTTAGATTTACTTGGGGAAATGTGTGAGGATGAGGGTACGCTTCTCGGGCAGCAGCTTGTCCTTCTCGGTGCGGAACTTCTCCAGCAGCTGGCGCCGCGTGACGGTGAAGATGGACTTGAGAAGGCTGCGGCCGAACACCTGCGTGGTCTCGTAGCGCGGCAGGCTGTCGTTGCACTGAGGGATGTGGCAGTAACACAGCCACCTGCGCACAGGCAAAAAGGATCGAGAGTGCCGTGGAAACACCGCGTCACTCGCCATACCGTCACCCCGAAGAAAGAAATGAAAACAGCATGGAAACAAAACAGTATCCAATACTACTATTAACGTGCTACTTTGTGTTCATGAATGTGATGCCAAACAGAGAATCCTTTAGGGTGACGATACACAGGGCAACTCTTTGAGCATTGATGCCGGGCAATGTGGCTGACCAATGTTGCTTGGACACTTTCCCCATTGATATGGGGCAACAAAAATCTATTTGAAAATCTTTCATCGGCAGTGGGTAACAATTCGCGATCATTCAGATCCAGATGAGTAGCCCTTTGTCTCATCTGGTTCGCTGTTGCCCAGCAACACTGCTGAAAAAGTTGCTCCATGTGTCATCACCTTTACTTCCCCCGCCAAGACAGACACTGGCCTTCAGCAGTTTTGAACAGTCGCACATACATGTGTATTGCAAACAGTCCTCCTTTAGCAACTGAGATATGGTCCAACGACCAGGTCCTTAAGCGAAATGGTCTCGAAGTGACAATCATGAGGTATGTGCTTACAACTTAGCCTCAGCCATCCATACTCAGTTTCTTTTATACTTCATCAAGTGGACATTTTTAACATTTACTACATTCTACTTCAAATATCTCTCATCCCAGCATGTTATTGTCAGGTGTATGAAATTTGGTCATAAACGCACACTTTGGTCAGAATATTAATTTTTTTCTTACAGTCTTATTTGCAAATGTTCACTAACTGAGGTAATCACAAAGTAAGGAGTGGTTGTACTTAAAGTAGACGCGATTCAACATGCATGCACTTGCTGTCCCGCCAGCTAACAGGCATGGACACCAAAGCAATAAGCAAATGCTGTAAGCGACGCCCTACAGTGCAGCAGAAACATCACGTTACACCACGGACCTCACAGCCACACAGTACCTGGTGTAATTCACTTTATAGGCCGTGCTGTCATCTTTCTGGGAGCGCTGGCGGAACTGCGACGGCGTCTCCAGCTTCCAGTAGTTAAGGCACAGCAGGAACATCTTGGATAGCTCGACCATCGTCTGCCTCTCTTTGGGCGCCAGGTGGCTGAACTTGTACTGCACGAAGTTCAGCACTCCCTAAGAGATCACGCGGCGGTGTCACCACGGCAACTATGACATCAGACCCGCTACCCCCGTGAACATCCGGGCTGCCACTTCACCTGCTCGATGTTGGGCTTCTCAAAGGGTGGGCTACCCAGGGACCCTTCCACTATAGGCTTACTCATCTGCAGGATGCACTTCCTGAGTAACTGGGAGTGTGAGGAAAGTATGAGTCAACAAAGTTAAAAATAATAGTAATAATAATAATAAATAAAGATGAACTTTATCATGACTGCTCTGGATGCTTCAATAAAATTGCTGTATACTACGGTCCCTTATACTCTAAAATAGGCTGCAAAAACATGGAGAGACATCATCCCAAACATTAGAAAGACACATGAGCAGAACTAAGTACTGGGAAATACAAGTCTGAGAGTCACATGACCTTAAACCATAAACGTGCAAAAACAAGGCAGCACAAACCTTGAAGAGGTAGAAGTACACCTGTTTGGTGTCAGTGTCTTCCTCTTTGTGGACAGACATAAACAGGTTCTCCACATCCACCACCATCCCCAGAAGCCGGTTGATCTCCTCCTCCGACACATTCTCCAGGTGCGACACGTGTTCCGCTGGGAACAGGGTAGTAAAAGGCGATGAGAGATTAGGTACTGAAACACAGTGTTCTAACATGAACCAACAGAGAAACTGTGGGCCCGGTCTGGTTCAAGTCAAAAGCTGTGGTGAGCTTGCAGGAGGATAAGCACTTTGAAAATGAAATAGCAATCATACGAAAACAGCAGCTCAAGTCCATCCATCTCCCAGCTACTTATCCAGTAGGGTGCAGTGGAGAGCATGGAGGCTATCCCAGGCAGGCTACCCCCAGGATGAGATGAAGATCCACAGAAGGGCAAACACTCAAACACCATGGACAATTCAGAGACACCTTTTAGCCTAACAGGAAGTCTTTGGACTGTGGACATAATGTAATCTATGCTAATAACATAATTATTATTAGGGGTGTGAATTGCAAGCTTTGCCATGATACAAATCGATTTACCAATGCAGCAATTCAATACCTGATATTTGAAATCCTACTCTTATACAATACGATTCCATAATACATTATCAATATTTTCAGCACAGTGAAACATAACCTGATTTAGTGTATTTGACTTAAAAAAAATCTTAACAACGAATTTTTTATTTTTCATTTTAATAATATCTCAAAAACACAAAAAATGTCTGCACAAGAAACTCTTGTATTTGTACTTTAACAACAAAGAACTTTTTGGATACGTATAGCTTACTCTCTGAAAACATAACACAGGTGCGAAAAATTACATACAACAAAATACTATAATGTATTGGTTTCTACTCTCTATTAAGTTGATTAAATAATATTGTGGCCATAACAATCAACATATTGATTAGAATCGATGAATTGTTATACTCCAAATTAATATCCTGGCTAAAATGTACATGGGGGTTAAGTTTCAAGATATATACATTCAAACTAATCCACCTGTTGTCCATAACCACTTCACTAGCAAAGGTTCTCAGTGAACCTGAAATCTATCCCCAGAAACACCCTAGTTCAGATGCCAGTCTACTACAAGGTGCACAATGCCACACAATCACATATTATCATACACTAATTGAGAAACACCAGGTAACCTAAAGTGCGTGTATTTTGCCTGTGGGAGTTCCTTACAGGACACCCACATGATCATAGGAAGATCATGCAAACTCCGTAACGGAGGGAAGGTCAAAGGTCATGGGAGGCAGGGTGGCCAGGCAGAGAAGACACTTCACAATATACAGTAATGGGCACATGCCTAATTTTAGGTAACGCTAAAAAATGAATTCACCCACATTTGATAAAACCATTACTGGGGGATTTTTACATGACTTAAAACAGATGCAGACAAACTTACAACAGCTGCTGTAAAGCCTCATATAATTAGCTATTTGTATGTACTGGATCCACAGTCCTTCACAGAGCATTTAAGAGCAGCATAAGTTAAATCAAAGAACCGCTACTCCAGGTTAACAGCTTGTATTATGAAACAGGGATCATAATACTGGGAGCATGACATTTTTGGGAATGTTGAAATATCCTTAACAATATCAGCAAGACGGATAGTAAACTCAAAATTGTTACATTTTAACATTTTTAATGGCTGTTTAAGGTTAGTATAAAAACGGTAAATGGAACCCCAATCAAAGTCTTAAAAAAAATCTAAACCATCTCAAAATAATGACAGCGGCAGAGAATAAAGGGGCGTTTCCCAAAGCTGAAACGGAGCGCGCCCACACCTCCATCAGCACCACAAAGAGCCGCCATCACAACATTATTTAAGTACCCAGGGCATGTCCGCAGCTCCGGCAGGGCTCGCTCAGGCTGGCCGCCTGCTGCTGCAGGTCCAGCCGGGTGGCAGTCGGCGGGTGAGGGTTCTTCCACCCATTACACTTACAAGTATCATTGGCCTGAAATAGGAGAAAGAGGTTACTGCAGCTGCGAATTAACCATAGGGGAGACGCACACAAAACACACATCTTTTTGGACTGAAGCATACATTTAATTCCACAACCTGTGATCAATAACGGACTTATGACATATCCTTTTAGGAAAGCAGAAGATTATTTAAGAGCACAGTCGTCAACATGCAGTCGTGACAGAACTTCCATAAGACACCCAAGGAGCCGGTTGTCCAAAACAAACTATGGATGTTTGCCTATACACAAATATTAAAGCACACTTCTGAAAAACAAATAAACTATATTCTGCCTTCGGTAAGCGTTGCATATATGAGATGCCAATACGGAAATGGCGTTGTAATCTTGTATTGATTTATCATTTCATTTAACTGCGATTTAAGATTGGCAACCAAAAAAGGATCTGAATTTCCTGCGATTTAAGACGTAAATAAAAGATAGACAGATAAAAACACATCGTAACTATCCTCGAAACAGCCCCTACTGAATCTCTATTTATTTTGCTTCCGCAGCTGCTGTACTTTTGTTTATAACCGAAGCTAGCTATTGGCACGTGTTTTCTCCGCTCAAAACCCCGCATGCATATTAATCAATTAGTTCGAATAACAGGCCAATAAATATATTTAAAAGTTAACATGCAGGTTTCTCTGCTGCATTCGCCGCGGCTGTGTCCCGCTCGTTTTCGGGTGGGGGCCGCTTTTTTCCGGCTGCTCCCCTTGTGCCATTAAACGGGGCAGGTTACCTTGCAAGCAGAAAACACTCCCAGCTTCTCCAGCTTCTTGGCCCGCGGAAAAGCCCGGACCTGCGCTTTCTTCTGGCTGGCGCGTTGCTGCTGGCTCAGACCCGGCCTGGCTGGATCGCTATTGCCGGACCCGGATCCAGAGCCGGAGCCCGAGCTGGCATTCGAACCAGCCGTCATGCTGGCCTGGTTCTGCTGAAGCCGGGGCTGTGGGGAGGCCTGCGCCGCCGGGTCCGCCATGACGCCCGTCCGTAACTACTCCCCTTTTTTTTTTTTGGGAAGCGACGAAGTTTATTGATGTTTCAGCTTCGTCGCGCGGGGGAAGCCGGCGTGCCTGAAGAGGTGTCTTCTGGGTATTGTAGTTTTCTACATTCAAATCATTGCGGAAGCCCAGAGAAATATGTGTAGTTTCTTGTGAATGAAGAATTCATTATTTGATACTTTCAGTGCCCCATTTTTGGATAGCAATGTTTAGCTCGTCATTACACCGACTTCTCGCAAATGTACGCTTTCCCTCTTTGTTAAACATACGTGTTGTGCGCTGACTTGAGATTTTTGAAGCTTTCATACCAAAGTGGTTTACTCACTTTTTGGTTCAGCAGTGGAACTGAGATTCATAATAAGAATGACAAGTCTGTCATCTGTGGTTTTCGCCAGATATCGACAGGTGCTGCTAAAGGTGTAAGTGTGTGGGGGAAAACTAACTTAGGCGATGTAATATTGGCATTACTGATCTAAAGGGTTGTAGGAATCACACCCCCAATCCCTCTAATCCTTCCAGTTTCACGGACAAAATATTTAACACATTCGGAAATAATCACGGCTTAAATTACATGTTCACTATAAATGTATGTGTACGGATAAATACGCGCAAGCCTTTTTAAAAACTCAACTCCAACCGATTTTTTCCCGGAAGAATACAACTAGAGGGCGCAATGGAGCACACAGTTGTATTTATACCTCAATATTTATTGGTAAAATGTACATTGACATTTCCCACTTCCTCTTTCCTCTCTCTGTCATCCCGGCCCCAGTACACAGTACGGAACACCAGCCTTCTAGGCCAGGCAGGCATTGTCCCCACCTGTTCCCCAACACATTTCAGACACCTTCTCGTTGTGCTAATCATTCGTGTCAACAGTGATGACCACAGCGCATAATGATCCCTTAAAGGAAGACGGAAACAAACATGGAAACGTTCTTAAAGGCTCAAGAGATGAAAGAATGAGCCGTTATTCAATACCAGATCGCCAAAACCAAATGTTAAAAAATAAAATAAAAATCAATATCAGACATAATATACATTATATAAGGAACTGTATTGACAATAATTACTGATTGGTTACATGTTTAAAGAAAAAAAAACATTACAAATACAGCAAAATTATTTATCAATACTTAGTGGTGATTTTGATCAACATCTACTGTTTGTTTAAATTTCATTTATTGACATTGTATATTACCAATTCATAGACAAC
The DNA here is from genome assembly GCA_026777985.1 of Mormyrops attenuatus. Taxonomy (NCBI): domain Eukaryota; kingdom Metazoa; phylum Chordata; class Actinopteri; order Osteoglossiformes; family Mormyridae; genus Mormyrops; species Mormyrops attenuatus. Next base: position 15,882,563 of record JAODKC010000095.1, on the reverse strand, counting down.
GCTAAAAATGACCGGTATAGTAACTACTGTTAATGCTCTATTCATATAGATGGAAGCCTTGCACACATAAACCTGGAAACCAGAGAGAATTTACCTGTCTTAATATACTTCAAGGTTCTTGTGCCATAACAGTAGTAACAACAACAATACTAGTAATTACCTACGAGACAGTTAAATCTGGAAGAAAATCACCAACTTCTTCCCCTACTGTTCCAGAGAATCAGTTGGTCAAAACGATCAGAACAGAATATAAAATGGCAATTTTAATATTCACCCACAACCTCACCAAAAAAAAAAAAGAGCACGTGTGGTACAATTTAGTCTTTCCTTTTAAAAGTGACTTAAATACATAACTGAATTAGCATTTGTATAGGACAAAAGATACAGAGTGTGTTTGTGTATGCAAGGGAGGACACCTCGTGGGATCTCCTTCAGCTTATTATAAAAAACAACAACAAAAAAAGCTCAAAACAGGAAAAAGAACAGTGAGCAAGTTAAGGCTCTGTTAAGTGATCTGATCTTTTCTCCTCCTTCAGGGATGATTTGACTCCGTGGTGTCGTCATTGCTCAGCCGGCCAGCTGCTCGCCTGCTCAGTGCTCTACTTGCTGCAGCAGCTGCTGTCCCGACCCGCTGGTGCCGAGTCCCGAAGATCCACCCCTGTGATCCGGCCGCCCGTCCCGGTCCCACTCTGTGGCTCGCTTTTCGGCAGTTTCTTGGCTACAAGGATGGCGGGTGGATGGTAAAAACAAAAGTGAAAAGCCGCGTGAGACCACACCACAGCACTCACACAGAAGGCATACAGAAATACATATACAACGTGTATTATTCTGTTCAAATAGCACAACGACCTGTATGCAGGTCATGTAAGGGGCAGAAACCAGGTGAAGTGGAAAAAGTGTAAAATATAAACAAATGAGGTGTTCTGCAACTAATTCAAAACAGTTTTAATACCAAAAGCATTACACAAGAAAAACATGAGCTACCTAGGATCAAAGCCCAGGTCCATCAGACTTGGGAAAAAATTACCACTCTTCTGCAACAATTTTAATGCTTTTTTTGCCACAATGTGTCAACATAACTTTAAAAGGGGATGAGACCAGTCTGGACTGGCTCACAGTAACCCTCCTAAAAGGACAATATATACGCAAAGAATGAACAGAACGAATATGAACAGAAAAGACAGGAGAAGAATCTACAAATCTAGAAAAGCAGAAAAATACATTTGGAGATGCACTGTGCATAAAGGTTTTATTGGCTAAATAATGTACTTAAACAATGTACTTTTTTTTGTAAATATAAAAAAAGTACATTTGCAAACGGGAATTAGAATCACTGACAGTAGGGTAAGCATAGGTAAATGTATCAGTAAATAAACAAACAAACAAACAAATGAATAAGCATAGGCAAATGTATCAGTAAATAAACAAACAAACAAACAAATGAATAAGCATAGGCAAATGTAAATCCTTAACACCATTTTTGGCAATAAGCTGATCTGGCTTGATCCAGAACACATTAAAAAGTCATAGCTTAAAGCTACAGGCAATATGGAGCAGCAAGTTACCTATGGCCAGAAAGATTTCATTGACGCTCATAGCGGTTTTGGCTGAGGTCTCCATGAAAAGTAAGCTGTTGTCATCAGCATACGCCTGTGCTTCCTGAGAAGGAGGTAGGAGATAGGCACTTCAGCATCCCTGGAAAAAAATCGACACAGCAGACAACGCCCAAGTACCAGGAGCCATATTCTTTTTACGTGTATCCGGCGTTCGGAACCCCATTAACGGCAAGAGCTGATGTTCTCCATAAGAAGCACAGCACCACAAGGCGCAGTACATTTTAGCACATGCAGCATCAGCACTGGAATGACGGCGAGCTCCGCAGTCCGGAGGCGCACCTGGAAGTCGACGGCTCTCTTATTGGCCAGGTCAGCCTTGTTCCCAGCCAGAGCAATCACGATGTTGGGGCTGGCTTGCCGCTGCAGCTCCTTCACCCAGTTCTTTGCACGTGCAAATGTATCCTGGAAAAGCAACAGTCCCAATGCGCAAAAAAAAAAACAACAACGAACAAATCCTAAATAGAAATTTTATTATGTTTTTTTTCCTTTCCTTTATTACACTATATAAACTTGTGCCATTGATTGGTAATGGGATGACAGTTATGTTTAACTTAGTTGCCCAGTTGGTCATATTCATTTCCACCGAACCGACCTGACCTGACATTATTGCTTGGGGTGGGGCACGGGCCTCATTTACAAGTGAGCATGCTGTGTGGATTCTGGTATTTCTTGGCAAATTAGGAGAAAATCTCAATACTGAAATCTCTATATAGCTAGCATTTCAGCTTTCAACAAGCCTTGCCATATATATAACCTGATATTTTAATGAGAACCAGAATAGGTTATTTTAATTTTCTGATGGCAATAAATGCCATTTGTAAACAAATTTTAAAAACGTAAAAGAGTGATTCCCAAACAGAGGTGAGAGCCTTAATATGCTAAGCCTGTTTCTCCCCCATCCCCAGCGTAAAATGTCCATATCAGCTTTGCATGTGCTGCCAGGCACTGGCTTCTGTGGGGGGGGGGGGG
>JAODKC010000095.1:15859656-15879878 GCA_026777985.1 Mormyrops attenuatus | reverse complement strand
CCCCCCCCCCCCCCCCCCCCCCCCCCACCCCCCCCCCCCCCCCCCCCCCCCCCCCCCCCCCCGCCCCCGCCCCGCCCCCCGCGCCGGGGGAGCGTACTGTGTTGGTGATGTCGTAGACCACGATGGCTGCCTGCGCTCCCCTGTAGTACATAGGAGCCAGGCTGTGATATCGCTCTTGGCCAGCTGTGTCCCAGATCTCAAACTTTACCGTTGTGTCGTCCAAACACACCGTCTGTGTGAGGAAGGCGGCTGGGGGGGGGGAAGAAGAGGATCAGAATGTGATGTTGTTCTGTTCTGTTGTTAAATTCAACACTGCATACTCGTTTAGAGCAAGTCCAGAACGCAGTGGGTTCAAGCTTTCAGTTGTGGTTCCTCTCTGCCCTTTATTGCCAAGGTCCTCAGAGTACACTCATCTCACTACTGGGCTTTTTCAGTTCCCATAACAAACCAGCAACGTATGTGCCAAAGTCACATACAAAAAAAAATACCTCAACAGCAAAAAAAAAAAAAAATAAAAAAATCATTCTCTGAGGGAGATAACATGCCTGGTTTATGGTGACTGACTTAGCAAGACATGACTATGCTGCCCTGAAATACAGTTATATACTTACAGTAAAAAAAAATAAAAATAAAAAATCATTCTCTGAGGGAGATGACATGCCTGGTTTATGGTAACTGACCTAGCAATACATGACGATGCCGCCCTGAAATGCAGTTACAGTTTTTTACAGTTACTGTAAAAAAGAACAAAACAAACAAATACAGGGGCACTATCATACTGAGCACTCTGACAAATTATGAAACCATTTTAGCTCAGATTGTACTTAAACTCAGTTGCATGAGTTACACAGGAATTAAAGGAGGTTGGCTAAGAGTGGTGTGGCGAGCAGTGATTAATGCTGTGGCCACTTATCAGGGTTGTGGGGTCGACTGCGCCCCCGCTGTGTGTGTGGCTTTCCTCCGGGTACCACAGTGTCTTACTGCAGTCCACAGATGTGTGATTTGGGTGAATTGGTCTCAAAATAGTTTTCAAGTAGACTGGATTGATAACCCAACCGACAAACATAACATTAATATCACAATGCAAATATAATATGTTTGACATTTACTTCATTTTCAGAGGGTGTAGCGGTCACAGCTGTATTTTTTTGGACAGAAATCATAGTGCTTGAAGCCATTTATGAAGCAAAGACATCCAGCAGGCAGGCCAGCAGACACAGAAGGGGCAATCAGAAGGTTGCTGGTTTGAATCCTCTGAATGCCTGGAGTGATCCTACTCCATTGGGCCCTTGAGCAAGGGAAAAACTTGGGGGTTGGTGGCAGAATTGGCACTCCAGCCACTGGGGGTTGAAGACGAAAAAAAAAGAAAACTCACACACTGGTCCATTCGGGCTAGTGTGGTGCTGAGGTATCACCCACCACATGACTGCACTCAAGTTCTCATCCCTGAGGTGGTTTATCATGTGGTGGGTGTGGCAATGTGCTGCTCCTTACCACCTATTTAAAAATAACTGATCACTCGAAAAACTGACATCCTATTGGTTGATTTGTTTAAAAAAAAAACACAATTTGAAAACTGCAGAAATTGAGTTCTGTCCAGATAAAAAGAAAAAGGACAGATCACGACAGTACAACTTTGTCAGGCGTGGCATGCAAGCCTTTTTTTCGTTTCAGAATGATGTCGTTTGGCATTTTCATGAGAAAAAAAATCTGTGTGAAATGGCCTTTGGACTGACTGCTAACAGGCTACTCGGCACTCTTCACCGACATGGAGGGCAGACACTAGCTGCAGTGTCCTCTGAGAGCCAAGCAGCCGTCCCCTGCTCTGGAGCAGTAGCTTGGCAACACAGTTATGTTGGCCAATCAGAGCTGCTCGTTTCACTTCTTTACCCATTTTCCACTGTCCTTGGATGCACATGTCCATCGGATATATAACGTAATAAAAAAACATCAATAAGGGAATGGACTGAATGCTGTGTCCTGCCCCTATGCCAAGCTGTTGATGCCAGATGTGAGAGAGTATTTGACTACTACTCTGATACAGACTGAACCTTAATTCATGGGGCGATAAGATAGTTTGAAAACCAACTCTAGATTCTTATATTCTTATTATTGCTGATTTAGTCCTAAGCATACATCAGGTGCAGAAAGGTTTATGCTGGTCTTCCGGTCCCCAGTAAGTGCAGCATGACCACCCCACCCTGAAGCATATCACTCTCTCTGGTTCTAGATATGATACACCAGGCTTGTCTTCTTCCTCACCACAGTGTGGTACAATCTGGTTCGTTCACCATCGTTCTTATTCATTTTTTCAAATTCACAAGAAATACCACCTGGTTTAGCCATCAAGAACACAAACTGAAGCCCCAAGCAGTTACACCAGTGCCTGACCCTGTTTTCACGGTTCTCCGGGAAGATGGGCCCTGGGGGCGCGTTCCTTCCTTCCTGCGTCCGGCATCTCGTAAAGCCGGACTCAGTTAGCAGCACTTCAGCAGAATGACACCTTAAACCAGAGGCCCTTCTTAGGCCCTAGAGGTGCCATAAAGAAAGCATCCGATTACAAAACACACACATCAAAGCTTATGTTGTTTTTCTGCAACAACACATTTTCTTCTTTAAGGGATACTGTATCCAAAACAAAGCAAAACAAAAATAAATACTGACATCAATTTACCTGCCTGCCACTGCAACTGTACAGAGCATGTGACCAGCCCACTGTCAGATACACATTGCAGGATTTTTGTTTGCCCAGCCTGATCTTATTAAGCCTTACATTCCTTTAGTGTGACTAGTAGAAACATCCCTAGCACGCACCACGGCAATATCAACAAAACTGAATTACAACTACCAATAAAAACCAGTAATCAATGTTAAGCATTGTTGCTATGATCATATATACACATTATGGGTGTAACGGTTCTCCAGACCCACAGTTCAGTTCAGACAGTTCTTCATTTATTTACTTATTTATTTATTAGGGGGGGGGGGGGTTGTGAATAAGAATGGGGGAAAACTTCACATAAAATAACTATGCATAAATTAATTAAAAGCTGAAATGCTTTATACTACAACCACGATGTTCCCACACTGCTGACCTGAATGTGACTGGGGATTTTGCAGTACCTGGTTAATTATCCATCTTTAGCCAATGAAACTAGACCAGCTTTTACAGCAGCCATGATTGTTTGATCATGACTGGAGCAGAATAGTCACGTGACAGATGGGACTAGGTACTGGCAATTAAATCCGATTCGATCCGATTCTGGTTTTACATCTATTCGATAGGAATGAGATATGAAATCCAATACAGCAGCTTTTCATATTTGGAGAGTTGTTTAAAGCTTTAAAGCTCTTAAAAGGATCACAAATTTAAAAATGCAGCGTCACTCAAAACAAATCGAGAAAACCACTAAAGTAATGGCCAAAGGTTTGTATACCGAGGGGGTATAGTTCCTTAAAAACAAAACCAAGCTGTGTTTCTAAGCACAAGAAAAAACCAAAAAGAATAGTTGAAAATAAAAATGGGCAAGTCTAAAACTCACATATGTTTCAGAAGGACTTTAACTTAGAGATGGGCCAAAGCATAAATCAGACTGTGATTTTTTGCATGAAAAGACGCAAACTGCAGAAGCAAACTGGCAGAAGGGTTGGCGCCAGCACATCCAGGTGATATCTTGTGAAATGGTTCCGCAGGTTTATCATGCTAACTATATAACTTAACACCTTACCCCTTGTGTACATGGGACTTTCAGTAAACACTATTACATACAGCCAGTCTTGCTACAACGCGTGATATCGCAGTACAAATATGGTCAAACGCAATTCAAATATTACTACCCAAGTCCAATACAACATGGATTCACATGTTTTTGCACGATTTTCAATTGATAGAAAAGACTATGCAAACTACAGTGCGATATGGTCTTAGCAAGAAACACTACATGCATGCAAAACCAGCTCTCCAAGTGAATGACAGTGATGCCCAATTCGACTGTAGACTGTCTGTAGCCATTTTACCTTCGGTGCCCCTCTGCATACTGTAATCCATTGTATTTGTTTTGTGTGCATGAACAGCCGTATGGTGGCTATGGCTCACTACTCCCAATGAATGATGGCCAAAACGACGCTTCATGGACCATTAGCTGTATTTTCTGACCTGACTAGACGGTGCTCTCTGTTCAAAAATGGGTTCAAAGCATGCCCTAAAGCCTGGTAACCAAGAGCAACAGTAACCAAGAGTTTGGCATGTTTGGCTGAAGCAGTTGATAGGCGACTCCTGTGAAACTCATAAGACCTATAGGAGATATTCATGATATAATTTATTAATGTATTATTTCTTATTTAAAATGCCTATAATTACATTATTGGTTACCAGTACCACTGTTTTTGTCATTTAATTCATTTCATTTGCCGTTTTGGAGACACATTCCCCTAACGGTATGTTTCCCATTGGATATGTGTATTTTAGTACACGATTTTAGTGAACATGAGGTTGTTCAGGAACGCATCGGTCACGCTGTAGCAGGTCTGACAGTACCTATATAAAATTCAACCACAAATAATAAGTGTGCAAATTTTATTGAATACCTCTTGAACCTCTTGAATACTTTTCAACATGAAGAAGAGTTTCTAAACAAATTTAGCTTTTTACATCATTTAAAAATTAACATTATATTCATTTTAAATAATGTTCCAATTGAAATAACATACTAATAATATTATATAATGTTTCATAATGGCTGCATGACATAATATGCCTTCCTGTTTATTGACATGCGTAGCAAAGCACCCACCTGTCTAAAGATGCTGACTTCGATGTGTGCACCTCCGTAAGGGTCCATTGATCAGAATCCATTATCATTCATTATCCACAAAACAAGCTACAATGGGCAAACACTGCAAAAACTACCACCAGATAATGTTCCATTTACACCTGGAAATTTAGGGACAAAGGGTCTAACTCACACTAGGCCATCTGTATGTGCCTGAGCATGTCTGACCGCCAAGGTCCAGTTTGTGTGACTAGTGTGATCGCTCTGTACCGTGATCCAGATGCATACAGTGCCCAAGTCCGACTGACCATGCTGAGGTCCACCTCTTCAAGAGACATCGGTATACATCTAGTATGATCGCTAACTGTGCCTGGGCACGGAACACAGTCAGTGATGCAGCTGAACCCAGAAGGAATAGATTGGGTAGGGCTGTACAGATTTCATCATTTTATTTGGGAGAACTGCGTCTGCAAAAAAAAGAAAAGAAAAAAAAAAAAAAAGACACACAGATCGGGTAGCGACAAACATTTCACAAAGATGGTGGCATCAGAGGTGCCATCAACACAGCAATGGTGCAGTGTTTGCTGGAAATTTGGGTTGATGAAAAGGTTTTTGTTCAAGAGCAGCAGTTTGTTCTTTTTTTGGGCATTTTTGGGATGAAAGGCGCTGCTCAAGGGCCCAAAGGTAATGGGACTGTTCTGCCGACCACAGGATTCGAATCGGCGACCTTCCAATCACAAGCACAGAGGCATAACCACACCATAAGTGTGGATAAAATGCACTAAAACGAGGAGCTAGTACTTCTTATCCCAAGCAGCTAAAGACAGGAGGCGGGGCAAGTCACGTTAAACATGAAACTCATACACATGTACAGTATGTGCTCATACAGAAATCACACATGAAGGGAGATTCCCCCATCGGCATTACTTTGGACCTCCAGAGGATATGGAAGTGCTTCACCGCAGGAACGGACAGGCAAAACAAAAGTGAAACTAAAAACACACTCAGCCATCTTAATAGCGTCGAAGTGATACAAACAAAAACAATAGGTTTCGTTATTATCAGATGAGTGACGGCCGTATCCTATCCCTGCCTCCGTTATCAAGAACCACAGCAGCAGTGGTACAGGGCAGAGTGTGGCCCCCTGCTCGACATCCAGCCCCTTAATGACAGCAGCATACAGTGCAGGTCTGGGTCAGTAAGCAATGCCACTATTTAAGCAGTTCCGAAGAGGACAGCTGGAGCTCTAAGCTCTTTTTGGAGACTGACAAAGACTAAAGGCACCAATAATTATATATATTTGACAATATTTTCCCTGCTGCACATTAAGAGATTATCTCTTTCCAGAAGCCTGTTTACATATAATCAAACAAACAAAACTAACCCTTCATTATCTGGAGGGCTGGTATCAACTAACAACAAGATGCTTAGTGGTATTTAAGCGTGTGATGGAATAGAAAACTGCTGCAGGGCCAGCTGAAGCAAGCTAGGACTGCCATCTACCACAATTAATACACCATGTCACAGCGTAACAATAATGATACAATAGTCTATTTGGCCATTGTACAAGTAGGAGTACAAGTACATAACTAGGGGTCAGAGCACAGGGTGAGCCATTTATCTGGTTATGGGTCCAATGATAATATTATCCTGTTGACCGCAGAATATGAACCAGTGACCTTCCAAACACAGGCCTCCAAACCCAGAGCCACACACAAACCTCTGCAAGAGAATTGAATGCCCTCCCTAGCTTGAAGAGGGCTACAGAACCATTTCAAATTCTCAGTCAATCAAATGACCACTGGCATACAAATGGAGTATCAGACCACAATAACTCTAGCTACATGAGGACTTCCACCAAATTTATCCCTGTGAGCGGCAATGAAAAAAAATGCACGATTTACAAAAGAAAAATAGGACGACATTCCATTATCTGCACAGTTTTGTTTTCTGTAGCTGATGTTCATGTTCAAAAGTCAACAGCAGCATAGATGGTTAACCAGGAAGAAAACGCCTCATCTCTGGTCTACAGAAGACCACCCTAGACATGGTAAACAAAAATGACTGGAGTTTTATTTTGGAAGAGTTCCATTCTGAGAGGCAGACAAGACAGGAAATGGATCAGGACGACAGAAACCAAGAAAAGCAAAGCATGTGATGTGGACATTAAGGCCGGACAATGTGAATGCTATCAAGAGAATACACCACCATGTTAAGCAGGGCTGGGCAACTCTATTACAAAAATTTGCATGCCTTTTGAAAATGATTTATCATCTGAAGAATTTTGAATATCAATTATACAACTACACTACACTAGGGGCTAGGCCTGGGTGGTCTTAAGGTAACACGGTATACTGTGGTAATACCGCAGCATTTTAAAATCTTGGCAATAAGAAATAAAATTTGCTGAGCTTCTCTGTCTTTCCCCTACCCTTCCAACAGCCTCATTCTAAAACAGGCCCAGTACCAAGGTCGGGTTCAGGCGGGCCACCCAATCATAAGTTTCCAGTGCCCCTGGAAACAATTCGGGTCTTGCTCAAGGGCCGAAAAGTGCTATCACTCTACCAGCCATGGGATTGCTGGTGACCTTCCAATCACGGGCAATCAAACGCCACCCAGTGGAGGTCAGATATAGATTTTATGAGTATTTGTCTAAAATGCATGCTAGAACATTTTGCTTTGCAAAAGAGCTAAGCCTTGTGGTATGTCCGGAACAGACACACTACCTCCAAACAAAATTGTTCTGTATTGTTCTAAACAGAAAGGCACATGTTCTCGGAGACAAATCCCCTGTGGGTCACTCACAGGTTCTCACACAGGCCACATTATTAACTTCACTGAACACATTCACATTTAGTACTCATAATACCTAGGATGCAAGCTTTAGAAGACATGAATGCACTTTCCCAGTAGCAAAATGACTCACAAACATTACAGTGAAAAATAATGGGGTGGAGTCCATCAATGTGGAAATATATTATTAACTTGGCTCAGCAATTCAAATCTAACAATATCCGTCTATTTTCTATACGACTTATTCAATACAGGGTGGCAGTGAACCTGGAGTTGCAGAAAACACAGAGTACAAGGTTGGATCACTCTGAATGGAAAGAAAGAAACTCTAGTACTCCCTGGGGCTATTTAGTGATAGTAGCCCACCCAATCACAAGCGTTTGGATTAGAGGAGAAAAGCTGTGTGGACATGAGGAGAACCAGCCACTCTCAAAGGGCAGAAGTCAAACCCACAAACCTTGGGAGTGAGAGGCTACAGTGTTAATCATCGAGCCACTGCATCATCCCATTTTGCTTTACTGCTACACATAGCAGCCCACTCACCTCCAATGGTGCTCTCCTGGTACTCGTGGAACTGGCCCTTGACAAAGCGGAGCACCAGACTGGACTTGCCGACCGCTGACTCGCCGAGCAGCACCAGTTTGAACTGGCAGATCTTGTTGCCCGCAGCTGGGCCATTGGATCGCGCCGGTCCTCCGCGAGCCGCCATGGAGCTTGCCGAGGGCTACGCCGGGCGAGAAGGTTAACGCAGGGAGGCAATGGGACGAGAGGGACTGGGGATGGGAGGGGAATAGGCACACGCTCGAGCAAGCTGGGCTGAGCTGGGAAGCCGAGGCCGGGCCAAGCTGCTCCGAGGGGGTGGCAAGCTTCTCCGAGGAGTCTGAAATGAACACAGATAAATTCTCAGCTCCTGGTGCACCCTTGGGTCACTCCTTCTGCTTTCTCTACCTCAAAATACAAACACAGCAGTCATTCCATTACCAGACATGACAGTGGTGTCCCCATGTGTGGAAGGGCCTCACTCAGCATTCAGGCTACAGAACCCGGTGCCAGCCACCCAGCTTTGCACTGAAATATTCTGGGATAGCTTCTGGATATCACATGGATTTAGGTAGCTTCCGAAATGGCTGAACAGGAAAGCTAACAAACATTCCATTACCACTTTACTGGATATCCCTACTAGTAGCCCACTTTTCATCTGAACCAATAAACAGTTCTGTGTTCAGAGATGCCTTTCTGCACACTGCCGTTTTAGCTGTTATTTTGTACTTGGGACCTTCCTGTTAGTTTTAATAAGTCTGGCCATTCCCCTCTGACCTCTCTCACTACTATAGTGTTTTCAGCAATGTAACTGCCCCTGTTCGGACGTTTCTTTGTTTATCGTACCATTCTCTGTGAACTCTAGGCCAGGAGTCTCCAACCTTGCGTATAGTGAGAGCTACTTTCACAAACTGACATGACAGTAATTCATTATCCTTGCATGTCCACTCTCATCATCTGAGACAAAGTTAAATACACGTTTATGTGCAAAATACAGTATGACCATAATAAATGTTATAATCAATGTTTGGCAGAGTACTCGGACTACTGAGAGCTCGCGGTCAATGCATTGCTGACCACTGCTCTAGACACTATGTGAAAGCCACAGGAGGACGGCTGCTTTGGAGAGGCTGGAATCCCCACTAACAATAATCATGTTCAAAATTGCTTAGATCAGGCATCTTAGTCATATGAATGCTTAGTCAAACAGTAACCGAACCTCCTGACTCATTCTGTGTGCTGAACACGATTCACTGCTTGGAGGAGCAGGCTGTTTGCGCTGACAAGTGTAGCGTATAGACTGGCGAGGATTTCGTCTACGGCTATGACTTCTCACTATTAAAATACCAACCATACAGTTTGAAACTAGAAATATGAGATTGTAGGAAATAATATTAAAATACCAGACAGGCTACACATTTTAGTCATACATGCTTCGGAGTAGGTTCCTGCTTAAAAGTAAGTCCCTGGACACATTAGCATTTACAAAACAGACTCCCTGTTCTGAGAGCGATACACAGCTCTGTGTGCTGAAGGTAACACATGAAAACCTGCATTAAACTGAGACATCAAGGAACAATAACTGACTGCTCTTAAAGAAAGAAAACCATGTGGTCTGCAGCTGTGTCAGACCCTGAGGACACAGATGCTGGATGTCTGATGCCATATGTGGGTGTGGCCCAGAGCTGCAGATCCCCTCACAGAGGAACCAGCTTCTGCTGGGGGCTCCTCACATGATCCGCTGGGCTAATCCTACAGCACTGCTGATTCAGCAACAACGTCTTCCCTTCCCATAATAACGGTTTCAAAAAACAGTAACATATCAGCAATATTGGAGGCACTAAGAGCTAACGGCGATTATCAGCATTGACCCGATGCGGGCAGAGAGGAGCAGAGGCCGGGATGAAATCACAAATGAGCACCGATTAACCGGACGTGTTTCCGCTGTGCCTGAGAAAAGCCCCCTGAGGTACAAAGTGAGCGGTGCCAATAAACACGCTGCACTCACTGCCCTGGAACAACAGTGCCTGTGACATTTTCATTAACCCTGGGGAGAGCAGGATTCAAACACACAGCAAAGTCTTGGATGCCCGTCATCAGTCTGCAGATAAACCAGCCACAAACAGCTCACATTCATGTTTCTGCAACAGCTGTACAAAGCCAAAGAGAAATCTTTCATGTATTCCATTAAGAGGGTAACAATTTATGGGAATCACAGATACCGTCATCATAAACATCAACTTGAATTCTTATGAAACAACCACAACGATGTTTAACTTTACGTGCTTCACTATCTGATCTAGGTGGAAAACGCTTTTTCATATCAAAACATTGCAGTTTCATTCATCACAAATCTTTACACTTCTCAAATCATAACATGCTGAGAAGAGAACCCAGTTTGTTAGTGGCCTGGGAGGACGAGAGCAGCAGACAGTTAACCTCAAATTGTCATTTTCTCAGCGATTGATATTACAGTATTATTGCCTGTACTCCTAATTAATGTGTGCAAAGCTATATAAAAAAAAATGAACAAAGTGAAACAGAGTACTGCCCTTCCAGTTTACCCCAAATCCCCCAAACTACAGAAAGCAATGCATATCACAATCTATATAAAATTAGTAGATTTCAGCAGAATGCTGGTAACACTTAAAGCTTTACTTAAAGCTGTCATCAACAATACATTATTGATACATTCATAATGCATCATAATAACTGGTATAAGAATTAATAAAGCATTACTGAATTTTCTACTGACAGTCATACAGCATTATAGTGAGAGACTGAAAACTCAAGAGATCTTCCCTCAGAAAGCGAGCAATGAGATCAAAATGACATTTATTCTGACCTATGTCAAACAAACAAATAAATAAATAAAACCATACAAAAATGACACCATGCGGTCATAGGTAAGGTCACAGGCTGAACACATTCTTTTACAGACTGCTTTAACTATTCATGGAATCTGGTCTTAAGAGGCTTTATGACCAATTCGGGTCAAGGTGAAGCTTTTCACCACCAACAAATAATTAACAAATAAATAAATAAACATTTAGATAGACGTCCTCACCAGAGGCCATACTGAGGACAGACATACCTGCTGCCTGCATTCAGACTCTTTATGTTGGTTTTTCCAAGCCTCTATTGGCATATATTTTGTGTGCGTGTCTGTGCGTGTGTGTATATTCCTAGCCTGTAACAGATTGTCTACCAGGAAAAATCCCGTCATTCGCTTTAATGTTTTGTACTTGAACAACTATTTTAACAAGCAAGCTGCTGCCTTAGCTGTTCAATAATGTATAATGTATCTGACCAGCAATAAACATAATCATAACGTATTCTCAACAAATCATAACATGATTGAAAATGTGATTAATTGCCTAGTCTAAGCGATTAACTGAGATTAAGAAAATCAATCAACTGACAGCCATACTATATAGCAGCTTTCCATATTGGGAGAGATGTTTAAAAAGCTCTAAATGGATCACAAAAATTCACAAAGGCACAGTCACGGCAAATTGTGAAAACCGCTAAAGAAAAGGCCAAAGGCTTGCCTACGAAATCTTTTTATTTGATGAACATAGCGGTATACTTCCATAAACACAAAACCAACCAGTCTCTTTCAAAGCACAAAATATACTAAAAAGAATAGCTGAAAATAAAAATGGGCAAGTCTAAAACTCACGTGCCATGTTTCAGAAGGACTTTAACTTAAAGATGTCCCAAAATATAAATTGGAGATTGAGCTTTTTTTTTTTTTTTATATAAAGAGAAGGTCCACATAAATGCTATGGCAGAAGAGTTGGCACCAGCACATATGAGTGATTGTGAAATAGTCGCTTAAGCCTGGTCTACTTTCAGAAATCACTATTACATACCAATATGGCATTCAAGCCACAAACAGCTGTAACTGTGCAAACTTTTACTAAATATCTCTTCCCTGATCACTAAGAGCATTTTCTAAAAAAAATGCAACTTTTTACCTTGTTTAAAAATAATTATAGCATTATAAAAAATAGAAAAGTTTACATCCATTTCAAAATCATTTTCCAATCGAAAAGACATACAAAATAATAATATTGTATCATGTTTCTTAATGGCTGCAGGGCTAAATATGCCTTCATGTTTATTTACATGTATAGCAAAGTACACACCTCTCAAAATATGCTGACAGGTGTCAGTACATCCATAGGGGTCCTGATATCTATTCCTGATCTTTATTCACTAAACAAGCTACATTGGGCAATCATTGCAAAAACTACCACTAGATAATGTCCCATTCACACCTCTCCATTTAGGGACAAAGGGTGACAGGTTAAAAAAAAAAAAAAAAAAAAAGAGGTCAAATGAGCAAACTTGAAATGTTTTTTCTTGATTTCAGTGATATTTTAATTCTGAATCAGGGAGGTAAAATAAAGGAGGAAAAAAAGGACATGTTTTTCTTTGACCGCTGTTTTCAAACGCAGCACCTTAAAAGCAAACGTAAAAATATAGACACCTTACTGTGTTTGGGTCGCTTGTGGCCCAGCACTTTTTTTGGAAAGTAAATTGCCATAAAACAGTAATTTTAAGCTATTTTGGTGTAAATTTGTTAATGTTGTTGTGAATGAAAAGTGCGTGGCATGCACTGGGGACAGCCCAGGAGAGCTGAAAACATGACATGTGGGATGCTAATGACCAGAGGTATATACACCAGGGGTAAATAGTGAGATGCAGTGATGCTTGTAACCTGAGCACCAGGGGGCAAATATTTCAATTGACAGTTCAGGCATTTATGTGTCACTGAAATATGTGTTGCAGTACAGTCCGGTCCGACCGTATGTATAACCAGTGCGGAACTGAACCTAGAAAACCAAAAAAAAAAATCCATATTAGCCTAAAAGATTGATTCGTAAATTTTACAGATCAATACTGAATTGGACAAATTATTTAAAAATGATTAATCACAATATTTTTGCACACCCTTAATATATATCACACAACCTGTTATTTGCACTGGATTACATACCGTTTTGCTCAAAAGGACTCATTTGGTTTAACCACTGAGTGTAAATAAGACGACTTAAGCGTGACAATGAGAAACAGGGGCACAGCTTCTAAAGCACACTGAAAGGGAACAGTTTGCTCAGCCAGTAGAGTCCGCCAACGTGGTTCCTTCACTCAAGTCTTTTGTTGCGTTTACTATTACCGCATTACTAACCGCTAACTGCTTCATTTCACCCACATCGGACGGCTGCCACATGTTTTTTTGTTCGCCCAGACGGTGACACAAAAGCAAGGCAAACAAGCTGACAACGCGTTGTATCTGGCACCTTCAATTCCTCTATTCCTCCCCTAAACGCCAGCACATGAAGCAGCTGTCTACACATAAAGCTGAGCATTAGGGCACACAAATAGACATAAACAAATTAATCAATACTTACTTACATTAAAGAGGCAACAAATGCCCCTCTGTCTTGTCCTTTAATTCACTGCCAGGAGAGCACACCATTCTCATCCTTCAGTCGCCTATGTACGATGCAAACAACTACCTCATTTATAAATATAAGGATTAATCACTTCTTTTAAGCATAGTTGATAAATAAACTTAAGACATATTCAGAAACTAGAACTACTTCCGTTAGTTAAGCTCAACTATGCTCACTCAATCAGCTAGAGACAACATGTCTCTTCCTCTTTCGTCATGACAGTATCACCCACAGGCAGAATAAAGATGTTTCAAGAACTCCAGAATTAAGTCTTCCTTTTTTTAAGAAAGAAAAGAAATAGAACCTACAGAACACCCCATACTGGTACAGTGCGGAGCATCAAAACAGTCAGTGTAATTCAGACCACCTTTCCAGGACAGCTAAGCAGATTCCTGGCTGTCCGCGTTTCCACTATGGCGTGACAGGAATGAAAACTGAGGGACCAAGCTGCAGTGCTGCGAGAATAAAATCCATCCAGGGCAAACCCTCACTGGTAAGACACACCTAATACAATTCAGCATTTAGCAAGTCACATTACTAAGTCAATTAGTAAGTACAGTAAACATTGTCATTAGTTTGGTTATAACAAACAAACAAAAAAGACGACTCAATGGTAAAGCCATGAAAATGACATGCAGGCTGTCAGCAGGAGGTTTTTGCTCCCATGGGGATGACAGGCCGAATGCAGCGCTACACGGTCCCCGGGCCAGAACTGCCTCCGGCTATTCCCAGAAGCCTGCGATCAGGATGTGGTTATGAGTCAGCCTGACTGCCGAGCACGCAGAGCCAGTAGGTGGACTTGGCACCTGTATCCTGTTCTTCAGAGCCAGTCTGTGCCGAGGGTGAAATTTGTAAACGGCCGGTGGATTGCATTCCGAGAAAATTATGACATACCACAGACTTTATGACTAAATCACAACAGACTCACAACTAGGTATACAGATTTGAAAGATACCTATCCACCCAAGTCAGCCTGCCATGGTGTTCCACTGCCTTTAACCTACAGGATACCAAAAAGCAAAAAAATAAATAAAAAAGTTCACCTACTAAACATACTACAGAAGTTTTTGCTTTATGTTTGTTGCATAATACCAACAATAAATTCCCTTAAATACCAGTCACTGTAAAAATGTCACTGTATACAAAAAACCCAGTGACAAATGAAAAAACAAGGTAGCAGTTATATGACAGCCTTACCACATACATAAACTCCTCTCCACTGTCCTAAAAACATCAAGATAAATATTTTGTTAGGGAGGACATGCTTGTATGCGTAATTCCGCCAGTTTGAAAACGTGCGTTTTTTCCGCAACCAGAAATTTTGTAATAGGTAAGACACTAAGTCATTTATATATTTAATATTACGCAGCAACGCCCATCGCAGAGAAAGCCCCTTGTACAGAGTTCATTCCATAACAAGTTATCTGCTTCACGAGGTTCTAAATCCTTCTATCCCGGTAATTACTCAAGATCAAACTCCACATCAGGATTACAGGCCACGTTATTCCACGTATAAGCAGCCAGTATAAGGAAAGATCTGTGCATCTTATCAAGTCGAGGAGCTGAAAATGATATCGCAAATATGAAATTACATGGATTCTGTAAAGCATCGCATTTCTATCCATGTCTTGGACAGCATTCATATTTTATTTGGAAGCAGTCCAGTCCAGGTTAGGTTAGAGCATTAAGGGGACAATAATATATTCCCCCTTGAACTTACACCGGAGCGACTTGGGTGACATTTCAGCACCTGAAAGGTTATGCTTCAGTTCCTTAGACCTCTGTCATGGAGGACGGAAAAAACCATAAATGATCCTGAAATTCGGACAGCCGCGGGTGCTTTTTACTGCAGTGTCTCGGCGTAATACGGGGATTAACTTGTAAATGGGAAGATGTCTCGTAAATTTCCTGTAAATAGGCTCGTCAGGGAACGCCTAAAGCGCCCGGTTTACCTTTAATCCAGGCGCGTTTGCAGAACCGTCCACATGACCGCGACTCGTTTCAAGAACTATCCGCAAACCACGTAAACATTTCTCCATTTTCATTTATATAAAATATACTGACATTCAAACGTATACCCAGGTAAATGAACTTGGGGATGACGTGATAGTTATGTCAAATTGTTAAACTCCATGGTGATTCAATTCTCGTCGTCTCGTCGCTGTATTAAATGCCTCGAATCAAGACATGCCAGTATATTCCAATTTAAAGAAACCGAACGTTTTAAAAAATTCTCAACTAAATAAATTCACTCAGCCCGGCATTTAGGCGGTTCTAGTGAAGATATTAACAGCTACGGAACGTAATCTAGCTAAAGGCAGACCTCCGAGGAAGAGGCTGAACCCCGACGAAGATCATTAACTCTCTCCCCATTGCTTCAAGGAAAGTCCACAGCCTTGCAATCGGGCTGATTAACGACCGTCTTCGCTAGTGACTTCGCCCGGTCCACGCCAAGGAAATGCCCCAGGGGTGGACCAGCGTATGGTGCTGCCAAAAACAAGGAAGCGGCGCGGATAAACAAGTCAGCTGTTCTTGAGCAAGAAAAAAAAACAGATAAAGTACAACATTCAGCAGACAGCTCGCTACGATGGCAAACGGGCTGCACTCCGACTGCAGTTATTATAATGCGTATGCCAGCTACAACATCGACCTGAAAACAACTGACTGCGAAGCGATCGCAATCGAAATACGCCGAAAAACTCGAAGAATTTAGTTGCGATATAAGAACAAAACAATAAACTCAAGTCTACAGAAAACGGGACTGATCAGCTAGTTAAAGCGATGCCTGTCAAAACATAAAGTGACTGCTTACCACCTTAAGCTGGAAACGGATGTATAACTCCGTGACACCTCATACACTCGGCAGAGATATTAAGTGATTTTAACGTTTAATCGCTGTTCCACTTTCACGGTTCTCAGCAAATCCCCGTCGCATCCTCCGGCCCTCACTTCCGCCTTGTGAAGTCAGCTTCCGGGAACCGCCCACTTCCGGCCACTGAGACACACTGATAGACAACCCAAACAACCAATAATATTGCAACATTTGGATTGAACCTCTCATTCATTATTACTTCAATAACAGAGGCGATTATTCACTTGGAAGCAAGAAGCAGCCGTGTAAGATAGCAGGAAAGCATCGATATTGCAATGAAACATGGACATGTCAGTATACGCTTAAACAGTTTTATTTTACTTATACAAGTTAAATTTGCAATGCCAGGGGCGGCACGGTGATGCAATGGTTAGCACTGTCTCCTCAGGCTTCTTGGACCCGCGCTGTCTTCGGAGTGTTCGTGTCTCCCAGTGTCGTTATGTTCTCCAGTTTAGTCTAAAAATGTTGCCATTGTGTGCCCTGTGATGGGCTGGCCCCCTGCCATATGCCCATAGGCTCCTAGACCCCCTCATGACAATCCATACGTCCAGCGGGTATAGAAAATAGCTTTCACGTTTGTTTGTTTGGTAGATTGTCATTTAACGTGTTTTCACTATTTTACGAGCTCTGAGACATGTCGGGCAGCCTTGGTCGGTGAGTCTTACAGCCAGTTGACGAAGGAAGGGCTTGTTTTGAGATGGTTGCTTAAAGGGATAATCTCCCTAATTCTCTTCAGAACATTTAAATTCACTAATATTTTATTGGCTGAAAGCCTCTATTGCTGTAATGAGGACATTTCAAGGGTTCGAGGGTTTTATTTGTAACATGCATGGCATACAGTCCAACTGTAACCTGCAGTGAAATGCAAGGTGGTCATCCTTGCCATAATAAGGATTAGAGCTGTAATCGGGCCTTAAAAGTTAGATCCGACAGAATTCTGCCCGCGCCCGGCCCGAACCCGTGTAAAATGATAGAAATTAAGCCCGAACCTGTCGGGTCCCGTCGGGTTCGGGCAAAGATCTTCAGTTCTAATAAGGATAAGGAAAAGCAGTAAGACAGTTACAGTGTAATACATTTGTAATAAGTAAGGAACAGTAAAGTTATACAAGGAATAAGAGAAAAGGAAAATCAGATATGTGCAACATAGGTCCCAAAAGGTGCAAATAGGGAGTAAATGAATTTTAAATAAATTTAATTACAACTGTCAATCAGTGTTACTGTTCTCATGATATGTAAGAGCATTTCTCAAAACAGTTCTGCCTATAGCACAATACTATGGTTTAGCTGCAGAAGCCTGTAACTTACCCAGAACAATTAACTCATGCCTCAAAAGCAAATAGTTCCACCCATGAATTAGCCAGTGCCACCAAAATGAAAAGTACAGTCAACATCATTTTAACCTTGAGAATCAAAATGCGTAGATATATTGTCAAAATGTCAGTGTTAGTGTGTCCCTGAGCTCCAGAATTCTGCATGATAGTTGTTTCCACTTTCTCATTGTCACTGACCAATCATTCTTCTTTAGCTAACTGATACTTACTCATGTTAAAGACACCACTTTCAACTTTGCAAAGCTCCATATTACAGTCTGTAAAGTTCACTCTTGTCACATGTATTTTTCAGATCTCAAGACGCTGTACAATAGAAAACAAAAAGTCACACAGAACTGTATAAAACCAAAACAGTGCTATGGCAATACAAGAACAAAATCATGGCAACAATATCATGTACTGTGGGGACCAAAAATACAACAATGTTGCATCACTGCAATTGAAGAAATATACTTTTGAAGGTTTGGTGAACTGTTTTGCATGCAGGGGCTAACATGATGATCACTTGCATAGTTTTGTGAGTAATATTATTACAATGGGAAAACTACATAATCCAGTTTGACCAACTAGACTAAAGCAACTGGAAATTATGCCAAATGATGACAATTGTAAAAGACCATTTGCATACATGTACTAAAGCATTTGGAAATTTGTGTGAAGCAATGAGAAATGAAGTTCTGCTTTGCACAGGTAACATCATGGTGTGGGAATTACACTAGTTGTTTTGCAAATGTTAATTGCTGTTTAAGAAATGTGCCAAAGCCTTTGAAACAGCAGAAGCGCCAGACCTCAACCTGATAAATTGTGTCCTTGCAGATTTTGGAAGCTCTACTCTGTATCATCTGAGGTTTATGTCCTGCAGTTACCAAACCAGGCTGTGCTTCCCATGGTGAGGATGGTCTCTAATGCTCCCAAGTAGAAGGTCCTAAGAATGATTGGTGAGACCTTGAACCTTTTCAGCTGTTTAAGATGGTACAGCTGATGTCTGGCTTTAGATACCTGAGTCTGTAAGTGATTTGACCATATGAGGTCATCAGAGATACAGACTCACAGATAGCTGAAAGTACTCACCCTCTGTGGTGAGTGCTGAAATTCCCTAGGATATTGTTACAGCAAAAGGTAGGCATTGGGGTAAACGATCTACTGTGCTTTAGTTTGGTGCTTTATAGTTAGGCTGTGGCCCTGAGGGCTGTTTTTCTTTTTGAGAATATACCATAATGCTCCCAGCATTGTTACATTGATATGAATATTGCTAGTCTATGTGTGATGTTCCTCAAATCATTTGTGATACCAGAATTTACAGTTTTTCTTGATTGCTTTGCAACATTTCTCAAAGGGCTGGGGGATTAGCTCAAAATGTAGAGTGCTCGCTTAGCATGCAAGAGGTAGCAGGATCAATGCCTGCATCGTCCTGTTGTTTTTGGGTAGTGTGTGGCTCAGTGGGCTAAACCTCTGGGCTTGTGGTCAGAAGGTCGCTGGTTCAAACCCAGCCTTGGCACATCTGCGGGTCCTTGAGCAAGGCCCTTAACCCTCAGCTCCCTGGGTACTGCTATGGATAGCTGCCCTTTATAGCCAACTTGCTCCCACCTGCAGAGAGCTGGTTGGGGGAGGTGTAAAGAGAATTTCCCCACAGGGATCAATAAAGTGTTTAAAAATAAAGACAATTAACATTTGCAACACATCTAGTGTAATGCCCAACCATAATGTTGCATCGTTGTTTCAAACAAATTTCCAAATGTTTTAGTACATATATCCAAATGTGCTGAAATTCCCTAGGATATTGTTACAGCAAAAGGTAGCCATTGGGATAATCATTTGGCATTTTCAGTTGCTTTACTCTTGTTGGTCAAAATAGATTATGTAGTTTCCCATTGTAATAATTTTACACCCCAAAACTATATATGTATGTGATCATCGTATTAATCACCACAGGCAAAACAGTTAACCAAGCTGTCAAAGTGTTATATTCCATAAACTGCTATGATATAGCATTGTTGTATTTTTGGTTCCCACAGTACATTTTTTTTGTCATTTTGTTGTTCTTTTATTGCCATTTTCCTGTCTTTGTGTTATACAGTGCTGTGTGACTTTTTTGTTTGCTATGGTACCGTGTCTTGAGATCTGAAGAAGTTACATGCGCATGCGAGTGCTTTCTCTTGCTAGTGAACTTCACGTACTGTAATGTAGAGCCTTGCAATGTTGAAACTGGCGTCTTTTACATGAATAAGTTTCAGTTTGCTAAAGAGAAATGATCAGTTAGTGACAATGAAAAATGCTCTTACAGTCTTGAGAATGTTAAGTATGTTTCATGAAACGTGCCAAAGCAATGAAGAACAACTATAACATGTGAAAACACCAGTGAGTAAATCCCGCCCATCTTACATCATCATGTTTAATACAGGGTTGGATGGGGGGGGGGGGGGGTGGGGGTGGAACTGTGAAGATGATT
>JAODKC010000095.1:15833694-15855694 GCA_026777985.1 Mormyrops attenuatus | reverse complement strand
GTACCTGGTGTAGTCCTTTGTACCCGGTGTAGTCAGGGAGATAGGGTACCCGGTGTAGTCCTTTGTACCCGGTGTAGTCCTTTGTACCTGGTGTAGTCAGAGAGATAGGGTAGGTGTAAGTGTTTTTTCTTCTTCTTTTGGTAGGTAAGTGTAGTGTGTGTTGGGTGGAGGCAGTTTGGGGATTCTGTTTATTTTGGCTGGCTTGCTCCTGGAGAGATGGCACAGCCCTTTTGTATTATACTGTACATCTGTGTATGTTAGGTACGTGGTAGGTTGGTGGCCAGGTACAATAAATTGTACAGGACTTGTGAAGATACTTAAAAGCGTGAGGTGCTTTTTTATGAACCTGGTGTTTGTTACGTGTCCTACTCTGGAGGCGTAATAAGCATCATGCTGTGAGATAAAACGAGTGACGTTCCAAAGCTGCTCAGTGTTATAAGCATGTAGTTGAGAATGGGAGTGAAATGCTTTCCCAGGCACAGATCTTTAGTCATGTGACTTCCTGTCACATCACCCATCTGTTCTTCTCATGATCCATCCTCATGTCTTGTGAGATTAAAACACATTACCTTTCAATTTGTACTTTTCATAATATTGCAGCTTTTTAAATAACCTATTATCCGCATAGATTCTTTAGGAGTCGGATTGCTTTTGCCCAGTTTTTGACCTCAGCTTGACTCCAATTACCCTTTCAGTGCCGATATGAGCAGTTAGTCTTTTAAAGAACTGCATGTGACCCAAACAATCTCACTGTCTTTTAAGACAATGATGTTACAGAAGATTGTTTTCAAAATTATGAAACTGAACGAGGACCGAGGAGAAGCACTGGCAGCACCTCACGCTTCACTGAATATAGACTCAGTCTCTGGAAAATGCACCTACAAAGGGCTAAAAGACTCTTATTTATAGGGAGAAGAGAAGATGATGGAGGAACTTTTTCAAAGCTGTGGAGACAGCTGGGGCTTGTTAGTCTAAATTACAGGGAGCAGATGTTAATTTCTTCCCATCCTCTGCTTCTGAGCAATTAAATTTGACATACTTGCAGGCATTATTTTTTATACACTTGCAGCCTAGTCTTTATCTCTATTGTGGGTTTTTTTTCACAAACTTTGCCTGCAGTAAACACATATGACAGCTGCAGTGTAAATGGAAATCACTTGCAGAGTTTGACCTCCAGTCCTTTGGGTTTCTACATACCAGTGCCATGGTGCCCCCACGTGCATTACCTGTCAAAATTCAATTTTCATGGTGACCTGTTCAGAGAAAAATTTCAAGCAGCGACCCAAGTTGAGGATGGTTAGTATTGCACACACTATAAGTGCATCATGCACCCCATCCAACATTATCAGTCTACTGCCTCTTTGAAGATGTTATTTTCCTCTTTTCTCAAGAACTAATGAGGATACTGACAGATGCTGCAGGCCGTGGAAGAATTGGATACACCAAAAGATGCTGATTCCCAGAGGTATTGGGTTGACAGTAAGAGATGCGCAATTGCACGCTACCAAAGAAAAAAACAACAAGTGACAGTCTCTTAGTGATGTTTTTGCTCCGACAGAATGAACAACCAAAAGGCACAAACGACTTGTGAAGCCGATATTTAAATAAAACAATATACATGACTATACATGAAAAGTAAATGGCGGCTCATTGTGTAGTAGCAAAGTAGATTTTTTTTTTATTTATCATTTTTAACATTACAGCTGGTCATTCTGCATGCTCAATATCTAAATTAATTTTAAAAATAAACGAGCAGTAAGGAACATTCAGTTGTATTTTTTTCATGCGAACTGAACTGAATTCATGTTGGATAGTTGGATGTTTTATCTTTTTATTATGGGGAAATCATAACATTGAGGAACAGCATTCAATATGTATTCTAGAGGAGGAAACACTACAATTTTGGTTAAATGAGTAACTGGTAATATTCAAAGATATAGATTCATTGGTGTATCATTTAATGAGTATTTGCTCTCTTGTACAACCAGAGTAATGAGCATTTCTTTAGGTTGGAGATGAAGTACATTCTAAGCATTTGTGACATTTACATAGCAGTTGCATAGGACCTTACCATGAGTTTCCCTCTACTAGTTTTCCAGGCAATGCAAACAGGGATATTTTACTCTAACTTCACTAGGCATGCTGTAAAGTCGCCATGTCCCTCTATCCCAGAGGAAATTAAAACAGCAAGTGTACTGCAGTACATGTCACCTCGCGCGAGTGTGAGCTGGACGCTCACACGGCTTCATGGTGCTTCCTAGATGGAAGCTCTTTAACAGAGCAATAATTTATAAAAGAATACAAAGATTTTAGACGCAAAACACATCCAATCACGTAGCGCACATATGTTAATACGTTTGCATGAATAATTTGCAACCAAATATATTTACTGTTTGTTTGGCTCATTCCTGCTGATAAAATCAAAATGGGTGGAGTCCGATATATAAGCTAAAATACACGTTTCATGGCTTTTAAACACATCATGGATTAAAACAATGTTTTTTTGGCATATATAGGCCTACTTAGTGTTTTTGTTAATATATAATCCCAGTAAGTCTTCATTCTTCTTTTTGGAACTTTTTGGTCACATTCAATAACTTTAAAAATATCATTCCTTATTTATGTTGCTCTGATATTTGAGATGCTTCTGTTTTATTCCTATTTTATGTGCACTGCAAATACGTGTATATAGGGACTTTTGAAAATAGATTAATATGATATATTTCAATTGAAATGAGACTTTTTGTATCAGCCAACACCATATCGACGATGCAGGGCTGGGATCTTCACTGCCATTTCGCATTACTTTGTAATTGTAATGTGCCCCTTATCGTGCTTTTTAAAAAATTGCAAGCATTATTATTTAAACCCATGCTGGTTGCTTGCAATACTACGTGAAAATAAAGTATAATTTAATAATGATATTGTGTTTGTTTTATTATTGCAGTACTGTAATAATATCGATGATAATAATAGCGATAGCAGAAATTAGTGCAAATATACGGTAGTATGCATTCCCATTTAGACAAATTTTATTCTGCATAAAGCTTGTGTACCTGTATGAGTACATAACTTGGAGCCTGCCCATCTGAGGCCTCTTAGCAAGGCTGTTTTTTACTGACTTACGGAGGGCTGTTCATGAGACTTATTTGAAGTGCTGCATCAATGGCGTGCATAATAAGCAGCATTTTTTAGTGCTTCTCCACATTTTTTATACCGACCTTATACATCCTTGTTTGTGTGGTTTCTTCATTACAGCCAAATGTTGCGATGAAAATTGTTTATAGTTTTGCGAAACTACAGAAGCATGTTTTACACAACTACGGTTTCCTGTATCTCTGCCTGATATGTAGTCGGTTTGTACTTCAAACCGAAGTGTGTCTTATTTTAGAAATTAAATGCTTTGATGAGGCTGTGACCACTGTCGGCTTATGGCTGAGGTTTTACTGAATCTATGCACGAGCAGACATCTCCTAAACCAATCATGCAAGTAACAAAGCCATTTGAATTAAGAAGGAACTCAGCAAGCCCTAAAGTACCGGAGATTCAGCAGCTGCCTAAGCAGATGACTGTACTCTGGTCCGCATCAGTCGTGTTGACATGCTCGCATGCAAATTGTCTAATACCCAAGGAGGTCCTGAAATATCACGACCTCCATTGATCTAACTTCAAATTCATTTGCAAGTATCAGACAGGGTATGTTATCCACCAAATCTCACTCAGAAGGATACTTGGACACAGGGTGGGGATGAGTTTTCTTGTAGTAGTAGTAGAATTTGATCAAGATATATTTTCTGGCATAGGCAAATGCACGACGGAAATGGTTAACTAATCACGCTAGGAGGCTGTCATTGTGGGGGAAACACACTGGGGTGCGCATTACATTGGCATTCAGCTGCACGACACCGTGGGCCAACCTTTAGAATCAATGAGGGTCGGGCACAGCTGGAGGAAGGCGGTCACAGCTCATCGTGGAGCGCGCCAAAAAGCTGACCCTTTGTTTACCTCGTCCGCAGATGTCTGATCTAAATGTTGGTATTATGCGTTAAGGGTACCGGCTACGAAAGGTGGGACTGAAAGCAAGAAATCTTCATTAGGAGGGTCCCCTGAACCCAATACAAAACTCAAAAACCTGTCAAGTATTGCATCCTTTCTCATAAATTAAAAACATTCGATATGTATAAAATTTTTTAACAAGGCATATGGTTTGTTATTATTCATCAGCTACTTGGAAAAAAAAACGAAGCTTCAAGTGTCATTTAGTACTGATTTAGTGAGTGTGTTGATGGTAGTAACCGTCCACTGAACACTCCTACAGGAACATTTAAAGTCCATAATGTTAACACATTTCATTTGGATGCCTTTTCCTTAGGAAAAACAAAATCTGAGGATATTTACCATTTGAGATGGTAAGATTATACTGAAAAACAGCATTTTTTGTGATGCAACTATGTGAAAAGGTGAATAAAAGGTTGATGGGGAGCTGAGGTACCCAGATTCAGGTAGCTGTATATTTGTCGTCCCCCTCTCCACCACAACAAACCCATCGGCTCTTCAGAAACTGCGTGGTCATTGATTAGGTTTTGTCATTAAGTACCTTGTTGCACCAAAGATTGCTACTAAAATGGAGTAGATCATAATAATTCACTACGTTAGAACTACATGGATAGAAAAAACCTTTTTGGAAAAGCTTAACAAAAAAGCTTAATTTCCCCTTGATTTATCCTGAAGATAATTAAAACACTAAAGGTAAATGTTTATTTGTGTCAAATGGTGTAAGTGAACTGTAAAAACAGCACAGAGGACTGTGAACTTCAGATCAGAAACAGAGAACTCTTCATATGTGTTTATGGAGATGCACACGAGAATGTAACTGTGAGGAGGAAATAATGAGCTTTTGCATAGACGAGCTGCAACTGGCATGAATGTGAGCCACCTGAATACCAAGCAAATCCCAAACATCTATATCAGAAAAAAGCAGAATGTAGTTTTTTTAAAATGCCCCAAAATCCACCTCAGACAATAACAAGTGTGTAAACTCCAAGTGTGCAAATGGAGCTCAGACCTCAACAGTAAACTCTGTCCCAATCCCGCTAGTCAGCCATGTCTATAGTCCAAAAGGGCTCAGTGTCTGATGTCTGAATGCCGACACTGGAACGCCGTGACTTTGGGGTCTCGCTGTCCCTCCTCCCTAGCGAGCTCTGCTCACTCAGCAGACACTCCAGACTGATGTGCTCCACACCAGCAGAGTCACCCAAAGGATGGTCAGAGTCACTGATGTCCTGTCTGGATGGCCCCGAATCCAGAGAGGTGACCGACGGCTGCCTGTGAACAGAAGCAGGTCCCGAGTGGGTGGGATTAGCAGGAAGATGAACTTGCAGGAGGCTGCATGTGTCCAGGATGTGAAGAGGGGCAGAACTGGCTGCAGGGTCACTTTGCTTTGAGCCAACTGGATGCAACAAGGGTTTCGTGGATACGTGAAGGTGCTGGTACCCGCTGTGGTCTGTCATGGCGGAATGGGCGGAGGTGGGTATGGTAGATGTGGAGAACGTGTGTTCGTAGCTGGCTGGTAGCTGGTGGCCCAGGCTGGGATGGGAATGACGAAGGTTGACAGGAATGCTAGCTCCATATGCTGATTGTGGAGACGAGGTAAAACACGGTGTTTGTAGGCAGGAGGACCTGGGGCTGGGTGTATGATGGAAGTGATCTACCAAGTGGCAGTTCTCCGTGTGGGCCGGCTGGCACATGGCCGCCCCCCTGGCCTGGCTGGTGTTCCCGTGGGCCCCGCCGAAGCTCCACCCCCCCCCGGTGTGGTGGCTCAGCGGCTCGTGGTGCAGGTGTAGACCGGCCGCCACATTGTACGCCATGCTGCTGGTGGTGGAGGGGTTGGAGACCACATGCACCCCATAGGGGTAGGTGGAAAGGGTTGAGGTGTAGTGCTGCACGGCCACGTGGGCCTGCAGAAAGTGCATCATGTGGTGGAGCTCCTTGGTCAGCTGGGCTACTTCCTGGTTCAGGAGACTCATCTATAACAAGGAAAAAAAGGACTCGGTGTGGTACATGAAAACAAGAAGACCTTGGCCTGTTAGCGGAATATGAACATTGAGAATTGGGTAGATTGATTATCTGCTTAGAATGCATGAGGGGAAAGATCCATTCTAACTGACTGTGATAGATTCAGTACTGTCTGGGGAATGATAGCCTCCAAATTCCTATAAGGAATATAGCGCAACACTGTTTCAGTCATGAGAAACGTTCCCAGGTTTCATGGGGGATGCATAAAAGACAACCAGGCTGCTGTTGTTTATGCATCATATTGTACATATTGCTGTTCTGCTGAACTTCTAATTATCTCTATAAAAATACATTGAATAAGACTGCGAGGCAGCCACAGGGCTTTTCTTATTCCTCCAGTAAACCAGCCTTCACCATCAGATTTCTTTTTTCCTATTTTATGGAGTGATACCATGACGAGCCCTCTGCCTCCCAGATGCCCTACACTGCCCATCCGCTGCCTCTATTCCCTGTTACACCTGACGATCTGAAACTATGTCAGGAGCGGCCTGTTTTTAGCTACACAAAGCCCCAGAGATGGGAAGAAAGAAAGAAATAGACAGAGAAAAGGAGAGAGGAAAATGAGACTGGAGGGAGGTTTTTTTTTAAGGATCCCTGTGTCAGCATTCCCACTGAGTTTCGGCTGTATTGCAGGAGAATCCTGTATACTAGACAGTTCCTCATTCCCATCAAACACAAACTCCCGGGGCCCTAAGCAGAATTTGATCATTCAAAAATCTGTCATTCAATAGAGACTTCAAGAATTCCCCTTTTAATCAATTTATTACATGAACTTATTAATTATAATCCAAGTTGTTCTTATAGCAATTACTGATCAAAATCTAAAGTAATAACCAGTGAACAAAATTTCAGAATTTTGCTTGTTCAGCTCTCAGAATGCCACAACAATATTCCATTACCTTTCTTTGGCTGTTAATTGTTTAGTATCGTACTAAATCACCATTAACTGTATTGTTTACAGTATATTTTGTATATTACTTGTATATTTTGAATGTGTTTTGGTTGTGAAATTGGATAAAGTTTACTGTCGCCACCTCCCCCAGGTCGACAATCTTTATCATTGCCCCCCCCAGCCCCCCCAGTTGATATAATCTGGTATTATATTCTCAGCTCCCCCCATTATTTTCCTTGTATCTGTGAGGTACCTCTCACAGTATACGAAGTTGGAGATCCCTGTTTTAGGAGACCCCCATGCCCCCACATACCTCTTTGTTCAGCTGGCACACGCTCTGCCTCACCTCCTCGGTCTCCAAAAGCAGAGTGGTGGTTACCTGGCTGCTGTCTGTTGAGAAAGACATGGGTGGGTCAGTGCACATTATTGGCTGGTTCATATGAAGCTTTAGGGAAGCTTCAGAAGTCCATTAGTTTCAGGCATTTCATATCTCTATCTATAGCAGTTAGATGGGACATGAAGCTTCAAGTATTCCTCATCCAGAATGCACTGCTCTGAGCTGCATCTCTACACTATTGCTGCGTTCCAGACAACTCGGAACTCTAAAATGTCTGATTTCCTACTTGATAAGGTACCATGGAAGGGCAGACGGATGTCCAAGCTCCGACTGGGAAACTCAGGCCAATTTCACATAACCCCGGCTTCACCGCGAAGGTGCTGTGATGTCAGGCGACATGGCGTCCTCCACAGGAGCAAATACCGTGAATAATGAGTAATCAACTGGAGGCCATATAGAGTGATTATTCCTGTCATACATTGCAATAGAAGCACTATAAATAAGACAAAACCAATTATGTATGTAGATTAGTGTCCAAATTAATCACAGATATTGCTAACTATTTAGTTATATGGGTAGCTTTAGTAGTCCATAGCTAGCTATTTTCTATAGCTTACAAAAATGAAACTTCTCTGTACAGACAGAATTGAATGTGGGATTTTATATTAATCAACCTTTCAGTTATCATGCTTACTATTTTGTATACTATTGTCAGTTTACAATTCATAAACTTATTAAATTAAATAATTTTACTCAGTGATAATAGTTTATTATAAAATCATATTAAGACGGTCAGCCATATTGATTGTTTACATGTCATGGCTCATTGAACGGCTGTAGCTCAAAACTTGGGTTTTTTCGATCCGGAAATTCCGACCTCCGACTTCACCGAACACAGCATATGTCTCTTTATCTCCTGGTCGCAGCA
Organism: Mormyrops attenuatus; assembly: GCA_026777985.1. Lineage (NCBI taxonomy): Eukaryota > Metazoa > Chordata > Actinopteri > Osteoglossiformes > Mormyridae > Mormyrops > Mormyrops attenuatus. The sequence goes on along the minus strand of JAODKC010000095.1, from coordinate 15,847,462 downwards.
CTTTTTGCTGCGTGATGAATAATCAAAGGCGACCTGGGGTGGAATAGCTGCAGGGTTCAGCATTCACCTGGAGGTCGATTACCGCCGGCTCTGGCGCCGTTCCTCTCCATGTTGAAGTGAAACGTCCGCCCGTTGTCTTCGATGCCATCCACGACTCTGCGCAGGGGGCATGGAAATTGCATATCCTTAATTAGCTGCGGAAGGCCAGATGAGAAAGCGGCTGGCGGCAGGGGCAGTTCTGCTGGGGGGGGGGGCTCAGATGCGGAGGACATGACAGTATGTGACCTGCCTGGGGGTGCTGAGCCCCCTCCGCTGCCCATCGCCTTTGTGTGTGCTCACCAGTGTGAGTCTGGCCCATTCCATTTATAAAATGAGGGTAGAGTTACGCCACAGAGATAAGCTGCTCAGAACATCCCTGTTACCTGAGAGGAACTCAGTGTTTCGTTCCTGTCTTTGGGGAGCCGTTAACCTGTCTGGGTTTTGATAGCAGACCTCAGATGCCATTTCCCTCCTCGGTGTTTAAAAAAAACAATAATAACCTACATGCTTTATGGCTAGGATTTTTTCCCTTTTTGAAATCCCTCCTTTTAAGAATAAAGTGGATTTGCTTGTGTAAATACATTCTGAAGACACTCTAAGACACGGAATTCCCTCAGGCAGGTCTAACTTCCCAGATGCAGACTCCGTACTTACTGTTGGATTTCGCATTAGACTATAAATTATATTATTACCGTGCTGGAGAAATGAGGAGCTTTACGTAACAATTTGCTCATCACTATACACTGCAGTGGCGACTGGTGGCTAAAAAAATTGAGAAGGTAAGAAGATAATACATTTTACAATATTACAATAGTGAATTATTCGAAAGAAGTGACAATGTGTGGTTAAGTGACAATGAAATTATAGTAATGAGGTATTTCAAAGTTACTTGTTTTACAATTTAATCTCAAAAATAGGAGAGGTACCACCGTCTCTCTACCCCTACGGACCTGCGGCTTCTGGTACAGTCATCAGGGATTTAGTGCAGCAGGTACCTGGGGCTGAGGTCGGGGGGGCCAAAACAGTTCAGTGAGGGTATTGGCAGCTTGGAGGGCTTATGACTGTTGCCAGCGTCGTGCACAGAGCCTCGCGAGGGGGTCTGGGGGGGCCGGTGGTGCTCTGCCCTGGACTGATGGCTGGGGGAAGGACTGCGGGCCCGACAGCCCCGGGCTGGGGAGCGGCAGCGGCGCAGGGCGTTGAACTGGCGGAGTTCGTCGCCCAGCAGGCTGCCCAGTGATGTGCGGCGGACCGGACTGCCCAAGGAGGGCAGCATGAGGTTCCGGCGCGACTTAGAGGCCGGGGAGAGATGGAAGTGGTCCTCGTGCCGGTCAGCGTGTCCCCCCGCTGAGGGCAGCTTGTGCTCCGGGTGGCCGCTGTGGTCCAGCCGCTGCAGAGCAGTAAGGACAGTGAAAGCACATTACAGACAGTCCCTGTACATCAGTCCACTGTAAGCCCCGAGGACCCCTGGGTACGCAACCAGTAATTGGATTTTTTTTATGGTGAAACACCAGTTTATTTTTTATTAGTGTAGTGATTTTATATGAAACAGTTCAGTGGCTATGTGGAGATCAAAAGTAGCACCCTGGAATATAAGGTCAGGCTTTGCTACGTATAGAATTTAAAGCTGCAGGCAGCTTTTCAAATTTCCGAATTTTATGGTTTAACAGGCAATATATAGGTGATTCCCGTCATCCCAGAATTCTGCAAATGGAAACAATATTCACAACCTGCCATGTTTCTTTGAGACGATATTCTGCATGGTAAATTTCAAGACTGGAGAGAGAATAAGTCGTCGCATGACTTACGTGCGGGACCCTCGGTGACCGTGAAAACCTGGTCAAACCCTAAAAAGTGAACAGGCCGGAATTTACTAGCAGAGAAATGTGAGGCAGCATCCTTCAAGAAGTGACTGATATAGTCTACTGCACCATCTATCCGTAAGTGTTTGTCTTTATAAGCCATGAGGAGGGGATTTAAGAGAACAGAGGATCAAGCTGTTGGACTAAGTTGGGGGTGGGGGTGAATTAATTATTGCCTGGAATGATCAAATTCCGTGAGAACTGCAGAGCAAGGGTTCTAACTGAAGGCGGGAGTCATGTCTCAGTTGTACAGGACGCAGCAGCATATGCAGACAAGGACAACGAAATGAAAACGACAGGAAAACAACGATATGTCATCCCTGTAATTGTGAGACTTGCCATTTTCGGTTACGTTTTATTTAGGCTAATGTAGGCACAGGACGACACTGGAAAAAGTGAGTCTTGTGCATTTTCTTGCACTTCCTTGCTGTTTGGATACATTTTTAACAGTCGCAGCATGGGCGCAGAGAGAGAGAGCGGCCCTCTATCTCGACTGGCCGTTCTTCATTTTGTCATCTTTCTGCTGTGCGCCTGGCTCATCGCCAGACCACACTGTTAGCAGATGGCAATGGTGAGGAGCTCAGAACATTAGTGCTGATAACCCAAAACTAAATACCAAGTTTTTTGGGGGGGGGTGATTTGCATTTCCTTCACTAAGACAAAGAAGACCTTTAAATTGGTTGGTGGGGGGATGACATTTTGTAGTCCTATTGTTGACATGCAGAAATTGTCCAACTGCCAGACCTATGAACTTTAATTCCCTTAATGCAAAGCCTTTGCATATTACATGACATGTTATTCAGAGTCCTCATGAATTTCTATAAAAAGTGAATAGAATATATAACAGATATAACAAGATAGTACTTCATGTTTTTTTCTGTACACACAGGTTAGTACTGTGTTTCTCAAAGCAGTCCTTGGGGACCCCCAGACAGTCCATGTTTTTGCTCCCTCCCAGCTGTCAGGGAGTTAGGAGAGAGCAAAAAACATGGACCAAAAACATGAGAAACACTGAGTTAGTAAATCATGGTCCACTATGGAGTCAGCAAGGATTGAGAGGACAGCAGTCTTCCACAAGAAACTTAATCATGTTGATGGAAAATACTAATGTAAGGTCCAATAAATACTGGGTTTAGAGTTCGACGACTGGGAAAAATTTAGCAGATAAGATTATTATGGTAACACTTTACTTGATGTTGTCATGTATAATGTTACAGATACCATCATAAAGCGTTATAATGGTTGGTATAAGAATTAACCCTATGGATTGCACCAGGGGTTCATGTTGAACAGGCCATTTCTTGCCTCTTTGGGATAATTACCTTATAACTCCAGATGTAAAAGTCAGAGACACATGCCTGATACCTAAAATCAAAGCTGACCCCTTTACAATTAATTGTAGGAAGTTGAATAATTGAAATGAATCACCTGTGTATAATTTATGGACAGGCGAAAATAACAAAAACAGCTGAAAATTACAAAAACCCATCTTTGTGTTTTGGAATTTTGTAAATATTTCAAAAACTACATGGTGGATTAGGTCCAATTTTAAACATTTTAAACATGTGGTTCTCCCACTTGTTTTCTACATGTGTGCCTAATTTCAAATCATTTGATGGAGCCCAACCGGTTTTACGGAGGAAAGAGCACATGGTGCAACTGGGAGCCAATCCTGTCCAAAACCTGATCTGAAACCTATCCAAAATGGCTACTGTGTAATTAGTAGTGTTTCTTGGGATATCCTCTTTCCTTCTAAATGCATTACCACTTATGGGTCATAAGAAACATTTTGTCACGCAACATGACCAAACATTTGGAGAAAAATCTATATTTTATTCATACGACTTGTGCGGAACCTATCCAAAATGGCTACTGTGTAATTAGTAGTGTTTCTTGGGATAGCCTCTTTCCTTCTAAATGCATTACCACTTAAAAGCATTGCAACATCTTCTATTGACAGATATAAGGCGTTATAGTGTTGACTATAATACTTCATAAGCTCCACTGAAGTAATTTATAATGCACTATAAATACCTTCTTAATGCATTACAATGGTCAGCAGAAACATTAAGGATGCTTTGTACTGCCTTATGAAAGTATCTATAGTGCATTACGGATGAGAGCTTCTGTTCTTAGTATTGGAAGTGGCAATAGAAGATGACATGAAATGCGTACACAAGAACACAAGTACAGTCAAGTACACATATTGAAAAACACTCATTATGTCTGTCACGCATTAGACACCTGTCCTAAAGTGAACCAGCAACCATCCAATACACCCATGTATCGTCTGACTCAGACACTAGCATGCCTCATTTGGCTAATGAATATCTCATTTAACTCATTTAATTTAACTAATTAAGTGAGCTGCTGATAAAAATAACAAATAGATGGAATGACTGATGTGCTTCTGAGGAGAGGTTTGGGAACCAAAGCAGTGTTCTTCTAGCCATCCAACAAGATATCAGTAACTTTTTGGAGAGCAGAAGAAATTCTTGTTAGTTTTAGTGTTGTGTTACTGTTAATTTGCATATGTTGTCATGTTAAATTGTGTTTTTTTTCTAAGCAAATATACACTTTCTACCCAAATAAATAGCTTTAAACTTTTTCACTGACTGCCAAAGACTTTTGCACAGTACTGGATATCCGGATGGAGGCACATTACAGGTATGTCAGACAGTTTTAAATTTTGTGAGGATGAGATTCCATGTATTTGTGCTTGCTGATGAAATGTGTCCCCTGCTGTTTTCATACTGATGGATTCCTGCAGATTATTCGTCTACATCCTTCACCTTATATGCTCATGTGCATGGGTGACTTTCTGTGGCAGCCTTACCTCCGCCTCGCTGCCTGCCCTCAGGTTGTAGGTGAGGCTGTGGTGAATGTCATCTGCAAAGCGGACGGCGTATTCCGGATACAGCTCTAGCACCTCTCTCAGCGCCCTCACGCTGATGTGCTGGAGGTCGCAGTACGTCAAGGCCTTCACGTCAGCATTGGTCTTGATCACCTGCTCCTGCCCTGGAAGGTCTGCCCCTATCAGATCCCCCTTCCCTAAAACAGCACAGGATCGCCACACAGCATTGCCAACCCATTGGGTCATGGGTAATTCAAACTTTCCTGAAAGGGTAACACTTTACCTGATGGGGCACAAATAATATAGTATCATACAGTTACTTATGTATTAATTAACCACAAACTAAGTCTTAATTACACACTGATCTCATGTTAATTCATCATTAATGAATCGTGATGCATGTTTTATCTCAAGCAGTTACTATATTTGTTACTCTATCTGTTAATTCTCTAAACCTCTGTGAACTACTGAAGGAGTTACTGAAGGAAAAGTAATGAGAACACAAGTTAAATACTGATCTCATGTTTGTTCATCATCAATGAATCGTGATGCATCTTTTATCTCAAGTAACAACTATATTTGTTCATGATTTGTTCATAATTTGTACTTCAGTAGTAACTAAGTTATTACTCAGTATTTGTGCCCCGTCAAGTAAAGTGTTACCTTCTAAAGTTACTTAATTGCGTCTTTTCAACAGGTCAGCATTTAAAAAGATACATTAAGGATACAATGTAAAATGTTCTTGAATAGAACCAGATATAAAAACAGTTGATCTACACCTGAAGTGATTATACTTACATATTCCTCATACGATAGCATAGCAGCATGACGTATGGGGTATAACAGCATTCTTTTAAACTAATTCATGGGCGCTATTTGATGCCAACCACGTACTGAAGATACATAAACACAGTGAAGAAGGGGACAGCCAGGTGCTAACACTGACCCAAGATGGCTAACACCATGCCGTCCTTCAGCACCTCCAGGGAGCCCGAGCAGACGAAGTAGTTGGCATGCAGGGCGTCGCCGTGGCGGATGAGGTACTCCCCAGGGGCGCAGAAGGAGGTCTTGATATGCAGTGAGAGAGACCGCAGGCATCCTCGGCTGGCGCTCTCGAATACGGGCAGCTGCAGGATGTCCTTGTTCAGGTGCATGGCGATGTCGGCACGCAGCTCGTCCGGGAAGTCATGCAGAAGCTGTAGGAGATAAGGAGGAGGCGGGGAGCAGCGGCCCAGACCGTAGTGGCATCAGCAGGGGGTGTCAGACTCTGCCCTCGGCACACTGCACGTACGGAGGAGGCACCATCGAGATTCTTCATTAAATAACCAAATAGCACCACTTTTATCATAAAAGACTTCTGCAGATTGCAGCTGTTCTGAGCATTCCAGACATACCTAGTTGCTGTAAAGTAGGATATTTAATTATTGCAAGTTCAACCAATTATGCCAGGAGAATGGTTCAAAAATAAATCCGGAAGGTACACAATGAACTGAGATTGACTCCCTTTGTTAAAAAGGAAACAAAACATGTAATGTAAAAAGTCAAATATGGAGAGTGTATAATAATAAAGGAGAATAGGAAAGAGTCTAACAATGTGATGTCAACCCTGGTGAAAGTTTAGAGCAGTTCAGGAAGTTGTCAGAGAATGTGATGTCACTGGAGAAGGTTTAGTAGATTTATTTATTTAATTTGTCGTTCATTTTGAAACTGTGCTTAAAAAATCATTTAAATGTTGCCATCTCGGTTGACTTGACATGACACGTTGGCAGAATTATTCAGCAGCCAAAGGACTGTTTACACAAATGATAATTAAGTTCTTAATTACTAGATAAAAATTATAACTCACACAAATTTACTGTGCTGTGTTTTAGTAACACATGATCTCAGAAATGAAATTGCTAACTAAATGTTATTTTAATCTATAGTAAAGTCAATACAGTTCAAGATTCTTTTGCAAGGACTGTTCTATGCTGGATGCTGGATAAGATGTTAGGGAAGATGGATAGATACATTGATGAATGGACATTGAGGACACTGTATATACTCTACATATGAGCAGATTTATACTTTTGGTGATTTTTCCTCCTAGTGGAAAAAGGTCCCACCTCGTTGGCATCAATACCGTTGTTGACGGACCAGGTGGTCTGGAAGTACTCCAGCATGCGCTGCTTGAGCTGTTGGGGCAGCCGGTGGACGCGGATGAAGTCCTTCAGGTCCTTCATGCGTGTGTGGTAGAGCGAGCGACGTGAGTACATGCGCTGGATGATAGCCGTCACATTTCCAAACACCACCGCATGCATCAAGGCTGGAGGGAGAGCATCAAGGTAACTGATCAGATCGCTCCAATAGCTCCACCGGTCCCACATGAGGCAGATTACAAGGAGCATCTACATGAGTGGTGTACATCAACTGTTTGTAGTGTGGAGGACGTTCTGGATGCAGTGATGGTCTTATGTCGCATGGTGACAGTGGAGCCTGCCCACTGCCTGTCTCCATCTGAGTATGAGGTAGTAACTCCATAACTAAGTCAATTCTGTTTAAAGTAGTTTGCTGCAGAGGTGCCACTACAGATATAGGCCCCACAACCCAGGCCAATCCAATTGTGTTCCAAATTTCACAGGGGCCCTATCACTCAGGGGCCCCTGGAATCATCCTAACCATCCTCCCCTTTATGGTGCCCCTGTCTGCTGAGCTGAAGCAGAGACAATAAAACGAGGGATTAACTGAAGCAAAAGAAGCATGCTAACAGGCAGGCTTCTTGGCAATGGAAAGTAAAAACTGCGAAGTTGCTCTCCTCTGTGTGATCATATTTGAGCACCCTAGAGGGTGACAAGAGTTATTTTTAAACTTTTTAAGTATTTTTTAGCGAAAGCACTTATTTATAGATTAGCATAAGCAGACCGTGGCTTTGTGTGTTGATCACTGAATCCTGCACTGTAGCTGTGAGGTTTTGGGGATGTTTTTGTTCCCGCGGCTCTGGATGTTTACAGAGAGCTCCTTCGCTCTCGTCAGGCCCTCCTCAAAAGCCCGGCTGATGAGGGAGATGCCCGGGCGTCTCGGCCATGCGGTGCTCACCCCCGATGAGCATGGTGCAGATGGAGAAGATCTTCTCGGCGTCCGTGTTGGCGCAGACGTTGCCGAAGCCCACGCTGGTGAGGCTGCTGAGGGTGAAGTAGAGCGCAGCGATGTAGGCGCTCCGTGGGGAAGGGCCCCCCAGCGTGCTGTTGGTGTAGGGGGTGTCCAGTCGTTTCCCTAATTCATGCAGCCAACCTAGCGGGGGAGGGGGGGTAAACATTTCACAGATGGGGGATGCCGCTGCGTTTTTCTCGGCCGCCGTATGCGACGACGCCTAAGACGGCCATCACTGCTTGGCTGAGCTGAATCCACATTCCCTGCTAAGCTGGTTAAAAATGCACCGCGCTGAGAGCAGCCGGTCCTTTCCCAAATCGGCTTAAAATAAAGCGAGGTGGCCGCCCAAACCTCCTGTCTGTTTCTCCACCAGCTTCCGGTGACTATGGCCACCGAGGGGGTGTGGCTATGCGGCCCCCAGGTCTTCCCTCACCAGATAATTAACACGAAGTGTGCCTCAGCAGGTCACCATGGTGACCCCTCCCAGCCAGGTGGTGGGGGAGAATTAGCCTTCCTTAATGTGAGAAAAGACCCCGTTTTAATTATTCTCCCCGACCAAGATGTCCCTGATGGAGGGTTGGCCCCCACCAGCTCATTTCTAATTGCACAGCAATGATGCTGCATGGCAGGTCATTGCAATTAAAACCTCAATGACCCCTGGGATGCAAAAGTAGAAGAGTGAACATGGACAGCAAGTGTCTTAGTCAAAGGTGAAACGCCTCACTACTGAGACAGCTCAAGTGTCCCCCTGACAGTGTTGCCATGATTTTAGTAGACGTTGGGTGTTTCCCTGGCAGCAAATGTGGTCATTTGACCCAAGGAGAGTGTCTTAAACACACTCACCGATGTCCCAGGTGATGGGATCATTGCTCTCCATCTCCTTGCGGCCAATCACGTACCAGATGCAGGCCATCCAGTGAGCCAGAAGGGCGAACATGGACATGAGCAGTGTTAGCACCATAGCGCTGTACTGAGAGTACCGGTCCAGTTTCTGGAGCAGTCTTAGCAGTCGCAGCAGGCGCACCGTCTTCAGCAGGTGGACCAAAGAAGTCTGTGAGAAAAAGCAAGGCCTTATGGGTTGATTACATGGGCAAGATGGCTAGAAACGCTTCAGGGCAACTCAGAGCTATCAGTTATCTACAAAAGGTGCTCAGTGCTAGCTGTGCTGCACGTATTACCTCAGAGGTAATACATTTATTGTCTTGAAATGAGTTCATTCTGCAGGAAAAAGAAATGAAACAGCAAAGAAACCAGCCTTTGAAAGAAAAAAAGATTGGAGGACTCGCAGAAGATATAGTTCAGACACCGCAGGAAGTGTTTTTAATCCAGAAAAAATGGATCTGAAACAGGCTGATTCAAAATACGGTCATTATTTTTCATCTGGTGCAAATGGCTGAAGGATTCCATATTTCACATAAACAAGGGGAGGTAGCATGGTCGTGCTTCTCATCTGCCTTATAAATAGTTGTGCAGAAACTAAAGGAAGTGTGAAAGGATGTGCGAGAAGGTGAGGTATATATTACCTGTGAGACTGAAAGCAACTGTGATTAGAAAAGTAATGGAATAAAATGCAGATAAGTAGGAAGTGTGCAATGTTTTGAATAAGTGATGTATATGAAGTAATTTAACCTCGGCATTGTGCTTTTGTGCGTGCATATTGTGATGGTCTGGTTACCTACCACGGTGATGTTGAATGCATAGAGGAGATCAAACGGCAGAGCTGCAATTAGGTCGACGAAGAACCAGGTCGCAGCGTAGTGGATGCAGATGGAGCGGGCATCGTACACCACCTGGCCGGACTGACTCACGTAGGTGGTGCGAAAGTTCAGAACAATGTCTATGGTAAAACCAACAAATTCAGCAGAATCTTATAGAAGCTTTCTGACATCAGGTTAAACAAAGTCACAGATAGATTTCCACAAAATTAATTCAACATATGTAGAGCACTGCTGTAAAACACAGCATTGATGTCAATATCTTAATATCTGGAAAATACACAACTCACTTGCTACACAATATCATACATTACTTCACTCTTTACTTTATTCCTCAGGTTCTTCCTCTCATGCCTCCCACTGCACAACTGACAATATTTGATCCCATTCAAGCATTTTGACATTATTCGGTAACACTTTACTTTAATTACACCTTCATAATGCCTCCATAGAACATTGATATGGAGCATGAAAGTAGACCATAACATCCTAATCTACCTTAGCTTTAATATACATTAATAACAAACATTATACGATTATACGAGTGGAGTCAGTGCTGCTACAACGCGACTGTTGCATTTCTGAAAAACCTGGCATTCACTAAAATTGTGTACTAAAATACACGTATCCAATGGGAAAGACAGAGTTAGGGGAATGCCACTACGTACAACACAAACAAACAAAAAAAATGAATTAAATAATTAAAACAATAATACCCGTGGCAAATAAAGTAATTATATACATTTTAACTATGAAATAATAGTAATACCTTAATGAATTATATCATACATACATAAATTATATGGGTCTTACGAGTCTTATGAGAATTGCCTAGTAACTGCTTCAACTGAACGTGCTGAACTTGCTAACTTGTCAATTACTGAGAGTCAGGGCGGCCGGGCATGCTCACAGAATAAATGCAACGGATTACAGTAAGCGGAGAAGCACTGAAGGGAACATGGCTACAGACAGTCTATGAAAAGCAAATGGAAGTGAATTTAAAAAGGGTGCGATGTGGTTTAATAGGATAATTTGTGAAATATTTTTAGATTTTACAACCTGTGCAATGGATGTACAAAAAGTTGGATTCTTTTAGATTTGAAACCCGGTTCAAGCGATTCACTGAAAATAATCGGTTCAAAAGAACAATTCTTTCATGAATCGGACATCATTGTCATTCACTGTTTCTGCATGCAAGAAGTGATTCTCGCTAAGACCATATTGCGCTCTAGTTTGCGTAGTGCTTTCCTCTCATAATACAAATGTGATTCCTTGTTTTTATTGGATTTGAGTACAAATGTATCACTCACGTTATAACAGATTCGCTGTGTCATGTTACGCGTTGTAGCAGGACTGACTGTATAATGTTTGTTATCAATGTATATTAAAGCTGTTAAGGCATGAGTGTAAATTACGGGGGGATGGGGGGGATTGTAACCTCCCCTACCCCCAATAATCAAACCTGGCTAATAAAGGCCCCTCAATAATCATGTCTCCCCTTAAAAGGGTGGAAACCTCAACCCCCACAATCTTCAAACCAAAGTTATGCCCTTGTGTTAAGGTGTGTTAGGATGTTAAGGTGTACTTACATGCTGCTTATGAATGTTCTATGAATGTATTATAAAGGCATTATGAAGGTACAGTCAATGTATAGTGTTACTTATTTTTCTGAAGTACTTATGGGTCTTCAGGAATACGCCACCAGGCCGAGGGGCTGCTGTTGGCTCACCGAGGATGAATAGCATCTCCACGGCGATGTCACTGACGATGGTGCTGCGCGATGCCGTCTCCAGGTCATCAGGCGTGGTGAAGCACACGTTGTAGGGCACAGTGACGGCCACATAGAAGGTGGCCAGCAGGATCATCCAGTCCCACAGCGCCTTGGAGACGCTATAATGCAGCAGGATGAAGCGGGATTTCTGCACCGCTGCCACCTTGTATTCCGGGAGGGACGGCTTCTCAAACACATCCTGGAACAGAGAAATATTCTGCTACTTCAGTGCATGAAAGCAATTAGGACGGAGACTTCCATCATCCCTTAGGGGTTGAGGGATAGCCTACAGTGTATCCCAGGCAGCTTAGGGCACAAGGCAGTTCATCACAGGGCACACCCCCACACAAGGGCAAACTGGAGACACCAGTCCCCACAACTGCATGTTTTTGGATGCTGACAAGAAACCAGAGTATTTGGAAGAGCCTTATGGCGCCTAACCATAATGCAGTGGCTGACATTTACTGTATCATTTCAGCATCCAGAATCATGTAGCAAAGCAGCTCCAAATCCTCACAGGAGTCTCGAAATGAATTTTCTCCTGAACATATCCACCAAGTGCATTTTACTGGATAAATATTATTAATGAGCTGTCAAGGACTGGAGTGAGGCTGCTTGGTATGGTAATAATAAAATGCACCCGGAAAACTGAGCAGTGATCAGTTCCATCATGAATTTATCAATACAAGGTTAGAATAACATCATAACTGCATCCTGGATTAGTTACTGTGGTGCAGCTGATCACAAATTTTCATATTCATCAAAATTTTGATGTCATTTGAATCTCTCACCTTTCACCAGCTTTAGAGGTAAAGAAGCTTCATGAAATGTAAAGATGGTGGAAGTGTGCCATTTGAGACCACGTTATCTGTTACCCGATTACCCCTGCAGTCATTCTGTCGTCACCAGCAATCACATGGGGCAATCTGGTCACCTTTCATTTCAGCTCAATTAAAATGCCAATTCATTTTTAATTCAGTTTTGCAGAAAAAGCAGTTTTAGCTGAAAAGAATGCCAGTTTGCTTCAGTTTCACTTGTTTTTATCCATGTATCTCAGTCAAAAAAATAAAAATAGGTGAATTCTGTTTTTCTGTACCCGCTTATTCTATGCAAGGTCGTGGGGGTCCAGAGCCTATTCTGGAAGCTACAGGAACAAGGTAGGGAATAACTCAGGTTGGGGAATAAATCACTGCTGAGCGTTCTTGAACTCTGTGGTTGTGATAGCTAATGGAGAGTCTGCAAGGTCCCTGAAAACAATAGATTCTTCTTTAAAGAGCGCTTAGATGGCACTAATGACTCTAAATCAGCACGACTCCCTTTCCAGACCTCTTTGGAAAAGGTGACCATTGAGTGTGCACTTTTTCTGCCAGCCAGAGCACGGCTCAGATTTACGCTCAGCATTCCCTAGTCTGTTTCCTTGCAAACGTGCTCACGCTCGCATTAAAAAGCAGGTCGAGGCAGCCGTGCTCATTTGAAAATGGGTCACTGTAGATTACGCAGAAAAGGAGGCAGGGCACATAGTAATGCGGTGACGGTCCCAAGGAGGCCACGAAGCAGCGGCTAAAGAATAAAAATCAGGCCACAACAGGTTTAGGTGTGTTTTCTGGTGACAATATAGTTTTTTTCTTAAAGGGGAATTCCAACCAAAGATTTTAGTAAGTTTGTTTTGTCCATCAACAGATAGGTGGAAAGGAAATTACATCACATGAACCTGGAATTATCCCTTTCTCTGTGTGTTTTTAAAACAATTACCACAATTACATCGTCGTTGATGCTCTAAGGTTCTGAGTTCCAGAATCGTTAGTATTTTTACAAGTGATTGTTATTTGAGACTAGTATGCTTTATGTGTTCATCTATATGTGTTATGCATATTGGGAAGGACATAAGGGTAACTACAAGCCTGCATTGGGTGATGAAAATGCATGGATGTATGGATGTATTCAATGTGAATTTCACATTAATAATGGTAACGGCAACATTAAAAGGCTCTCCCTTACCACCTGGTTTTCATCGGTCTCATTTCTCATGAATACTAACATCCTATGAAAAAGTCTGCACTGGTTGTTTTTCAGTCCTATTCAGTTTAGGTTCCTGAATCTTGATTAGGCTGCTTCCCTTGTTTCCCTCCCTATATATTCTGACCACTTAACAATCACAGATTTTATAAGAGGAGTGCTATAGGATTCATTATAGCACATAAGAATGTTAAAAAAAGGGTTCCATTATTTGCTTGGTAGCTCAAATAGAATTCAACTGTCAATCATGTATTACTATTTACAGTAATAACATTATACACCTTAAATTTGGGTAAATAACACCTCTGTGACGACCGGGGGGGGGGGGGGGGGGGGCGGGGGGCGGGGGGGGGGGGGGGGGGGGGGGGGGGGGCGGGGGGGGGGG
>JAODKC010000095.1:15795184-15826058 GCA_026777985.1 Mormyrops attenuatus | reverse complement strand
AAGTCTGGGTTTCCCTGCTTAGACTGCTGCCCCCGCGACCCGACCTCGGATTAAGCGGGAGATAATGGATGGATGGAATTGTATTGATATCCAGTTATTGTTGTAGCAGTTTTTAAAATAATTCTTTATCATATACTATAGAATTGTACTGCTAGGCTTTTTTTGTCTTATTCGGCCATAAAAACTAGACAGAATTAGTAAACAATCACTGGCTTTTCATGGCTGCATCCATTACTATGCCAGTAGGATTAGCTAAAATACAAAAAAATACCAGTAGTTAATGAATAAATGGACTCCAGAAACTCAAAACTTTCTGAGGATTTTGAGGTTTATTACAGGCCCAATCCTCAAATATACCAGTAAATATCTCACTCACCTGTCTGTGGTGCAGACACTTCCAGTATCAGTGGAAGCAGTACTTCCCTAACTCCTGCTAAGTATGATTATGTCAGTAATAAAACAGATACAATTTCAGACATTTTAGTAGGGGCTGTCTATCCATCCATGCAATTTCTTGCCATAAAAATCTCAAGGTGGCCACGTCAGCTTCAGGCAAGTCCATTTACCCTTGTTTTTCACCAAAATATATGAATTTGTTCTGCTCCAAAAGATTTAAAAACATGAAGACCAGTGCTCTCTTCCATAACACTTGTCCCAATTACTAAGACTTTAAAATCAAATATGTAGTTCCTTCAGTTACATGGACAGTGAAATTGGATGGGATTCTTCCATCTTTCAGCAAGGTCAATATACTTCTGCATGCCATAAAACGATTTGGAGTCAATTTGATTTCAAATCATCCTGAGCCCTTGTGTATTAACTGGTCAACTCTGCTTATAACAAACTTTGTAAATCAGTGTTTCTCAACCTGGTCCTCAGAGACCCTCAGACCATCCACGTTTTTGCTCCCTTCCAGCTCATTTCCATTCCCAGATGGGGAGGACCAGAAATGTGGACTGTCTGGGGGTCCCTGAGCACTGGGTTGGTAAACACTGAACTAGACAAAGAGGTCACCCACACTACCCGCTCTGCTGTTTATCTACATGTTTTGAGTGGTTTTTAGTTTTGCCCTATTCAGTATATTTTTCTTTTTGACTTGAGAAACCTTGTCAGTCTCTGAACTTGATGCTGTCTAGTTTTCTTTTTCATCTTCATAAATTCCCCTGGTTTATTTAAATAATCCCACGTTTGGTCCATAGTCCAGTTCATCTACTAGCTCATCTGTAGCGAAGACCTACAACAGAGAAACCCAGCTACTGCAGGAAGAAAATTAGATTTTTTTTGACTGTAAGATATGTGGTGTCAATCAACCATCATCACGTAAACTGTTTTTAACATATGAATGTGGAAAAACAGTAATTTTTAGGCATCTCTTGTTAAGTGGAGTGACTAAGAATAAACATTGTAGAGTTTAGGAAAAACCATTTTAAACTTTTGAAAGATGGTTTGCAAAAAAATATATTTATGTTCTTTTTGTATACATGTAATATACATTCAGTGTCATTATAGATGCTTGGTCGTTTGCAAGAGCTATTGTGGGGGCATATCACTGTGCATCTGTGTTATAGGGTATAAGGTTATAAGTTTACTCATTTAAATGTTTAATTATTAGGGTGATAGTAGAAATTTCAATGTAGTGCTTTATATATATAAATATAGACAGGGACACATAAAAGCTGTTCTGAAATGTTTGCCTTTTTCCTTTTATACATCTGATTGCAGAACAGCTATTGAATTATTACAGCATACCTCTCAACACTTGACCTTTAATGTATTTTACAGGTAAAATTATGCATGAATATATCTTTTTTCAGGGCAATGTAAACACGGCCTGTGGAAATTATAAATTATAAAGCATGGGTGAGAGTTGTTTTTTATTTTATATTTTTGTTAAGGTTATCAGGGTTAAGGTTGTCATTGAGTTATATCCATAGAAATGAATGCAGAGTACACAGAAAGATATTAATCTTTGTGCGTGTATATGTGTGTGGGTGCGTGTGTTTGTCTGTGTGTGTGTGTGTGTGTGTGGGGTTATGTATATACATGTCCCCACAATGTGATAAAACCCCGTTATTTTGACCTTGTGGGAACATTAGATCATTCAGGGAACATAAAGTGCTATAAGGCTAGTAGAAGACTTCCTAAAACTGATGGATTTTGAGGTATTTCTTGAAGGCAGAATGGGAGTCTGAGGTCTGAATGTGGTTCAGAAGTTCGTTCAAGCATTAGGAAACCACACGTGAGAAACATTTGCAGTGAGTCTTCTTGCAGGGTGCAGGGACCTCTAAGTGACCGATGAGGTCAAAATGGGACATAGGTCTTAAGAAGCCTCGTGATGGAGGCTAACACTAATGTAATACAGTAATTGCTTATTATACCCACTTATTTTGTGTGTACTTTGACCAGAAGACTAATCTCTGCTTTAGAAAAATAAGTTAATAGACACTTATTATCTAAGGCCTGTATAATACTGTAGAGAGCACCCTCTCACTATTTTGGGTAAAGCTGGAGTTAAGAGTAACAGTAACCTGCTGAACAGAAGTCTGGTAATAATAATAATGGTATAATAATAATAATGGTGGTACTCTGAAAGAAGTGGAACATTATTTATTTAAATATTATGTTGAACCAAAAACACAAAGAAAAATGGCCAGAAAAAGAATAGGCATCTATTTCCTAAGCTTTAATGGACAGATTTTTTGTTAATGATCAAAAGGCTCAGCACTGCTATGTCCAAGCCAGGCAGATAATTGGTTCATTAGGACAGCTTTTTCAGCTTCACATCATCTCTAGTCAATCATGCAGCAGTTTCAGTGTCAAAGTCAATTGTTAATCTATTGTGCGGTCAGCAAATGTAATCTTTGCTCAGTTAAAATCTTGTTTTTATCTTGCTCATTTAACTTTGTCAACAGATACCATATTAAAAACGCTTTTGACTCTTGATTACCCTAGGGAATGGGGAAACTTAAAAAAAAAATAAAAGATTAAACGTTGTTCTTCCCGCATTACGGCATAACTAATTATAAATGCATGAATGAATTAAGAAACAGTGTCAGGAGGTTTTTTTCAGATTTTAAAAGTGTCTATACATATTCTAGAAATTTAATTAGCCAAATACCTCTGCTTGGAAGCAATACATAATTTACCACAACAGCTATGTCGTGTGTACTTGTATGGCAGTGCAATAATTTGATTATAGCCCGGAGTAATCAGAGGAATTTGAGATTGATAATTACTTAACTGTTATCATTTCTGAGGTTCATCATTGTATTAAAGTATGCACAAACAGATGGTAATTGAAGCAACCACAACATATGAACTGCATTGATTCCATTTATTCTTTTTGTTTCTTTTTTCTTTTTTTTTTTCTTATGTCATCCTTCTTTTTGGCATGGTTTGATAGAGTGTAATACAGTATAGCATGGTGTAGTATGGCTTGACATGTTAGTATGGCATGCTTCCGAACCGGTTTAGTATGTTATGATATTCTATTCTACATATGCACACACACACACACACACACACACACACACAAACGTTTGTATACATATGTTTGTGAAGACTGTTTAGTCACTTCTATGGGGAAAACCCCTAAACCTAACAATGACAACCTTAACCTTACCTACCCAGTCCTAGCCTTAACCATAAGAAAAACAGATGAAATACAAGACTTTTGGTATTTTTTTCCTGATTCCAGTCACAGAGTTTCTCCTTGTAGGGACCAAAGAAAATGGTCCCCACGTCATCAAAATAACAGGTTTTTATGACATTGCAGCAACTTTCACGCACTGTGCACCACAGCGACCCTGCTCTGTACTTTTCGTGGTATGTCACTTGGTGGCTAAGGTTCCGTTGTTCCTAAATGTTTCCACTTTGCAATAACACCACATTCACTTGACCATGAAGTATCTAGCAGGTAAAAAAATTCACAAACTGACGTATTGCAAAGGTGGCATCCTATGACATGTAGCAATGGGTCTGAATGAAACACCGGAGTTCAATGATTAAGAGGCATGTCCCAATAAAGTCCATATAGTTATGGTTCTTATATGAATCAGAAGCAGAATCGCTTTATTTCACCAAGTATGCTTCACATACAAAGAATCTGTCATAGTGTGGACACGTGGTTAAGGAATACATAAAAACAAGGTTAAGAGACAAACAAATATAGCTATACATATACATACATTTGTATAAACAGATTCATACACACATATATACACACACATGTACATATATACATACCTATATACAGTATACATATACACCTGTACACCCGTATATACATATGTACATGCACATTCATATCCATACACTCACATACATACATACTATAAATTGTATAAATCTATATAAAAACTATTTTGACACACTGGACTGTTTTCCGTGCTACAATGAGTTTAATTGTAGATATTTTAAATGGGCTGCAGGCTGGTTGCTGCTGTTAGGAAGTGCTACAGCTTTGTGAAAAAAGCTGTTGGCGTGCCTTGTTGTGCGTGTTTTTATAGATATGGGTACTACTTATGGGTATTACTTAGCACGTACAATTATGGCCCATTTCATACATTACCAGTCAAAGCTGCCTACCATGGAGAGTGATAGGGTCGCATCACAGGACCTGGTCACCTGGCCTAAAGAGTGAAAATGGTTTTGGACGAGTCTGACTAGAGACTGAATGATAAATGGCCAATAAGCACTCAGCATATATATGGGCCCTCCTTCAGGGCAAGTGGAAAAGCATCGCCGGAGGCCACCTCATAAATCCGGCACTGGAGTCCCTGGAGCAATTGGGGTTAAAGACCTTGCAATGGAGGCCCAATGGTGGCATCACTCTGCTGACCACGGGAATTGAACCGGCAGCTTTCTCAGTCCCGACCCACACAGCTGCCCCACAGGTGTATAAAAGGAAAAAGGCAAGTTGCCCCCCCCCCCATCAGAATTAAGTTGGCATTGCCAGGGTCCAACAGATTTTATTTTTGTATTGATGATTTTCTCTAAAAGTAATTCTTGAACTAAATATTTGTTTATGGGGTCAGCAAACATTATTCTCACCATCACAAACATGTATTATTTTAAAATTGAACCATGAACATGTTTAGGTTATCATTATGCTTGACGAACAAAGTTTTTTTTTATCAGGGCGGGGGCGGGGGGGCTTAAGGAGAGGGAAAGTTGTTGATGATTCAAGGCTGTGATGAATTTTGGGTTGAAATGTTTGAGAACCAGGTTAGCTAGCTTATTGCAGATCTGCTGTTATTTGGGGTGAATTGGGGTGAACAGTTTTGCAGTTACAAATTTCATATTCTCGCTGACATAGTCTAGACTTAAAGTATATGAATATATTTAATCTAAGTATATGATTTCTTTTTGAAGGATTTTTTTAAACTTTAGCTAAATATATAAGATTAGAATATGTAGGGACAAATAAAATCGGTAACACTTTATTTAAGGGGGCACAAATAATGTAGTACACTCTTACTTAATGTATTAATTAACCAGAAACTAAGTGTTAGTTATGTGCTCATCCCATATTCGCTAATAATTAATCAGTCATAGTGGTTCATGTGTTTTATGCAATCTGTTTATACTTAAGTACTGACTGACTTACTAAGCTACTTTTGCCCCCTCAAGTAAAGTGTTAACAATAAATCTCGCTGCAAAAAGGGAAAAAGGGTATTGAAGCCTAAAGCATTTTGATAAAATCACACAGTACAGTACTACCTCTTTAAAAATTTTATAGCGTAGGTTAAGAGAGAAAAGGGGACAGAGCTCCTACCTCTAATGTTAAACCAACACATTTAAATTACCTTATTCAGGGTCATGCAAAAAGGAAGGATGCCCCCAAGCAATGTTTTTCCTCAAATGGAGCATATAAATTTAACTTTGCACCCTTTGCAACTTTACCTTTTTTGCAGGTATAAACCTGGCCCATTTAAAATCAGCTTAACATTTAATATCTATCGTTGCTCATTTGGGAAAAAGAAATATAAATCTCATGAAACAAAAAAAAAGAATGAAGAGAAGACATTGTGGAGAATTCCATTTCACAGACTAGATCCACCTCATTTCCCTCATATCAAATGCTCTAATCATGTAACATAATTTTTTAAATGTTAAATGAATAGTTTTGAGGTACAAAGCATGCAATAATGTATTAATACATTAACTATGTCTCCCCCTTTTAAGATTTTACTATATAATGCCAAAATGTCTCAAATGTAATGTGTTATTCAATATTTCATAGTAATATTTAGTGTAAATAGAAGAATGTTCTAAAAAAGCTTCCACTTAAGAGGGCGATCTCATATTATGCCATCAACACCACACACGCCTGAAAAAGCATTTTACTTTACTGAATCTGTGCCAAAAGTAACACATTTAGAAGAAAAATAAAAGTTCAAATCTCCTTTGTCATGGGTGCGCTGGCAGGGCAAGCTGGCAAGCTGGCAAGCAGGTGCGGGAGACGTAAATCCGAATAAACAGGGTTTATTCAGGGATACGGGAGACGAACAGGGCGAAAGCACACAGCGAACAACATCATTGACATATCTGGGGAAGACTGACTAGAACGCAGACTAAATACACAGGACTACAGGCAAGGAAACTGGAACAACAGGATTCCACACGAGGTTAACGAGGAGGCGTGGTCCACATGAGGGCGATCGGGGCTGGACGTGACAGAACCCCCCCTAAAGGCGCGCACTCCGGGCGCGCCTCAGGGAAGAGGCGGACAAGATGAGACCGGGAGAACAGGACCTGAAAGACAAAACCAGACCATCAACAGGGAACAGGAAACAGGACGGAAACACAGAACTGAAACAGGGAGAAAAAGACAGACAAAACCCGACAGAAGACGGGGAACGCAGACAAACAGACCAGAAGGGGTGACACTGGGGGGACAAAAGGACCGGAAGGGAACAGAGGCATGGAGGGATGAGGGACGGAGACAGGAGGCACAAAGGGACCAGGAGGGAACACACCAGGAGGCAGGAAGGCGCACGAGGCACCGGAGGGGGACCCGGAGGCGACAGCCGGGCCAGAGCCGCAGGACCCACCGGCAGCCACCGAGCCACCGCCAAGGGACACACGGGCGAGACAGGGGGCAGGGCGGGAGGGACCTGGTCCCTGGGGCTGTGGCCTCTCCTCTTCCGGGAGACCGACAGGCGCGGGCCAGGCCAGGCACCACCTTTAGGCTGGGAAGGTGGAGGGGCCAGGTCCAAGTTCAAGTCCGCCATCAGGTGGGTCCCCGTGGGGTCCCATTCAAGCTCCTCCTCCAGTCCGGGACCCTCTCGGGGACTAGTGGCAAGACGGGTGACGCAGGCGGGGCAGGTGAGACAGACAGGGCAATGAGGCAGGTGAGCCGGGACAGGTGGCAACAGCCGGCTGGAGGACCGCGGGAGTGGCGGCGACAGCAGGCTGGAGGGCCGCGGAAGTGGTGGCGACATCCTCAGGTGAGGCCGCGGGCAGGACAGGCGAGGCAGGGCAGGCGGCTGTGGCAGCAGGCAGGGAAGCCGCGGGCAGAGCGGCGGCGGCAGCAGGCGAGGGCGCCGCGGGCAGAGCGGCGGCTTCTGGCAGTGGGACCGCGGGCAGAGCGGCGGCTTCTGGCAGCGGGACTGCGAGCACCGGATCCGGCGCCTCTGCCAGTGCATCCAGAACCGGTGCTTCTGGGCGGGACATCATCCCTTTAAGGGAACACGGGACCCGTGGGATACTGTCCAGCACCGTCCGGATCCCCACATACCCCAGGTGGCCACCCTGGAATATGCAGTCCGCTGGGGAAGGCTGCTGCGCGGCTGCAGTGCTCCCTGCTGGCTGCTGTATCGGGAGGGATTCCTCCCGATCTTTAGCGGGGAGAGAGGCTGCGGGGAGAAAGCAAGCCCCAGGCGGATTGTAGGGGCTTCCTCCGGTTCTACTCCCTGGCGTCTCTTCCTCCTTCGTCTCTGGCTGGTCTGTTGAGGCGGGGTCGCCCCGGAGAGAGCGAGCGGCTGGAGCCGCCTCTCCATCACCCGCTGTACTAACAGCCGGAGGTTTTTGCGCACGTCCTTTAGGACATGCGCGCCCGTGAGCGGGGTCATCTCCTCTAAGAGCGTCCCGCTCCGGCTGGCCAAATCCACCGCGACGGGATCCTCCCGGACCTCGGGTGAATTCAGCCAGTAAAGGACCTCCTGGTGCAGACCGAGGCATTGCTCCTCGATCCGCGGAAGGTCTTCGCGGAGATCCGTCATTCTGTCACGACCGGGCTGGCGGCGAGCAGGGAAGTAGGCGAGAGAGCCCAGGTTGCGGGGAAAGCAGGGTTTATTGCGGGGAGACAGGCAAACAGGGGAGCATACGGGACAAACGTCAGCAACAATACAATGACGGATCTGGGGAATACGGACTAGCACGCAAACTAAATACACAAGGAAACAAGCAGGAAATTGACAACAGCAGGTAAACGGGAGGATTCCACACGGGGTTAATGGGGAGGTGTGGTCCACAGGAGGGCGATCAGGGCTGGGCGTGACAGTCCTGGGGGACCCGCAGTCATTCCATGTTTTTGCTCCCTCCAAGCTCCCTGTTTGGCAGTCCATATTTTTGCTTCCTATGAGGAAGCAAAAACCTGGACTGTCTGCGGGTCCCCAAGGACCGGATTGGGAAACAATGCCCTAACCTGCTTCACGGGTAACGATGAGGCCTTACCATTCTTTTTGTAGAATTTCACCTCAGCCTGGTATTCTTCTCTCCCCTCAAGGGCCTTCTGCATCTGTTGTGCTACATGCTCACTGGTCTCTGGCCCATACAGGAAGTGGCAGCTGCAGTTCTTTTGCATGACCTCTGTCCGCACGAAGCCCGTAAGCTCACAGAAGCCATCCGAACAGTAAACAATAGGGTAGCCACGGTGACCCTGGGCATTGCCCAGCAGGAAGTTGCTGTCTGTGGATGTCAAGGAGAGAGAGAATGTTTAAAACGATGCTTGGATGTGTGAGACAGTTCATGCATTTGAAATATTTCCCTTTCCTTGGGATTAGCCAATTTGCATCAAATTACAAAATACCATTGAAACATATACAAGCGAAACCACTGAAAAATATACAAGTGCGGAAATCGTTTCAAATGGCACCGAAATAATCTTCGTATCACATTCTGACCTGAAATAGTAATGCTGTAACTGACATTCTTGGTTTAAGTCAAAGATCAGCAATATCAACTGATGTAACTTCCAAGTCAGTTTTGCAGGAGGTCACGATAGTAGAAAATGTATAATTCATAGCTAAAAACTATTTCAGACGCCACTTCTGTTACAAGTTTGTGTGGGTGTCTCCTGGGATTTCAGCATGCGATCACAGCCAAAAGACAAGCTGAAGGCTCTTCGTTAATTAATTAATTAATCAAGTGTGTGACTGTGTGATTAAGAGTATCCTGCGATGGAATATTACCTCATTCAGGGTGTACCCTCTTTTATACCTTTTACTTGGTGTTATTGGTTCTGGGTCACTGCAGCTGTAATTGCACTACGGGTTGCTGGTATGAGACGGATGGGTGAATTTATAACGGCTCCGTCTCCTTCTCCTGAGCAACCAAGGTTAAAAATAATCGCCCAGTTACAGTCTTACACACTATACTATATAGCTGTATGAAGTGTCTCAGGTTACTGAGCTCTTAATGGAACCAACACTCAAACAATTAGTTAACAAAAATGGACTTGATGTTTTAGCAAGGTTTTCTCGGCACATTTTCCATGCACATTTTAATTAGTATAATTATGCTTGATTTTAATTAGTATAATTATGTGACAGAGATACTTTAAACACTAATATAATTTCCTGTATAATTAAAATGTAAAAATTGCACTAGTGATAGACATAGTTAAATCAAAAATTTTAAACGAGCATATGACTAATAAGCCCATTTTAATAATACACCATTGAGTGAGACTGACTGGATCAGAATATGGTCAAAGGATTGGAGGTTCAGAGGAGCACAACCCAGAAGGTCTCTGACTGCCCCTTGCTCCATAACTGCACTTGTATTTCACAATATTTACGGCTCACATCATTTTTCGTTTTACTTTGTTATTCATGACAAACCGCCAGGTGTCAAGGTCATAGCAACCTTAGCATAGTCTGATCATACTCCAGTCAAACTGCAATGTCTAACATGAGTAACACAAAGAAAGAGTTACTATTAAGTTGTAAAATAACAAAATAGACCACATTCAACCGATATTGTTTTTTTTTTTTTTTAACCAATGAAACATCTATGTTGTGATATATAAAGGGGCAGATTAATGGGCAGAAGATGTGATAAATCAAACAATAACACTGCCTGTGTACTGTGGCGGCATAAGCCCTGCGAATTGGCTCTCAAGGCATTTCAAGGCTGGTCTTTTTGTGAAGACTCACAGTCTATTCCCCTCTGTCTTAAGTGTTAACCGATTCTATTTCCAGATCGTTAAAGTGTGAGCACAGCAGCACTTAGGGGCATCACATTGGTGCTGTGTTGAATTCACTCTGTCCTTCCGTTTTATAGAGCACTTGCTCTTAATCATGTACTAAACATGTTACAAGTGTATTTTTATATGTTAAATCTTTGATGCACACCCAGGCATACTTTTTTTCCCCCTCTCTGTCATGTTTTTACAAACTATTACTGTTATTTTGATAGGGAAAATACAGCGAGGAGATGGAGAAACAGATGTGACTGTGTGAAATAACTGTGGCTCTGGGCCGTGTGGTTACCACTGTGTCTCTTTGGAATAAACTGCAGAAAGGAATACATTTTGCATTTGTATTTTCAAAACAAGGATTCTCTGATTAAATTTGCACTTCATCTGCGATCAGCAGAAAAAGTTGAGCAAAAAAAACCCTTGCAACCTGTCTGTACAGTATTGTATATTTTATAAAATGATCATGTGACTGAGCTGAAGAGAATTTTAGTCTGCTCATTTATTTTGCAATCAAGAGAGTTTGTCAGGGTTGGTGTCTGTCTGGCCCTGTCCCATTTGTTTTGTTCCCATTTGGCCAGCAGGTGTCGCTGGCCATTCGGTTCCCTTTGTCCTGTAACCCTTACTCTCTAGTGTGTTTCCCTGTCACCTTGGCTGCCATGTAACTTAATGGGCTGAGTGTGTAGCTCTGATATATAAAAAACATATATTTTTCTAAAACCATTTAGCGATCGGTCCTGTTTTTGTTTTGTACAAATATCCCCCAGCTTATTGTGGGGAAAGTGGGGGAGGTGTCCTGTAACTCATGGGTTCAAGGCTGGCCTTATTCAGCTTTTGTTTACTTTATTGGGTTTTGTCTTATCCTTGCTTAGGGTTTTCCAGAAATGAGGCAGGCCTCAGGCCAGCCTTGAGACCCATGACTGGAGGGGTGACAGCTTCAGAGCCACTCACTCAATCAAGTGAGATACATGGGAGCCTGGGGAATAGGGAGACACACTAGGGAGTCAGGACTAAGGGAACATGATGGCCAGTGATACCTGCTGGGCAAATGGGAACAAAACAAATGAGACAGGGCCACATGGACATTGATCCTGACAGAGTTGAACTTTATTCATAACCTGCTTCTAAATCTTGTGTTAAGCGACAACTAAGGTTAAGAACCTGCCTAAACTCTCAGTGTTTACAAACATGCTTTCTCTTAAATTTGTACCCAATTCACCATCGGCAAGGGCTGAAGAGGGAACTCTTGGACCCTTCATAAATTTAAGCAGAAGCAGAGTAGAGTAGAATCAGGGGCAATTCTATGGTTTGACCCTTAGGGGTGCTCCTACTCCTGAAGAAATACAGGACACCTCCCCCACTTTCCCCACAATAAGCTGGGGGATATTTGTACAAAACAAAAACAGGACCGATCGCTAAATGGTTTTAGAAAAATATATATTTTCTAAAATAACTATTCTGTGTACGTTCTTCATCATAGCACTTCAAGGCCGTGAGGTGGAGGACAGCATTCCACTCCAGTTTTGACCTTCATACACTGAACAGAGAGGCTGTTTACAAGGGCACTTATTGGCCAACTAACTCCCTGACGCCCACATGCGTGGGCTGGGAAAGCTCCCCTCGGAACTCCGAAGAGTGGGCCCTGTATTAATTAGCTTAATTGCTAATGCCCCTTATTCCCCAAAGCAGGTAAACATTGCAGGGTGAGGGAATAGGAGGACTTTAGGGAAGAGCGGTTGATTTGCCTTCTAGATTATTAACGCCAGCTTTTATTATTTTATTTTTATTAAACTAGCAGCAAAGTACTGGGGAAATTCTGTACATCTATGCATTTTAAAGTTACAGTATGCTATGAAACAGCATTGTATTCCACTTTAAGCATGGATGGAATGACAATTTATTTAGAATGCGAGATGATAGAAAGTGCAGAGGTCACTGTGCCTTCATGTTACGGCAAAGCGCTTCACAAAAACGGGGTTCATAGGATGGGTGGACTTATAATGCTGAGCTCAAAGAATCCAGAAGAATAAAACCTCGAAATGGTCAAAAACGTAAACTTGCCTCTTCCAAATACTGTCGCATATAGTGTGATTGTTCCAAATACTTTTACTTGTCTGTCTGATTACTTATATGATCTACTCCACTTCAGCATCCTGTTTTCTATTTTTTTATCTTAAACTCTTCTTTTTCTTATACATTAGCTATGCGTACAGTGGTACAGTGTATGCTGCCGTCTTATTTATGTTTGCTGCTGTAACGAAGGAAATTCCCGGTCAGGATCCATCCATCCATCCATCCATCCTTCTCTTTCTTTCTTTCTTTCTTTCTTTCTTCAACAATGTTGAAACAGCTGTCATACTGGGCTATTAAAACCAGACCGGTTCTCACTATCACCCCTGAATGTGGTGTACAGGCGTACAGTGAAGGACAGCCAACGGGCTGCTTCCGCAAATTTTCCGGCTTTCTTGTTTAATCTGCCTCCCCTACCGGGCGGCGAGTCACCAGGGACGCCAGGGCGGTGGCCAATTCCTGACAAGCCAAAGGCGACGGCAAAAAGAGCCACTCAGGATCACGGTCACATAGGAAACCGAATCAATTACCTGGACCACGGCATGGAAGCACTGGCCAGGATGTAACGCCTAGAGGACTATGGCATCCTCTGCCATTTGGGAGAACATACTGTTATATTAAAAATCTCTTATAGCTCTGAAAAATTCTAACAAAACAGCAGCAGACATGGGTTTGCAAACATCTTTGGTGTGTAGACAGCAAGAAAGTAGACAGTACCAAATGTGATTTTTAATTACAAAACAGTTCCAGCCTAAATTTGTGAAATAAGCAGATTAGTTCAGCCCCAGTGATTACAACTGAATTCCAGTACCAAAGTCTCAGTGTACATCTGGCTTTGAGGACACAGGGGTATGAAAGTAGTATGTAGGCAAACATGATCATACCTTGAAATCCATTAAAACAAACACCCATTATCCACTTATCCAACGTTCAGAACTGCTTACCCAGTACAGATTCAGAGTGAGCATGACACTTATCCCAGGAAGAACAGAAAAGTGCAGGGGTCACCCTGGTTGGCACAGGACAGGGGACACGATGGATTGGAAGCCAGTCCATCACAGGATATACACTAAGGGCAAATGTGACACAAAAATTTGCCTTTCTGCGTGTTTTATAGACTGTGGGAGGAAACCAGAGAGCTCAGCAGAAACTTCTGCAAACTCCACACGCAGAGAATGGAGGCGGGATTCAAACCAGCAGCCATGGAGGTGTGAGATAACAGTACTACAGAGCCAACATGCCCCTCAGATACCTGACATGTGAAATGAGAAACATGGGAAAAAGAACCAATTTGCATACAACATATTACCCCGGAGTCTTTTAATTATCACAGAATCTGTTGGTGTGAAAGTGGCTAAAAGTGCTGGATAGATCTATTTTCTCCATCCTACAGTGTGATGAGTAAACAAATGCCTTGCATGACCAGTCCAGACAACAGGGAACTTGTATTCAGGGTCCATTAGTAGACGTTTTCAGGCAGTGTCTGCTGGATAATGCATTCCTGATGGCCATGACAGCATTATAATTGATCGAATCTTGTTGTCAGGGTAGGAATTATGCAGGAAGCAAATGCAATTCTGGACAGGTCAGTATATCTCACAGCTGCGTCATGGTTCACAGCCTCCATTCCCCTATAATGCTGAGGAAAATGTCTCACACGGACAAAAAATGTATATTGTACCATATAAAAGGAAGAAAGTCTATTTAGCCCAGAGTAGCAACAGCAGGACGAGAGGCACAGCAACAGCATGGGGCTGGGATTGAGTGATCTTTTTATGGCAATGAAGATTGATTATTAGGCTTGTTCCCATAGGTAGCCCAGCTGGTCTGGACCAATTGGCATTTTGGGGTTTTTACGGTGTCACCTCTGTGATTGAGGGGGGCTCGCTGCAGGGACACCGTGCTAGATTTCAAATTAGGGAGGGGCTGGTGCTGTTGTTTTTTGTCTGTAGCTTCTGCCCATTGTGTTTCGTTTGCTTTTTTTTTTTAAAGAGATGCCACCCCCATTCTGCTGGGTTTTTTTGTCACCCAGATTTACATGTTGCCTGTCTCTCCTATCCTTCTCTGAGCCATAATCACATTATTATAACTAGGTGCAGGGAGACCAGCTGGCACCGGATACCAGCCCAAAAAACACAACAAAAAAGACAGGGAAAGTACACCCATGCTAAAAACTTGTCTTCAAAGTGCTTGATTATATAACTAATTCATTGGTGACAAATGGTGCGATTAGGCCCAGCAGCGAGGGCAAGGGGACTGCTGGGTGCCCTGTGTAAGGAGCACTGCACTAAACACATCCATAACACACATCTTTGGGAGTATGTCCCTCTGTCTGGGCGGGGAGGAAAAGCCAAGTCTGGGCCAAACATCACAACCAACCTTTGGAAAGCAGCCTTCATTGGAAAATTGGTGGTAGCCAAAGGAAGATGGCTACTGTCCAAAAATAACAAAATTACGAGAATAAAGACATAAAAGTTTCACTAGTAAGAATACTATGATGCATGTAAAATCAGCCAGTGGAATAGGGGTATTTATAATTGAAAGGTTACAGACCAGACCATCTCACTTATTTAGCTGAATCCAAAGTATGCAGTTGCACACATTGCATTTCTGTCACCCTGTTCACAGACAAATATATATGCCTAAGAACATAGGTTGACTAAGGACACTGGTTATGCTCTGAGACATATATAAAGCACAATGCAGACAGTGAATGTGTACAACCATATCTAGAAGTATTATGTCACAAATAGTTATGTTTG
The DNA here is from genome assembly GCA_026777985.1 of Mormyrops attenuatus. NCBI lineage: Eukaryota > Metazoa > Chordata > Actinopteri > Osteoglossiformes > Mormyridae > Mormyrops > Mormyrops attenuatus. The sequence continues at coordinate 15,810,803 of JAODKC010000095.1, read as the reverse complement.
TCCCAGCAAAGTACTATATGAATACACACATTACCCTGTAAGTGACAGTACTCTGCTGTTAAAGTCATTCTCAACTCTATGGTACACATAATCCGAACATGTGCTTCACAGCAGCTCCGGCTCTCTATGTGTTCCATCCCTTCTGTTCCACCAGTCACCGCTGAAGGCCCTGGACCTTTTCCCAGCTCCTTCTTATGCTTAAGGAAGCAGTAGTTCCCATCCTGTAGCCATCTGACCCTGCTTTCTCCGATACCTCTTATGATCACTCCAACCCTGCCCTTTCTCTGTCTGAATTCTCACAGTGGCTGCATCAGGATGAAAGACAGAGTCACTGCCCAACTCCATAGGCAGGCGCAACATGCTTTGTGTAGCCCGTAGCTTTTCCCCCCAGACTTTGGCACGCGGCTTCCAAAAATGCCTTTCACAGCATCACGCCACAATGGAGTGCCAGTGAAAGTTGTATTAAATAACATTTTTTGCATGTGTTTTGGGCTTTGTAGGGCAAATGAATTAGTCGTGATTGTGCTCGTTATTACACATCTATCCTCCATCAATACCTGCTTTTCCAGCCGATAACACCGGCACATACCTGCTGATATATATCTTATACAATATATACAATATATATACAATTTTGAGTAGATCTTTAAGTAGCAGAAATGCAAATGTTTGCCACCACCATCTGACACATGTCAAAGTTATCAGCATGATCTTTTTGTAAATTTTAAAACATAGTGACACTTTTTGAGACAGTTTTGTTATGCAGCAATTGTTACATTTCAGTCAAGAGAAATGGTCAAGCAGTACAAAAATCATTACTTAACATAGGACTTTAATTTGTTTTAGGCAATATTCCGTATTCTGTAATGTTTTTCTGAAAACTTCTACTTGAGCATGAAAGCATGAAACTGGGGGTGGTATGTGATTCAGCAGGTTTGGATTCTGTGATCAGAAGGTTGCTGATTCAAATCCCATGGTTAGCAGAGTGATTTCACCGTTGAGTCTTTGAGCAAGGACCTTAACCCCAATTTCTCCAGGAACTGGCTGACTCTGCTCTATCAATTGCATGTCGTTATGAATAAAGGTGTCTGCTTAATAAATAAATGTGATTAGAACACATTTTAAAATTTATATATGATAAAGAGAAACAAATGGTTTATTCTAGGAAATGTAAGACTCTCAGACGCCAGTGACACCAGATGGGCTTTCTATGAGACTTTAAAAAATTATTTTTCATAAGAAAAAGTATGGCTAAATCTGTGTTTCTGTTGGACTGATCTCATTTCAACAAACAAACAAGAGCAAAACCAGACATGACAATTTCCTGTCTGCCAGATTGTATTCTGTATATAACTAGCTAATAGGACATAAATTCACTTACCAATCTTCCAATATTTTTTTGAATTGTACTCCTTACACACAGCAAATAATATGCTACTTAAATTTGTAAGTATTTCAGAAAACTTTATTAGGAACACCCAGAGAGTATCAGGTAGGACCCACTTTTGGCCCCAAAATCACACAGATGACTCGTGCATTCAGATAAGCCTTTCTGCATTTTTTGCACTTGTGCCCTTCCTGTTTGCTTGATTGAGTCTGGCTATTCTGCTCTGACCTCTCTCATTAAAAGGTGTCTTCAGCCACAAAAAACCCATTGACTTAATGTTTTTAGTTCACCACACCATTCTCTGTAAACTGTAGACACAGTAGCGGGTGAAAATCCCAGGGGGAAGCCCATTTCCGAGATGCTGCAGCCACCCCTCAGGTACTAATAATCATATTAGGTTCAAGATCAGTTAGATCACATGGCTTAGCTGTTCTAATTCTTAGCCAAAAGAGTAACTGAACCTTCCGACCCCGTCTGTGTGCTGGTTGTATTGAGTTGCAATAGCGTTAACAAGCAGGTGCTAACAACCGGGTAAACGTCATAAACTGGCCAGCGAGTGTAAATTCTGCAGTGGGCCCATAAATTTCAAACCATAACTGAGGAAAACATGGACAATAAGCAAAACTCTGGAGCAAAAACTGGGGAAGAAGAGAACTGTGAGCTACTGGCTGAGTATGGACTCTGCCCAGAGCCTCTATTTCCCGGCTGGCCCAGAGGAAGTGCTCTCAGGTGCTTTTGATCGCACATTCCCAATACCACCTGCTCACCCATGGCATGACTCTCCAAGTGCACCAGGTGGCCACATGATCCAAGAAGAGTGATATTCGAGCTCTGCAGACCTACAAATGTCCACAAATAGGGGATGTCTATCGGGGAATACTATTCCTTTCAGTAACATTTAGCAGCAGGGCAGGCTTGGTGCTCGACTAAAGGCAAGATTAAGAAAAATCATAATAAACAACTTATTATTAAAGTCAACAATTTAATACATTAATACATAATGTGTGTTCCTGTTTATTCCTTGTTCCAAAATCCATGGTCCTGAGCATCTTGAAACCATACAGTAAGCAAACCAAACAGCTGAGTAATATCTGGAAGGAACAGGGTAATGAAACACTCACAGATTAAGTTTACGTTGCCATAGGGATGCTGATAATCAAGATAGTTGCAGACTGTGTGACACGGTGATTTAAAAATAGAAAGACCTTTTCTGAAACAGGTACCTTTATTTTTTTATGATTTTTTGTTTTATTTCCAGTTCCTCGTCATTATCACAACATCAGTGCCCATGAACTGTCTTAATTAGCAAAATCTTGTGTCAGTTTAACTTTAATTGATACAATGAATCCAAACTGCTAGGTGTATTCACATTTTATCATAGCTTGTATTGTAGAGGGACTGGAGAAATCCCCATCTCCCCCAGGGTGTCCCCTGCCCTGTGCGCTGTACTTCCTCTGATGGGCTCCAAAGCTCACCATGACTCTTTAAGCCAGGGATGTCAAACTCCGGTCCTGTGAGGCCTGAGCCCTGTCTAGCTTAGTTCTTTCCTTGTTCCACCAGAAATGATTCAGCTCAAGAGCTATATGGCCTTGGCCATACTGGATCCTGTTAATAAAATGTAGTGCATCAGGGAGTTGAATCAGGTGTGTTAAATGAGGGGAAACACAAAAATGTGCAGGACTCCGGCCCTCCAGGACTGGAGTTTGAAACCCCTGCTTTAAGCAGTTCTGAAAGATGGAGGTATAACTACAGAGCGGAATCCATTCCACAGGATAGCCTTTTGTTTTAAGATTGATTGATATAATATTTCATCGATAAATAAAATCAAGAAAACAGGTATATACCTTAATATATGCTCTTCTTTAAAGGTGATCCTCACATGTTGTTTGTATGGTGAAATCATTAGTTATTGCTTGTGGTTTCACACTGGCTTGAACAGACTACGGACTTTAAATAGGTGTCCACCTAAACTTTTTCCAAAAGACAGTGAAACACAGCCAAAGCAAACACTTTTGGGACAAAAGGTTTCAACAATGACTTCATTGACTTTAGAATAAATAATGACCAACATCACAATATTTTCTTGAAAATGTTCTCCTGCTTGCTAAGATATACTGTTACATATTGCACAGCTTTATTTCATCAAGTACTTCTTTTTTTATGTATTCAGGAACGTTCGCTTTATGCCATTTCACTTTTTACGAAAGACCCACATCAGCAGCTAAGGAGCCTGCGGGGTTCCGAAAAATGGGGTTTTTCTCATGCTCAGATTGTTGATGTTTGTTGGTCAAACTTTAAAACAATGGTCACCAACCCTGCTCCTGAAAACATACTTTCATTTCTTTTGTGCAATAAATTGCCGTTTGATGCTGTGCACTTTCCCATAATGAAACGCTTAAACTATAATATACATGATATGCTTCTTATTTAGTTTTTGAGTTATTAGCGCTTTTATTTATTCCAATGCACACTGAATGTACAGATTGTAATTAGTAATAATATATGGAAATACATAATCTGAAAATCCAGGTGGTCTGCATTGTCCCCCACAGTCAGCTGCTCAAAGAAGACTATACTAGATGCCATTTTCTCATGTTGACTTAGAGTTACTACAGTATAATAGGTGTCACACCCTTTCTGCTATGAATGGACACCAGGAATGTGACAGTAAGTAAACAAGAAGTGCACAAGCCAACACTGAAAAATTAAAGTTCACCCCAGTTCACCACAAAACCGAAAAAAGATTTAGAGGGATTTTAATGCGATCTATCCATATAAGTTGTTCTGCTGGGAGTTGCCTAGTGTTGGAGATATCAGCCGTAGAAATGTCGGGCTTCTCTCAAATGTAATGGGAGTGAATGACATTCTTTCTGTGGTGATTAAAGCACTAGAAAAATACATTCAACAGCTATGTCTCTTACCAGAAATCATGACCCAGTTACTCAAAATAGTCCACAGACTTTGTAGTGAACAGTTTAATGTAGGAACTATTTTCTTCTACCAAACTCCACACACCAATTCTATCACTGTGCAGAACATACCAGCACAAGCACCCTGGTGATATCTTCCGTGCAGTGATCCTATTATTGCGTGGAGTTCAGCAGAAGAAAATAGTTCCTAAATGAAATTGCTCACTACAAAGTGTATGGATTATCTTCCATAACCGGGTCATGATTTCTGAGAGACAATGCTGTTAGACTTTTCAAATGTATCTTTCTGGCCCTTTAATCACCACAGAAGGAATACTAGCAATTGCACTAAAGCCCCACTAAAACATGCCTTTTTTCAGTTTTGGGGTGAACTGCCCCTTTAGCTAAAATTCACCCGTAAAGAAACCTGGAAATGCAAGAGATGTACAGTAGTTGCCATTAACTATAAATGCTAAACAAATATCTCCTTACATCTGAAATAGCCTATTTTTGTAGCTATAGAAAAGATCAAGCACAAATCGTGAATGGGCCTGAATTGCAAAAATAACTGTTGCACATCGTCGTCTGTGTACAGTACATCAACAATCTGTAATTGAAAACCGGCTGGTTTGCTTTTGTTAAAGCATATTACAGCCAGAAAACCAAATATCGAATATGAGGCTAACTTTATCGTGGTGTTAACAAGAATGCCTTTGTAATATATTCTAAGATTGAAGTAGAATTTTATGAGCTATGTTCGCCGCTCTGTGTTCACAGAAGTGTGCTCAACACCATGATTATTGCACAAGATAACAAGCAGTTACACTGCTGAAAAATCCCTATTGCCTAGTGATGTCATAGCCGCCATAACGTTGTAGCACAACACATTACTCGTGTGTTTGTGGTGATGCTGGGGTAAACAAGCCTACTACACTGCCTGTCATATAAAGGATAGTACATACAATTATGTACAGTGCATATTACAGGATAATGATAAACAACTGTGTTACTGCTTTATGTATTTACTGTACTTTCATTGTTATTTAGGCTATGCCATATAGCCTATGTGTGTAGTGGGCTGTACCATCTAGGTTTGTGTAAGTATACTTCAGGATGTTTCCACAATGAGAAAATTGACTAACGACACACATTTCTCAGAACATACCCCTGCCGTTAAATGACGGATAGCTGTATTGATTCTGTACGTGCAGTTTGTCTACTTTACATAGGTTGTGTATTTATCACATAATTCCTGCTTTTACTATATGTTATTGTTATTTTTAGTTTTATATATTATTTGGTATGTTTTGCTCCTGTCCTGGGTTTCTCTCTGCCCATAGCCTGTGGAGCCTAATGACCCTGCTTGGGAAACGTACAGAAGTATAGAAAATGGATGAAGCTGTAGTCTCATATGAGGTTGAATACAAGTCAGCAGTATATGTCAGTTATAAATGATCTCCTTCATTTCATGAAAAAGCTCTTTTTCATTTTAAAACAATTTGGGACTATCGGAGGTCCAAAGAGGTAAAACACTTGGTGCCCAAATTGCAGGTGCATCTATTATAGTTTCAAAAATCACATGTGCCAAACATGGACAAACTGTCTTAGGAGAGAGTAACAGTGGTCATAAACAGAGATGGAAAGTTCAGGTCCAGAAAGTACAAATCCAGACTAAGCTTTGGTTTCAACCAACCAGTTCAGTATAAAGAGTCACAGTCACAGAGTCAGTTGGTTGGTTGGAACAAAACCTTGGCCTGGATTAGTACTTTCTGGACCTGAACTCTTCACCTCTGGTCATAAGCTAACTGAAAAGGATAAAGAGACACTTGACAGGATAGCTGCTAAACAACAGAGCTCAATCAGTGCCTCTATGACCCAGTCTCAACAAGGACTGTCTCTCAGGAGCATCACAGTCTTGAACTCCAGGATAAAATAGCTTCCAGGGGCTTCCCAGTTACCAGATCTATAATTCATTGGACCTTTATTTGAACTTTTTGAGCTCAAAGTATGAAGCAGATTCCAGCCTCCTTCATCCCTAAATAATGGAAGGATTTTGTAAGAATGGTCCGAAGAATATCCCTACTACACACAGCTCAGGACGTGTATGACTGCATTCCAAGAAGGAACACAACTGTTCTGTAAGAACTGGGTGGTCCTGCTTCTTAGCAGGTTTCTAATATTGTTTGGGTTTTCATTATATTGTCTGCTTCCAATCTCGGTACTGCGATATGACTCCATTTGTTGCACAGCAGACTCACACCTCCTGGGCTGGGTTTGATTCCCAGTCCAGGCTCTAAGTGTGCAAAGTTTGCACGTTCTCCCTGTCTTTGTGTAATAGTATCGATTTTTGAACATACTGTCTGTGGTGCAGCAGAATTGAAAAAAAGCTGCAGTTGCTACAATCTTAGTTATCCCGTAGCTATCATATATTTATATGAATTTATATGAATGGAATAGTAATACATTATTGCTGTATCGCTGATTCAAATGCAATTTTTCATGTTGATAATTTATAAAGTGTTTTCGTATAATTGCATTACAATACAAAATAAGCACTAACTTACACTTAGCTACCATTATGTTATCCCATATGTCAGTTGATGAATAAGAAAAATGTTTCTGCTACAAGGGCATTGATTTGGGTATCGGCCGGAGGGACATGCCCATACCGTTACTGCGGGAATAATATGAGCGCTTAGGGGGCAGGGCCAAACCGGAATCTTTTTTCTGCTACTTCTGTTACATAACAGAAAAATACTGTGCTGTTACACTAAATGTAAGGATGTCTGCTAAGGATATTATACATGTGATGAAATCATACCAAATGAAACAGACCTTCTATGACACCCAAGGGAGCAACAAATTGGGTGAACTGAGAAGCGGAACGAAGCCTTTGGAAACTACTTCAGCATTAGCTTGTACCCAAGGATGTAATAGAGCTGATCTGACGGTGATGCCTCATCCATGGGTGCATGCCGGCAAATAGAGGCTCTGTGCTTCAGCGGCACCGGGGGATACGGTCTCCCAGGCAACCGGCGTAGCTATTTTCAGCTACGGGTGATCTTCAGCCCAGCTCGACCGAGCGATGCGAGATCTCCATGCGGGTCTAGCTGACACAGTGACCAGCAGTTCACCAGGGCACAGATCATTGTGCTAACAATGTCATCAATAACAGGCATTCATTCTCAAAACAGAATAGCACATTACTGACTAAATTTCAAATGTCTACATGCGTTCATTGCTTTTACTGCAGATATTTCCAAACAGTGGGCTCCCCCCGCAACCCTGAATAGGATAAGCGCTTTCAGAAAATGGATGGATATTTCAAAACAGGAACATAAGTCCAGTTCATCTAAAACTCAGGAATAACTGGGAATAGTCACACTGTAATTGACGCAATGATTATAAGAACCTATTTACATAAGTGATAATCATTATTTAAATCGGGGATGATTCACAATGAATTCAAAGCTGAATGGTGACCGACATACACAGAGGCCCATGGAGGCCCTTGTGATAATCACATGTACTGTCGAAATATATTTTGGTTATCCTGTAAGTCTTATGTACAGAAGTTTGTTTCAAAGCCTGCAGGGGATAATGCACAGGTTTATGCAATTCACCCCCTGTTCACAGCCTGAGTTAAGAGACCCTCAATTACCATATCCAAGGGTCGAATATTTATTTCGACCCACTGCAGTTTTCAATTTCCATGTATCATCTCCTCCATTTAGGCATTAGTAATACGAGTTTCAATTCTAATTCTCTTATCTGCCCCTAGAATGTGCAATACCAAAGAAGCTAATTCATGATGAAATGAAAATGAATATACTTTATTGATCCCCATGGGGAAATTCTCTTTTTGCCTCCACCATCTTGCTCCCCATAGGTGAGAGCAAGCTAGGCAGTGAGGGGAAGCCCAAGGAGCTGGGTGTTAAAGGCCTTGCTCAAGGGCCCACAGATATGCTGACACTGGGCTTGAACCAGCAACCTTCCAGTCACAGGCACAGAGGCTGAGCCCCTATATTTAAATATCTATATGGTACTTCTTTGTTTTCAAATCCAGCACGGGATATTTAATTTTGTTTTATGAACATAAATCCCAATAGGATTTAATGGAATTGTTGCCTGTTCTAGTTTCAGAAATGAACAAAAATGACCAAGAGCCTTTTCCAGGAAGCAGAAGGCACAGGGCGGGGGACACCCAGGATGGGATGACAGTCCACCATAGAGCAGCTTTTCAAATATACAGTAAATAGTGAATTTAATGAGTTACCATGTCACTCAGTTGTACTGGTTCATATTTTGTCACTGAGATGAAACAAAGTAGGCACATTTGTGAGAATTGTTTATAAATGCCTGTGTTATAAATGCCTGAGTATTGAAAGCTTGCGTTAATTTTGCTATTGATGATGGAAAATTTATATTTTGTGACATGAGACCATGCAAAAAATAAACTGTCCAAAAGGAAGAACCAAAGAAGACTGAAAAATCCCCACGCAGCACAGGACTGACAGGAAAGTACCACAGAACTAAAATTACATTCAGTCGCTCTGCCGCTTCTCCTCTGCTGCTCTCCATTCACCTTCTTAGCTAAAGAAGACTAAAAGTTTGACGTGCCTCTGAATTTAAATAATCGGTTCCAAACTGAGAGGACCTTCAGAGTAGCTGGCCTTTTCAGCCTGGCCTCTGACGCAAAGTCTGCAGATGGAGAAACCGGGCAAGAGCTGTGAAAATGGTAACGAAGTTCTGGCAGACAGAAGTACACTGCACCCGCCATAACATCCACATCGCTCTGTATGTACTGTTCCTGGTGATGCAGGTTGGGGTTGGCTGTATATGTGGAGGAAAAACCAATAAACCTTGATCCTAATTTATACAACGAAATAGGCAAGCCATCTGATTTGATTTGAAGCAGGACCCCTGATGTGTGTTCCATTGCACAGCAAGCAAGGCTCCACAATTTATTTATTTCATTTTATTTTTGAATGTAGGAACAACGTTAAGTTTATATTGACCTCAGCCGAATTTAAATGAAATTTTGATTTGTAGTAAAGTTTTCTCTAGAAGGGAGGATTAACGTGGTGATATCATAAGTATATTTCAGTACACAATAGTGTCCTTCCCGATAACATAATTCCCACATGAGGTATTTAATACATGCTTCACGTTATCCTAGACGTGCCAGATTTTTGAGAAGAAAAATGTGTAAACAGGGGCAGCATGGCGCCACAGCGGGTAGCACTTTATCCTCACACCACATTCATGGACTTGATTTCTGCTCCTGTCGAGATACTTTGGTTTCCTCTCTAGCCCAAAAATATGTGCTCTCGTTGAACGGCTGTCTCTAAATTGCCCATAGCATGTGATTATGTGTGTGATTGTGTGCCTTGCGATGAACTGCAATCCTATCTAGGGTGTCCCCCTCCTGTCTGTCCTGTTCCTGCTGGGACAATGCGGCTCAATGCACATCTGCACTGGATAAGAGACTGTAAGAGATTGATGCATGTATGAATATTGCATAAACAACAAATGCTCAGAATACTGATCTATCTTACAGATTATGGTTAGGCAACCTTTACCTTAAATTCACATTTAACAGTATATTGTGCAGAGCAATCAGGAAAAAAAAACATCCATCATCTTATGCTTCACACAGATTTATTAGCATTGAATGCTGAATGAGAATGAGATCTTCAGATTCATGGTTCTCTTACTGAGTCTGGGTTTCAGCATCAGTGCTTAGGGTTAGTAATTCAGTTTGGCCTCTGGTACTGGGGAGCTGTCGACCACGTTTTATAAGTTACCATCTGTGCTGGTAACTGCTGCTTGTGCTCCTGAAGGAAAGAGATACAAATGAAAAGAGTCCTTGAATATGACTCTCGGGAGACTGGGACTCCAGGCTGGTGGGACTTGTCATTTCAGCACAATTATCTGTGCAAAATGCAGATGGTCTAAAATCAGGGCACGTACTCGGTATTCAGCACTGACTCCATATCCTAAAAATGGATCTGTTGAATAGCAAGCAGACACTCAAGATGTTTAATCATGTAATTAATTCAAAATGCCTCCACATGTGTATTTCTTTGGTTTGCTGCTGCACATTCTACTGTTGATTTGTAGCGTTGATTGTTCATTTCTGCCTTTGAATAATTAAATAATGTGTCAGCAGTTATTTCAGATATTCAACATGCTTAGAATGCAGCATCATCACCCCACTGTTATGTCCTTCATCGTGAGACCTCTATCTTTATCCTCACTCTCATAGAGTCAGATGTTCAAACTACCAGCTTCCTTAACCTACCTGATTAGTTCTCTCTCGATTTCTCACCATTCTCTTGTGTGTCCTACTAGCACCATTTTACTAGGACCTGCATCTTGCTTCCTTGATCTTTTCTAAGTCTTTGTCTTTCTTTCCGCCCATGCAGGGATTCCAGTTCAAACCTCTGCGTTGACCTCCAGTTCTCTTGGCTCTCATTCTGATTCTTGTCTCTCACACTGACCAAGTGAATCACCACTTAACAAAAAAAAAACATGGTCTCTTTTTTCTCCTTCTTCACATCACACTTCCCTTCTGACTGCACCCAGTGCTAACAGCTATGCTGGATTCTCCGTTCGTGAAGCCACATGGAACGACAGAGAAACATATAGACAAAGTCTTACATATCTGTAAACTCATCACATATAAACGGAATTCCCAGCTCGTAGGCTCACCATGTCTTCGACGACTCACTTTCACTCCCAGCTAACTTCTCCATTAACATCCCTGTTTCAGTTTAACCTTCGAGTAGGATGTTGTCTTATATCTAAAGGGCATTCAATTAATAGTGCATGGCTGCCAATTGGAATTGCCTCTTGGAAGCCAGTATTATTAACAATGTTTCACATATTACTAATGAACAACTCATACTTCTAATGATCATCTAGTCCATCAATATTTGCAATTTAAAAATCAAATAAAATGAATAAATAGGCCTACTATAACATAAAAACAAGCATAATAGTGAAAAAGCACACATTGTACACAAAATGTATACAAATGTACAACGTATTATATACTTCAGACATGTTGTGGTGGCAGGTGACATGTCAGCCGGTTAATCCTTGTCAGTCCCTACGGAACCCCATGACCCAAGCATGCCTGGTGTCTGTAATTGCATTACTTCAAGGAATTTTATCCCTCTCACTACAACTAGCTGGAGCTTCTCTTCAATCTGCCTTGCAGAACTTGATGCAGCTGATAAAGGTACACTCCACTTTCCCTCTCAAATAGAGTCAACTTAGGTTGACTTGATTGTGGTCTTTTGTGGCATGGTACACAGCATTTTTAATGGTTATTTAATGAATCTAAGCATCTTCCTAACACATCTGTGGAGTTGACTGCTTATGATGTTCAGCCTACAGTCTGCACTGTATGACCTCGCATGGTTTAAATATTTCTATAAAATATAGGCAGTGAACGGGTTAAGAATATCCAACTTACAGACATCTCATACATATGAACGGATAGCCATAAAGCCTATTATATAAAAAAATTCTGGTTAAACACAATGGTTCAAATAACGAAATGTCAAGTGGTAGGCATGGCAGTGCACTGTACCAGTGCATGCTCCCTGACCCGACCTGACCTGACCTGCACTACTCTGTGACGCTCATGAAAACATTGTGTAGCTTTAGGAAGATTGTCAGCTCAAGGCAAAGCACAGTACCGCATGTAGTTACTTTTGCTGTGTTATTATTACTATTATTATGTACTGTATTATTGCTGTTCTGATTGGCCTACAAATTTGAAGGCAGACTTAGGGAACAGATCTTGTTTTTAACTTCAGGATTGTCTGTATACTGCTGCCCATTCACTGTACAAGTTACTGTAGACTATTGTCCCAGTGTCGTAGCACTGACCCACATCCAGACATGTCTGGCAGCTGAAGGATTCTTACATCATTACCCATTTCCTGATACATGTTTCATAGAAATGACCTACACACTTATACTCTCTTGACTGTTACAACCTTGATTGCTATTCACTAATTCAGTGGCTCTAAATAATACAGAACACAAGTGTCTTTTTATTAATCTGCTATATCTTATTCTCATTTCTCCATACCCTGCTGCCCATGTCTTTCATCTCAATCATTATTGGTTAGTTGGCTGTCCTTTCTCTTATGACACACACCCTATCATTCCCCTTTGTTGCTATTGAATAGCGAGTTCTGTTAACTGGCTGTCACTACAGTGATAACGTATAAAGCTTGTTTCTCCAGGTTGCACCTGGGTTCCTGGAAAAAAAATGTCGTAAAATTGTGGGTGTAACAATATTAACACTTTTAAAACCAGAAATGGGTTTCTATTATATTATATAGCTGTGGCTCGGTTTTCTTAAGTTTTACTGTGACATGTGCACTTGTGAACTCTGTAATTCTGTAGAAAAAAATGTGAACAGACCACTGTAGTATATTTGTCATGCAATCAGCAAATTAAGACACAATTTAGCAAACCTATTTACCAAATAACTTTTTATCACACTTTTGTTTTAGACGTGGCATTATCCACAGTGACGTGACAGGGTACAGCATCTCTACTCCTATTGCCTTTTTGTGGTATGATATACAGTAGCGTTTACTTCTGTTAAATCTGTGCTAAGACTTATCGGGGACAACAAAATATAAAAGCAATGTGGTCCCTTGTGCATTAACTTCAAAACAGTCTGAGCTGACTTTAGAAAAAAGGCAGAAGCTTCAGCTAGGTGACACTAACCGCAGCCTCAGCTCTGGGTCGTTTGAGGCCATCAGCCATTACGGCTTAATAGGACGGCCCCATGGTACAGGACTTGGCTTCCTGATCTGCCGTGGCTTTGCTGCAGGGACCCCCCCCTTGCAACATCAATCCCCTACATGGTGGGGGGGTCCCGGTTCAGTGGCCGTGTCGGGGTGACAGGGTGCTAAAATGGCCTCACCCCGATAAGCATGACAGGCATTGCCGATAAGAGGAAGACAAACTTTTACTGAGCATCCTGCATTAAACTATGTAGGTGAGTACCAATGACTGAGCTCGAATCGGGGGCCAGATAAAATCTCCCCCATCTGTAACCAAAATGCACCGTTAGCCTCTCTTAATGACATATGTGACTTGAAACATCCTGCTAACCTACAGAGAAGTGCCATGTTTTTGTTTCTCTTCCCTGAATCCGACATACATGTCTGATATCTTGCTGACTTACGACATCCTTGAGAAGGTCTATGACCTTTTTCCCCAGAACGGTGGTCCTCTCTGATGCCTTACCATTCAAAAAGTCCTCCATACAGGTCATATTATTTTCTGATATAATGTATATTAGGCCTGGGGGTGGGCACTGCAAACACAAGGCTTGGTATCTCTACTGGGAGGCTAACCCACGAAACAAGCATTACCCTTGTAAGGTGTCATAATTCCTAGAAATCCAGAATGAATAGAATAACATGGAATTTCAGTGGGGTATGAAAGGGATCTAAGTGAACAGCCATTGCATGGACACACCCATATCATTTTTACAGATCACAAGGGAAATTAGTTTTTTACAAAATCGAATTTGTTTGTTCTGTAATTGTTTATGTAACCTTCTCATACACCCATGACCAAAGCAGGGAGTATTGTGAATGACAGACATGGCGAAGGTTGTTTTGGGGGATTCAATAGCTGTTTGCTCAGCTACTTATATGCTGGTGGTATGTGCAATGGACTGGGCAGATAATTATAATTACACGGGAAAAGAAATTGTATAGTAATATAGCTACAAAGTATTGCCCCAAAAGGTTGTAGTAAAATATACAGTAAATATTTATGTATTCTGAACTGAAAATTGGAATATGTAACAATGGCATACATTCTGTGACTGGAAGATAGACTGTAATCACGGTGAGTCATCATCGTTTTTGTGTACCAGAATTGTCAGCCACATAATGAGCATAGTGAAGCCGTGGATCTCTGCTTCTCCACAAGCAAAACTTTCTTCTACAGGCACCACCAGAGCACAGAAAAAATACAAAAGCAGGAATATACGATTAGACTGGAATTTCTGCTCGCAAATTGAATACTGCGTTTTAAAGAGTCACTTGTTTCCCGTACCCTAGGAAACTAAAATGTTAAAAACTCTTGGTTCTGCAAATGAAGTTTTTACTTAATTTTTTTTAAACAATTTATTTGAAGTACCAATCTATATAATATGCGGTTTTCCGAGATAAAACTAAAGTTATCTAAATTTTATCCACTTCAAAACATACAAATTCTCATATTTCTCATTTGTCTTCACATATATTATAATATTTCCCCCAAAAAGTGAAGATCTCTTAAATAAATAGGAGTTTTGTTTGAGTACCCACATTCCTGAGTACCCACACGGGAATCACAGAATTGCTACTTTTGACTTGTGGTACAATAAAAATGTTATTTATGTTATATTTAATCAGAAAATCCCCAATTTGTTTTTGAAAAATAAACTAAATGCCCCTATAAATAAAAATGTAAATAATAATAGTAATTAACTACACAGTAATTTAAATATTCCGAGTGTATTATAACATAGCACTTGATGATTAGTAAATAAACGCATCAAGGAAACCCAAAACATTGGCTGAGGGACAGTCTCATTACTGTATGTAAATGTCAGTCAGTTTTGAAAGCTATTGTTCAATGAAAAATAAGACAATTGAAGACAACCGGGGGTTACTTACGGGTGCCATCAAATCGGGTAGCAATGGTGTCCAGGAAGGTGTTTTGGGGCGCCAGCAGACCCTTCATCACCGGCATCTTGACCTGGGAGAGGTAGCGGCTCCTGCAGAGTTAATCCATCCCAGGAGAAGAAGGGGTCTGGTGAGAAGGTGGGCTACTGACCACCGTTGCTTTGCTCCAAAGGTAGAAGTAAAGGCACCCTGCGTCCTTCCTGAAGAGCGCTCAGCATGCAGCGTGTTTACTTCATGCCCAGGTATACATCTCTACACTCCCCGTGTGATGAAGCTCAAGGCACCGTGCCGTCTGTGGAACCCATCAACTAAAGTGGCAGAAACTTGTGCTGAGAAGGAGAGAGAGTCCATTCACCTGCCATGTCTGGTACTGTGTGTGCTCCCTTCTTGTCTCCTGCCCTCCCTCCCTCCCTCCCTCCCTCCCTCCTGTTGGTAGAGCGGAGCACCGCGGAGCAGTTCAGGCTTCTCAAGCTTTCTCTCTCTGCCTCACTCCACCCGTCGTCTGCCTCTCGGCTCCCACTTTCATCCCCTTGTGTTTCTGTAGCTCTCAGCCAATGAGGAGCAGTTTCACACTCGCGGTTCTCAGGAGAAATGTATCCTCACGT